>CM019069.1:47946152-48674244 GCA_009667805.1 Leptobrachium leishanense
TATCTTTTATCTGTCTGTCAGTGTGTGTGTGTGTTGTAACTTGTCGTATTCACTGTTATAGGAGACAGTTTAAGATGTAATCAGTTCAGGATTTGATGTAAATTGATTTTTATAGCCTTGACATAGCATGTCATTATTGATCTGATCTGATGGTCAGGGTGGTTGGTTTTTTAAAATCTTCTTTTTCCATAGGTTGCAGTTATTTATTTATTTATATTTATTTATTTATAAAGGATTTTACCAGGAAGGATACATTGAGATTTCTCTCGTTTTCAAGTATGTCCTGAGTTGTGGATAGACTTGGTGTATTATGTTATTATGTCACATTGGACAATAGGCCATGTGCATCCATGCAGTGATTTTGGCTTTCAGCACCATGATAACATTAAATTTTAACCCTCTACTGTCCCTTATGCGCGAAGGCGACATCCCCCTCCCTAAGGGAAGAACTGTATCAATTCAATCAGTGACAAAGCAGCATAGCCCATGGGGAGCAGATATGTCTGACTCATCTCTAGACTGGCATGGCATGGGCACAGCAGGTGGCAGAGACACACACTGCCTGGAACATGTATTTGATCTTACAACTTGAGAACCGGTGTGCACTTCCTTTAATTACACCATAAGGAGCAGCTGATTAAAATTTATTAGTTTCACACCTGGTTTGTAAAGGGTTAATTGGAAAAGCCGATTTTGTTATCAAGACACTTTATCAATCATTTATTTTCCCATCCGTCACATGCAGCAGACCCGTCTATAAATCACACTGCAAACGTTAAACTGCCATCGGATGTCTGCATTCTGGCACTTCAGGGGTTAATTGGTCTCGTGTCCGTTTAAGGCCGCTCTCCTTTACACAGTAACTTTATCTTCTTTATTTATATAAACATAGAGGAGCATTTCTAGAATCCTGTGTCTTTTGGGGTTAATAGTGGCTGGCTGTGACCGCTTTGATGGGTTGTTTATTTTTATTTACAAACACCGACATAAAGCCTTTCGGGCGACTACATTTTAGCATATGGCATTTTAGGGGTTAATCGGTTAAGTGACAGCTGTAATAATAATGTTCGGTATCCTATTTCTTTATTTTAGCGCACAGAGATGTGCTCGTGATGTCAGACTTGGGCCGCGTAAAGGGTTAATGCGGTCAGAGCTGCCGCTGCTCGGTGTTTTTGCGGTGGATTTCCGGGTGCGGTAGTTTAGTGACGTCAGGGAATATAAATATTAATAACAAGGTGTTAACCTCCATCTGTTTACATGGAAGACCCAGTGAAACCGACTGGGCGACACGATGACTCGCCCGGTGGCAGGCAAGGGGTTAATACACACTGAGAGGTGATTCCCAACGCCCTTACATTGTTCATCACATATTGATATTCTAGTGGGCGGCAAACATGGAGTTAATGGGAGCTAGCAACATGGCAAGATCACATCCCAAATGGTTCTCCCCTGAAAAGGGTTAACAGGCGCTGGGTACTCAGGGGTTACTAGGTTTGGTAAGATTATAATACAATAAACAGTGTGGCCCCATGCCCTCAATGGGTTAATAGATGGTGCGGTGCTAAAGGATAGGGAATGTGATTAAAAGGCTGCTCCAGAACTATGGGTTCATGTTTTAATAAATGGCTGAAGCAGCACTCAGCGGGTTAATATTTGATTCGGGGTTAATTGCCAGAGTGTAAATGGCCAGTCATGCACTGGCTGGATGGATTAAGAGATAAAGGATGGTGTTTAGCTGGCCAGATCGGCACTCAGTGGGTTAATAGTTGATGTTATTTGGCAGAGGTTAAATAGGCAAACTAGCACTCAGTGGGTTAATAGCTCGTGCAGGGTTAATGGGCAGAGGTTATATGGTCAAACCAGCACTCAGGGAGTTAATAGTTGGTGTATCAATCGTTTAATGAACAAACCAGCACTCAGTGGGTTAATTATTGAATCAGGGTTAATGGGTAGAGAGCAAAAGCCCAAACCAGCACTCAGTTGATTAACAGCTGATGTAGGGTTAATGGGTAGAGGTTAAATGGTGAGATCAGCACAAAATGGGTTAATAAAGGATGCGATTAACTGGATAGTTCAGCGCTTAGTGGGTTAATAGTGGATGCAGGGTTAAAATGGGTAGAGGTTATGGCCAATTCTAGCAGTCAATGGGTTAATAGATAAATAATAGTGCTTAATTGACCAGATAGACATTCAGTGAGTAAGGAGTTAATAGTCAGTGCATGGTTCATGATAGAGGTTAAATGGCCAGACCAGCAGTCAGTAGGTTAATATTTAATGCAGAGTTAATGCAAGGCAGGTAAATGTTCAGTCCAACACTCAATTGGTTAATAGTGGATGCAAAGTTAGTGGCTACAGGTTAAATGGCCAGACTAGCACTTAGTGGGTTAATAGTTAATGCAACCTAATGGGCAGCGGGTAAATGGCCAGTCCAGACCTCAGAGAGTTAATAACAGACAGTGGTTAACTGTCAGTTCAGTACTCGGTGGGTTAACAGATGGTGCATGTTGGCTAAATGGTCAGTCCAGCACTTAGTGAGTTAATAGATGACGCCTCGCAACAGCCTCATCCTTTCATGTTATAATAGTACTTGGCACCAACGGGTTAATGGCTAACTGAACACTCCGGCATTCGTGGGTTAATCGGGGACCTGCACAACTTGCATATAATGAACCACAATGAGATGCTCCCTGATGTCCAGGACAATAGGGGTTAATGGATGCCGGGGGTCTCCTGTTTCTCGCAGGGTTAATAGGTGCCGGCTATTTAGGAGTACATTGAGCGGTGCAGGCATTGCATGGGTTAACAGACGCTGGAATTGCTGTAAATTTCCACTGTATGTACTGTGATTCCCGGAGCGGAGGGGGTTAACACGTAGATTGGATCTTTTCTAAAAATCTATTACTATTTCTGAACTTCAAAGGGTTAATAATCACGTGGCACTACTGGGGTTAATGCGTTTTCCACGTCAAGAAATGACCCCCCCTCCCACCCTTTGCTGCCGGGGACAGTGGGAGCTCTGAAAGGGTTAATATCCACATGGCTAATCTGGCACTCAACGGGTTAATGGATTTCATGTCAAAAATGCCCCTCCCCCTTATTCTCGGGGTCGCAGGATGCTCTGAAAGGGTTAACACATCCTCCGTGTGTCAGCCTGGACCACACCTCCTCCCCTCTGCCATGGTAGAGGCTGACCGGCATGCGAGGAGTTAAATGGCGGACTGTGACTCTTACAAGGCACTTAGTGGCACTCATGGGGTTAATTATGGGCAGACGGAGGGGCGGGGCTGTTGGAGACTCTCCCCTGTGGGCTATGCAGTGGATGAGCCGCGGTCGGAGCCGCGTCTGAGGGAAGCTTAGGCTGGCGCTGCTCCCCGCCCCGCCCTGACCGACTGGCGATCCGGAGCGGCGCCCTCTCGCGTGTGAGGCGGCAGCGCGCACCACCAGGCCGCCGAGACGCCAGCAAGCTCTGACCCCGCCCACTCCCGCACCCACCTATCCCCTGTCATCCCCGGACACCAACTCAGCCACGCCCAGCGCCCTGCCTGCCGTTCTCTGCCTGGGCCTGTTCAACCCTCCCTCCCCTCACATCCCCTGCCTGGGGCTCTCCGGTTTAGAACTCTTAATCATCCTGTCTGCGGCCGAGCCTTCCCAGCATCCTCCTCTGAGGGCCTCCCGATTAACCCTTACCGCGCCGCCTTTATAACTACCGCCTACATATGTGTCTACAGACAGCTCAATCAACCTGGACCTGTCCCATGACACTGTTTTTTTTGGGGGGTCCTCTCTAGGGTTGCCAGATCAGCCATGTTTTCTTGGACACACATAATAAATTCATGCTGAGATGATGGGCAGTGTATAAAAAATGCCACCCTACAGCCTGTAGTTTGCATGTAGTGCAGGTAAGAAGGCAAAGTGGCACCTCAGCTCATCTGCTCTGATTTGATGTATGAACTACACATGTTGCAGGGCAGCACCTTCCCTGGTCTCTCCCTCTGCATGAAATAGTAATATGTGTCCAGGAAACATGGTTGATCTGGCAGCCCTAGTCCTCTGGCACTGTTTACTCAAAAATACATCCCTAAGATTCATAAAAGTCACATGAAGTGAAAAGACTAAACATGAAGTGAAAAGACTAAACATGAAGTGAAAAGACTAGCTATGGAGGAATAAATACATCTACATTAATTTTGCCGGATCGGCCATGTTTCTCTAGACACATAACTTATTCATATTGATGGGTAGTGCATGAAAAATGTCACCCTGCAGCATGTAGAATCCATATGCTGCAGGTTAGGAATCAAAAAGGAATGCCAGGTGATCTGCCTTGATTCATTTTATTTATAATGTATTTACCAGGAAGGATACATCAAGTATGTCCTGGGTTCAAGAACATGGTATTTCTGTATTCTACAGTAGAAATTTGAAGTAATAAATCTAAGATATTAAAAACAAAACCCAAATATACAGATTAACAGAAAATAAATATGTAGGAAATAAAGTCATTATGTTACATGTTTAGGCTAGGGTCAGACTGAGGCAGTGCGAACGCGCGTTCTGGCGCACTTAATCACGGCCGTGCTAGCAGCAGATGCCGGGCAATGACGGCCAATATACGAAGTACGGTCGCACAAAAGTCCGGCTGCGCAACGCAAGTGGAAAATGAACGCATTTTTTCGAGAACGTTAAACCACTAGTACTGACGTACAGAGTGCGCTGTGTCCGCTAGCGGCGTGTGTGCGTGATTAGGAGACGTCAGACACTGCTAATGTCCGGCCAACATAACGTCCAGATGCAAGAAGTGTTTTATTGATGATCCGTACGAAATCACGGATGAAACTGCGCATAGTATGACCGCTATTGCGTATTCCGTGAAAAAATACGTCCATTCTTCGAACGCACATTTTCACGGACAACGTGAAAAATGCGTTAGTCTGACCCTAGCCTTACAGGTGCATTCCTTATTGAGGTATGTTAATAGGGAATTCTTAAGGGACTTTAGGCTAGGGTCAGACGAGCGCATTTTCGCGTTGTCTGTGAAAAAGTACGTTCGAACGAATGGACGTATTTTTTCACGGAGTACGCGATAGCGGTCATACGATGCGCATTTGCAGCCGTGATTTTGTACGGATCATCAATAAAACACTTTGTGCATCTGGACGTTATGTTGGCCGGAAATTAGCAGTGTCTGACATCTCCAATTCACGCACACACGCCTCTAGCGGACGCAGCGCACTCTGTACAACCGTACTAGTGGTTTTACGTTCTCGACAAAATGCGTTTGTTTTCCACTTGCGTTGCGCAGCCGGACTTTTGTGCGACCGTACTTCGTATATTGGCCGTCATTGCCTGGCATTTGCTGCTAGTGCGGCCGCCTAGAGCGCGGTGCCCGCCTAGGGCGCAGCCGGCCCGACCAATTGAAAAAAATAAATTGGCGAAATTGGCCGCGGGGCAGCCTGGGGCGGCCACGTGTTGCAGCCTGCCCCAATACGAGCCGGCATCGCCGCCGGCGTCAAGGAGACGGAGGCGTGGACTTGGTGCTTCTAGCTTCCAGTACCAAGTCCACGCCTCTGTCTCCTTGACGCCAGCGGCAACGCCAGCACCTATTCGGACTGGCCTGGGACTACGAGGAGGCAGAGGGAGACGGCGCTGGAGCGGCAAACAGCCATGGGTGAGCCTGGGGGCAGATACATCCATGTGTGAGCTGGGGGGGCAAATATCCATGTGTGAGCTGGGGGGGCAAATATCCATGTGTGAGCTGGGGGGGCAAACATCCATGTGTGAGCTGGGGGGCAGATATCCATGTGTGAGCCTGGGGGCAAAAATCCATGTGTGAGCTGGGGGGGGGGCAGATATCCATGTGTGAGCTGGGGGTTGGCAGATATCCATGTGTGAGCCTGGGGGCAAATACCCATGTGTGAGCCTGGGGGCAATATCTCCATGTGTGAGCCTGGGGGCAATATCTCCATGTGTGAGCTGGAGGCAAATATACCCATGTGAGAGCTGGGGGCAAAGATACCCATGTGAGCTTTCTTTTTGGGGGGGGGGGTGCATGTAGCTGGTCTTGCCTAGGGCGCAAAATAGTCTAGCACCGGCCCTGATTGCAAGTAAGGTGCTGGTCCTGGATCGGAGGTTATAGGATGAGGGAACTGCTAGGGGAAGCAGCCTATTCAGGTAGGGTGGTAGCTTTCCAGAAAAGCTCTTAAACACCAGGTTGGAAAGGTGAAGAGTGCGTCTAGATTCCAGCGTCGGCCAGTTTAGCTCTTTTAACGTGTCACAATGGTGGATCATGTAGTTACGTTGTAGCACAAAGCAGCAGAATGAGTTATACAATGTAGTAAGTTTATGAAGGTGTGCTTGTGGGGCGGCTGCTTACACTACATCTCCGTATTCAATAGCCGGCATAAGCATTTGCTGTACAATCTGCTTTCTTACCTCGGGGCTCAGGCAGGATTTGTTTCTGTACAGGGCACCTAGTTTGGGGTAAAGTTTAGATGAGAGTTTTTCGATGTGGGGGCCAAAGGATAGATTTGGGTCTAACCACATACCTAGATATTTGAGGGAAGTGACTGTGGTCAGCGTGCCATTTGATCTTGTCTTGACACATAGATGGGGATTTTGCAATTTATGTAGTTTAGGTACCGTTCCAAAGAGCATCATAACAGTTTTGTCAGTATTGTTATCTGAGATCCACTTTTCTACGTCTGGTTTGCTAGTATAGCTATAGATTACGGTTTCATTGAAGTATTGGCGTTCCGCTATTTTCGGTAAGCACAGTGATCGTTCATGGAATCGGTACGCTTGATCTTTGACCACAGTGAATCTCTAAACTGGTACATTTGCATTAGGTCAGCTGTAAACCAAGGGAGATGTGCCCATTTTACGCACACTTTACGGCAGCATATGAATTTTACATGTTGCTGGGCAACACTTTCCCCACTGTACTCCCTAAGCATGAAATAGTAATATGTGTCCAGGAAAACATGGCTGAAACGGCAACCCTATCCTGGATGCATATAATTTATACCTGCTGACGGGCAGTGCATGTATAACGCCTGTGCTGCCGGTAAGAAAGAGGAATCCCAGGTGACCTTTCTTGATTAGGAATCGGATTCTCTCCTAAAGGATATGGTTTATACATTTTGCAGGGCAGCACCGACCCTGTGCTCTCCTGCTGTATCTTGAAATAGTAACGTGTTCGGGAAAACATGGCTGATTTGGCAACCATAAGCTACAAATACCTAGAAATATAGATTATAAGGGTTATTCACAAAGCACAGAAATCCGTGCTTTGCCGTTCGGCGATTCTATTTCACCGAAACTCTGGTGAATTCACTATTCACAGTAGGGTTACCGTAGTGTAGCGAAGATGGAGACGCCAAAGCCCACCGAACAAGTTGGAGAATGTCGCTCAAGAGCTCGAAGACTGCCGAATTGGCATCAGCGAAATCCACCAAATTGCAAAAAAAAATACTTTAGGCTAGGGTCAGACTAACGCAGTGCGAACGCGCGTGCAGACGCACTTTATCACGGCCGTAGTAGCAGCAAATGACGGGCAATATACGGAGTACGGCCGCACAAAAGTGCGGCCGTGCAACGCAAGCGACAAACAAACACATTTTTTGAGAATGTGAAACCGCTAGTACTGACGTACAGAGTGCGCTGCGTCCGCTAGCAGCATGTGTGCGAGATTAGGAGACGTCAGACGCTGCTAATGTCTGGCCAACATAACGTCCAGACGCAAAAAGGGTTTTATTGATGATCCGTACAAAATCACGGACGGAAATGCGCATCGTATGACCGCTATCGCGTATTCTGTGAAAAAATACGTCCATGCGTTCAAACGCACTTTTTCACGGACAACGCGAAAAATGCGTTCGTCTGACCCTAGCCTTAACGGACTGCTATTCTCCTAATAGGTGTTTAAACCAATAAAAATGTATTAAAATGTGTCTAATTAATAAAAAAGGTCTTTTAAAAATAATAAAAAGGTCTGTTACTGAATAGAAAAAAAAAGTCTTTTAAGAAAAATAGAAATCAAAAATTTTGTCAAAATACTAAAAGGTGTTCTTAAAATAAAAAAATGACTTTTTGCTAAAAATGAAAAAAAAAAAAGGTCTATATTAAAAATAAAATAAAAACGATAATCACATTTTACATTGAATCCTATGGGATTCACCTGTTTAACCCCTTAATGTCAGGCATGTTGTTCCCAGTGGCGGGGCGTTAACGTCAATGGGGCGTACTATTATGCCACACTAACTGGCTGGTGCCCCCTACACAGCTGACTCAAGGCGTGAATTATTGGCTGCAGGGGGACGGCCTGGCTTCAGGCTGTTCCACAGCAGCCAATGGCGAGCGGTGCGTGCCGACTGTTGGGCGGGGTGAAGGAGGACCATTGAAGTCAGCAGGGCGTACTATGCTGCCCCACTGCTTCAAGGCCCACCCGCCACCGGGATGGCATAGTACGCCCTGCAGCGGTAACAGGTTAAATCTGTCAAACCAAATCACTGAAAATCAGGGCATTTTGCCTTCAGTGTAGTTCGGCGTTCTGTGAATAGATTACCCATTACTTCACTATGGGTCAATTTCACTGACATTGAAGATCGCCGAACTGTACCTTACTTTGCCAGTATTTGGCGAATTGACATTGTAGTGAATAGCTGAACTGCCCAGAAATTGCACCGCACAGTGAAATGCACAGTTCGGTGCTTTGTGAATAACCCCTTTATATATTGTTTTTAGAACAAATGATAAATAGATTTATAAGCACAGAATATATATTAAATAATATTACAATATCTGCCCTTGATTAAGGCTAAGGCTAGGGTCAGACGAACGCATTTTTCGCGTCGTCCGTGAAAAAGTGATGTCGAACGAATGGACGTATTTTTCACGGAATACGCGATAGCGGTCATACGATGCGCATTTCTGTCCGTGATTTTGTACGGATCATCAATAAAACACTTTTTGCGTCTGGACGTTATGTTGGCCGGACGTGTGCAGCGACTGACGTCTCCCAATCACGCACACACGCCTCTATGCGGCCGCAGCGCACTCTGTACGTCAGTAGTAGCGGTTTGACGTTCTCGAAAAAATGCGTTCGTTTGCCACTTGCGTTGCACGGACGAACTTTCATGCGGCCGTTCGTCGTATGTTCCCCGGCATTGGACGTCATTTGCTGCTAGCACGGCCGTGATTTCGTGCGGCTAAACGCACGTTAAAAATGCGTTTGTCTGACCCTAGCCTAAATGTGCTTAAGTGATACTGATGTATACATATGAGTAAACATGTAATAGAAACACAAATATATAAAGTCACAATAAAAATGATTACTAATTAATAAAATCTAAAAACCATAAAACATTTTATTGAAATCTCTTCGCAGCATTGATATGTATAATTATAGAGACACCGAGATATACCACAGCGACGTACAATGGGTTAATCAGACGCTATTCATTTCTTTTACAAGGCTGCCTAAAGAGGGGAGATTGGATGTGAAATGATTCCCTTAGGCGCTGTGTTATATACGTTCTAGAAAATGAAAATTCCCGTTCCCGAGACTGGGCCCCACTTTCTGTTACATCACGGTCTGCTGGCTGGTTTTATCCCTAGTTAAAAGGTATTATATATCAGTCCCCTCTGGTCGTCTCGTCGCTGTCACATCCAGGCCGTATACATAATCTAAGGGGTCTTTGTATGTGAAACCTGTGAATTTTTTAAAGGAAAAAATACACAGCAGTCAGCTTCAACATTCCACTGGTTTCCATGGTGATTGCACAATTTAGAATTTTAAGGCATTTGTGTTAGATAACATTTGTTTTTTTTAAAAAAGTAAATATAAACACGGAGATACACCCCTCTTGCAAAAATATCAAAATTTATTCATACAAAATAACACCATGAATCCCATTATCACTGTATATATATATATATTTTTTTTTATTTATAAAGGATTTTACCAGGAAGGATATATTGATATATACATACTTCTGGGTGCAGAAAAGACACATAAATATAACAATAGTGTATATCATACAGAAATCAATAAAGATAATCAGAAAAATAATTTATTAAGTCATAGTAAAGACCGCTCCAGATAAAGCACAATACAAAGAAAAAAATCAAGGCTATAAATCCCTGTATCCTACCCGTGGCACTTGGGTCTAAATGGAAGAGAGCGGAACCAGAGTACCCCAATGTTTCGGCTCGGTACGCTTTTGTCGAGGGATATTAGGCTGGGGTCAGACTAGCGCATTTTTAACGTGCGTTCTGGCGCCCTTAATCACGGCCGCAGTAGCAGCAAATGACGCGCAATGACGGCCAATATACGAAGTACGGCCCAACAAAAGTGCGGCCGCGCAACGCAAGTGGAAAATGAACGCATTTTTTCGAGAACGCAGAACCGCTAGTACTGACGTACAGAGTGCGCTGCGTCCGCTAGCGGCGAGTGTGCGTGATTAGGAGACGTCAGACGCTGCTCATGTCCGGCCAACATAACGTCCAGACGCAAAAAGTGTTTTATTGACGATCCGTAAAAAATCACGCACGAAAATGCGCATCATATGACTGTTTTCGCGCATTCCGTGAAAAAATACGGCAATGCGTTCGGACGCACTTTTTGACGGTTGCTGCGAATAATGCGTTCGTTTGAACCTAGCCTAAAAAGTGTACTTACCCAGCATATATATATTGTGGATCGTCAAGAAGGAGCCAATCTCTTAAAGAGGTCGTCCTACGCATGTCTCGTTAATTGGCGGCGGCCATGTCTGACGCCGGGAATCGCGTACAAAAGTGACGTCACGATCCCATGCGTCGACAAGGATACTACATGCATGCACCCAAGGTGCATGCGTGGAGAAAATCCAAAACCGAAAAAAAATGCACCCTACTACGCCTGCGCCAAACATCTAAGGCTGGTGTCAGACGAGCGTAGTGTTCACGTCCGTGATTGCGCCTAAGGCTAGGGTCAGACTGAGGCAGTGCGAACGCGCGTTCTGGCGCACTTAATCACGGCCGTGCTAGCAGCAGATGCCGGGCAATGACGGCCAATATACGAAGTACGGTCGCACAAAAGTCCGGCTGCGCAACGCAAGTGGAAAATGAACGCATTTTTTCGAGAACGTGAAACCGCTAGTACTGACGTACAGAGTGCGCTGCGTCCGCTAGCGGTGTGTGTGCGTGAATTGGAGATGTCAGACGCTGCTAATGTCCGGCCAACATAACGTCCAGACACAAAAAGAGTTTTATTGATGATCCGTACAAAATCACGGATGAAACTGCGCATAGTATGACCGCTATTGCGTATTCCGTGAAAAAATACGTCCATTCTTCGAACGCACATTTTCACGGACAACGTGAAAAATGCGTTAGTCTGACCCTAGCCTAAAAGTACGTCCGTGATAGCATGACAGAAAGCCCATTGGAGCCTGACACATGAAGTACGTCCGCACTGAACTGCGGACGCACAATGGCCGCGGCCCACGGACGCAAGAACGTACAACTCCTAGAACGGCCGCACAAAGTGAGCTGCGTTTGCAACGTCCGCATAGCTTTGTGTGTGAGTGATGGAACGTGGTCAGACGGTTATACGTCCAGTATTTTTCACGGACAAAATGGTTTTGCTTTTTATTTTATTTTCTCTCCTACATCCGTCAAGATATACGTCAGTGAATAAACGGACTGTGTGGCCACTACTGTGTCTTCCGTACTGACGTACGTCCGTGTGAATGGACATACAGTCCGTAGAAATCACGCTCGTCTGACCCTAGCCTAAACCGAAACCATATGTATCCAGTGTAACTATCAGGATAATAAAGTAGCACTGTTGCAAAATATATAGTATGATAGTATGATATATTAGTATGATCATGAATGAAAACATATAAAGGAATTCCCAATCCAAAAAAACCCAAGAAAATATATATAAAATAAAATATATTATAGAGAACGAGAAGAGGTGCACACGGAGTCTCTCCAACTGGTATGAAAATAGATATTAGAATATCGCAGCAAAGTCTGACTCTTCTCGCTCTCTATTGTATCTTTTGCTGTGAGTAGCACCGGAGCAAGCATATCTGTTAATGTGTGCAGGAATTTACCTTCTTTTGGCAAATAAAATATAAATATATATCATAAACACTACAGCCTTTCTAAAGGAAGAAATTATCAGGTCTATTCACTAAAAGGTGAAACTCTGGAGAACTGCTGGAGAAGTGAAAATTCTAGGTCAAAATAGCCGATTTGGAAAGTGAGATAAATGGGAGAATTTTTCTGGTTTGGCTATTTTGACCTAGATTTTTCACTTCTCCAGCAGTTCTCCAGAGTTTCACCTTTTAGTGAATAGACCTGTTTGTTTTCAAAAAAACTTCATAAAATAAAGAGAAAAGAAAGGAAAAAAATCCTAATAATAAATAATATTCATAAGGAAATGTATAAGTACATTAACACATTAGTAATTCTATTCAACACGGACAATAGTCACATTCATATAATATTTGTTTTTATTTCCATGTTATTGATTATAAGCTGCCAAAGCACCATGATCTCCGTGTAAGGTATATATTCTACGTTTTTGGCGATGCTCTTTCCATAAGGCTAATGTCAGATGAATGCAGTCTGAGCGCACTTTGCGTGCGTGCATAACGGACAGACGTACTGACGGAAGATACTGTAGACACCACACGGTCCGTTTTTCTTGATGGACGTAGAAAAAAAAGGGAAATATGGGAAACAAAATTAATATGAAAAATGATAAAAATTTGAAAAAGGATATGAAAAGGCATTTTGTGAGTCAAGGTGCTGGACGTCGCAAGTGCGCTGCGTCTGACATCTAATCACACACACAGAACACTATGCGGACGTGGTGCACTCGGCGCTTCCGTCTAGCGGTTTTACGTTCTTGCCTAACTTGCGTCCGTTTGCCACGTGCGCAGTTCGGTGCGCACGTGCTTAGTGTGTGGGTCTCTATTGAGTGTGATTCTATGCTACGACGGACGTTAACCTGTGCGGCAACACGGACGTGATCACTGCGTTCGTCTGACGCCGGCCTTAGGCGATGCTCTTTCACGAGGCACAGAACTACTTTTTAGATAGCTTTCTGATTGCATTTCTTAAGTGTGAATTTGTTTTCTTTCTTATTTGCAGATACATCACCCTTAATGCTCACTACTCATTGGCTGAGCCTCAAGGGGAAATGTAGTCCCAAAGCACCTGGAGGCCAAGGTTGTTGACCTCTGCCTTAATCCAGTGTTTCCCAACCCCTTCACCAGGGAGCACTAACAGGCCAGGTTTTAAGGATTACCTTGGGGAAATGCAGATTGAATCCTGCAATCACTGAGCAGCAAATCCTATCACCTGTGCTGTGCTTCAGATATCCGACACACCTGGCCTGTTAGTGCTGCTAACTGCTCTAAGATAAAACCCCTCCTCACCCGTCTCCAGTCACCCCACATTTGTAGTTTAAAGTGACTAAAATCTCATCAGATTTCCAGTGTTGGGGTTTCTCTCTGCTCTTTTCCCGTTGGATACCATCTGCTTAGGAAGAAGCAGGTGCTGCCCTTGTACTGAGCGTTCGGTCAGTCCGATGCCTCTCGATACAAATATACAAAAGCACTGGCTGATCCGCTCTGCACATCCTATAATGCAGATCATAATCCCAAATGGCTGGGGATGACATCCACCTGAACAGAGCCAGAGGATGACGACACTCAGCCCACTGTAACCAATTAACTCATCTTTTTGTCATCGTGGCTACTGGACAGTGTACATTTAAATAAAAACACACCTTTTTTGCCTTTTTTTTCTTAAAGGCTAAAATATTTGTTTAAGGTGTGAATGTTCACACCTTCCCAAACACCGATACTGCTTATCTATTATGATTATTACATTAAAAATGTTCTGCTAATAAACATTCTGACCTTAGGCTAGGGTCAGACGAGCGCATTTTGTACGGATTGTGCATCCGTGCAGTACGGACGTACTTACTGACTGACGACAAGGTATTGCCCACACAGTCCGTTTTTTTCACTGATGTATTTTTTGACTGATGTAGCAGGGAAAATAAATTACAATGATAAAACATTCTGTCCGTCAAAAATGCTGGACGTATAAATGCAGTCCGTCTGACCACGCTCCATCACTCACACACAAAGCTATGCGGACGTTGTGGACGTGGCGCACTCCGCGCGTCCGTTCTAGCAGTATTACGTTCTTCCCTAACCTGCGTCCGTTTTCAGCGTCCGTCATGCATCCGCACCTCTGTGCGGACGTACTTCGTGTGTGGGGCTCCATTTAACACAATTGTATGCTATCACGGACGTACTTATGTGCGGGCAACACGGACGTGAACACTGCGTTCGTCTGACCCCAGCCTTAATAGAAGATGCGTGCGTATATATATATATATACAGTTGTGTTCAAAATTATTCAACCCCCACTGAAATTGAGTGTTTTGGCCAGTTTGACATTGATTTTGATCATTCAGTCATCTTGCTTACAATTAAATCAAAGAGGCACGTGTAGGTCAGACAAATATAACATAACATTTATAATGAAATAACCACAAATGTCTTTTCTGTGCTCACATCATTATCAGTTTTATTCAACCCCCAAGTGACATTCAATCTTAGTACTTAGTACAACATCCTTTTACAGTTATAACAGCTTTTAAACGTGAAGCATAGCTTGACACAAGTGTCTTGCAGCGATCTACGGGTATCTTCGCCCATTCGTCATGGGCAAAAGCCTCCAGTTCAGTCACATTCTTAGGCTTGTGCACTGCAACTGCTTTCTTTAAGTCCCACCAAAGGTTCTCAATCGGATTTAAGTCAGGTGACTGCGATGGCCACTCCAAAATGTTCCAGCCTTTAGGCTAGGGACAGATGAGCGCATTTTCTGCGGCCACCGTCAAAATGTACGTCGATGCGTGCGCACGCATTTTTTCACGGAATACGCTTAAGTGGTCAGACGATGCGCAATTCTGGACGTATTTCATGACGATGGGGTGAAAAGAAGTCTAGTGAAATCCGGCTGTTTGAATGTTATGTTGGCCGCACACTAGCAGCGTCTGACGTCTCCTAATCACGCACACACGCTGCTATGCGGCCGCAGCGCACTCTGTACGTCAGTACCAGCGGTTTAACGTTCTCGAAAAAATGCGTTCATTTTCCACTTGCGTTGCGCGGCCGGACTTTTGTGCGACCGTACTTCGTATATTGGCTGTCATTGCCCGTCATCTGCTGCTAGTGCGGCCGTGATTATGTGCGCCAGAACGCGCGTTCGCACTGCCTCAGTCTGACCTAGCCTTAATCTGCAACCATGCTCTAGTGGACTTGGAGGTATGCTTGGGATCATTGTCCTGTTGAAAGGTCCAACGTCTCCCAAGCCTCAGGTTTGTGACGGACTGCATCACATTGTCATCCAATATTCCTGGTACTGAAGAGAATTCATGGTACTTGCACACGCTGAAGCTTCCCTGTACCTGCAGAAGCAAAACAGCCCCAAAGCATGATTGACCCCCCACCATGCTTCACAGTAGGCAAGGTGTTCTTTTCTTCATAGGCCTTGTTCTTCCTTCTCCAAACATAGCGTTGATCCATGGGCCCAAACAGTTCTAATTTTATTTCATCAGTCCACAGAACACTATCCCAAAACTTCTGTGGTTTGTCCACATGACTTTTGGCATACTGCAGTCGACTCTTCTTATTCTTTGGAGACAGCAAGGGGTGCGCCTGGGAGTTCTGGCATGGAGGCCTTCATTACGCAGTGTGCACCGTATTGTCTGAGCTGAAACTTCAGTACCCACATCTGACAAATCTTTTCTCAGTTCCTCAGCAGTCACACGGGACTTTTCTCCACTCTACGCTTCAGGTAGCGCACAGCAGTCGAAGTCAGCATCTTCTTTCTGCCACGACCAGGTAGCGTTTCAACAGTGCCTTTGCCTTGAATTTGCGAATGATGCTTCCTATGGTCTCTCTTGGTATGTTTAACATCTTTGCAATCTTCTTATAGCCATTGCCCTTCCTGTGAAGAGTATTCACCTCTTCTCTTGTCTTCCTGGACCATTCTCTTGACTTCACCATGTTTGTAACCACAACAGTAAATGTCTAGAAGGAGCTGAGTATCACAGTCATTTTAAAGCTGCCTAATTGGTGCTTATTATGCTTTATTGCTGCTCCGTGACATCCACAGGTGTTTTCAATACCTGATTGAAAACACTTGAATGAACCTCTGTTCTTCAGAGCGGTAGTCTTTAGGGGGTTGAATAATTGTGTCAATGAAGAATTCACAAAAGAAACATTTACTACTGTATTACAAAACCAATTGATGTCATTTTAGTTGCATATGGTTCTTTAAAAAGTCCTTGTAGGATTTCATTCTGAATACAATTACAAATGTTCACTAAATTCCGTAAAACCCTTTACAGCATTGGGGGTTGAATAATTTTGAACACAACTGTATATATATATTTTTTTAATTTAAATTTGATGAAAATAATCCTTTTACTGAAGAATCTCTTCTCACCTGTCAGGAGTGATGGGGCTGCTTCAGTATTACTGGCACATGATATTATAATACACAATTACATATATATTATACATGTTGGGCTCTATTACATTCCTTGCATGAAAAAGCTCGTACAGCGTAATTTTTTTTGCGCGCAGTGTTAAACGTTAATGCGCATAAATTAACGCTGGTATTAAAATCCAAGCGCATTTTTTCATCCGTCCAAAAATATCACGCGTAAAAAATATGCGCGAAAATGTGCACGCATTAACGTTGCGCGCAGAAATGGGTGGGCAGACTGTTTTTTTCAAGCGATTCAGCCAATCAGAATTAAGAACCACAATTGTCTCCCGTTAGGTTTTTGCGCCTGCAGAAATCAATCTGAGTATATATGCTGCAGCAATAATAAAAACCCGCACAGCCTCTCAATTTCATTGCTTGGGTATGTGTAGAATGTGTAACTATACTTTGCTGTATTTTTTTTCGTGCTGGTGTATTTGGTTTCGGCCAGGACGTTCAGATTTTCCGTTACCACCAGCTTTTAAAAGACGTTAAAATTATGTGCGTAAACGTTGTTCGTTAAAATTTGCGCATCGATTGTAATACCATCCGCGTACCAGCGCACAAACGCATTTGCGCACACAATGTTAAGTATGGGATGCGCGTACGAACTTTCGCTCGTGCAGGGTTCGCGCATGGTCACTCGCGTTAGACGTTAACGTGCATTTTGTGCGCGAACATCGTAATACGATATTCAGCGCGAAGGGTTTTTCCCCTCGAGTTAATGCGTTTTTGCTCACGCGCAAAATTGTGCGCGAAGAGTGTAATAGTGCCCGTTGGTTATTGTTATATATTGCGTATAACGTATAATCTTGAATTCAGTCAGTCTATTTTTGTGCTTCTCACGTAAGAGCCATGATACAACTATCGCAATGATGTTGAGGTCTATTATTTTGTATACTGTGTACAATTGGTTTCATGTTTTTTTTCTCTTTTCTCTCAACGCTTTTTCTCTTTTTCTACTTGTGAATTTTCCACTCCGTTATGCACTCTCTTATGTAATTAATGGTTTCCTCAAAAACAAAATAATAGAAAAAAAAGTAACAGAATGCTATCATGCAAAGTCCGTATATAACAAACCCTAATGGACCATCACTCACATTATTCTGAGCCTGCTGTTGTCTGGCTGAGGCTCTCAGCATTCAGTTTTTCAGGGGTGACTTTTCCATTCTTTTGTTTGCTTACGACTTAAAGAAAACTACAAAACAAGCTCTTATACGTAATATGTCAATGCAGGATTGAAACATTAAGGCTGGGGTCAGACGAGTGTAGTGTTCACGTCCGTGATTGCGCCTAAAAGTACGTCCGTGATATGATAGCATGACAGAAAGCACATTGGAGCCTGACACATGAATTACGTCCGCACTGAACTGCGGACGCACAACAGCCGCGGCCCACAGACGCAAGACAGGCAAGAACGTACATCCCCTAGAACGGCCGCACAAAGTGCGCTGCATCCGCAACGTCTGCATAGCTTTGTGTGTGAGCGATGGAACGTGGTCAGACGGACTGCATTTATACGTCCAGCATTTTTCACGGACAAAATGGTTTTGCTTTTCTAATTTATTTTCCCTCCTACATCCGTCAAAATATACGTCAGTGAAAAAACGGACTGTGTGGCCACTACTGTGTCTTCCGTACTGACGTACGTCCGTGTGCACGGACGTACAGTCCGTAGAACTCACGCTCGTCTGACCCTAGCCTAAAAAGCAGATATCCCTATGGCCGAGGTCACACGAGTGTGCAGGGAACGTGTGTGAGAACCAACGTTCTTTCCTCTCGGACGCCCATGTGACCACCTCACTGAGTGCACGTTAGTGCGCTCAGCCCTACAAAGCGTGAGCCTCTTCTGGAGGATCGCACTTTGTGGACCTGTCCAATGTCCGTTTGAGCGTTTCAACAGGGAGGATTTCCTCGTAACGTGTGATACTATTACGCATGTTACACCGTGTGGCCCTTCCAGTCGAGCCGTCATATCACTATGATGGATGCTGGAAGTAGGGTCACTACGGATGCACTCGGTGCGCTCGTGTGACCCCAGCCTAGGAACCACTCAAGTGCTAGGGCTGCCTTCAGAAATCCTGGAGCCCTATCATCCTAGGTGCAGACCATACTAATGGCTCCATTATTGATGAGTCAGAGGGCTCTTACCAGCCCCAGATGCATTTACCACCACAAAGTTTGTTGGTATCATGGTGGGTCAGTCTTGGCTGGTATGGAGGGACCTTTATATCTGTGGTACTTAGACAAGCTACAGAGGGTTTGGCAAGGGTCAGGGCCCCCTAGATCCATTGGGCCCCTGCACATATCATAGTCTGTCACCCCTGCTGGTGATCCTGCAAGTGATTATGAGCTATCTGGAAGTGGCACAACGACGTAGCATTTGGTAATTTAGGGAACAACCTTCCCCTCCAGACGCGGAGTCGTTCAGGCTGAAGCAATATTTGCTTTTAATTGTAGAAAATAATTAAGCAACATGAACACCATATATGACAAATATAAAACCACTAAACCCTTTCCCTGTTTTAGTCTGATAATCTCACTCACACATTGCACATGCTGACACTATGGAAAATGCGTACGTTTGAGAAAGACCAAATTGCTCCCCTTGTCCAGTTCTGGTGTCTGTTCGCAATTTGGTGAAAGCTTGGGTTTGCGCTAATCCCGGGGTAAGTTGAGCGGTAGTAAGAGCGGAAGGAACGTCCGTGAGAGTGAACGTCCCTTCCACTCAACGCCTGTCTGATGCCCGTCTGGCCGCCTCGCTGAGCGCAGTTAGTGCGCTCAGCGCTCCAAGGCTCGATCCTCCTATGGAGGACTGCGCTTTGCAACCCCATCAATGCGCACCCTAGCTCTTCGACTGGAAGGCTTGCTGCACGGACGCAGCATGGACGCTGTTGCGTGCAGTTCATGAGCGCTCAACAGTGTGTGGCCGGCACTGTTGCAGCGTCACAACGCTGCAACGGACACCAGAAGGCACGTCAGTAGGGGTGCACATAGTGCGCTCGCCTGACCCCAGCCTAAGCCAGCATCCTCTATATTTTGGCATTTGTGTGAAGTAGGGGACCAGTCCAAAATAAAGAAGTGTGTTAACTCATCAAGGATTCTGCCTATTCCACCCCTCCAAGAAATCCATATCAAATCACGCGTAGTAATCACTGAAATTCACTATTGACAAGGAAACAATCACTAGGAAAGGGTTTAGAGAAACATAATGATAATTATCATGAATATCATATATTTATTGTATCTTGAAAATAAATATTTACCTGCAACTTAAATAATTAAGCTTTTCTGCGTGTAGATCAAATGGGAACTCCGTTCTCCTTGGAAAAGAAGTGGGGGGGAAACTACGTTCCCAAGGGTACCTTCTCGACTTGACCCCTGGTGTGAAGATGTCTGCTCAAAGCAGGATATACACACCACCTTGGAGACATTGAAAACAGATTCTCCAAGCCCCAAAGAGTCCAACTCCCACAACATATGGCCCACGATCCATGAACATAAAAGGACTGGGCATTCAGCCTTCCAACAGCAGAAGAGAGGAAAAATGTGACGACATTTCGGCCCTAGTCCTACACGAGTCTTTCATGAGCCTGAGCCCTGAGGGCTGAAACCTTGCAATATATTTGCAATAAATCTGCCGTTGTAGGAAGACTGGGTTCCAGGTCCTTTTTTACAGAATATTAGGTTTCAGGTTATTGCATCATTTTTTAACGCACATGCATACAAAAGCTTTTTGTAACCTTGGTCCAGGACTATCATAAATTGTTACTTATTGTCATACTGTTTAATAAACACTTTAATGTATATATAGGTAATACCAATATATCACATTCATATATTACAAGAGTGACAAACATACTACGTGGTAAAAATATTTTTTCTTTTCAATAATCATTAAAAAAACAAAGTTTTTTCCTTTTAATCTTTCTCTTTATTTGCACCAAGTAACGAAGATTATTTTCCTGGAGCAGGTTATAAAATAATAGTAATAATAAAACATTCAGAAATTTTATAGAAGAAAATAATTGTCCTATTGCTTGTAGTGTTGTTAGTAAATGACTCAATAAAAGCCACGTTTTACATGTAAAACATATTTGGAATTGACACAAAAAGCATATTGTTTGCTAATAAAAAGCTGTGGGTTTATTCGCATAGCAGCAGGGGTCACGTCGCGCAGGAACACGCTGGAACGCAGTTCCCCTACTATTTTGGCAGTGGAAATAGAGTTCCCTTTTGCCACACACTGTGTTGAGCATTTATGTAAGTGATTATTCATTTAATTCCTTGTTAAATAAGAATATATATATATAATTACTAAGATTATCATAATAATTCCATAAACCCAGCAGAAATAGATTTCTATAATTAAAAAAACTCTTATAATAATATATATTATGTATATATATATATAACCTCCTAGCTGATGAGGGTTCAACAAACCCGAAACAGCGCTGTCCTAGGAGTAGCTTTGACCAGTTGCATAACCTTATCTCTGCTAGAAAGCCACGGTGTGGCATAGCATTGATTTTAGGGTTCTGTGTAATAACAGACCCAGGATGTATAAAAGAGAGACAGAGGTCATTTGCATATCCTACCCAGAATTCCTTGCTGCATATGAGGAATGTGGCACAGGAGCTCTGGGATGCAATTCTTCGAATTTCTATGATGTGCAAGTGGCTTCTGCAATAATAAACACACACACACATATACAGTTGTGTTCAAAATTATTCAACCCCCACTGAAATTGAGTGTTTTGGCCAGTTTGACATTGATTTTGATCATTCAGTCATCTCGCTCACAATTAAATCAAAGAGGCACGTGTAGGTCAGATAAATATAACATAACATTTATAATGAAATAACCACAAATGTCTTTTCTGTGCTCACATCATTATCAGTTTTATTCAACCCCCAAGTGACATTCAATCTTAGTACTTAGTACAACATCCTTTTACAGTTATAACAGCTTTTAAACGTGAAGCATAGCTTGACACAAGTGTCTTGCAGCGATCTACGGGTATCTTCGCCCATTCGTCATGGGCAAAAGCCTCCAGTTCAGTCACATTCTTAGGCTTGCACACTGCAACTGCTTTCTTTATGTCCCACCAGAGGTTCTCAATCGGATTTAAGTCAGGTGACTGCGATGGCCACTCCAAAATGTTCCAGCCTTTAATCTGCAACCATGCTCTAGTGGACTTGGAGGTATGCTTGGGATCATTGTCCTGTTGAAAGGTCCAACGTCTCCCAAGCCTCAGGTTTGTGACGGACTGCATCACATTGTCATCCAATATCTCCTGGTACTGAAGAGAATTCATGGTACCTAGGCACACGCTGAAGCTTCCCTGTACCTGCAGAAGCAAAACAGCCCCAAAGCATGATTGACCCCCCGCCATGCTTCACAGTAGGCAAGGTGTTCTTTTCTTCATAGGCCTTGTTCTTCCTCCTCCAAACATAGCGTTGATCCATGGGCCCAAACAGTTCTAATTTTGTTTCATCAGTCCACAGAACACTATCCCAAAACTTCTGTGGTTTGTCCACATGACTTTTGGCATACTGCAGTCGACTCTTCTTATTCTTTGGAGACAGCAAGGGGGTGCGCCTGGGAGTTCTGGCATGGAGGCCTTCATTACGCAGTGTGCGCCGTATTGTCTGAGCTGAAACTTCAGTACCCACATCTGACAAATCTTTTCTCAGTTCCTCAGCAGTCACACGGGAACTTTTCTCCACTCTACGCTACAGGTAGCGCACAGCAGTCGAAGTCAGCATCTTCTTTCTGCCAGGACCAGGTAGCATTTCAACAGTGCCCTTTGCCTTGAATTTGCGAATTTGTAATCTTCTTATAGCCATTGCCCTTCCTGTGAAGAGTAATCACCTCTTCTCTTGTCTTCCTGGACCATTCTTTTGACTTCACCATGTTTGTAACCACAACAGTAAATGTCTAGAAGGAGCGGAGTATCACAGTCATTTTAAAGCTGCCTAATTGGTGCTTATTATGCTTTATTGCTGCTCCGTGACATCCACAGGTGTTTTCAATACCTGATTGAAAACACTTGAATGAACCTCTGTTCTTCAGAGTGGTAGTCTTTAAGGGTTTGAATAATTGTGTCAATGAAGAATTCACAAAAGAAACATTTACTACTGTATTACAAAACCAATTGATGTCATTTTAGTTGCATATGGTTCTTTAAAAAGTCCTTGTAGGATTTCATTCTGAATACAATTACAAATGTACACTAAATTCCCTAAAACCCTTTACAGCATTGGGGGTTGAATAATTTTGAACACAACTGTATATATATATATATATATACTGTATATAAACACACATTTTAAATTTTCATATAGGGTCAAAGTGAAACAACAATGCTTAATTTGAGGTGTTAATATTGTCGAGTTGCCACACTCATTTTTTTAGGGCTTGGCCCCTGCTCAAAAGTGAGTTGTGGTGACTTTAATTCCCAATAGAATCCAAAACTCCACAACAGGGAAACAAAATATCACGCCGTTATACTCATACTGGACATATTTCCCAGCTTGGATTATTATTATTTCTAAAACAAAATTGCCTTTTTATTGTGTAAACTGGTTTTCGTGTCACTTCCACAAAAAGTAACCCCTGAATAAAAGCCGGTGAGTCTTTAAAAATGTCTGATGCCAAGTCAGTAAATTGTAGCCTATTTACATAAACACCTATTAACCATTTTTTATGTAAAGTGAAACATACTCTTATTGCTTTCTTGCATTTTACACAAGAGCTTGTAGATGAATACACTGTTACTGTCAATCTGAATATCTATTCTCTTGCATGATGACATATTAGTTAATGGCAAATCTTAAAAGTGAGCACAATCTTCCATCCAACAGGGTAACTGTGCGTGTGATTGGTATTCGTTCACGTAAATACCAGGGAACGCTATGTAATTTTGTTTTGTATTGTATAAACAAGCCACATGTAACAGGAAAAAATCAAAGGCTCCTGATTATGATAATAAATATTTATGCTCAACAAGTTGTCCCCAGGTCTTTCAGCACCCAGGTAATGTTTTACGTAAAGTAAATATAGATTAACACATCCATTTCTACACCTGCAATATTATGTTGTGTTTTTTTCCCTGTGGTGTTTCTAGGTCTTTCACGTGGAAGGATTTAGAGAATTGGGATGACGTGTATTGTAGTGCGAGCACAATGAGTAGATAGAAATTGGTAAATTGGGACAGAATGCAAAAAAATAGACCCAGGTCTGTGGCTCAGAGCTCCGTGATAGAACTTTGAATCTTGGGAAATGAGGCAGTCAACTATTAAGCGTAAACAACGTTTTTATTAAAAAGTTTAAAACAAAGCTCTGGGGCTCTAAACTCTAGATGAAATCTGTAACATTTGTACTATATGCATAAAAGGGTCACGTATGCACTATAGGTCTTCATTGAACATAAACATGTGATCCCTTTTCTCAGGGGAAATGTAAATATTGGGAAACACTAACATGGTGATGAGAAAGGTGATAAACAAATAGATATGTGCTTTCCTTCCGAATCGCAATTCGGATGGAATTATACCAATTCGTAATTCGTAAGCGTTTCTGAAATAACGAATCGATTCCGTCCAAAACAGAACAAAAACTAAATGAAATGGTATATAACGAATTGATTCTGTTTTAACAAATTGATTCGTTAAACAGATTCATCCCTGTCCATTGGCTGTCCATTTCAGCACCAAGGACAGTCATATTTTGTACTCCGGGGCCACGTGGTGCTGCTGTCCATGGTGCTAAAACATATTTTTGTACCAAGGATGGGGGGATTACGTATCTTTTAACCCTAATCTAACTGTAATTAATTAATCCGTTTCACCATTCCAAAATAAAGATTAAAAGGGAAATAACAAATCAAAATGAAATAACGAATTGATACAAATTATGAATTACTAATTTCCCGAAATAACAAATCGATGCGAATCACGGTAAGATAACGAACGCACCGAAACGAATTAAAAAACAGAACGAATCGATCCGAAACTAAATGAATTTTTTTGTTGTGCACATGTCTATAAACAAGGTTATTATAAAATAAAAGATAGAATACTTAAATTCGCTTTGGTGAAATAATCCATGAAATAATGTTACAGAAGGATGGAGTCAGTAGGTCAGCCAAAAAGGAGGCAAGAGCCTGCAGCTGAGAGAGAATTGCCAGAGGCTGGTAATTATACAGGGGAGAGTGTTTGTATATCCGTCAGTGAGGCTAACTATCCATCTGTTACTCATCTATGTAAGGGTGGACTGACCATTAGGGCAATAGGGCACTGTCCGAGGGTCCTGCCCTAGGATGGACCTCCCTAAGACTTAAGTAAGCCTGCTCAGCAGCGGGGTCCCACACCACCTCAGGTAAAAGTTATGTGGAAATAGTATCAGCACCCAGCTCTAGGCTGAAGAAATAAATTCTGTAATAGAATAATAGAACAATGTACATATGGGCGGTGCTTGTATGTGGGATGGCTCAATGAGCAGCTCCATGATCTTCCATAGCCAGTGACCCCCAGGAGTTGTCAGTCCACCCCTGTATCTATATGTCGGTCCCTACATGAGAAAAAAGGGAATCTAGGCACTCCAACAGCTGTATAAGCGCAGATTTTACTGTATGAGCAATGGTGACAGTGGCAAACTTTTGGCCAAGAATGACATTTATCCATCCAACCGGAATTCTCATGGAGCACCTTTATGTAAGGTGGAAAAACCTTTGCTGAAGTTGTGAGTGGTTTTTAGCGTGTGATTCTTTACTTTTGTACATCCGGCTCCTTTATGTATCTCTGTAGATGAAAAGATGTATTGTGGAGATGACTGGCAAACAATAATCTCAGAAAAACAGGACATTTCCCTACCAGCTGCTGTAAATACCCTCATGCTGTGGTCCGAAACAGCCAGAAGAATACAAAAGTGAAAGTGGACAGAAGTGGTTGGTATCATTGGGTACACGAGTGTAACCCCCCTTTATCAATGCATCTACCAACTGATCGAGGGGTTAAACCCTGAAACGTATGCTGTCATACTGCTCATCCAAATAAAAGAGTTGCACTACTGTGCCCAAATATACCAAGCGATTGTGCCCACTTCTTTTACTTTTGTCTATCTCTCCTTCCATTCTTGTATCCCTGTATATATTGATCCACCTATCTGACAATATCTCCATCCATCGCTTCTCTCCAAAATAAGTAGACTGTCACTCCGAGACTGGTGGCTGGATCCACCCTGCAGTGTCTACACTCATATGAGTGCAGGAAAACTGGTGATAATCTTGAGGAATCTAGAAAACGAGTTCAAAAATAGATGGGCGACTAGAAAGCTGGGTAGTTCTAAGGCTTTTTGGAGCAGATTAAGCAGTTATGCTTCTAATTCTCATGGTGGATTTAGATTTGGATCTACTGATATAGTGGTGCTTGGAGGTTGTGTTGAGCATAACAGAGCATGTCCTTGTAGCGTGGCTTAGAGCGCCATGCGATAAGTGGCTAAAATCATTGTACTTGTCAGCAAATTTGTAGGAAGTGGAACCCATAAAAATCAGGGAGGAGAGCCTTCTCACTGTAACACAGTTTATAGGCATATTATAATTCAACTACTGTGAACTAATAAACTCAGTTTTATTAGTTTACTCTTCTTCCCTGTCATGACATGTATATTGAGGGAATTGAGGGATTTCAGGGTGGTCGATCAAAGAAAACTCTGTCCTAATAAGAATTATTCAATCAGAGACACACATTGTGTACCAGGGACGGATCCAGGGGGGGCAATGGGGCAATTCCCCCCCCCGAGAAAATCATCACTGCTGGTGTTCTTCTCCCTGCAAGGCGAGTGGCTGCCTGCTGACATGATGCAGCTTGGCCACTCGCCCCAGGGATGAGAACCACCTGTGACCTGACCAGTGCGCAATGTCACGAGAACGCGGCTGGTCAGGTGGTTCCCGGCGAGCAGTCAAGCTGCATCATGCCAGCGGCCACTCGCCTCACAGGGAGAAGAACGCCGGCGGACCCTGGGGCCTGGCAGAGGAGTTGAGAGCTGGGGGCAAATATACCCATGTGAGCTGGGGGCAACTATACCCATGAGAGCTGGGGGCAAATATACCTATGTGAGCTGGGGGAAAATATACCCATGTGAGCTGGGGCAAATGTACCCATGTTGTGAGCTGGGGCAAATATACCCATGTGAGCTGGGGGCAAATATATCCATTTGAGCTGGGGCAAATATACCCATGTGAGCTGGGGCAATATATATATCCATGTGAGCTGGGGCAAATATACCCATGTGAGCTGGGGCAATATATATATCCATGTGAGCTGCCTGGGGTCAATATATATATCCATGTGAGCTGGGGCAAATATATATATATCCATGTGAGCTGGGGCAAATATATCTGCCTGTCCCTGCGAACCCAACACCAGCTCTTGGCCAAAACTGGTAGAATCCCCCCCGAAACCTGTGTCTGGATCCGCCCCTGCTGTGTAGATGCTATGAAGATAACGGAGGATCAGCCACACCGCCATCAATCCAGTTCCTACGTCCAAGTTTGTCACGTTTGGATTAGGAAATCAAATTAAATTCAAAATATTGCTCCTTAGGTGTAAATCTCTCCGTAATAGTGCCCCTGCCAGTGCCAACATCTCCACTCTTATTAGCAAGCATGTTCCATCATCTGCTTGTACCCCAACCCCCCAATCTCACCTTCAGGACTTTTCCTGAACTGCCCCCAATTTATGGAACTCCCTCCCTCTTAACATTTGACTCTTCCATGCTTGCAGTCTTTCAAAAAAGTCTATAAAAATACACTGAACAAAAGCAAAGTGCTGTGTGCTCAACTCCCATTAATCACAGGAGGAGCTACACAACATTAACAGTCAGTCCCCAAATCCTACAGAGAAAAATGGCATCGCAATTTCGGTACTTTTCACTTTGGTGCACTTCAGCCATTCCATTTCAACGGAACTACGGTGAATTCACTATTCACCATAGAGTCACCGTAGTGCAGCGAAGATGGAGTCGCCGAAGCCTCGTGAAGAAGTTGTCGAACGTCGCTGAAGGGCGCCGAAGACCAACGAAGTTGTCTTGGCAAATTCCACCGAACTGCAAAAGATAAAGAAAAAAAAGTGGAGCTCTCCTTTTCTCCTAATAGATGTTTAGACCAATAAAAATGGACTAAAATGTGTCTAAATAATAGAAAAGGTCCTTTAAAATATAATAAAAAGGTCTGTTACAGAATGTATTTTTTTTTTAAAATTGAGAAACAAAAATTTCATCTAAAAAATACAAATACAAAATGTTGTTCTAAAAAATAAACATATAAAAAGTTTTTTTGTGCTGAAAATGAAAAGAATAAATGTTTTTTGACAAATAGATTAAAATTGATATTACTTTCTTACCTTGAATCCTTTGGGATTCGCCTGTTTAAACCTGTCGAACTGAAGCAACGAAAATCAGGTTCTCTATGGGACAATTTCGCTGCCGCAGAAGATCGCCAAACTGCACCGTATTTCGCCAGTATTTGGAGAATTGGAAGCTTTGTAAATAAACGAACTGCCCTGAAATTGCACCCTATGGTGAAATTCACCGTTCGATGCTCTTTGGTGGCAAGTTCGCTGCTTTGTGAATAACCCTTTATGGGCCCTATTCCATTCCTCACTCAAACATTAATGCGCACGCAAAAACGCATTAACACAAGGGGCAAAACCCTTTGCGCTGAACGTCGTATAACAATGTCAACGCAACAAACGCGCGTATACGTCTACCGCGGGTGAAACTGCGCGAACGCTGCTGCGCGCGTCCTATACTTAACATTGTGAGCGCAAATGCGTTTGTGCGCTGGTACGCGGATGGTATCACAATCTATGCGCAGGATCTATGCGCCTTTGCGACATAATTTTAGCAACTCCTAAAAGCTGGTGTTAATGGCAAATTCTATCAACCTGGCCGAAACCAAATACACCAGCCCAAAAAAACAATACGCAGCAAAGTATAGTTACACATTCTACACATACCAAACCAATAAATTGGAGAAGTTGTGTGTGCATTTTTTTTTATGCAGCATATATCAGCAGATTGACTTTGACCGGCGCAAAAACGTAACGTGAGTCAATTGTGGTTCTTAATTCTGATTGGCTGAATCACCTGAAAAAAATAGTCCGCACACTGATTTCTGGGCGCAACTTTACTGCGCGCGCGTTTTTGCACATCTGTTTTACGCACGTTATTTTTTGAAGGTTGAAAAAATGCTTGATGATTGCAATACCAGCGTTGATTTACACGCGTTAACGTTTGACGCTTCGCGCAAAAATTCATGCGTTTACCGTGCGGTTTTGCGCGAAGAATGTAATAGGATCCTATGTGTTTGAAAAATACGAAAGTGCTAAGTTATGGAGACCGCCTCTTAAATAACTGCATAAAAAAGTGCCAAACTCTTTTGAAATACATTTTATAAAGTGCTACTTAATAATCTTTAACATAAGGCATATAGTGCTAACATGAGGCCAGTAGAATGTTGCTTACTTACAACTCGTGAATTTTTTTCCCCCACTAGGGTCACAAAGCACTGAAATTTCAGCGACATTTTGGCGATTCCATTTCTCCAAAATTTCGTTCAGTTTGCTATTCACCGAATGGTCACCATAATGCGCCAAAGCAGTTATCGGACATCAGCGAATAACCGCCGAATTACATCGGTCAAATCTGCCGAACTGTGGGGAAAAAAAGGAAGGAAGGCTCTTATTCACCTAATAGGAGTATAAATCAATAAAATGTGTCCAAATAATAACAAAGTCCTTTAAAAAAAATATAAAAAGGTTTGTTACAAAACAAAGTCTTTTAATATAATAAGAAAATAAAAATGTTGTCTAAAAAATACAGAAAATACAAAATGGTTTCCTATAAAAATAAATACGGTTTTAGCTGAGAATGAAAAGAATAAACTTTTTTTTTAAATTTTTTTTTAAAAAAGATATTTCATTTTTGCATTGAACCCTATGGGATTCGCCTGTTTAAACCTGTCGAACAGAATCACGGAAAATCAGGGCATTTAGATGGAATTTCAGTGCAGATCGGTGTTCTCTGACTAGAAAGGCACAATAATCTTCTCAGGGGCAATTTCGGTGCCGCCGAATCGCGGCGAATTGCACTGTATTTTTCTGTCAGTTCGCCAGTATTTGGTAAATTGACAGCTTAGTGAATAGACGCATTGGCCTGAAATTGCACTGAAGGGGGAAATTCACCGTCCACTGCAATTCTGGGCCAATTTGGAGGTTTGTGAATAACCTCTTTAATTTTTCACGGTGTGATTAGGTTAGGACCCACCTCGGAGATTTGCCTTGGCGCTGGCTTGGGGGGCCACTAACGGCCATTATTAGTAACCAACAATCTCCAAACTTCTAAATGGGCTATTTAAGAGGATTATGAGTAAATGTGACAAATATGCATTTTCTCTATAAATTTACACTATTTTAGAGAAGCCTATCAGCTCACATCCTAATCCCCCCAATTGCAACTTTCCTGGTCCATCTCCCACCCAGCCCCCATGCACCCCATTACTTCTCACTCTCTGCTTTTTACCCTCACCTTTGTCGCCCCACCCACTCATCTGAGGCTGGGGTCGGACGAGCGCAGTTATCACTACAAATACAAGGTATGGGGGCGCTGGGGTGGCAGAAGGTGGAGGGGAAGAAAAAACACAATAATGAAGCAATACAGCAGCTACGTTCTCAGAGGGTCTTTCCCAAGCAACCCAAAAATAGTAAACGTAAAGAAGAAAGAGAAGAACAGCGCTAGTACAGTGCCCCACTATTGTGGGAGGTGAAGCTAACACCACAAACAGGGGATGTGCACCCCAAAAGTATTGCGGATACAAGGTAGTACGGTAATGACCTGTGAGACGCCTCAATCCAGTGGGAGCAGATGAAGGTCAATGTACATGGAAAACAGAAAAAACACGTATATGGCGCAGTAAGTCTGTACACAAGTATCAGGTGGATACGTGAAAAGGTAAAACTCACATATGATAGAGCCTGTACAATATAGGCTCAATATGATCGCAGTGGGTCTCTCCAGGGATGACCCCGTCCCGTCTTCATAAAACTTCAGAGGTTATTCACATGGGCCGTACATGAAACGAAGCAGACACATACCATAGTACAGCATTGTAAAATACAGAGTAGTACTGGCCAGGTGGTCGCAACACTTACGTGATAAAGAGCCTGTGTGGATTCACTGGCTCTGTATATGCGCCTGGGTGTAAATAGGGATACACCAAACCCCCTTCGTTAGGTGAGAAATGAACAATAAACTCACCACCATGAGGTAAAAAAACGATTTAATAAAAGAATAAAATAAACGGATACATCCAAAACGCGTTTCGCCGCTAATGCAGCTTCATCAGTTGGTATCAGAAAAGAAAATATAATTTAAACAAATCTGACAGACATACATTTATAGTAACAGTCATTAAGTTTACAGATTTACAAGTGTGTTAACAAGACGCCCCTTCCGGTCCTCTCTGCGTCCCAGCTTGGTTCGTAGCACTTCCGAGGTTCCCTTCCGGAAGTGAAATAACGCAGTTATCACGTCCGTGTTGCCGCACATTTGTACGTCCGTGGCAGCATAGCATTCTGACCAATGGAGCCCCACACACGAAGTACGTCCGCACGGAAGTGCGGACGCATGGCGGACGCGGCAAACGGACGCAGGTTAGGCAAGAACGTAATACTGCTAGAACGGACGTGTGGAGTGCGCCACGTCCACAACGTCCGCATAGCTTTGTGTGTGAGTGATGGAGCGTGGTCAGATGGACTGCATTTATACGTCCAGCATTTTTGACGGACAGAATGTTTTTTCATTGTAATTTATTTTCCCAGCTACATCAGTCAAAAAAATACGTCAGTGAAAAAAACGGACTGTTTGGCCACTACCTTGCTGTCAGTCAGTAAGTACGTCCGTCCGTACTGCACAGACGCACAGTCCGTACAAAATGCGCTCATCTGACCCTAGCCTTAGAGCTCACTGGAGCAGGGTCTTCTTTTCCTATTGTTCTCCGTATCTCAAATTTATTTGTTAATTTTATGTTTGTTTATTCCTACCCTTTGTACAGAGCTCCAGAATATGTTGGTGCTTTCTGAGTAATTGTAATCATGCAAACAAACGTCAGCTAATGCTACTGATTAAGGCTAGGGTCAGACTGAGGCAGTGCGAACGCGCGTTCTGGCGCACATAATCACGGCCGCACTAGCAGCAGATGACGGGCAATGACAGCCAATATACGAAGTACGGTCGCACAAAAGTCCGGCCGCGCAACGCAAGTGGAAAATGAACGCATTTTTTCGAGAACGTTAAACCGCTGGTACTGACGTACAGAGTGCGCTGCGGCCGCATAGCAGCGTGTGTGCGTGATTAGGAGATGTCAGACGCTGCTAGTGTGCGGCCAACATAACGTTCAAACAGCCGGATTTCCCTAGACTTCTTTTCACCCCATCGTCATGAAATACGTCCAGAATTGCGCATCGTCTGACCACTTAAGCGTATTCCGTGAAAAAATGCGTGCGCACGCATCGACGTACATTTTGACGGTGGCCGCAGAAAATGCGCTCATCTGTCCCTAGCCTAATACATCTCTGTGATGGAGCCACGTGGCACTCGTTGACAGTAACTTGATAGTGAGTGGCACGTCTCATCTTCCAGCCATTGTAGGTTGGTTTTAATTTAGGCCACCCTTGTACCCCTTTGTCTTCTACAAAACGGGGTAAATTATGTACATACATACAAACAGCTGCACTACTCTTCAATAAATCACGCAATGTGCTGGTTTTCTAGGAAATTGAAACAAGTGACGAAGTGATGTGATGGAAGCAGTGGAACACGTCTCGCTCGGATAGTTTAGCTGCAGTCTTTGCAGTTGCCTTGTCAGATTTGTGTGATTCTTTGTTAGCGGATAATCCCCCATGTGTTTTACTGTGTAATGCAGCAGGATTTGTGCAGAGTCATATGGTTCACGGACGAGATTACTAGTGCACTTTACGTGTAAGAGTTTAGGGTGATTATCCCAAACATACATTAGTGCCGGAAAGCCCTCTGCTTTTACTAAACCCCTATGCGAGACAGTACCGATAGTCACTGTGTGTCCCCTTTAAAGGGACACTATCACTTAATGCAAACTGTAACTAGATTACTTGTGCAGTACAAATAAAACCACATTATAAAACACATGCTGCTGGTTTTTTTCTTTGTTTGTAGTAATTGCATGTAAAAAGGAAAAATAAAATTAGGTTTTGAGCTCTCATTTCCATTTTGTGTATTTTTCCCATGATGCAACATTTACCAAAAGCTTTGCTTTGTGGATCTTGTTTATTTAATCTACATTAATTGACAGTTAATGAGGTGGAGGAGGGAATGTTTAGATAAGGAGACAGGGGGTCTATTGTTCTCCATCCTGAGATAAGAGTGAGAAATGACAGGGAGCTTTAAAAACGTATAATATCTACCCCCCCCCCCGTGATGTCCTTTGAATACATCCCACACAATACAATGATATTGTTTTACTATGCAATTTGTGCTCTTATGCAACTTGCTTAGTGTAGGGACTGCAAATTGAGCACCGCTACGGGACTCGCGCACTTTACATAAACAGGTTCTGTAGCGCCTGCGCAAAGCGTCCCAGGACATACTGGAAAACGAGAGAAATCTCAATGTATCCTTCCTGGTAAAATACTTTAGAAATAAATACATTTGGTTTACAGGGATATATTTCAGAGCCGCTATGTTTTGTTTAGCATTTACATGTCAGAAGGTTGGTTTATGGTTTTCTTGCATGTAGCGTCACTGCTGCTGCCCAAGAGTGCTGGGAGTAGAGCACAGAACTGATTTGATGTGGCTGAGCTATCTTCTGTATTGTGCGGCCAGGTTTCATTTGCTGCTGCCCCCTGCCACGTCTTCTTTTTTGCCCCAAAGAGGGATTGTTTGGCGCAGGGTATAAATAGACACACCGATTGCTCTTGGGCTGGTAAAGGGCAGGAGCCTGTGTGTCAGTGTGTCAGCATTAGGTTAGGATATTGGGGGGGGGGGCTTAAGGCTTTAATAACATTTTAAAAGAACAAAAAAAGCCTCTGTGATTTTTGTTAAGTGTGGCGCATGAGGGTTTCAAAGCACACGGTACATTTTTGTGTGTGTGTGTGTGTGTTTAAGGCTGGGGTCAGACGAGCGCACTTTTAACGTGCGTTCTGGCGCACATAATTACGGCCGCAGTAGCAGCAAATGACGGGCAATGACGGCCAATATACGAAGTACGGTCGCACGAAAGTCCGGCCGTGCAATGCAAGTGGAAAACGAACGCATTTTTTCGAGAACGCTGAACCGCTAGTATGGACGTACAGAGTGTGCAGCTGCGGCATAGCGGCGTGTTTGCGTGATTAGGAGACGTCAGACCCTGCTCATGTCCGGCCAACATAACGTCCAGACACCCAAAGTTTCCTGGTTTGGATCCGTAAAAAATCACGCACGAAAATGCGCATCGTATGACCGTTTTCGCGAATTCTGTGAAAAAATACGTCAATTTGTTCGGACGCACTTTTTTACGTTCGCGTGTAAAAATGCTTCCGTCTGACCCTAGCCTTAGAGGCTGTCACAGTGTGTGTATGGTGTCATATCCTTGTTCAATGTCAAACAACACCAATTCACCATGAGTATTGATTAGGGGTGACAGCCCTTGACATGTTAGGGGGCCCTGTGGCTATAGGGGGGCCCTGAACAAAATCCAGTGACAGATTGTCTATGTGCAATGATACCAATACATTTTCTGGTTGGCTGCGGCATCTGGTGCTGCGATTACCATGGTCTGAACTATAGGTAGAGGTGCAAAGTGCAAACCTATTGCTCCCCCCAGCAGGACATTTTTATCCCTTTGCTGGATACCAGGTATTCTGCAAACTCCTTGTAAAATCCTGGAAGGATAGGGTTAATTCACTGAAATATAGCTATAGTTTACTGACATGGATAGCTATGGGTGTGGGGGGGGGGGAGAGGGGATCTGGTCAGTGGTACAGTAAGGGACCCCAATGCCCTGGTATTGTTCTGGGACATTGTTACATTGTAGGGAAAGGCATGTGGCCACAACTCCAGGGCCGCATGTCAAAGAGGAGAACATGCTGTCATGTACAAAGTTTGTCAGCTTTCTTTTATTAAAGCCTGGGTCCCTGTGCCATTCACCACCCAGAGCCATTCACCACCCAGAGCCATTCACCACCCAGAGCCATTCACCACCCAGAGCCATTCACCACCCAGAGCTGCTCAGCCAGATCAACTGGCTCCCTGTCTCATGCCATCCCTGGTTGGAGGAGGGGGCGTGGCGGTGACGTCAGCAGCAGACCCAGACTGTAAGTATCCCAGGCGCCAGGTCTCAGGGGGTGGGCGTGGCTACGTCTGGGGACTCAAAGCTCCCTTCTCGACTGATTGATGGCTGGCTCCGCCCGCTTCCTAGAGGACGCTCTGAGATCAAGACCGAGTCACGTGCGTCCAGTCACTGATATACAATGTATCCATAAAGCCAGGCTTCTCTGCCGCTGCGGCGCAACAATGTATCCAAGGCCAGGCATAGAGCAGGGGGTGCAGGGGGGCAGGGGGGGCAGGGGGGCAGGGGGGGGATCCTCATTCAGTGCGAGTTTCAGGTCAGTCTGCAAGAGCCGAATCATAACAATAAACTGATAATAAAAAAAAAAGTTTTTGTTTTGTTTTATCATCAGTCCTAAAAAAGTGATTATTGCAACTGGGACAAAAAAAAATTATTTAATCGGATCAACCCAAAATAAAGTCTAATAAAATACAGATGTAATCTGCTCTTGGTGGGGAAGCCATCAGATTAATTATGGCCTGAAATAAATATATATATAAATGGGTAATAAAACCATAAAGGAGGGAATATCTAACTCTATGTAATAAAAAAATCCAATGAAAACCTGCTGCTTGCTCCTAATACATAAACGTCCAGGTGCAGAAAATGTAGGAACTGGATGGATACACTCAGGTTCAGATTAAAAAAAAAAAAAATGCTTTATTCAATCACATTAAAAGACATACAGGGTTATTCAGAGAGAGAGGTGAAAAGCAGGAGAATGGCATGGAGAATGGAAAATTCTAGGTCAAGATAGCCGATTTGGAAAGTGAGATAAATGGGAGAATTTTCCATTCTCCAGCCATTCTCCTACTTTTCACTTCTCTCTGAATAACCCTGAGAGTGTGTCTTTTAATATGATTGAATGAAGCATCATTTTTTATTCTGAACCTGAGACCTGAGTGGATCCATCCAGTCCATACTGGGGCACCAAACTTTCTATGTAGATATGTTCACAGGTGCAGATATTAGGAGGAAAAAAAGAAAAATAGGGGAAAAAAAAAAAGAAACACTCTGCACCCCCCCCAAAAAAACAATAGCAGACAAATGCCCCCCCCCCCTTTTCACAGCCAGTACATGGAGAGCAGCACTGGGATTTCTGTTTTTGTTTTTATTAAAAAAGATAATTTAAAACACAGGTTCCTCGTATCTACATATATATATAAAATAATCATCTTTTAAAACATCCAGAAAAAAAAGAGGTCATCTGAAAAAGGCACCTAAATCCTTTAGGAGTTAACCCTTGGAGTGCCAGCGCACCCTTTCGAATGACAGATCGCTGCTCCGCTGTGGCATCTCCAGGGTTAACTCGTACCGGTGATTTGATGATCACAAAAAGGAAATAAAGAAATACATCTGCAGTTTAAATAATGTGATGAATAAATTACACAATACATTCTGCCCTAAATAAAAAGAAGGTAGACTTTTAGCCTGCTCCCCCCCCCACTCCAATTTTTTTTTGTAACAATTATAATAAAATGTGTCCTGGCTTTTCTGTGTAAAAACTCTACAGTTAGTGGTAAGTGATAAAATAGGAAAATCTTAAAAAATAGACACATATGCAGCAATAAACTATGCAATTACATTCCCCAATTTGTGTTTTTTTTTTAACTGATTCCAAACCTTCAATAGTAATTCAGCAAAAAAAAATAAAAAAATTGTAAACATGTTTTTTTTCAGAAAAAAAATATTCCAAAACAATAAATCAGATTTTACCGATTCCCCGTTAAGGATCACCTTATAAAATGATGCACCTTCCTCAAAAGGACATTCATTAAAAAAACATTTCAAACGTTAATTAAATATTATATATATAGGTCTGAAACCCATTATGCACAGAGTCCTTGCTTGCCCATAGTGCTTTGCTGGAGTTAATGATTCATCAGATCACCAGTCCGATTTGTGAACCTGAGGTTATGTCACCCCCTGATCAGGGACACAGAAACGCCATGTCTCCCACTTCGGGGACATTGGATTTCCAGGCTGTTGCTTGTCAGTCCAGATCATCCCATAACTTGGCATTTCAGGGAGGTAAGGTAAATGGGGGGGGGGGGGCTGTCTTTTTTTTTAGAAAATAGTCCCTGCAGTGATTGCCGCAGTGTTGTGATGGTGGTGGAGATGGTGCTGCTGTTGTTGCAATAAGGGGTTCGTTTGCAGGTGGGAAGTTGGGTTGGACGTCTGATACCAGGTGTAGTTGCCCAGGAATGGGCTGGGGCTGGATCCAGAGCTGTGGGGCTGGAGGGCAGACCCTGATCCCTGCAGTCTCTGATGCGATGTAAAGTCCCAGGTCATCGCAGAGGAAGGAGGGGAGCTGCACGTCGGGGAGTCGCTGCCTGTCGGTCCCATATCAGAGGGGATCTCCCCACTTTTCCACATCTTCTTAAATTTTGACCTGCGGTTCTGAAACCAGATCTTTACCTAAAGCGAGAGAAGAATCAAAGGATGCAAGTGAACCATGAGCAGACCACGATACTTCGATGACCTAACAGAAACTGGGGGGGTATTTTATTTAATATTTGTAAAAAAAATAAAATTATATATATATATTTATTACAAATAATTATGGGGATTAAGCGACGAGGAAAAAAATTTAACCCCCAAAAACACCCAAAAGGCAAATAAATAATGGCTATATTAAGTATACATCAAGTTCCCCCAGACTGTTATACATGTTCCTCTCCAATTCTATAGATTATTCAATGTATAAAGTTACACAATCCCCACTTATATTACCACTACACCACAAAAACAATAGCTCAAAGTGCCCAATATTTGTAAGAGACTTTAGAGTATATATTTGTAGAGTATATATATATGAGTATATACAATTTATATTTATAGGAGATTTTAATAAAACGCAGAAAGAAAAGAAACAACAACACCACAAACAAACAGAGCAATATAAAGGGATATCAGACGTAAATACACTTTATTTACACATTAGATATAGAGGACATTTTCATTCTCCTGGTTTTATATTACTTGTGAATCTTAATTTTTATAGAATCACTTTATTGAGGGGATTTTTTCAGAAAAAATACAATTATTTTATAAACGTACGTAAACAATTAAACATCTTTGCGTCTTCATCAAAACTATAAATATATATATTCTCAAAAACGAATATATAAAACATCTACGTCGAAAATATTTAAATGAAACTAAATTGACAAAAATACAAAATGACAGAATAATTCTTATAAACATTAAAGAAGAGGAAACCTGCTCAGATGGATCAGAAGATTTGGGGATGGGAGTTCTAGCTGAAAATCTCCCTCTGGTACCCGGGGTATTATTCGGAGTGGGGGGCATGGGGGGCTCACCTGGGTCTGGGTCAGGCCTAGGGATGCTGCCAGCTCGGCTCTCTCGGGCAGTGCCAGGTACTGGGTTTTTTGGAACCGCCTCTGCAGGGCTGCCAGCTGGAAGCTGGAGTAGATGGTCCTGGGCTTGCGGACTTTCTTTGGCTTGCCATTGACTATCCTGACCTCAGGCTCGCAGTCCTCCTTCTCTGTAAATCAAAGTCAGATTATCAGCATTGAATGAGAAATGTAACCATTTCATACTTTACAGTTTAGAAGGTGAGAGTCATCAGTGCTTGCCAGAGGTTATGTGGGTTATAAGCTCCTCTGCTGCTGCTGCATCATCCATCCATCCCTTTAAACTGCTGAACCCAGGCATGACTTATTGCCACCATCCCTGGGCACCTCTCTGATGTGACAGACGGGCACAGCCATGTCAGCAAGACGTTATAGACCCCATACACACCGACAGACTGCCCAGAACTCACTCACCTGAGGGTTCATTGTGTGTCGGGGATGGGCTGGTTCCATATGGTCCATAGGTGCTGTAAGAACCATTGTAGGCCAGATCATAGGACTTGGCAGAATAGGAAATCCCATTGATGCCAGTGGAGTGGAACTGGTAAGAGCCCAGCTGTCCATAGGGAGACCCCCCTGGGCAGTGCTGCTGCTGCTGCTGGTTGGTGTAGTAGCTGCTGTCGGTGGCTGTGGACACTGGCAGGGTGGGGGACTCCTGCGACTTGTGCAGACTGTGGTAGCTAGTGGAGGTCATTTGGTTGGAATGCATGTCTGACACAAGGCTGTCAAACACACCAGTCATTCTGATGAAGCCTTTCCTTTATTGAGAAGCTCAGGACAGGAGCAAGAGAAATGCAGCCAAAAAATAAAAATATAATAAAACAAAAAACGGGTGTACGGGTGATCAGTGCAAAGTGGAGGGAGGAGGGGGGATCAGGAGAGCTGTGCCTGGGGATGGAGGAGCCCTGAGGGATGCATGGTGCCCGGGTCTGGATCGGGGCAGAGCTCAGCGGGTGAGTGTGAGTGCTTGCTCGGGAGTAGGCGCTGGGTGCTGCTCTCTGGATTGTCTGCGGCTCCAGCGCTTAAGCGCCAGGCATTTAACTCCAGTCATGTGACTGTCAGCCACGTCACCTAGCAACAGCCAATTAGAGGCGGCATGCGGTGCGGGGCTTGGGGTTCTGCCCCAGGACAGGCGCTTCCTCCTCCTCCCACGTGTTGCTGCTGTGAGTCCTGGTGATGCAAGTGGCTCCTGCACAGGAGGGAGCTCAGGGAGCACAGGAGGGAGCTCAGGGAGCTCAGGAGGGAGCTCAGGGAGCACAGGAGGGAGCTCAGGGAGCACAGGACACAAAAACAGCAAAAGTAATCCTGACACTGGGGTGAAAGCACTAATAACACGTCTAATGGCTCAACTAGCCTGAAACACAGAGAGGGAGGAGGAGGAGGGCAGCATCCCACTCACCCAGCACTCCCTCATCTGGGACTTTCTCCAACTGGGCTTGGAGAACCGAAGAGGAGCTTGTAAATTATGGGGTGCCGGTGTTCCAAAGAGGTTCTGCAGCATTTTTTACTTGCAGCCTGCATTGTCAATATGGAAATAGGAACAGAGAATAAGACACCCCCCCACCCCTTCCCCTTAGTTTCCTGCACAGAGGTAGGAGAGGCTGAGCTGACCAGTGTACTTAAATGGTTAAAGAGTCACAAGCTGCACCCCCCCCCGCCCCAAACAGGGTGAGTGTGAAGGTGAGAGATGCAGGATATGTCAGCCCAGCTTACCCGTTCAGATGAATGAAATTGATGATAAAGCATGGTCTTCTCCAGCAGAATGCAACCAACAGGTGATACAACACCAGGACAAGCAGGGAAATATCAATGGAGCAGATACAGCTTTACAGACATTATATACATATACACCATCAGAGAACTCACACTAAAAAAATAGGAAGTGTGAGTAGGCACTATATTGTATACTAGCAAATACCAAAATTTCAATTGCATATATATATATATATCTCCTACGCTGGTCTTTTTTGCATTTCTCCATGCCCTGAGTTGCTCTTGTACCTTCATCATGTCAGCCCTTCTATGTGATTTACATTATTGCTGTTATTACATGTTACCAGTAATCAGTTATTTTATATAGTCCCACCCATCTCCTGGACATCACAATTTGGCCCTATTTAACGCTTTATTGCTCCTGACCCCCACTCTCCCTCTGATGACATCACTAGAACGCTCCACCAATTTGTTTTGTGTGTGTTATGTTATTATCCATACTTCGTGCTGCCTGATTGATCAGACCTGAAGGAGAGATGAGAGAGACTCAGCTTGTCATATGTATCTGTAATGTCTTAGTCCGAAAGAAAGTTATTGATACATCCTGCAATGCTCTGATTATGTCATCACATCCAAATATCAAGAAAAGCCCAACATGTTGTGTAAAAACACACACCACACACACCACACACGTTCTTTGGATATTAGATTTGTCTAGAATCTTAGGGTTACCAGATCTGCAATGTTTAGCTGGACACATATTACAATTTCATGTAGAGGGGAATCACAGGGAGAAGTGCTGCCCTGCAACATGGATGATTCATATTTCCCTGTAGCCATATTACCATATTAGCAGGGTTTCCTATTCTCACATGACGTTTTCCCACAGGGAGCCCAAAACATCCATGGTAATAATTTTTTTGTTTACCCCCAACCCCCCCACCAAATGAATTCTGCATATTGCAGCCGGGCACCACAAGTCACTGGTGTTTATCCTAGAATATTAAAACACGGGGGTTCTGGCTACCAAACCTCAGACACACTTGCAACAATGTATTCATCTATAATGAAATAGAATGTTCAGTGTTATTATAGATGTACACACACCACTTCATATGTATAGGTTTCCATTGCATTGTAGAGTTTTTCTTCTCCTGACCCAGGGGAAATTCAACCAAGAGAAACTGAAATGCCTAAAATGAATCCAGCAACAAGCTAGCCCTACAGCAAAGCATGGAAAAGGAGAGCTCTGCTATGAACCCTTTTTAGGCTATTCTTAAAACATAAAAGCTGAAATGTTCAACCTTAACCACAGGTCACAGTTAAGCTATCCTAGCTCTAAGACTGTCCCATCACCTTATACACAATGGTCACTACCATCATCTGCATAGTGATGTATCATCAGGTCTATTCACTAAAGGTGAAACTCAGGAGAATGACTGGAGAAGTGAAAGTTCTAGGTCAAGATAGCCAAACCAGAAAAATTCTCTCATTTATCTCACTTTCCAAATCGGCTATTTGGTCCAGATTGTTCTCTTCTGCCAATTCTCCTGACTTTTACCTTTTAGTGAATAGACCTGCATGTGCTAGCTCATAGGAGATACTAAATACATGCAGGGTTATTCAGAGAAAGGTGAAAACCAGGAGAACTGGCAGTGAAGAAAACGATCTGGACCAAATAGCCAATTTGGAAAGTGAGATAAATGGGAGAATTTTTCTGGTTTGGCTATTTTGACCAGGAATTTACACTTCTCCAGTCATTCTCCCCAGTTCCACCTTTTTTTTAATAGACCTGACAGAAAGCTGGTTACTAATGTAGCTACACATGGTATGATCTCTTTATATGTCACATGACCATGGTTTTGGTGACAGTTTGAAGCTGGGGGAGTGAATTGTAACATGTAGTACCTAACAGACCAATATTTTCTTAGAAGATAGAACTTTTTATTTCTTTATTGCTGAACTCCATCGATGAGACACCTGGGGAGGAGGTTAGTGCTATACCCTTGGAATATTCAACCTCCCCAAAAAAACAAACAAACTGGGAAATCTGCCACTTCCTTGAACATGCATAGTTTAATTTCAATTTCAGTTGTAGAGCTGCTGAAATGGCCAAAAGCCAAAGTGATTCTCACAGCTGCACTGCATACCAGCTACTCCCCCCCCCAAATGTTTATAACTATATACATTGCATAATCAGTATAGGACCTCAGTCATATATATATATAGCCCTGCCAGTGCCTACATCATAACACACGTGACTCATAAGTGAATTTTTTCATGTAACTTTGTATTCAATATAAATATTACACATGGTTTATGTCTTCGAACAAATACTTTTGTTTTGTGGTTTAATTAATATATAATTGCTTGTAAATTGTATTTAAAATACGTGTTTCCCAGAGAGATGCTATAACTGTTATTTTGGGGAAAGCCACAAGGCAAAGGTCAGCAACCTTATCACAGACGTTTTGGAACTACATTTCCCATTATGCTTGCTCATTCAGATACCAGGTTGGCTGAGCCTCATGGGAAGTGTAGTTCCAAATCATCTGGAGGGCCATGGTTGCTGAATCCTGCTGCAAGGGTTATACATTGCATCTAAATATTGTGAATTACATGTTGCTTTGCTGTACATACACAGAACCCTCACTTTATGATAGAATTTCCAGGAACTCTAATATAACCTAAGCATGTTCTGCTCTGAGAGTGTCTGTTTCGTAGTGTTTTTAAACTCCAGCTCTGCATAAACAAAATAAACATGTTGCTGTTTCAATACATTTCAGATCTGTTTAAAAATAAACCCAAATGCGATAAAAACAATGAAAATCCAAACCAACAGGGCTAAATAAAACTGTATTTTATTAGTATTAATTTAATAATTTTAATCACTGTGTATTACTGCCACCCCCCCCCCCCCCTCCATGTTTAAAACTAAGCCACATAGGATTTTAGTTTGGAAGAATATGATTTATCCCCCCCCCCCCCCCCTTTCTGGGATACTCGTTCTATGCAATGAGGCTGCACACCAGCGCCACCAAGTGGCCAAATCTAGAACCTTAATTCCTACCATCTGTATGGAGACGCTTTAATCTGCCATAGGCGCCAGTCTCCTCGTACTCCAGCTGTCCAAAATAATAATTAAAAGCCACAAAATTGTTTTCATGCTCACTGTCTGATGGAATTCATACGAACTTTGCTTGCTGCTACAGGAACGGTATGGGAAAACGAGCTGATCATATAAAAACACACAGGCCAGGTCTTCAAAGGGACATCATGAATACCAGGGGGATAAAAAACACCAGTTCTAAAGGAGAAAATGGAATTCTTTCTTGTTTAACGTTTTCTTTGTTAATACACCTTTTGTTGTTATACCAAATGATTTCCTTTTAGGCTGGGGTCAGACGAGCGCAGTGCGAACGCGCGTGCAGGCGCACTTAATCACGGCCGTAGTAGCAGCAAATGCCGGGCAATGACGGCCAATATACGAAGTACGGTCGCACAAAAGTCCGGCTGCGCAACGCAAGTGGAAAATGAACGCATTTTGTCGAGAACGTAAAACCTCTAGTACGGTTGTACAGAGTGCGCTGCGTCCGCTAGAGGCGTGTGTGCGTGAATTGGAGATGTCAGACACTGCTAATGTCCGGCCAACATAACGTCCAGATGCACAAAGTGTTTTATTGATGATCCGTACAAAATCACGGATGCAAATGCGCATCGTATGACCGCTATCGCGTACTCCGTGAACAAATGCGTCCATTCGTTCGAACGCACTTTTTCACAGACAACGCGAAAATGCGTTCGTCTGACCCTAGCCTTAGACTGTATCATGCGTTTAGAATTCTGGAAAAAGGTTTATTTGTAGCAAAAAATCTGAAATAAAACAAAAAAAACCATGATACCACATCTAGTCTGCAATGGCTGTGTAATAACATAATTAGACAAGCCAGAATTTAATTAATTAGTCCTAAGATTTATTTAATTCTGTGACGTTCCCTTACATTGTCTGACACGTCAGAGGAGGAAACACTGGGAGCTTTATTTTGTAATAAATCCCTATAAGAGTCACCAAAATGATTAACTTTCTGTATCTGTCTATTAGACTTGGGCATTTGTTTGGCACCAAAACAAGGGAGGGGACACTCATTGCTTGCCTTTGCCAAATCAGCACCTCCTTTTGGCTATGATGTCCAAGAGGTCTGTCCAGGGCTTAATTTGTGGGGAAACCTGGGGGAACAGGCTCCAAGACCTCTTGTTTTTTGACTGTCATATTTGGGCAGGTCCGGTACCTCACGTGGTATAATTCCAAAAATTATTAATTTTAAATTATTGCTATAACATTTTATATCCTGCACGTTTTTAGTATGTGGGCATTTGATTGCATAGAATGTTATTTTTAGCACCTTTTCATATGCATTTTGCATTCCTGCACATTCTGATTTACAAATTAAGCACTGGGTCTGTCCAGGGATGTCGCCTCAATCCCCCAATCTTAAAATAAAAATCAGATGATTGATGTTGATTTTGTCACCTGGAAATTGACCGATTTGAGGTTTGGAAAAGGCAAGACAGTAAATCTATAATTGTAAATCTTTATTTTTGTAACATAATTTTTAATAATAAAAATAAAAAAGATGGAGTCCTTACGCTTGCAAAAACGTCCAAAATAAGGTGTGTTCCAAGCGATCTAGAAGATCTGAAACAGGACAGACATTGCGCAGTATATTAGAAACATAGAAAAATGTCGGCAGATAAGAACCTTTCGGCCCATCTAGTCTGCCCAATTACATGGATACTTTACCTGGATTTATCTTTTGTTTAGGATAGCCTTATGCCTATCCCATGTTTGCTTAAATTCAATTACTGTTTTGGCCTCTACCACTTCAACTGGAAGACTGTTCCATGTATCCACCACCCTCTCAGTAAAATAATGCTTCCTGATGTTACTTTTAAACCTTTGCCCCTCTAATCTAAGACTATGTCCTCTTGTTTTGCTACTTTGTTTCCTTTTAAATATACTCCCTTCCTCTACCTTGTGGATTCCCTTTACGTATTTAAATGTTTCTATCATATCTCCTCTGTCTCGTCTTTTTTCCAAGCTGTATATTCTGATCAACCATCGCTCGTACAAAATGGTTGTCGTTAAACTTACTTCTTAAAAAGCCACATAAAGCCGGCTCTAAACTGTACATGCAAATTGGTGCAGATGATATTTCTCACCAGTACATCTCCAATACATCAGTCCCCAGTGTTGCATCAATCCATATATCGTATCCAATAATGGACTTCAACCGGATCGCATTGGGGTCAGGCACCAATCTCCCTACAGCAAAAAAGTTTTAATAACACGTAAAATACAAAGCACTAACGCGTTTCGACTGTAAGGCCTGGTTCACACCTGGGCGTTTTACAGCGCGTTCCTACGCACTGTAAAACGCTCAAACACTGAAATCCCATTATTTCCTATGGGTATGGTTCACACCTGGGCGTTTTACAGCGTGTAGGAACGCGCTGTAAAACGCCTTACGCCCAAAGAAGTACAGAAGCTTCTTTGGGGCGTATTACAGCGCGTTTGCAGCCACAGACTTCAAAAAACGCGCGTACGACGCGCGTTTCTAATTGTCAAAAACGCTCATAAAACGCCTGACAAAAAACGCGCATATGAGATACGCTCAGGTGTGATCCCAGCTTAAGGTCTTTGTCAAAGTGCAAAGTGACTTTGCTGACTGAGGAAGCGCTTTATCGCGAAAAATGCGTCTCAGCATTGTTTTTTGATATGGATTTTATATAATTTTATGGAATAAACCTTTTAATCTCTTGATGGTCCTGCTGCTGCACCTTTTTATTTTACAAGGAAGGATCTCGGATACACATCAGAGGGGGATCCGGTATCTCTATATTATTCCGGCGGCCTATTCATCTAGTGTCCGAGGGGTGACACATGACCACGTGAGTATAACCTCTACATTATTTGGGGAGCTCTACTGGTCAGACAGGCTACACTATGTCTTTTATCATGTCTTATGCTTTCTTTGAGGGTTGAAGATCACCCAACACCATAAGTGAACCTAAAGAGCAAGAACTTTGTCCCACTTGCGGGGAACTCCTTTTCTTCAGAAGGAAGCGCTTGATTCACCACAATCCTACAATACTGCACAATGTCTGTCCTGTTTCATATCTTCTAGATCGCTTGGAACACACCTTATTTTGGACATTTTGCAAGCGCGAGGACTCCATCTTTTTTATTTTTATTATCCATTTGCACTTTGGGAGTGTGCATTTGAGTTTTATGCTGCTGCATAGTGACTGTCCATATTTGTGATCTGCATCACTTCACCACCTTGCCTGTTAATTCATTAATAAATAATTTTAGTTTATACAATATCCTAAAAATACCATTCAATTAATTCACTAACCTATAAAACCAAAATAAATTACATTTTATTCATCATGCATTAAAATACAATTATATTAGATTTATAAAATATATATATATATATATATATAGATATATATAGATATATATAGATATATCATGGGAAAGTCCGAAATTGGGCAATCCTAAATTACCCAGGTAATCCTGACATTACCCAAAATAGCTGGATAAGGCTGGTTTCAGACTAACACATTTTTAACGTGCGTTTAGGCGCACTTAATCACGGCTACAGTAGCAGCAAATGACGGGCAATGATGGACAATATACGAAGCAAGTGGCAAATTAACAAATTTTTCAAGAACGCAGAACCGCTAGTACTGATGTACAGAGTGCGCAGCGTCCGCATAGTGGCGTGTGTGCGTGATTTAGGAGACGACAGACGCTGCTCATGTCCAGCCAACATAACGTCCAGACACCCAAAGTTTCCTGGTTCGGATCTGTAAAAAATTTTTCAGACTTTAGGTGGGGGTCAGACGAGCGCACTATGATCAGGCTGCCGAACTGACTGCCAAACGCCTCCGAACGAAAAAAAAAGCAAGAACAGAACTCTAAGCTATTCTTCTAAAAGGTGTTAAAACCAATGAAAATGTGTGGAAATAAATAATAAAAAAAATCTTATAAAAAAAAAAGTCTGGCACAGAATAGAAAAAAAAGGCTTTTAAAAAAAATGGGAATCAAAAATGTTCCAAAAAATAAATAAAGACGTTTTGCTGAAAATGAAAAAAATAAACGGTTGAATAAAACAAAACTATATATTTTCTTTTACACTGAAGCCTATGGGATTCGTCGGTTTAAAATCTGTCGAACTGAATCAGTGAAAATCAGTGCATTTCGGTGCAGTTTCGCCGTTCTCTAAATAGATTAATCGTTACTTCTCTATGGGACAATTTTGCTGCCACCGACGATTACCGAATTGCGGCGAACTGCACTGTATCTTGTTGTCAATTCGGCAGTATTTGGTGAGTTGACAGCTTTCTGAATGGAGAAACCGCCGCGAAATTGCACCGTACGGTGAAAGTCACTGTTTGGTGCCCTTCGATGGAAAGTTTGACACTCTTTGAGTAACATACAGAAAAAAAGGCGTCGCGCCCATACTCACGGGAGCGGCTGCAACAACCAGGAGTAACAGCCCAGTTAATGTATAAAACATAACAAGGGAAAAAAGTGTCATCTGCGCTCGTTTCTATGTGTTCCATGTACAACAAAACACTATGAGGTTTTTGTTTGTTTCAATGGCCATTGCAACGTAAGCTCACTCGCCCCTTCAAGGCACCTCTTCGTAGAGTGAGTACCTAACCAATGTACCAAAAGCCGCTATACTGAGCAGCTCTTTGAGTAACCTCTTTAAATGCATATCTCTGTTTATAATCTAGTTTCTGCAAAGGGGAATTCTTTGTCTTAGTTTAATATATTGACATTCTGATCGTTCACTGAAATGCGAGTTTAGATTGACCAACCACAGTAATATGCGGCAAGAAATGCTTGTCACGGGGATGACCTATTCCAAATGTGTGATCAAGGTCCCGGAAAAGAGGGCAGTTTAAAAACTCATGACGCTTCTAGTTTTCTGTTGACGACAATGTCAGGAACCAGTCTTTTGTTTTCTTTTTTTTTGAAAATCACTTTTCATTAATTGCAAATAATTGCTATCTATCTATTTCTTACTGCATTAGCCCCATTTAGCAGGCAGATGGCGGCATCTGCTGGCCAGAAAGCGCTGCTGCAGCTGGGGCTCCTTGTCGAATTGGTTAGGGATCCCTGATTTAGACACAGATTCCCAGCTGTTCAAGCTGTTTTAGCGCATTGACCGTCATGCCCGAATTAATCAAATTTCAGGGGCAATATTCGGAGCTCATTTGCAAAAGAATTTTGTTTGCAATAACCAACATTCCTTTTCACTGCTCCAGAACTAGACTACCAGCAGGGGCACCAGCAGGTGTTTTTGAAGATTGAGTATACACGATCTTGTTAGTGAAAGGGTTAATCCATCACCTGTTGGCAGCAAGTGAGGAGTAAATTGGGAGAGCGGGTGGGTTGTTGAGTTGTCTATAAGCTTCTGGACCTCATGGCCAGCAAAATTTGGGGCATCTCCAGTCTCGCCTATACCCACCACCTGTATCCAGTGTTTGAGGTAGATGCTCATGTCTTCTTCGTTCTTTTTGTAAAAAAAAAAAAAAAAGTAGAGAAGAGGTTAAGGTGATGCTGTTTGCCATTAAAATGCAGTTAGTATCTATATATTTCTCCCCAAGTTCCTTTTATGCAGTAATCATTATTGTATCAAAGCATTTAGCCAAGAAGAATGTGATTTTTAACTTTCATGTAAAGACGCATCTTATCAATCTCTGGAGGATGAAAGGCGGCTTTGACCCTAAGACAGATCAATCTTGTGACCCTCAGATACTGCAGCCAGAGTGTTAACCACTGAACTACCTCACTGGCTGCTCGGGGCCTGGTTAATGTGTCTGGAGCACTTCCTGTGGTATGCGTGGCTTTGAAGATGACTGTGAATTCAGATCCTACATCTCAGTGTCATATGGGGTCAGTGTCGCTTCCTGGTCTGCCAGGGCTGTATCATCATGCCATGGCTCTGTCCTTCCCTTGTGCCTTCAAGTGCATGCTTATGGACTAGTGATGGGAAAAAACACCTCGGTGATGTGACACATTTTCTTCCATGATTAAATACACATTTTCATGTGCAAATACAATATTTTATCATGTACCCCTCATAATATCAAAGGCATACAGTGAACCGAGATGAAGAATGCAGCGAGCTTTGTGCTTACGGACTTCTCCATGTTGTTCTTCTGACACCTCTTCATCAGGTGTGGGCTGGCAAGGCAGGTAGGTGGGCAATTGTCCCCAGATTCACTAGCATACAGGTACAGGTTGAGGCCAAGAACTCCCATCCCTATTCCTCTTCTGCATTATGAGGTGCACTGGTTTGTCTATACACAATATTGCAGGAGAGATCTTCATGGGGTTAATTTGCTCATTTATAGATGAGTTATAAGTAATAATTCTTACAACAGGTTATAGAATTACTGTCGTCTTTACTATTTTGGCAGCATTCATTTTAGCCCCTTAGTGACCGGGCGGTTTTACCATTATCCGTCCTTTAGTGACCGCTGCTGTTTTTACGTTTCTGCGCTGTTTGTGTTTAGCTCTAATTTTCCTCTTACTCGTTTATGGAACCCACACGTATTATATACCGTTTTTCACGCCATTAAATGGACTTTCTAAAGATACCATTATTTCCATCATATCGTATAATTTACTATAAATAATTTATGAAATATAATGAAAAAAATGAAAAAAACAAACTTTTTTCAAACTTTGTCCCCTGAAATCTACAACCGTCAAAAAAGAACTCAGCTAAATAGTTTAAAAATTTTGTCCTGAGTTTAGAAATACCCCATTTTTACATGTTTTTTTCTTTTTAACCCCTTCACTGCTGAGCCATTTCACCTCTGTGATCTATGCTCATTTTGACTGTTTTATGCTCATCATGTTTAAACGTGATTTGAAGTTCTATTTTGTTAAACCCCCAGACAATTTTTTTTTTTTTAAAAAACAAACACTTTTTTAAAATTTATTTTTATTTTTTAGCTTATTATTACACCAAACATGATCATGTTTGGTATCATTGGAAAGGCCAAGATCAGGAGAAACAGGGGTCCAAAGGACCCCCTACCTCCACTTGGCAACTAGGGGGTTAACTGGCCAGCTGACGTCATCGTGCACATGGCATCAATGGTGGGGGGGACCCCGTAGGCTTGGCTGACAAAGATGTCAGCCACCTCCGGAAGCGGATTGCAATCTGTCACTTAAGGGGTTAAAGATAAGCTCCCTATTCCCGTGGGAATTTAAATTTAAAAATACAAAATTAAAACAAGAAATAGAAAATGATAGTACAAGGATTAATGGTGGTATTGAAAATAAATATATAAATATGCAAACACTATCGATACACACCCACAATTCAAATGTGTTTCTTTTACCAAAAGAACAAGGGCTCGGTGCGCTCTGAGGGTGTTATCTTAGTTTGTTGACGATCAGGGTTATTCAAAGAGATCTGAAAGGCTGCCGAAAGGTAACCGAACACTGAAAATCAGCGTTCGGTTACCTTTCTTGGCCATTCGGCTATCCAGAGAGCGGGCAATTCGCCAAATGTTGGCGAATTGCCTGAACATACGGTGCCTGTTCGGTGCCTGTTCGAGGGCAGTGAAATCCCCATAGAGAAGCACTGCTTCGTCTATTCAGAGAACAAAACCAGCAGGGAAAGGTTCCCGAAATGCCCTGCCATTCAGTGGCTTCATTCAACAGGTTTATTCAGCCGAATCCCATAGGCTTCAATGTTAACAATATTCCCGTTTTAATCCAATATCTAATAAACCGTTTATTATAATATTCTGCAGTAAAGAGTCTCTTTATTTACAGATTTTTTTAGGATCTTTAAACATTTCAGGATTTTTTGCAAAATAAAATTATTCATTTTTTTAATATTTTTTTTAAACGTTTTTTCTTTTTTCTGTAACCGTCCTTTTTATTATCATTCATTGGATCGTGTGTGTAAATTTCAGACATTTTCGCTCAGTTTGTTTACAAACTGCGTTTCACTTTTCAAACATTCAAGCGTACTGTTTTTTTTTTTCATTCTGTTCGTCTGGTGTCGGGTTTTTCCGGTGGCTGCTCTGCGCGGCTCCTGCTCGGGTTTCTTCGGCGGGTTATTCCAGATGTTTTTGCGTGTTTCGGTGTGCGTTCGACCTCATTTTGCGGTGAGTGTTCGTCGGGTTTGCGGCGACTTTTCCCTGCATTACGACGGCCCTGTGGTGCTTGCTGAATACACCGCAGGGTCGCCGAAATGGGATCACCGAATCGCACTGAATTAAAGAGAACGAAAAGTCACCGAACGTGCGGTGAGTTTTCGATTCTCTTTGAATAACCCTGTATGTATCATGGTTCAACATATTTTAACAGTATTATTAACCCCACCCAAAAAAACCCTTATGACACAGTGTAATTAAATATACCTAATATATAATTGCCCACTCACCAGAGCCTATACTGGGCACTCAGGTGATGTGTTTGTTGGTTATTTGGACTCACTCATCAGCCAGTGGAGCATAATCCTTCTTGAGTAAAATCTTCATGTGACGTATCCCAGTACCAGCGGAATAGTGACTAGAAACATCCAAACATTAACACATTTAAATAAACATTGTTTGTCTGAGATCATTAAATAATATAGATTTGCTCATTTTAAATATTTCATGTATACGTTTACCCTTTATAGGAAATAGCTGGGATGAAAGGTTCTGATCTCCTACCTAGATGGTGCCCGTTATCTCACACAATGTATGACACACAGGGTCTGCATTATTAGCATCCAGCCAGAAATAGCCTTTGTGGCAAATACAGTAACTGTGATAAAGATATATAATAAAATCTTCAGATCTCCTGCTTTATGGGGGTTTGTATCGATCATAATGAAATTATTAGTAATGCAGCTTCTAAAAAATAACGACAGATATAAAAACAATATCTATATGTGACATAATGCCTGTGTATGGAGATTACAGTAACACCTTGTATCTGTACTATACAGGGATACTCAATCATTATAACCCCCTGAATGTTATCCCTGCACAGCAGTGAGTGACCCCAGAGCTCTCCCTGTATTCTGCCCTCTCCCCGGCTGTTGTAATACAGTTTGTTGAACGTTTTGTTACTGTAAGGGTATTAGCTTCTCCATGTTGCTTTTTTCAGTAATAAAAGGTGACAGGAGTGAGATTATAGAGCATTTCATTTCTACTTGGAGCAGACACTAATACTACATTAAAAAAGGTTGGAAAGTGATATTCGATATGCTAATTGCTGTTTATTATTGTATTCTAACGCAAATCCATGTATAGCCATTCCTGGTAGTAAATGGTTTAGACAAGAATATGACGATGTTTTTTGGAAGTTTTTAAATTGCCTAATTGTGAAGGCTAACGCAGACAGTTCTCCCAAATATTCGGCTCGGATGTCTATTCATCATATAATGAGTTTTGGTTAAGTGACTTGTAAATTAACATCCAAATTAATTATTTTGGACTATAACGAATCTATGCAATGTGCTTCTTTGTGTGTATTTTTGAAGTCCATGCATTCACGATGGTTCACTGTTAAATGAATCTGTCCAATGTATCTAATTTATATTCCAGGGGTCGGCACCCTTAGTCCTCCAGATGTTTTGGAACTAAATCTGCCGTGATGTTTAACCACTCATTAGGTTGTCTGACCATTATGGTAAATGTAGCTCCAAAATCTCTGGAGGACCAAGGCTGCTGGTCCATGTGATATTTTCCTGTCCTTGATTTACGCAACTTTATCAACAGGTATATGAGCACACAGTGTGGACAGTTATTGCACCCCTCCCCCCAGTTAATATAATTTCTCCATATTAAACACATAACAATAAATACGGGGCTCTGCTAGTCTTGCAGATATAGAGCCATTGTACTGTACAATAACTACTAACATTTTCACTTGGTACTCCAGCAAACCTGTCATTTACTCAGTAGGACAGCAGTATGGCTGTGTCATTGTCAATAGGTGCGCTCCAGGTGCCCCCTAGTGGCGAGTGGCGTAAGTATGCAAAAACACAGTGAACTCATTGCTCCTCTACTTATTTTGAGACTTCAGTTTTTATTATTATTATACTTTTATTTATATAGCGCCAGCATATTCCACAGCGCTGAAGAATGGGCACGATATAGACAGGGTTACAATACATTGAGACTGAACAACATTTGACAAACCAGTACAGGAGGAAACGAGGACCCTATTCCCATGGGAACTCACAATCTAGAAGAGTTGGGGGTGGAGACAGGAGCAGAGGACTGCAAGGCGAGAGTGATGGACTGCAAGGTGAGAGTGATGGGCTGGTTCTGTCAGTGAGTCGGGTGGTAGGCTTCCCTAAATAAAAATGTCTTAAGAGAGCGTTTGAAAGAAGGGAAACTAGGGGAAAGTCTGACTGTACGAGGGAGAGCGTTCCAGAGGATGGGGGTTGAGAAAGAGAAGGTGGGAATGGGATTTGTGTGAGTGGGGTTGATTGTAAGATAGAGAATTAGAGGAAGACCAGTTCTTGAGGAAACAAAGAAGCTGGTGTGAGGCCATCATGTGGGAGGAGATAAGAGAGGGAGAGATGTAGATAGTGGAGGGGTTGGTGTTACAGGGGCAGGAGTTCCATTTAAGGTGGAATGCAGAGTAGAAGAGACCGGGAGCGCAGTGTGCAGCAGTATGTGGTGGACCTAGCAGTCCCCTAACTCCAGCAGAGGGGAGTAATAAAGCGTTGCACAGAATCGCTGATATTCTTGATAAAGGGACAAGATGCCGTTTACATCTATTACTGAGAATATTGGTAAATTGACATGGTTTATCTATTTTCAGCTACGTTCGCAAGTTGGGGCTGATCGCCCGACATAACCCGAAATTCCATACTAGTCCTTTAGAGAAATTTTGTTTGGCACACTGGATACCTAGGAGTATGATATCTTCCATATACCAAGCTATTAATAGCTTCAAAGCCCCTGACAAAGACACCCATATGAAGGCATGGGGAAAGGACGTGAAAATGTCCCTAGAGCCCAAAGTCCGGAGAATTTTAACAGATAATTGCCGTAAGATTTCATGCTGTGTATCTCTTCAGGAGAATGCATTTAAATTCCTTGCTAGATGGTGGATGGTATCGCCCTCCCACACATCTTGCCAGGTCTCCCCCTTATGTTATCGGGGTTGTGGGGACCCAGGTTCCCTTTTGCATGTTACTTGGGCCTGCCCCATGGTATCCCTGCTTTGGGCCCAGCTTTTCCGACTAAGCTCTAGGGTCCTGGGCTGGGATATTACCCCTGACCCAGCGATTGCTTTACTGGGTCCGCGAGTCACCGCCTTAGATAAATCGGCGAACCTATTGCTTCGGAATACTATGTTGGCCATCAGACTTTGTATTACAATATTGTGGTGGTCTGGCACGCCCACATATGCTCAAGTCATTGCTGAAATAGAGTGTATATATACAGAGTGAAATGACAGCGCAGATTACTGATACCCAGGGCTTTTTTTCAGGGGGTACTCAGTACCGGCACCTCACCACTCAGTACCGGCACCTCACCACCAGCCAGAAGTAACAGGAGAGCGCATGATGCTCCTACCTCCTCCTGCAGTGGCAGGCAGAGAATCGGAAGCGCTCGGCAGCTAATGTTGCTCCTGGACGCTTCCAATTGTCAGGAGTGTATGTAGGGACTGATAACCCCCCTCCCCCAGTAAATGACAAGGGAGGGTTGCTCTCCCCTCTCTCTGCAGTCACTGAAACTTTGAACAGCATGGGGAGGGGGGGGGGTGCAGCATGTTTACACACATCTGCCAGAGCTGCGGTTTGTCAGGCAAGTGGTGTGATCAGAGGAGCTGACACTGTAAGGCGGTAGTGAGTTTCATTGCTGTGGAGCTCATACACACTGCGCATTACTGTGAGTTTCATTGCTGTGGAGCTCATACACACTGCGCATTACTGTGAGTTTCATTGCTGTGTAGCTCACAAATGCTAGGGAATTATCCACTCAATGGCATTGTTGCAAACAAAACCCCCAGCTAACTGCCCTGCAATACAGATTTTTCTTACAAAAGAGGCATTTAGTGGATAACCCCCATAGGGTTATTACAACAATAGTTGTAGTTCATTTAAAGGAACACAGTATTAAAAAATATGGTTCCTTTTTATAGTGTTTTCCTTTTAAGTGAGCTACAACTATTGTTTATGAGGACATAAAAATAGTCTTAATAATCAGTTTTTCCCCGGGCGTGAGAGAGTACCCCACCTATATTCCAAGAAAAAAAGTACTGCTGATACCCATCCGCATTTTCTGCATATTTGGACCCCGTGGCTTCTCTTTTCATCCAAGTATACTCCCACGTAAATCTCCTGATTTACCCCGATGATGCCATTTACATTGATACTGCTTGAGGGTTTATTCTCATTTCACACCTCTGATTTTGGCAATTTGGGCGTGTTTACAGCGATATAATCCTGAACCTGCGTGTTCCAATGGATTTGTGTTACCTATTTTTCTTTGACTTATTTTGATGTGTGACTTTTACATGAATGAAAACTTGTATAAAATACTTCGAATTCTAAATAATACGATAAATAATAATAAAAAATAGAAAGGGATTTTTGCAAAAATTGAAAAGAATACATGGTCTTTAAGAAAAAAATAGGTGTTCCTTTTTTTACATTGCATCCTACGAGATTCACCTGTTTTAGGCTAGGGTCAGACGAACGCATTTTCGCATCGTACGTGAAAAAGTTTGTTCGAATGAATGGACGTATTTTTCCACGGAATACGCGATAGCGGTCATACGATGCGCATTTTCGTCCGTGATTTTGCACGGATCATCAATAAAACACTTTGTGCATCTGGACGTTATGTTGACCGGACATGAGCAGCGTCTGACGTCTCCTAATCACGCACACACGCCGCTAGCGGATGCAGCGCACTCTGTACATCAGTACTAGCGGTTTCACGTTCTCGAAAAAATGCGTGCGTTTGCCGCTTGCGTTGCCCGGCCAAACTTTCGTGCGGCCATACTTCGTGTATTGACCGTCATTTGCTGCTACTACGGCCGTGATAAAGGGAGGCTGCACGGGCGTTCGCATTGCGTTCGTCTGACCCCAGCCTTAAACCTGATTAACTGAAAATCAGGGAATATTGCCGGAATTTCGGTGCCATTCAGTGTTCTGTGAATAGAAGACTCGATAGTATTCTATGGGGCATTTTCAGTGCTGCCAAATTGCACCGTATTTTGCTGCCGATTCACCTGTTTTTGACAAATTGACAGCATAGTGAATAGACAAATTGGCCCGAAATTGCACCGAACAGTGAAATTCACCGGTCGGTGCAATTCAGGGCCAATTTGGAGGTTAGCGAACAATCCTCTCTATTCAATAAAGGTGAAACTCAGGAGAATGACTGGAGAAGTGAAAATTCTAGGTCAAAATAGCCAAACCAGAAAAATTCTCCCATTTTTCAAATCGGCTATTTGGTCTAGATTGATCTCTTCTCCTGCCAGTTCTCCTTTTTTTCACCTTTCTCTGAATAACCCTGTGTATGTGTATATGAAGTCTGCAAAGTGATCTAGGTGCATGGGCTTTAGAAGATCCAGTATGTGGGGAGATGATACATTGATTAAGACAATCTGTGTTATGATGGAATATATAAATCGATTAAAGTATCTAAAGGATTTGGTTACTTGTTAATATTATCAATAAAACCTTTTTTAGGTATTTTTTATTTTTCTGTTTTTACAAATTGAGCCATAGATAGTCTTTAGAAAAAGGCCCCCCAAAGAGTGGGATTTGGAATTGGGGCTTAGCTGCCATCCTTTCGATGTGCCCAGCAAAACATGACACCGTGGTGCCTTAGGTGGAAATGACGTCATTTCCTGATTGCTTCTGAAAAGGACGTGATAAAAATGACAGAATAAAAAAAAGCTGCCTTAATCAGGACCGTTTTAAACGCAACGGAGCCCTATTACATTCTTCACGCAAAATCGCATGCGCTACGCGTGAATTTTTGCGCGAAACGTTAACGTGCGGAAATCAACGCTTGTATTACAATCCTCGCGCATTTTTTCATCCGTCAAAAAATAACGTGCGTAAAACGGACGTGCAAAAACACGCGCATCAAAGTTGCGCGCAGAAATCAGCCAATCAGAATTAAGAACCACAATTGTCTCACGTTAAGTTTTTGCACCTGTCAAAGTCAATTTGCTCATATATGCTGTATCAATAAAAAAAAAACACACAACTTCTCCATATTATTGATTGGGTATGTGTAGAATGTGTAACTATACTTTACTGCGTATTTTTTTTTTTTGGGCTGGTGTATTTGGTTTCGGCCAGGTTGATAGAAATTGCCATTAACACCAGCTTTTAGGAGTCGCTAAAATTATGCGCGCAAAGGCTGTGCATTACAAACTGCGCATAGGTTGTAATATCATCCGCGTACCAGCGCACAAACGCATTTGCGCTCACAATGTTAAGTATAGGACGCGCGCAGTACAGTACGCTCGCGCAGCGTTTGCGCAGGTTCACCCACAGTAGACGACTACGTGCATTTGTTGCGCTGAGTTTGTAATACGACGTTCAGCATAAAGGGTTTTGCCCCTCACGTTAATGCGTTTTTGCGCGCGCGCTCGCAAATGTTTGCGTGAAGATTGTAATGGCGCCCAACGCCTTGTGTCATTAATAGAAGTGTTTTACCAGAGTAATAGAAAAATTTCAAGACGGCTCAAATTTTCAATGGCTGCCGAATTGGACTGTTTTCGCAATCTATTGATTAGGGTTAGGATATTGATTTGGCTTAGATTATTATTTGTGCTGGTTTTAGGTTTGGGATTGGATTACACTGTAGGGTTAGTAGTTACACTTGGGGTACTCTTTGTGCTTGTTTTGGGTTTGGGATTGGATTACACTGTAGGTGTCAGGTTGAGAGTGCGGCGGTGTGTGAAGTAAGCCCATGATGCAGTGATTGTAGGAGTCACACAGGTTGCTGGGTACTGAAGGTTTATTAAAGAATAAACAAAACAAATAGTAAATGATAGGAGCACTAGCAGGCAGGCAACAGACTGTATGCAGGTTTCAGCTTGAAAACGAGGATTCTCGAGAGCGGGGTACACTTGAAGAACGAGGATTCTTGAAAACAAGATTCTTGAGAGCGGGGTACCTTGATAGGTAGATTCTCCTTCGGAGCAGGGTTCTCCTTGGGAGCAGGGTTCTCCTTGGGAGCAGGGTTCTCCTTGGGAGCAGGGTTCCACTTGGGAGCAGGGTTCCACTTGGGAGCATCACTGGAGGGATTCAGGTACAATGGTAGGGAGCTTCAGGGACAGGTCTGGTTGTCTGCACTTCCAGGAATGTTTATGTTGAAGCCCTGATGGAAGGGTGGATCCCTCTTTTAAGCAGGCTTAATTTAGGTGAAATAGCATACACCTGTAGGTACCACAACAGAAGCGTAACAGCCAGATAGGGGAATCTGTAACCTGCATACAAACATAGGCAGGTGAATAAGGGTTTGCCAGGGATTAGGTGCGGACACAGGCTTGATTCTCGACAGTAGGGTTAGGGTTTGTAGTTACACTTGGGGTACTCTTTGTGATTTGTTTTAGGCTTGGGATTGGATTACACTGTAGGGTTAGGGTTTGTAGTTACACTTGGGGTACTTTTTGTGCTTGTTTTAGGTTTGGGATTGGATTACACTGTAGGGTTAGGGTTTGTAGTTACACTTGGGGTACTCTTTGTGCTTGTTTTAGGCTTGGAATTGGATTACACTGTAGGGTTAGGGTTTGTAGTTACACTTGGGGTACTCTTTGTGCTTGTTTTAGGCTTGGAATTGGATTACACTGTAGGGTTAGGGTTTGTAGTTACACTTGGGGTACTCTTTGTGCTTGTTTTAGGTTTGGGATTGGATTACACTGTAGGGTTAGGGTTTGTAGTTACACTTAGGGTACTCTTTGTGATTGTTTTGGGATTGGATTACACTGTAGGGTTAGGGTTTGTAGTTACACTTGGGGTACTCTTTGTGATTGTTTTGGGATTGGATTACACTGTAGGGTTAGGGTTTGTAGTTACACTTGGGGTACTCTTTGTGCTTGTTTTAGGCTTGGAATTGGATTACACTGTAGGGTTTGGGGTTGTAGTTACACTTGGGGTACTCTTTGTGCTTGTTTTGGGATTGGATTACACTGTAGGGTTAGGGTTTGTAGTTACACTTGGGGTACTCTTTGTGCTTGTTTTGGGATTGGATTACACTGTAGGGTTTGGGTTTGTAGTTACACTTGGGGTACTCTTTGTGCTTGTTTTGGGATTGGATTACACTGTAGGGTTAGGGTTTGTAGTTACACTTGGGGTACTCTTTGTGATTGTGTTTTAAGGTTAAGGTTGCCATTGGTTTAGGGTTAACCCTACCGCTGACATTCCGCTCCTTTTTGCTTCATTTTTATGCAACAGAGTCTGTTTCTTCTTTAGACACAAATGTAGCGAGCTAGGTAGGGTTAAAGGTGCTCGAAGAGAAAGACCTGAGAATGATGACACTTCCACCGGTTAACTGATCGAATTAAATACTATACAATAAGCACAATCTATTTTGTTGTAATTTATATACAAATTACCGACGTATAATTAAGTAACTCCCTTTACCAGCTGATCTATAGTCATCACGGCCCCCACTAATATGGGTTTGACAGTTTTAATTTAGTATTTTAATAGATGATCACTGTATTATTCTGGTCTGACCATTTAAAAATTAGTAATTTAGATCCATTATGATACAGTGTATTTATCAAATCATGTGCAAATTGTAGCTAATTAGCTTGATGTGCACTTGATAGAATTTAGTGCAATTGCTATTTGAGCAGATATTTTTATGAGTTGAAATGTAACTAAATATCACACGGGTGTCCCCTTTGACCCAGTTTGTGTGATACAATTCTCCTATTTCTCGGCAGCTTTCAACTAGCAGGGGGTAATCCTGGGAATTGTAGCTCATAAACAATTAGGAGGAAGAGCGGGCATCTTTCTGAGTTTTGGCTCACAGTCCGCAACGTATTTTCCAAAAACAAATGCAAGGTCAATTTTGGAGTTGATAGAACCACAAGTGTAAAATATTCATAGCAATCCCATGGTATAGGTCAGCGCACACTACATTTCCACTTTAGTGTGGTTTTATTGTGTTTTTCTCATAATATACAGTATTGGGGTTATTCAGAAAGCGACGAACTTGCCACCGAAGGGCACAGAACAGCGAATTTCACAGTAGGGTGCAATTTCGGGGCAGGTCATCTGTTCACTAAACTGTCAATTCGCCAAATATTGGCAACTTGCTAGTGAAATACAGTGCAGGTCGGCAGTCTTCGGCGGCAGAGAAATTGTTCCATAGAGAAGTAATGGTTAATCTATTCAGAGAATGCTGGACTGCACCGAAGTGTAGTGGAGGCGAAATGCCCTGATTCTCGGTGATTCAGTTCAACATAGGATTCAATGTAAAAAAATATTGTTTACAACTATTTTTTATTCAACCGCTTATTTTAATTTTCAGCAAGCAAACCATCTTTTTTTTTTTTTTTTTTTTTTGGAACACCTTTTTGTATTTTTTTATATATTTTTTTTAGGCATTTTTTTCTTTTTATTTATTCTTAATTCGGTAACAGACCTCTTTATTATTTTTTATAGGACTGTTTTGTTTAGACACATTTTAATGCATTTTTATTGGTATAAACACTTATAAGCAGAATGTCAGAGTTCCGTTCCGTTAACTTAGTGTATACACGTATACTGATTAATATATGGTTATGGCATGTGCCGGGTTGTCTGGTTGGTGTGAATGTGGCGGAGTAAGATGGAAATGAGGAACTGAGTGGGGTGGGAGTGGGCACTGTGGAAGACTGAGTAAGATAGGAGTGTACATGTGGTTTATTGAGTGAAATAGGGTGTGGGTGACTGAAAAAGGTGGGAGAGAGTGATTGTGTGGTTTGCTACTGTTGTGGTGGCACCTGACGTGAGCCATGCTGGCACCCCAGAGCAGGACAACTTAAACCCTCAGGTGAGGACACACAGGAGCAGGTGTGAATAGATGTTTATTACACATCAGGAATCAGATGGTCGTGGACTGCACGCTGCTGGGCAGTGCTTCAAGATAACTGCTGCTGGGTTTGGAGCTCTGGACACGTCAGGCTTGGAGCACAGCTGGCAGTTAGATAGCACGCAATGGGATTCAGAACCGTTATGCGGGGATCCACTGACAAACAGGACTGGTACTTCCTGCAGATATAATTGCAGGGTCTGAGGGGAAGCCTCGAAGCCTCGCTGGAGAGCTGGCAGAAGGTGAGCAGGATAAACAGGGAAAAACTGGAGAACAAACTCACACTGATGACTCAAGAACAAAGCACTGACAAATGGAAGAAACAGTAAAGACAGTCAACAGTAGGCTTGTGCACCGATTTTTTTTTTTTTTTTTTTTTTCGGTTCGATTTTTCGGATTTTTAAACTTCTCGATTCGGCTCGTTTTGACCGATTTCTGTTTCGATTTGGTTCGGCTCGATTCGTTTCTCGTGTACAATTTTTTTTTGGAATATCGACCATTTTTCGTATTTTCGTGTCACTTTGCTCGTTTTTTGTATCGACTTTTCGTATTTTTTGAAATTTTCGTTTTTCGGAATTCTACATGTTTTCGGAATATCGACCGTTTTTCGTATTTTCGTGTCACTTTGCTTGTTTTTTGTATCGACTTTTCGTAATTTCGGAAATTTTCGTTTTTCGGAATTGTACATGTTTTCGGAATATCGACCGTTTTTCGTATTTTCGTGTCAATTTGCTCGTTTTTTTATCGACTTTTTGTAATTTTGGAAATTTTCGTTTTTTCGGAACATCTGTTCTCCTCGTTTCAAAGCAATAAATTTCGATTTGACACATTTCAAGTCCATTCGAAAATTCCGAAAATATTTCGTTTCGGCTCAGAAAAGTTTTCGGATTTGCCATTTTCGGATCTAAAAATTTTCGGAAATTCGGCCGCATCCGAAAACACGAATCGGGAAATTTCGTGAAAATTCCGAAATTCCGAAACCCGAAACGCACATCCCTAGTCAACGGAGCACCAGTACAAGACTAGAAATATGGTCAATCAATATGTACACGTCCTTTGATGTATCTTCAGGATTTTCCCAAAGTTCACTCCTTTAGAATGGATAAAATGTCTCTATGGAAGAGAAAAAATAAAAAACAATAGCGCAATACGTTGATCCACCATATGGAGGAAATGAAGAAATAGTGGTCCTTCTCACATATTACTGAGCCTAACCTAGGCTCTAGGATGGATGACACTTATGGGTCTTCAAAGAATTTCAGGTGCCCATATACCCCCGGTGAAGTTGCTTTCTTCAAATACTTTCCCCTGCAGTAAATCACAGAAGAAATACCAATGCCCTCCCCTAGTGCAACACCGTTAAGATATAATGATATTGGATCTATAAAAGTGTCTCACTCACATGATGGTGAGCCGCATTGGCTCCAAGATAACGCATAGGGGTTATAAGGAAACTCCAGAAAACCTTCTTTAAAATCACGGTTCAGGAAGCAGCAGTAATATAAAATAAATTTATTAATACATAAAATTTGATATTACCAGAACGCGTTTCGCTCCTCAGAGCTTCTTCAGCTGGTGACGATACCAGCTGAAGAAGCTCTGAGGAGCGAAACGCGTTCTGGTAATATCAAATTTTATGTATTAATAAATTTATTTTATATTACTGCTGCTTCCTGCCTTGTCGAGGGGGGGGGGGCGGTGCATTATCGTTTTCTTTAACGCACGCTAGTGCGTTAAAAAAAAAAAAGGCCTAGTGTGCCTCCGGCCTACGTAGGGAACTGGTCAGTGCTCTGTGAGACAGGTGGAAGTCCTGGAACGGATGGATATACTATAGGCAAGGCCAGAGGAAGAGCTGGTCTGGATCAGCTCATATATAGGGTTCAAGGCTGGAATTGTGACAGCTACATGAAGATGGAGGGAGTCTGTGGTTGGTTGAATGAGGTAGATGTGAGTGTTGGCTGAGTGTGATAGGACTGTTCATATGAGTATATGGATAGCTGTTTGAGTTTTAAGTGAGTGTGTAGCTTGCAGAGTGCACAATACATAAACCTATGCACTGCACTCAGAGTACTCACCACACACTACACATACTACAGGCCCTAGTACATTCTTAACGCAAAAACGCACGCTAAACGCATGTTTTTTTTCGTGAAGCGTTAAACGTTAACGCATGAAAATCACCGCTGGAATTTTTTCATCCGTTGGGAAATTGCGCTTGTATAACCGACGCGCAAAAATGCGAGCGCAGAAATCAATGAGCGCAATATAATTTTTAACGCGAGTCCGTCATTTTGTGCGGACTGCGCACAACAGACGTACGTTCTGACGGAAGACAAGGTAGTGGCTGTCATTTTTGACGGATCTAGTAAAAAAAACGTGCGCATCGACGTTCTCCGTTGTGAATCCGCAGTTTGGTACGGTCAGGTTGTTACAATTTGCCGTTACCACCAGCTTTTCAAAGACGTTAAAATTATGCGCGCAAACGTTGCCCGTTAAATTTTACGCTAAGATTGTAATACCATCCGCGTACCAGCGCACAAACGCATTTGCGCTCACAATGTTAAGTATAGGATGAGCACTAAATTGCGCTCGCAAAGGGTTCGCGCAGGGTCACTCGCGTTAGACGTTAAGGGTTTTGCCCCTCGCGATAATGCATTTTTGCGCGTTCGCACAATTGCGCGCGAAGAATGCAATAGGGCCCTACATGTACAAACACCCTGCACAGCTACATACACAAAACATACAACACACATAGTACGTATTGCAGTAAACATTCTATATACACAGAACACACATGTACAATATGTACACACACACATGTTTTAAACACACATACAATACAAACACCCTGCATAAACCCACAACACCGAAGAAAGCTTCAGAAGCCACCCACACCACCACCATCACTAACAACCATTGAAATAAGGATGCTGAGTCTCCATGTTGCAAAACGTTGCTGAAGAATAAGGATTAACGTCTTGCAGGCACAAAATAAATAAATAGTTTCAGTGCTAAATAATAATGAGTATTCTATTCTAGCAGAAGACAGAGCTATCTTTATTAAAATCACATAAGGAATAGGTCTAAAATATGATGAGGTTGTTGTTCCTACTTTCCAACACTAGGTTGTGCTACGGCTAAACAACTCCTAGGCCTTGGTTCCACGATTTTTTTCTCGCTATAGGAAATGTACACTTCTAGGCTGGGGTCAGACCAGCGCACTTTTAACGTGCGTTCTGGCGCACTTAATCACGGCCGCACTAGCAGCAAATGATGGGCAATGACGGCCAATATACGAAGTACGGTCGCACGAAAGTCCGGCCGCGCAACGCAAGTGGAAAATGAACGCATTTTTTCGAGAACGCAGAACCTCTAGTACGGACGTACAGAGTGCGCTGCGCCCGCTAGCGGTGTGTGTGTGTGTGTGATTTGGAGACGTCAGACGCTGCTCGTGTCCGGCCAACATAACGTCCAGACGCAAAAAGTTTCCTGGTTTGGATTCGTAAAACATCACGCACGAAAATGCGCATCGTATGACCGTTTTCGCATATTCCGTGAAAAAATACATCAATGCGTTCGGACGCACTTTTTTACGTTCGCGTGTAAAAATGCTTTCGTTTGACCCTAGCCTTAGAGCCAAACTGAAAAAAAGACCCAGTCTGGATGATTTTCTTATATTTTTTAACTATTATTATTTATATGGAGCCAACAGTTTTCACAGCTCCTTACAGTATGGAGTGGGGCATTAAGATAACGAAATTATAAATTTAGGAACCACCAACCCGGCCCTGATCACTCAAATAATTAGAAATTTCCATTTTTATCTCTCCGCAATCCTCAGACATCACAATAATAAATATAGCTGGAATAAGTATACATAACAATTAGCACACTTTATCATGAGTGTGTATATATATATATATATATACACACATCTATCTTTGATTGTAAGCGCTGGAGCAGGTACCTCTTCTCCCATTGTTCTCAGTGTGTCTTATTATTATTATTATTATTATTATTATTATTATTGTCCTCATTTATATAGTGCCAACAGTTTCCGCAGCGCTTTACAATAACCAAAGGGAACGAGATACAGCTAAACGGACATAGGATGAAAACTCTAGGTGTAGAGGGCCCTGCTCCTAGGAGCTTACAGTCTAGAGCAGTGGTTCTCAACCTTTCTAAAGCCGTGACCCCTTAATACAGTTCCTCATGTTGTGGTGACCCCCAACCATTACAATTTTTTCCTTGCTACGTCATAACTAATTTCGCTTCTGTTATGAATTGTGTAAATATCTGATATGCAGGATGTATTTTTATTGCTACAAATTGAACATAATTAAAGCAGAGTAAACAAGAGTAATTAATCACAAAGACAAAATGTTATACAGTCTGTTAAGAAAAAAAGAGGCTGGAGCACCATCCGTACAAACACCACAAACCTTTTCCCAAGAGATCTGATGCTCTTTCAGAAATGATCCAACTTTGTCAAATACATCATGTGCAGTAGTTGTCGTTTCAAGAGGTTTGCCAAAAAGAAACTCATCTTTAAAGTCGCCGTCATTAATATACCTCACAAAAACCAGTAACTGTGAACAGTTTGCCACGTCTGTAGATTCATCAAGCTGGATACTAAATATTGGAAGTGGAGCAGATTTAATTTCCTGTTCTACCTGACTAAGAATATCAGCCGACATGTCGTCATCTAATCGTCTGCGAACAGTGTCGTTAGATAAGGAAATTGCATTCAATTTCGCAACATATTCGTCTCCGATCATAACTAGGGATGTGCACCGATTTTTTTTTTTTTCGATTCGATTTTTCGAATTTTTAAACTTTTCGGCTCGTTTCGACTGCTTTCTGTTTCGATTCGATTCGGCTCGATTCGGTTTTCGGGTACATTTATTTTTCGGAATATCGACCATTTTTCGTATTTTCGGGTCACTTCACTAGGTTTCTGTATCGACTTTTCGTTATTTCGGAACTTTTCGTTTTTCGGAATTGTACATGGTTTTCGGCATATCGCCCATTTTTCGTTTTTCGGAACTTTTCGTTTTTTCGGAACGTCTGTTCTCGTTTCAAAGCTGTCTAACTCTATTCGTTTTGATGAAAACTACTATGGTTTACTTTTTTAATACTACTTTATATATTTTTTATAATAAATTTTTGGTTTGTTTTTCAGATCCGATAATTCATTCTGTCGATACGATAATTCTGGCGATTCTATCGTGTTTTTTTAATTAACCCTTTCGCTGCTGAGGCTTTTCCCACCTCTGTGCTGAGCTCATTTTTTACCGGTTTTGCTCATCATGTTTAAACACGTTTTGAAGGCTTATTTTAGTATATGACCCAGACATATTCTATATCGTTCTTTCCGTCAGACTCGGCAGATTCATAATATGTCATTTTTATATGTATACGTCATGACCTGTCTGTATATTATAACAAAAAATGCAATAAAATATGATTTTTCAATAATTTACAACGTGTAAAGTGTTTTTTTTTCACATTTTAACATGCGAGCAATTGCGGTTATATTTTGTATGGGGTGCGCTTGTTAAAAAAATTAGAGATGGGGACTCGTTACATTTTTTTTGGGGGAAAATTACAAAATTTTTAACAAACGCACCGCATACAAAAATCGTTAGTGCAGCATCATTGTTCACATTATAATTGAAATGGGAACAATATTGCTGCATTAACAAACCAAAAAAAAGAAAAAAAAATTGTTTAATTTTTTTTTATAAATGTTTTAAAATATTTTTTTATTTTAAATTTTTTTACAAACGTTTTTCACATTCGTGTTTGGTATCGTTGGAACGGCCATGCTCTGGCCGATCCAACAATACCAAACTTTAACCCCTAGCTGCCACAGATCGGGAGATAGGGGGTTCATTGGAACCCCTATCTCCACCATTGGTGGCAGCTAGGGGTTAACTCAGGGGCGGACTGGGCCGGGGGGCAGAGGGGCGAATGCCCCCCCGGCCGCTGCAATGCGCCTCCCGAGCTCGCCATTTATTTATTTTTCACATGCGCCCATGCCGCGGTCGGCTAAGAGCAGCAGCTGGTTTAGAGCCGGCCCCCCACGTGATGCAAAGCGTTTTGTGCACACGCTGAAGAGGGCGCGGTCGAGAGTGAGGTCAGACGGTGGGAGCCTCAGCCTGCAGAGGGAGTGTAGATGCTAGCCAGCCCAGAATGTGTGCCTCCAAACTGCAGAGGGAGACCGAGGGAGGCAGGAGAAGCCAGGCCAGCCACCCAGGACACAGAGACCCGGGCCAGCCTAGAAAATCATTTTAAAAGGCCTCGCTCACCCTGTCTCTCAAGATGACTTGAAGGGGAGTGGCGGCCTACTGTCTGACTCTGATCTCGCCTGCTGCTGTGGCCCCTGTGGGGGTTAATAAATTTAAGGGAGGCCCTCAGTATTTGTGTGGGCAGGGCCGGACCGGGATACCAGGAGAAATCAATTTTGGGGCTACATTAGGGTAATCCCGGGGGTGGCTTTTTTTTTCTGCCGCTGCTGCACTTTTTTTTTTCGCGCATCCACACTTGTCTTAGAAGCAGCTGTGAGGCCGGTCAGAGGCTGGTGGAGAGTGATCACACCTATGCACGTGGCCAGGAGTAGAAGAATGGGAGAAGAAAATCATGACGCACAGTGAGTGGATCGGGTGGATCTGCAGGGCCAGGCTGACAGGCAGCTCGTCTCTCTGAACAAGACACAAGCACCACCAGGGCCCAGGGAGGTGAGAAATTTAATGTGTGGCTTTACAGCTGCTCTCTGTCTCCCCGGGTGATCACTGACGCAGCCTATCCCTATGATGCACAGCTCCAGCCAGCGTCCTCTGTCCTCCTCCATGAATGCTGACCCAAAGCTGAACAGCTTAGGTTTCAGGGCAGGAGGAGGTCAGGGCTCTGATCTGTAAACCCAGCACTGACCTGGCTTCCAGTGGACCATCAGGGATGAGAACCAAAAGAATAAAACTATTGTGTCCTGTCTGAGAGGGAACATGAAGAGCAGCTTTCTTTCCCAACATTAGCAGGAGCCATGCAGTGATATAAAGGCTGCCTAAAAGCTCCTGTGGATTCCCCCCCCCTCACAACAGCCCCCCTCCAGTTATCTCCCTTTAGCAGTTTTACAGGGCCAGGTAGCATTTGAATGGGCTACTGACTAGCTTATTACTATGAAGGGGGCCCATGACACTGACAGCCTTGTAGCCATTGCTACCCCTGAAGAGTCCAGACCTGCCAGTTGCCCCTGGGTGTAAGGTGGCTTATGCTTTATCAATTGAAGAAAAAAAAAATCCTATACATTGAGGTACCCAACCATCTTTAGATTATGAAAATAAATCTAAGAAAACATTTGTATTCTGATTTGAATGGTGATTTGCGAGTAAATACACCCATAATATGACAATTTAAAGTAAACCTCACGTTACCCACTGAAGTGAAGCAAAATGCAGTCATTAATATTGATCAGGGAATCATACCATGCTGCTTGAAGACCTTGATCCATATGCATGTCACAAGATCACGTTTTATTGCTGTGGAGCTCTGTGATACACCATACACATCGCACGTTACTGTGAATTTTATTACTTAATTTGCTTCCGGTGATTGTTTTTATTTAAACAAGAGCCCGAGTTTCTGCACCATGGGCCTCTGGGTTGTACTTGTCCCCTGGGCCAAAAGTTGCCAGTCAGCCCCTGGGTTAACTCCAGGACTGGTGTCATCGTGCTTTTGAAGGCTGATTTTAGTATATGACCCAGACATATTATATATCGTTCTTTCCGGCAGACTTGGCAGATTCATAATATGTCATTATTATATGTATACGTTATGTCATGTCTGTATATTATAACAAAAAATGCAATAAAATTTGAATTTTCAATTTATTATGTGTAAAGTGGTTTTTTTTCACATTTTAACATGCGATCGTTTGCGGTTATATTTTGTATGGGGTGCGCTTGTTAAAAAAATTAGAAATGGGGTCTCGTTACAATTTTTTTTGGGAAAAATTTCGCTTCTTTTTAACAAACGCACCGCATACAAAAATCGTTAGTGCAGCATTATTGTTCACATTATAATTGAAATGGGAACAATATTGCTGCATTAACAAAACAAAAACAAACAAAAAAACTTGTTTATATTTTTTTTAGAATTTCTTTAAATTTTTTTAATTTTTTAATTTTTTTTAAAAATTTTTTTCATGCTCATGTTTGGTATCCTTGGAAAGGCCATGCTCTGGCCGATCCAACGATATCAAACATTAACCCCTAGCTGCCACGGATCGGGAGATAGGGGGTTCATTTTGGAACCCCCTATTTCCACCATTGGTGGCAGCTAGGGGTTAACTCCAGGACTGGCGTCATCGTGCATAGCACGATGACGCCAGTCCTCAGGGGGAGTTCCCGGAAGCTTGGCCGACATCCGACATCCTCATGGATATGCCCCAGCACCTCGTGGATATTGCCCCAGCTCCTCGTGGATATTGCCCCAGCTCCTCGTGGACATGCCCCAGCTCCTCGTGGACATGCCCCAGCTCCTCGTGGACATGCCCCAGCTCCTCGTGGACATGCCCCAGCTCACACATGGATTTGCCCCAGCTCCTCGTGGACATGCCCCAGCTCCTCGTGGACATGCCCCAGCTCCTCGTGGACATGCCCCAGCTCCTCGTGGACATGCCCCAGCTCCTCGTGGACATGCCCCAGCTCCTCGTGGACATGCCCCAGCTCACACATGGATTTGCCCCAGCTCCTCGTGGATATGCCCCAGCTCCTCCTGGATATGCCCCAGCACATGGAATGCCCCAGCTCCTCATGGATATGCCCCAGCTCCTCATGGATTTGCCCCAGCACATGGAATGCCCCAGCACCTCATGATAATGGCCCCAGCTCACCTCCGCCGCCTTTTTCGCTCCCTCAGAGCGTCCGGCGGCGCGGAGCTTGGGCGCTCGCCAGGGGGAGCCACGTGACCAGCTGCGATTGGCTGGTGACGTGTTTCCTCCAGGCGAGCGCCGAAGCTGCATGCTTCGGACGCTCGCAGGGAGCGAAAAACGCGGCGGAGGGTGAGACACCCGCCCTTAGGGTGACGGTGTCACCCTAAAGGCGGGTGTCACCTGGTGCGGGCCGCACCCCCGCCCCCACGTAGCGACGCCACTGGTATATACATTTAACGGCCGCACGCCCACGGACTTACTCTATCCAAACAAAGTTCAGAATGATGTGAAACATTGGGACTTTTTGGATAGATTTCGATTTTCGACTATCCAGAAGTTAAAAAAATAAAAATGGTCGAAATCTAATGCAAAAGTCCTGATGTTTCACATCGGGATGTCAGATATTAATAGGCTTGTGCACCGATTTTTTTTTTTTTTTTTCGGTTCGATTCGGTTCGATTTGTTCTGATGTTTATAATTTTCGATTGTGTACATTTTTTTTGGAATATTGACCATTTTTCGTATTTTCGGGTCACTTTGCTCGTTTTTTGTATCGCCTTTTCGTGATTTCGGAAATTTTCTTTTTTTTCGGAACGTCTGTTCTCCTCGTTTCAAAGTGTCTAACTCTATTCGTTTTGATGTAAAGTACTATGGTTTACTTTTTTATACTTTATATATTTTTTTATAATAAATTTTTGGTTTGTTTTTCGGATCCGATAATTCATTCTGTCGATACGATAATTCTGGCGATTCTATCGTGTTTTTTTTTTTTATTAAATAAAGATCCTTTTTTTCTTATGAATATACATTTCACAACTTTATTTATTTAATCACATTAAAAAAATGGTATGAAAGCCAAGGAACAAAAAAAATTAGAACAAAACGATTTAAAAAACGGTAAACTGACCCGAATGGTCTGACTTTAAAAATAAAAACCAGAACAAAAATGTTTTAAAACGGAAAAATAGTTGATCAAAATGATCTGAAATGAAAAAAAATAATAAAATAAAATGATTTAAAACAGACAAAAATATAAATTAACCCTTTCGCTGCTGAGGCATTTCACGGCTTCCCTTCACGCCTGTGTTCCTCACTGCGGTCTGCTGCTGAGCTAATTTTTAACAGTTTCGCTCCTCTTGTTTAAACGCGTTTTGAAGCCTTCTTTTATAATATGACCCAGACATGTTATATATCGTTCTTTCCGGCAGACTCGGCAGATGATTCATAATATATCATTATCATATGTATGCGTCATGTCCTGTCTGTATATTATAACAAAAAATGCAATAAAATTAGAATTTTCAATGTTTGTTTTACAAGGTGTAAAGTGTTTTTTTCACATTTTAACATGCGAGTGTTTGCGGTTATATTTTATGAGTTGCGTTTGTTAAAAAAAATTGAAAAGGGGACTTGTTATATTTTTTTGGGTGACAATTACACTATTTTTAACAAACGCACCCCATACAAAAATCCTTAGTGCAGCATCATTGTTCACATTATAATTGAAATGGCAACAATATTGCTGCATTAACAAAACAAAACAAAAAACCTGTATTTTTTTTTTTTTTTATTTAAATTTTTTAAAATTTTTAACATTGTCATGTTTGGTATTGTTGGAAAGGCCATGCTCTGGTCGATCCAAAGATACCAAACATTAACCAACCGATAGCTGCCGCGGATCGGGAGATAGGGGGTTCATTGGAACCCCTATCTCATCTCCACCATTGGTCACAGTTAGGGGTTAACTCCAAAACTGACGTCATTGTGACGAGGTCTTGGGACTGTCAGCAGCTGCTGTTCCCCCACGCTGTTGTCTTCCTGCAAAGACGTGACCATGTTGGCGGGCAGCGTCTTAGCGGGCAGCGGTGGGAGAGAGAGAGCTCATAGCTGGGAGGAGGTGTTGTGTGAAGCTGCAAACAGGGACAAATAAACTAGACCTGAGCCACACTAAGGATCTTTGGGTTGTGTCGGAGAAGACTTCACGCAGTGCTGCCATCAATATTTTTTGATAAATTCTTGGTTATACAATGAATGTGACTGTGGACAAAAATCCGTGTTGTTGTGACATCGCCTAAGCTTAACAAAAAACCAGGCCACGTCGGTAATCAAATCTCAAGGCCGTACAACAAGGTTGTGTTAGTGTGTGACATTTTTTGGCCAGGCAGGAAGTGTAGAATGTGCAGTCACATTCATGGCCACAAATATGTTGACAAATTTATGACAAAGGGTCCATAGAAATGTCAATACATTTATGTACATATAATTTTAACAGTGTGGAAACCAAGCAATACATATTAACTTATTAAGTAAGGAAAAGCAACGCACACAAACAGGAAAATAGTGAAAAAATAGAAAATTTATTTACAACATATGAACATAGGGAAGGGAACATGCCAAGGATGGCAAACTGCCCAACAAGTTACTGGCATTTGAGGAGATGTTGGAGCTGGTCCGCATCTTGGATTGCAAAGATTACGATTGCTGTAAGGCCCTTACGGCAGGAAGAATAACACCCGCAAGGATCGTATCCTTGAAAAGCTACGCACCACCATCCTGGAGCTGTTCGGGAAGGACTGGACGAAGGACCATCTCTGAAAACGCTGGTCCGACCTCAAGGCACGCGAGCAGGAGCAGCTGAGGCACATTCTGGAGGAGGCTGTCACTGGTCTCACTGCTGCTCCAGGAGGTCTGCGGCATTGTTTATGTGCTCCCGCAGTTCCTGGAGCAGTTCCTGTAGGGCGTTGATGGCGGTAGCTGCCAGGCGAAGCTCGCCGATCGCCTCCCGTCGGCGTCTGGCTTCTCCTTCTATATATCCAATAAATGAAAGAAGGAAAATATAGTAAGTAAAGCAGGTTTCTATTTTTGACTGAAAGTCTTGAAAAAATATAACAGTAGTATATACCAGTGCTGGCGGCCTCCTGAGGCTCCGACTCCTCTGACTCCTCCCCCACCACCACCGTCAGCATATCCAGTGCTATATGTAAGAAATTAAAGAAATAAAAAATACAGTAAACAACAAAACTGATTTATTTTTGAACAAAAGTCGATACAAAATACAACAGTAAAAAAAAAAAACCTGGACTGGCGGTCTCCTGCTGCACCGGCTCCCTCTCTCCATCATCGCCATCCTCCTCTTCCTCCTCCTGCTCCTCTTGTGCTATACATAAAAAAATTAAATTAAAATACAGTAAACAAAAAATGTTTCTGTTTTTGACCAAAAGTCGTTGCAAAATAAAACAGTATATACTGTAATGTATTGTGTTTTGCCTATGGTTCTTTTTGAGCCATCCTGACCACCGTAGTTAGTCTTCCTGATCCCTCCCCCCCTCCATTTTGTGTTCAATTATAGATTAAATATCTACAGGAGCACAGCTCTGTTTTGAAGCTCTGTGTCTGTCACATTACTTTACATGGTGTCAGAAGTCTGTCTGGAACAGATCTCACGCTTACTATGGCATTATCGCAGTTTGAACACCCCAAGATTGACTGGGAAGCTCCAGACTTGTACCAAGAGTTTGAAAGATTTCGCAGCCACGTCTCCTTTGTGTTTGATGGACCGCTCTCAGAACAAACACTGAAGCAGCGCACAGGTTGGTTGGGAACGTGGATTGGCGAGCAGGGCAGAGAGATATATAAAACGCTACCCTGGGGAGAAGGGGAGAAGGATGATCCATCTAAAGTACTGGATAAATTTGCCAGCTATATAAGGCCAAGAAAGAATAAGAGAATTGCCAGACACCGCTTTAAGCAGAGAAAACAAGGAGTCACTGAGGGATTTGACCACTTTGTGAAGGATTTAAGACTCCTGCTAATGGATTGCAAGTATGCTGATCCAGATGATATGTTAATCGATACAATAATCGCTGGAATCAAAGAAAAGCGCGTCCAGGAGAGACTCTTAGACAAAGGGGAAGATCTAACACTACCAAAAGCAATTGAAATTGCCCAACAGTTTGAACTGTCACAGAAGCAAATTACAATAATCAGAGAAGAAGAATCTCAAGTGCAAGCAATAAAGGTGAATACACAATTCCAAACTGCAAATAAAAAAGCCTATCTACAATATCAGCCAAAATCTGTGCAGAAAGACATGAATACTTACCGGACATACAACTGTTTAAATTGTGGAAAAGATCCCCAGCATAAGTGGACCCAGGGCAGATGTCCAGCGAAAGGTTCTGTCTGCTCGTACTGCCACAAACCAAACCACTGGGTGGCAGTGTGTCGCAAAAGGTCAGTAAACACAGTTAGTGTGCAGCAGCAATCAGAAACTGAGGATGAGGAGGTACTGGGCATAAATCTCACACGAACGGATGAGCACTATGATGACAAATGGACTGCGGAGATTGAAATCCTGTCTCGGCAAGTGCCATTCAGAATTGATACTGGTGCAAAGTGCAACACATTGACTTTAAGTAATTATCAGACACTCCCGCATGTAGGTGAGCTTAAACGCTCTAATCGAGTGCTAAAGTCCTACTCTAACCACAGGCTGAAGCCCATAGCTGCGGTGGACCTTCTAATCAAATTCAAGAATACAGAGATACCAGCAGAATTTGAGATTGTGGACATTTTGCAAGAAAATGTGCTTAGCGGCGCAACAGCAGAAGCCTTAGGTTTAGTGATGCGGCTCCATGCGCTGCAGCCTACTATGAAAAGCAACACACGACACTCTATCCAAGTGGCAACAACAGGACCTCTGCCAGTTGGGCTAGATGATTACCCAGAACTGACTCGCACTACTGGAACCTTGCCGGGCAAGTACACAATCAAAATTGATCCTGAAGCACAAGGTGTGGTTCATCCTGTCCGCCGTCAACCAGCTGCACTGAGAAATAAGATACTAGAGAAACTACAGGAGATGGTTAAAGATAGCTACGTCACCAAAGTTAACCAACCAACCGAGTGGGTGAGTTCTATGGTGGCAGCTGTGCGTAATGGCAAAATAAGAATCTGTATTGACCCGAGCGACTTAAATAAAGTCATTAAGAGGGAACATTACCCAATGCGCACCATCGAGGAGGTAGTCTCTACAATACCTGGTGCTAAAGTTTTCTCTGTTTTGGATGCAAAATCTGGGTTCCTACAAATAGAATTGGATGAAGCGACATCATTCCTGACAACCTTCAACACGCCCATTGGCAGATTTAGGTGGCTTAGGCTTCCTTTTGGTCTAAAATGTGCACCTGAAATATTCCAGCGTATTATGGATGAAATGCTTGAGGGTATTAGCGGCGCAATCAGTGTGATGGATGACATTCTCATTGCGGCCCCTTCAGTTCCGGAACATGATGAGATTCTCCGTAAGGTAATTCAGAGAGCCACAAGCTACAACCTGAGTCTCAACTTTGATAAATGCCACGTCAAGCAATCTTCTGTGCCCTATGTAGGACACCTGATAACAGCAGATGGCCTGAAGGCAGACCCTGCAAAAATAGAGGCTGTGAAATCCATGCCAACACCAAGAGACAAGGATGGTGTCCGTCGCTTCTTAGGGTTTGTCACCTACCTCTCGAAATTCCTGCAAAATCTCAGCGAAGTTGATGCACCTCTGAGACAACTTCTTAAAACTGATGTGGAATTCGCCTGGCAGCCAGCTCAACAACAAGCCTTTGACACACTCAAAGACATGTGCACTGAGTCTCCTGTGCTACAATTTTTTGATCCATCCAAGTCTGTCGAAATTTTCTGTGATGCCAGCAGCAACGGCCTCGGTGCAGTATTGTTGCAGGACAGCCACCCCATTGCCTTTTCGTCCAGGTCACTAACAGACACTGAAACTCGTTATGCGCAAATCGAGAAGGAGATGCTGTCAATTGTTCATGCATGTGTCAAGTTTCATAATTACATATTTGGAAACCACGTAACCGTCTACAATGACCATAAGCCTCTGGAGGATATTTTTAGGAAGCCATTGCTCTCTACCCCCATGCGCATTCAGAGGATGCGCCTTCGCTTGCAGTGGTATGATCTCACCGTTAAGTACAGACGGGGCAAAGATATGGAACTGCCGGATACGCTGTCGAGAGCCCAGTTACCTGTGAACAAGCCTGAGATGGAAGGCTTAGAGTGCGTCTCCATGCTTCATTTTGTTTCAGTCAGTGAGCAGAAATACTCAGAGCTGCAGAACTGCACAAGAGAAGAGCTCAGCTGTCTTCAAAGGATAATCCGGCAAGGCTGGCCAGACCACAGGCATGATCTCCCTAATGAACTACAACCATACTGGGACTCGCGAAGCCAGCTTGTTGTCTCCGATGGCGTTGTGTACAAAGGCCTGCCTATAGTGGTTCCCCCTTCTATGCAAGCTCACATGTTGAAACTCATACATCAGTCCCACTTGGGAATAGTGAAGAGCAAGCAGAGAGCCCGTGAGGTCCTATACTGGCCAGGTATGAGCTCTGTAATTGAACAAATGGTAAAGAACTGTAGCAAGTGTGCAGACTTCCAGAATAAACTGCCAAGACAACCCCTACGTCCAACAGAAACCCCCAGTTTTCCCTTTGAAGAAGTAGCCTCGGACCTGTTTGAGTTCGAAGGGACCCATTACATTCTGCTGGTGGATTACTACTCGAAGTTCATTGAAGTGGACACGCTGAAGAATCTACATTGTCGCAGTATCCTAGAAAAGCTGAAGGCTCAGTTTAGCAGGCATGGGATCCCTGTCATCCTTCGAACAGACAATGGCCCTCAATATGCAGCAGAGGAATTTAAGGTGTTCTGCCAAAGTTATGGAATTACTCACAGAACTTCATCACCCCACACACCACATTCCAATGGTGAAGCCGAGCGTGCAGTCCAGACTGTTAAAAAACTTTGGGCCAAAGCGTCAGACAAACACCTTGCACTGCTTGATTACAGGACAACTCCACTGGATTCTGTAGGCTTTTCGCCTGCTCAACTGCTGATGGGCAGGCGGCCCCGAAATAGCCTGCCTACTGCTCGTCTGCTGCTCGCACCTGCAGCTTATGATCCCATCAAAGTCAAACAGCGCCTAGACAGAAGCAAATGCATTCAGAAATTCTACTATGACCATAAAAGAGCAAGTGGCCCCCGTGCTGAATTGAAGCCTGGAGATGAAGTTCGGATGCAGCCGCACCCAGGCAGTAACAGGTGGTCGCCTGGAGTAGTAGTGAGGTCTCACGATGCCCCTCGATCCTATATTGTAGAAAGTGGAAATAAGGAATACCGTCGCAACGTCCAGCACCTTCGTAAGAGCACACCAGATGCCAATGACTCCCGTCACAGACTTATCAATGATCATTGGGCTGAGTTGATGGAGCCAGTGAGTGCCGAGGAGCCCGAGCCTGTGGAACATACTAACTCCCAGCAAGAATCTGCTCCAGTACCACAGACTGCTAAGGGAATGACGTCAGCCGGGCAGTACATCACCAGGCTAGGCAGAGTTGTGAAACCTCCGGACCGGCTTTCCTTGTAGCCAGAGACATGCGTAGCAAACGCGAATGGCGACAGCAGTGTGCCAATAACTGTTCCAGTTCCACTTGCTTATGTACAATGGTGCACTGTTCTGAATGATATGTTATCGTTTGATTCTCGTTTAAAATGTGCTAACCTTTCCTTTGTTCTTTTGAGGGATGCAAGTTTTCTGTTTATGTAAATTGAGAAGTTTAAAGAAATATCACCGATTTAATATTTGCGATATCTATACCTGTATCCCAAGTGACTATGCTAGTTAAGGGTTTGTTTTATACTTACGAAGGGAGATGTAATGTATTGTGTTTTGCCTATGGTTCTTTTTGAGCCATCCTGACCACCGTAGTTAGTCTTCCTGATCCCTCCCCCCCTCCATTTTGTGTTCAATTATAGATTAAACATCTACAGGAGCACAGCTCTGTTTTGAAGCTCTGTGTCTGTCACATTACTTTACATATACCAGCGCTGGTGGACGCCCGTGGCTGCTCCTCCTCCTCCACTGGGGCACTGGTCCCTGCCCGGGCAGATTCTGCGGCCTTCTTCTTCCTGTCTTCTGCCAAATCCAAAAAATAACACGTAAATAATGCAGACTGGAAAAAATGGTATATCTATACAATATATTGCCGAAAGTATTGCGACACCCCTCCACTACCCACTACCAGCTTGACCCACCACTACTCCCATCTCATAGGTCTAAAGTCACAAAATATTTATTTATTTCCTCTGCACAGACATATATTACCGTTCATTTATATATTTTTTTTCAGAAGTAAACATTACGTTTATTCAATAAAAACTATTATTTGTGTTGTGTGCGTACAAAGCGCATTGTGTGACTGCTTTTAGTTATTTTATAGAAGGCCTCAGCCTCAGTTTCACTTTCAGTTTCTGTGAATAAAACTGGATATTGCAGAAACAACAGAAATCCACCATTTTGTTTTGAAATTTGCATCTAAAGCGCTCAATGACACTGCTGCAGCAGCTGCTGAGGATGTATTGAACGCGGCTCTGTTTGGATGCACTTTCAGAAGAACTACATGTCCCATCCTATCACTTAGCAGAGACGCAGAGATTTTTATTGATGCGCAGGTGGGAGCCAATATTGGGCAAGCTGCGGGTCATCTCGTATGCATCACTCAATCACAACAACCTCCCCCCCAGCACACTACAGTATACACAGTGCCAAAAGAAATCCAGCATTGTAACTTCATCTACATACATCAAATGTCACAATTTTCACGAATACGTAAAATCACAAAAAGGAAGAGCTATGGCAAAAATGCATGTATGACGAGTCGTGAAAACGCAAAGCTATACACAATCACATTGCATGAAAAAAGGACTAGATAAATCAACGTATTTCTGTGCACATTAGCACATGCAAGCACATTATTGTTATTATACAGGATTTATATAGCACCAACAGTCTGCGCAGAGCTTTACAATATAACATGACACTTACGTTTCGCTATGACGCGACGGATGCGTCTCAGCTGCTCCTGCTCGCGTACTTTCAAATCAGACCAGCGTTTCCTGAGCTGGTCCTTTGTCCTGTCCTTCCCAAACAACTCCAAAATGGTGGTGCGTAGCTTCTCTAAGATACGATCCTTCCTGGCGTTAGACTTCCTGCGGTAAGGTCCCTTACTGCAATCATAATCTTTGCTATCAAAGATCCGGACCAGCTCCAACATCTCTTCAAACGCCATATTGGGGGCCCGTTTCTTCCTGGGTGCCGGTGGTTCATCATGGAGAGATGATGAGGTGCTTGAATGGCACTCATCTCTTGCAGCGGCCATTATGATGAATAATAAAAACAATATTTTGTTCAAAAAGTTGTCAATAAAACTGGCTCAATAAAGTTACGACAACCGCGCGCATGCGCGACCCGCGGACGAATCGGATCTGACCCAAATACGAAAATTCTTATCGGATCATTGGAAACAATAAAAAAATTTACAGAATCAGCGATATAACCGATACTAGTTAAATATACGATGTCCAGACTTACCGAAATCCCGAATGGAACTGAAATCATGAATAGAGGGAAAATAAATTTCGATTTGACACATTTCAAGTCCATTCGAAAAATTTTCGATTTGGCAAATTTTTAGTTTTTTTCGGAAAGTCTGTTCTCGTTTTTCAAAGCAATAGATTTCGATTTGACACATTTCAAGTCTATTCGAAAATTCCAAAAATTTTTCGATTCGGCTCGGAAAACAGTTCGGATTCGACTTTTTCGGATCTAAAAAATTTCGGAATTTCGGCCGCATCGAAAGACCCGAATCGGGAAATTTCGTGGAAATTCCGAAACCCGAAACGCACATCCCTAATCATAACTCGAACAATGTCTTTGGCCGCTGGCAACAGTAAATCCTCACCAATGGTGTGAGGTTTCATAGCTCTGGCAATTCTACGTGTCACCAAATATGAAGCTTCAACGGCTGCTACGTTTTGTTTGTAATACTTGCCACCAGTGTCAAGTCTGGCTTTTTTGAGTGCATCAGCTTTGCTTCTAAAATAGTTGGTATCCCTGCCGGCAAAGCTCGGATGCTTGCTATCAAAATGGCGTTTTAGTTTGTTTGGCTTCATAGATTCAGCTGATAGAACTTCACAACAAATAACACATTGTGGTTTCTCAATCCCTACTGTAATTATTGAGGTAAAACCATACTGTATAAAATCCTCACTATATTTTCTTATTTTATGGTTCTTCTCTACACGATCCATTGTCATGGGATGGTTTGTTATCTAAATGAAAATAAAATATGACAATAGTTGATGAACAATAATTCAAGTGTTGCCCTGTCTTACCTCCAATGCCTTTAACACAGCAGCTGCTTTCTACAATACCTGCTCTCTGCAGATGTGTGACCAGTCTGCATAAATACAATGGCGCCAACCCCAGTGTCGGACTGGAACTCCCGTGGCCCACCTGGAGAATTGGGTCTGAAGACCCACCAAAAACACGCACAGACACCAATACACCAAATGTTAATTCAAATACACAGGTATTCATTCATAACCACAGAACTTTAGCATAAATACAAAATATTTGTAAACCGAATAAATAACTTTAAAATAAATAATAAACAACAAATACACCCTAAAAAATTAAATCAGTGGTGCTCACAGTACCCCCCCAGAAAAAAAAATCAGTGGTGCACAGAGTAATCCCCAAATAAATAAATCAGCGGTGCTTCAGGTCCCCCAAAAAAATAAATAAATCAATGGTGCTCAGGGTCCCCCAAACAAATAAATCAGAAGTGCTCAGGGTCCCTCAAATAAATAAATCAGCGGTGCTTCAGGTCTCCCCCAAATAAATAAAGCCTTGCTCAGCCAAATAATTAAAATGAAATTAGCCAGGCTCAGCCAGGCTCAATTAAATCATTGGTGGCAGTGGTGCACAGCGGCGGTGTCCTTAACGAAAAAAACTCGGACCTCAGCAGACAGGCGGCCCGACTTACCCATCCAGACGTCAGGCTCCTTCAAGCACAGGCAGTGAGAGGACATCACTTCCTGTGCGCGAGGATAAGGGGCCGCTCGTCCTCTGCGCTTCGCTGTGCAGCATTCACGGGACGCTGAATGCTGTTGTGCGGGTGCCCCACAATAGAAAGCCTCAGGCGACCCCCCCCCCCGGAAAGGGCCGATCGACCCCCAAAGGGGTCGCGACCCCTAGGTTGAGAACCGCTGGTCTAGAGGGATCGTGGTTGAGGAAGACAAGGGGAATTTAATTGGACGGCAAGATCATTAGTGCCAGTGGTTTGGGAATGGTAGGGCCATAGAAGCGGCTTCAATCATGTGTGAGTAGGTGAGCAGAGGGATGAGTTGCATCAGTGATTTGGTCGCTAATCTGAAGAGATGGGTTTTGAGGGATTTCTTGAAGGCCTGAAGATTAGGGGAGATTGGTCGGGAGAGGTAAGTCATTCCACAGGACTGGAGCCACCCTTGAGAAGTCTTGGAGGTGAGAGTTGGCAGTGCGGATGTAGACAGATGACAGGTGGAGATTGCCCGCCGACCGGAGTCGTTTAGACTAGGGATGAGCTGTTCAGTTCGATCGGTTCGGAGTTCGATTCGAACATCGCCTGTTCACGAACTACGAACATTTCCGCGTGTTCGCCGCATGTTCGCCCACAATGCACCACAATGGACCACAATGCACTTTTCCACTGGCCTGAAGCTTGTAATTGACAGGTGTCAGGTGCAAGACAGGTGCAAAACTATGCCAATCACGGCTCAGAGTCCTGACTGGGCAAAATTTGCCCAATCATAGGCTCACAGAGCCAAGTCCCGCAGCACACTATATAAGGCTTCACACAGCCTTCAGCACGTGTTTTTTGAGAGGAAATTGTTGTGTTAGTGTGTGTTCTCACTGCCAGTAGCTATTGGGGGGGGGGGGGTCTCATTTCTACAAAATATTTATTTATTTTATTTGCAAAGGATTTTACCAGGAAGGATACATTGAGATTTCTCTCGTTTTCAAGTATGTCCTGGGTTCAAGAACATTGAAATGTTACAGTTGTTACAGAAATACAAAGTAATAAAATGCAAGATATTAAAAACAAAACGCAAATATACAGATTAACATATCATGGGAAGGGCTAGAACCTTGGATTAATTAGGGTGATTTGCAAAGTGGAAGCAGCTGGAAAGTAAGCTACAAATTTCAGACCAGCACTGGGTGGGTGGGATAGCAGAGTCCAGTAGCAGGCTCTGTGGCTGAGGGGAATGTGAGTGTGTGGCCGGTCTGTGGAAGAAAGAATTTGCAGAGTCAGATCGTGTGGGCTGTATATCTGGGAATTGTTCTAATCTTTGTGTTCTCACTGCCACCAACTATTGTGGGAGTCTCATTTATACAAAATATCTGGGAATTGTTGTAATCTTTGTGTTCTCACTGCCACAAACTATTTTGGGGGTCTCATTTCTACAAAATATCTGGGACCCCAGGGTCCAACCCTGCACTCTTCCACAATACCACAAAAGGGTTACGGTGTGAAGGCACTTGCTGCCACCAAAGGCACAATATTTGGCTGCACTGACACTGACGCCTATATTACCAGATTTATATCATTTTAATTTTTTGGAACGCAGGGTCCACCCCTGCACTCTTCCACAATACCACAGAAGGGTTACTGTGTGACGGCACTGTTGCCGACACTAAAGGCCCAATTTTAAAGCACCTATAGTTACTTTCATCCAAAGCCTGCATAACTTTCACCATAATTTAGTCAAAAAATCACTAAACTTGTTCTGCGTGTCCTAAAATGTCTCCTCTTTTAATACAGGCTGCCGCCCCAAGCAGTTGTTTATGAATAGATTAAAGGAAAAGCATTTACTGTCATTTCAAACGTCATTTTTTTTGTTTTTAAATGTTTCTATACATCCAACAAATCCGCCACTTCACGGGCAGGCTATGGGGACCTCCTAGGCACGATATTTGAAGGAATTTTTCGTTTTTATTTTTAACCCTTATTTCATGGAAAACTCACTGTCCCTTTAAAAACTTTTTTTTAAACTTTTTATCCTCGTTTCCTGTCCCCCAGGGCACTACCCGGACCCCCATACACCTTTTATGGCAAATATCTTGCATATATGCCCTCTTGCAGGGCACTCTAAAAACCGAACTTTTGAGTCCCATTGACTTGCATTGAGTTCGGTTCGTGTTCGAACTCGAACTTTTGAAATTGTTCGAGTTCGAATGCAAACCGAACACAGGGGCGTTCGGCTCATCCCTAGTTTAGACCAGTGTGTCTCTTGCGTCAGAAAGGGGTGGACAAGGGCAATATTCTTGAGTTGATAGTAACAGGATTTGGTCACTGTCTGGACGTGGGGAGAGAACGTTCAGTCAGAATCAAGTGTGACACCAAGGCAGCGAGCTTGAGCTGTCCGGCAAATGAGCGTTCCATTTACTTAATGTGTGTATAGTTGATTGTTTTGTCCCACCCATTATACAGCACGGGTTTGGGTCAAAATCCCTACAACCAGGTTCCCTAAAATGCCAAAATCCCAACTTTAGGTTTAGGGTGTTAGTATTAGGGATAGCCGCTGGGATTATGGATGTCTGGAAGTTGGCCGTGTAGGGAAGTTGGTATGTCCGGCACTTGTTCTGTCACCGTGTAGGGAAGTTGGTATGTCCGGCACTTGTTCTGTCACCGTGTAGGGAAGTTGGTATGTCCGGCACTTGTTCTGTCACCGTGTAGGGAAGTTGGTATGTCCGGCACTTGTTCTGTCACGTGTAGGGAAGTTGGTATGTCCGGCACTTGTTCTGTCACCGTGTAGGGAAGTTGGTATGTCCGGCACTTGTTCTGTCACCGTGTAGGGAAGTTGGTATGTCCGGCACTTGTTCTGTCTGGAAGTTGGCCGTGTAGGGAAGTTGGTATGTCCGGCACTTGTTCTGTCTGGAAGTTGGCCGTCGGGATGTTGGCATAAGGGAACCTGGTTGTAGGGATTTTGTGCGGCACCTGTACAGCACTATGGAATTTGTTGGTGCATCACATATACTTTTAATTACAATTATTTATACTGTTATGTGTTTTAATAGAATTTGTATTACAAATATCCAATGACCATAACAAATGGGAAAAATAAGTGGAGTATATATATATATATATATATTACACAGAGGGGGCGATCGATCCCAGCTCCTTTTGCAAAGGGAGACTTACTGGATAAGAACACTTAATACACTTACTCCACATGGACTCAATGAATATGTGTCGTTTACACCTTTTTTATATAGTCGTTAATTTTTCATATGTTTACATTTTTATATACAATTATAGGTTTCCTATTATATCTTCCACACTTGCATATACACCTATACTGATTCATTAGAATCACTTAAACCATACACATACACATCTACCTAGATACATACACTTTAGTTTTACACCTTCATATTAGTTATTTTTTATTTTTATTCTTTCACATTTTTTTCACCTATATTATCAGCACTTTTTCATGTTTTTTTTAGTTTCATTTTTTCACACACACACACACACACACATATTCACATATACTCCACATCCTTTCGATATAAGGGTTCTCTACTACTACTATAATTAATAATCAACACTATGTAAACTTCTTTAAACTCTATATGGCTTTAATATTCCCCTCCTCATTGGACTCTTGTCCATATTGGCATCAGTATAGCAACTCATTTCTGCCTCGGCAGATGGTTGCTATGGCAATACACATCGTCGTCCTCCTAGTATACACGTCCTTAGGCTGACGTTACGTGCGCGGCTAACAACATGAGGCGTCACTTCCGGGTTCCGAATGGGCGTCATCGAAGCCGGTGCGACACGGACTCGGTAAGATTGTAATGATTGTAATTGTTATGAGAGTATATATAAACAATATGATGCGGTTTGTTTATGTTTAGGCCGAAACGTCGGTTCTTTTAATGCATCTTTGAATAAAAACTTTTTTGTTTTAATGAAGACCTCAAGTGTGCCCTAATCTCTGACAACATTATATATATATATATATATATATATATATAGAGTAAGGGCATCGACAGCAGTAGGTGATGTGGGAGAGGCTGAACCCGATGGACGCATGTATTTTTTCAGCCTATGTAACTAAAGGGACACACCCGGTAATTGTGTAGAATTCTAAGGAGAGGAAAAAAACACAAGCCTTTAAGAAATATTAGAAATAGTATCATGATGATATTTTGTAATGTGGTATGTCCTCCACTATGGTATCGCTGAAATTACATTTATGCTTAATTTGCTAAAATGTGCTCACTGGAAATGCAGTGATAAGGTGAAATAAAATACTGCTGCTATACCTATTCTCCACCACTAGGTTGTGCTGCTGCTAAACAATCTCTAAGCCTCAGGTTGAGAATAAATTTGAACGAGGAAATAAAATTATATATAAATAAATTGAAAATATCCAGCTTGTTTATTTTGCCTTTAAATTTACAATTCCCTTGTCTTTTCTCAACAATTTTTTTCCTGATTAAACTTCCAATCTGCTTATTCCTAATGAAAGGTAGCGTTGCAGAACTTGGGCTCTATTCCACGTAAGCCAGTAATAGAGTTTCACCAATGGAAACATTGGGCACAAACCATTAACCTATCACGGCCCTCTTTATAATGAGTCGCTCTGCTAGTGGATCGACTTGTAACTGGAAGGAGCAGCTAACAGATACCAGCAGTGGAATGACCAAATATTAGGCGATCATTCTTAAGCTAAATTCCATGATATCTGAATATGTAAATAGATTTTTTTTCACTTTTTTTTGGGGGAGTATCCTTTTATTTCCATTTTTTTTCCCCCTATGAACCTACGGATTGAGGGCATTAGAAAGAGTTCAAATATAGATATTTTTGGGAAACTGCATTTCTCCACATATCCAATACTAAAGAGGTTATTCAGAGAGCACAGAACGTTTGGTGCTTTCTCGTTTGGCGCACTTCGGTGAGTTCAATTCGCTGATCCTGTGGTGAATTCAGCATTCACCCAATTGGCGCCGGATCGCGGCCTTCTTCCGGTGGGGGCTGACATCAGCCGTGCCTCCTGGGCCTCCCCTCGTCCACTGACGTTCTCGCGCATGGCCAGGGGATTCTCCATGTTACAGATATTAATAATAAAAAAATTTGAAAGAGTTTTATTTTTAACACTATTGTTCACTTCTCAATTATAATGTGAGCAATGATGCTGCACGAACTCGCCTTCTCATTTCCCACGTTGAAAAATTACATTTTTTTTCAGTTTTAGTTAAAATCACCTATTTTCTTAGAAAAATACAGTAACAGGTTCCGATTTAAAAAAAAATCTAACAAGAGTGCCCCATAGAATATATAACAAAGGCTCAGGCGATAAAGTGAGAAAAAAAAAAAAATCATTTTGATACGCTGTAAATGATTGAAATCTGAATGGAAATTCACATGTTTTAAAAAAATTTGTTACAGCATTCTGGCAGGACATGACGTATACACATAATAATGATACATTATGAATCTACCGTTAAAAAGGATCTGTAATTTGTCTGGGTCGTATAATAAAACATGACTACAAATCGAGTTTATACATGAGCACAAAATGGTCAATATGAGCTCCGCACACAGGGGTGACATGGCTCAGCAGTAGGGATGTGCATGGCTGAAATATTTGTTTCGTTTCGTTACATTTTTAAATAGTTTCAATTTTGAAATTTCATAACTAATTTTGTTTCGTATTTTGTTTTGTGTCGTTTTTCTTATTAATTTCGTATCGATTCGAATTTCATATATTACTTCGATAGTTGATATCAATTCGAATTTTGGATCACTAAATAAAAGCCCAATTAATCAAATTTTGCTGTTAAAAGAAAAGCTAGGGTTAAATTTTAAGCTGTGTCACAGATTAAGTATTTGAGTCAAATTAAACAGTGAAACAAAATTAATTTGTTTCATAAAGTCCTTTTCTGACTATTACTTGTATTTTAAGTTCAGATCAATTCGACAGTTGATATCAATTTGATAGTTCATTTCAAACTCGACAGTTGATATCAATTATTCAAAATTTTCTCTTATGATGATTTGTTATATACCGTATCGATTTGTTAGGCTAGGGTCAGACTGAGGCAGTGCGAACGCGCGTTCTGGCGCACTTAATCACGGCCGCACTAGCAGCAAATGCCAGGCAATGACGGCCAATATACGAAGTACGGTCGCACGAAAGTCCGGCCGCGCAACGCAAGTGGAAAATGAACGCATTTTTTCGAGAACGTAAAACCGCTAGTACGGTTGTACAGAGTGCGCTGCGTCCGCTAGCGGCGTGTGTGCGTGAATTGGAGATGTCAGACCCTGCTCATGTCCTGCCAACATAACGTCCAGATGCACAAAGTGTTTTATTGATGATCCGTACAAACTCACGGACGAAAAATGCGCATAGTATGACCGCTATCGCGTACTCCGTGAAAAAATGCGTCCATTCGTTCGAACGTACTTTTTCACAGACAACGTGAAAATGCGTTCGTCTGACCCTAGCCTTATTCGGAAGTACTTCCGAACTACGAATTATCAAATTTCGTTACAAATTCCGAATTTTTCCGAAACAAATGCACATCTCTACTCAGCAGTAAAGGGGTTAAACCTGTTGAACTGAAACACCGAAAATCAGGGCATTTCACAGGGATTTAGGTGCAGTTTGGGGTTTTGTTAATAGAAGACTGGATAGACATTTATGGGGCGACATTTATGGGCCGAATTGTGGTGAATTGCACCGTGGTTTGCTGTCAATTCACTTGTATTTAATGAATTGACAGCTAGGCCGGGGTCAGACGAGCGCTCTTGAGAGCGTATGGCCGCCTCTCTGAGTGCAGTCAGTGTGCTCAGCGCTGCAAGGCTCGATCCTCCTATGGAAGATTGTACTTTGTAGCCCCGTCCTACGTCCATCGTAGCTTTTTGACGGGGAGGGTGACAGCACGTCCGCTAGTGAATAGGCGAATTGACCCGAATGGTGAAATTCACTGTCCGATGTTAAGTTTGGAGGTTAATGAATAAGCCCTTTAGTTTTTTATTTATATATCAGGCTTTTCTTTATAATCTCTGATTTCACTGTTATATAGGAGAACCTGCGCCGCAGCCCCTATCCAATCCATTCATAAAAATGCAGTTATTCTTATTTTTAAAATGATGGAGTTTGCTGGCGAGCACCGGGTTATGTAATAACAAACAATGGGAAAGCTATGGAGAGAGCTGGAACAGGGTTATACAGAACTATACAGTCTGTGTCTAACGCAGAAGCCCCGATTCAGTGATCTGCAGAGCAGGAAAGTGTTAATCGTTGGCCCAGGGGGCACCATTATTTATTTTTTACCAGCATGTGTTTAAATGGTGTAAAATGTAAAATATAAATTGCAGGAAGATGACGGCTATCACCAGTCAACGCAAGATTAGAAGGTGATTCAGAAAATCTTGGCGGCCCAGAGGTTCTCTTGGCAGAGGTGAAGGGATGGCAGTCTAACGCACTGTGTTTCCCTGTGACTTTAATGCTGAAGCAGAGATCCGAGCGGAAGCTCCATATAAAGCTGTGTGACAGCAGTCAAGGCTACAGAGTAACACAACGCAGTGCACAGTCACCGCCGAGGTGAGGAACTCTGACTCATGAGAGTATAAAATATTGTGCTTACCGGATACCTGCGGGATAGTTTATAGACTTGTCGTTTCCGCTTTAATTTACTGAACCGGTTGCTGGGGGAAAAAAAATAATATATATATTAACAAATGATACAAAAAAAGCATGCGATAAACACCGGCTGGGTGGCGTAAAGGTAACATCACTGCTCTGCGTGGAGAGAGCCTGTGGAGACATGGGTTCGATCCCAGCAAGAGCACCTCTCCAGTAAGTGTCCTTGGGCAAGACACCTAACGGTACAGACTCGCCACCCAGGACATACTTGAAAATGAGAAATCTCAATGTATCCTTCCTGCTAAAATCCTTTCTAAAAAATAAAAAAAAATAAAAAAATGCAGAGCCAGAAGTACGTCCCCCAGTTTGTGTCTGTTTACCTGTATGTCCGACTTTATTATGTCTACAGCTAAGGCTGGGGTCAGACGAACGCACTATGTGTGTCTGTACTGACATGCCTTTCGGCGTCTGTCGCATGCTGTGACGGGGCCTGTCGCACGCTGTTGTGCGCCCACGATAGCGGCTGTGCTGCGTCCGTGCAGCAAGGCTCCCGGCTGAAGCGCTAGGACACGCGTTGACGGGGCTGCAAAGCGCGATCTTCCACAGGACTAACTGCCTTCAGCGAGGCGGTCAGACGGGCGTCGAGTGCAAGGAACGTCCACTCTCACTCTTGTCCTTCTGCTCTTCAAAGCGCTCGACTGACCCCAACCTTATGCTTGTTTATTGTATCTGTATCTGACAATTTATTAGGTGTTAGTATCAGAAACCCCATTTCTGCCTCCAATGATGCCTCATAATTAATAATGTTTCTGTTGCAAGGTCCCGTGGCGTTGGGTCATTCGCCAGTGTCTAGCAGCATGGAGCTGTTCTGCCTCTTGTCCCCCTCGGCATCCTTATTGTCGAGGACACGACTGACGTTTCAGTTAAAGGAATGATTGCCCCTCCAGAGACAGACAGAATTTTTTTTTTTTTCCCCCTGGCTTGCTGGAGTACACTAAGCAACTGCTTGTGTTGTCTTATGGTCAGGCCAGCCCTGCGGAGGAGCCCCTTCGTGGGCCAAGCAAACATTCTAGTCAAAATTAGATGAAACAAGCCTGTCCCATTAAAATAAGATCCATACATTCAAATGGGCTGTGAAAGTTCTGTCTTAATGATTTGTGGGTCACTATAGAGCAGTGGTTTCCAATCCCAACCCTGTCCTCAGGACCCACTAACAGGCCTTAACCTCCCTGGCGGTCTAATTTTTTCAAAATTTTGTGTCTAAAAGCAATTAAATTTTTTTGGAAAGGAAGTGAGTTGTTTTATATAGTAAGCCTGTAATCCTTAGGAAAAACTCACTGAAATCCGTGCAAGCTACAGTCCAGAGTGTACATCTGAACAAGAATCTCAGCACCCACTGCACTGCACAAAGTTTATTTTACAGTATTTTTTTTTTTTTTTTTACAGTTTTGAATTTGCCGCCTGGTCCCGCCCCCCCTGCGTCGTGTGACTCGCAGGGAGCGGAACCAGGAAGCAAAGTCGCTGGCTGCCGCAATCACACTGCGGTGATTGCAGAGATGGCGAGGGAGCGAAGGATGCGGTGAGTATATACAGCCCGGGTGTGGCTCGGGGTTACCGATCGCGGTAGCGAAATTAATCCCGAGTCACACTCGGGAATACCGCCAGGGAGGTTAAGAACACCTTGGGGAAATGCAGACTGAATCCTGCAATCACTGAGCAGCAAATCATATCACCTGGACTGTGCTTCAGATATCTGGCAAACCTGGCCTGTTAGGGGGACCTGAGGACAGGTTTGGGAAACGCTGCTGTGTAGAGAGAAATTTATGTATATATTTCTTATTTATCTTGTTCTGACTTGGTGCTCATTCTCAAGCTGTAGCTTCTCTTACTTATTCAATGACCAGCGTATAAACTAGATCAGCCTGCATCTGGTGCAAGGTTTGATGGCTCATGTGGACAGCACGGTTGTGAATATGATTTTGGGTTCATGGAGGCTTGAAGGGTATTTGAGGTCAAGGCACCTGGTATTGGGATATCAGACAGACACAAGTAACAGGTCAGTATGCTGAACACTTCCTAAAGTGACTGTAGATATTAGATTTTCTGTGTAGCTGTGTTTTATATGTTCTTATTCACATAACAATGCATTACTTTGTTATTTTGCAAGGTTTCAGAGAGGCACCCACTCAGCGGCCCTTATACAGCATCTATTGCAACAATCACAGAGCCCCCATTATTCTGTGTTCAGATTTAAAGGGATTCTCTGTAAAGAACAAGAGCAAAACTCCATTCAATACTGTGAACATGATAATAGACTTGATTTACTGAGTATTGGCCGCTTGCCACTTCATTTCATCAAGTTATTTCAAGCTTCGGGGCTAGTTTTTTTTTCTGACAAACCGATCACGCTACAACATGTCTGTAGGGTTGGAAATATGCACGTCTACGCTTGACTGAAATGCCAGATCATTAGAATAGCTTTAACCTTTTTCTCACTGGCAGTGCCTGTGCCAAACGTTAATTCATTACGGTGTAACCTTCATCAGGATCGACTGGTGTTTGCCAGCATATTCACACTGGCATGTGCTGTTCAGTGTCAACAAAAGGAAAGATTGTATATCTTTGTTGTTCTCACGTCTGTTGCCTTCATCTCTTCGTTGAGACAGACGAATGGCAGGGCACTGTCAGCCAGTTATCCACCAGTACTCCCAGTTTGAACACCCCCACAAGGCAATATTGTAGACCTACAGGAATATTGGTAAAAAATACCCATTAAGACTTCAAAACACATACACTATATTGCCAAAAGTATTCGCTCACCTGCCTTGACTCGCATATGGATGGGTGGGCGAATACTTTTGGCAATATAGTGTCTTTAGTAAGAAGAAAGCATGGACACATGTGGCGTTATTACCTCTACCATAAGATTCGGCCAAAGTCCAAGATCCTCTTCAATCAAATAAAGTTTGACACGAATCTCCGTTGAGTATTCCTCCAAGGGAGAAAAAAACAGATTTCTAAGTGACCTTCCCTTCTGTGAGTTCTCCTTCGCCTCATAACATTTTAGCTTGTCGGTGCCATTCCAATGGACATTCCAACTTTACCATCTGCAAGTAGACCTGCTTGTATCCGAAAGGGCAGCTGTAACCAACATGCCAAGGAAGTCTCCTCTGAGATACAGCAGCTTTCGACAATCGTTTTGGCCTTAGTTGGACTTCCTCAGGAAGGTGTAACTGATACTTTCTTGGCACCCCGAGCTAGGGGTCTGCACCTTTTTAGAAATCTGGGGACACAAAAACTGAAGGAACGCTCAACAGAAAAAGGAGTCTAACAGCTGAGAACGGGTTCCCTTGGTGCTCGTTGTCAGCTCCTCTGAGTTTGAGTAGACTATCATGAAGTATAGCCTTTAATTTCACTGAAATTTCAGTGCTCTTTGAAGAACCTCTATTGTTTAATTCGGGTGCCGCACAAAATCCCTAATGCCAACATCCCGATGGCCAACTTCCAGACAGAACAAGTGCCAGACATACCAAGTTCCTACACGGCCAACTTCCAGACATCCATAATCCCAGTGACTAACCCTAATACAAACACCCTAACCCTTAGGGAGTTAGGTTTAGGGGTTATGGTTACATTTAGGGAGTTAGGGCTAAGTTTAGGGGGTTAGGGTTAGGGCTACGTTTAGGGGGTTAGGGTTAAGTTTAGGGGTTAAGGTTAAGGCTACGTTTAGGGGGTTAGGGCTAGGTTTAGGGGGATAAGGGGGGTTAGGTTTAGGGGGGGTTAGGGCTAGGTTTAGGGAGGTTAGGGCTAGGTTTAGGGAGGTTAGGGCTAGGTTTAGGGGGTTAGGGCTAGGTTTAGGGGGTTAGGGTTAGGTTTAGGGGGTTAGGGTTAGGTTTTGGGGGTTAGCGTTAGGGTTAGGTTTAGGGGGTTAGGGTTAGGTTTTGGGGGTTAGCATTAGGGCTAGGTTTAGGGGGGTTTAGGGCTAGGTTTAGGGGGGTTAGGGCTAGGTTTAGGGGGTTAGGGAGTAGGGTTAGTGTTAGCCGCTGGGATTTTGGATGTCTGGAAGTTGGCTGTCAGGGAGTTGGCCGTGTAGGGAAGTTGGCCGTCGGGATTTTGGCAATAGGGAATAGGGAACCTGGTTGTAGGGATTTCGACCCAAACCCGTTTAATTGTTGCAGTTATCACGTCTCTATGGTAACTTGGTGTGATGAATCTAACACCAGAATTTACTAATAATATTTAATATTGAGATTCTATTGATCACTTTATATGACAAGCGTCCTTTTATGACCTCGTAAAACACGAGGAAAGTATCTGTATTCATTGTATCTGTTGGTTAATTAAACTAGTCCTCGGTTCACGCGAACCACATCTTTTAAATTTAAACAATGCATGGAAGATAAAGGCTGCTCGGTTGACCCTTGTGGGGTTAGTCAATGTTCCCAGCATTCCTTCCCGATTAAATTCTGCCACATTGTAGCCTCTTCAGTGCCCGTATTTATAGCATAATGTATAAAACTGCTGGCACAGAACCCGTCCAGCACATTCCTACACAAGTCTCTTTCTTTCCAGCAATGTAATTACGTGTGTTGTGAAGTGCTTTAGGTCAGTGATTTATGTGAAGACCACAATATACACCCCGGTTACTGTTACAAAAAGGACACATTAATCAAAGCTCCCTTGTTTTCAAAGGGTGGTCTATGTATTAAGCACTTTCTGTCAGCGAGAAACTCCCTCCTAAAAAAAATCTGCTGTTGTTGAACTCTACATTTTAGGCCTAAAAAATACACCTCCCATTGAAAGGGCATTTCTAGGTGTTTTAAATCAAACTTTAATAAATGCAGTCTGATAAAAGAAGCATTTTAGCAATTTAAGTTATTTACTCGCTTTTCTTGGTCAGTAGAAAACATATTCCGAAGCCTTCATCCTGCTGCAGACTCAGCTTTCTGCTGCTTCTCTCCCTTGTTCAAAGTAGGGAGTGGGTTGAAGATTGATATCATGTTACAGAGTACAGTGACAGAAAGGTCAGGTGTAAATCTGAAAAGATCAACCGCATATACTAAAATGTAACAAGCAAAAAAAATGTCATCTGCACTTATTCCCATTGTACCGTGTGAAACAAAACGCAATTAGATGCTTTGGTTTCTATTAATGGCCATTAAAAGAGTGAGCTCTCCCGCCAACGTCAAGGCACCTCTAGTGAGGGCGAGTCCTGTTCAAAATGAAGCCACAGGCTGCTGTGTAACCAACCCTCACTGCTCACGCTGCTTTTCAGTCATGAGGCAAACTGGTGGGTCATATTTATGCCCTCCCAGAAAAAAATCCACCTTGGGATTAAAAAACAAAGACACGGAGCGAAATCATGCTGCAATGATGGCCATTAACAGAAACCAAAGCCTCTAAATTGTGTTTTGTTTCACACGCTATAATGGGAATAAGCGCAGATTTTTTTTCCTTGTTATGGTTTATACATGTTGCTGGGCTGGATGCATTTGGTGGTTGTAGCCGCCCTATCGGGGAATAGGCGCGACCCCGCCCCTCCTGTACAATGTATGTTTTATTGTACCTCCCAGCCAGGTCATCATTGCAGCATGATTCCGCTCCGTGTCTTTGTTTTTGATCCCAAGGTGGATTTTTTTTCTGGGAGGGCATAAATAAAAGCCCACCAGTCTACCTCATGACTGAAAAGCAGCGTGAGCAGTGATGGTTCGCTACACAGCAGCCTGTGGCTTCATTTTGGATAGGACTCACCCTCACTAGAGGTGCCTTGACGTTGGCGAGTGAGAAAACTCTCTTAATGGTCATTAATAGAAACCAAAGCCTCTAATTCTGTTTTGTTTCACACGGTATAATGGGAATAAGCGCAGATGACATTTGTTTTTCCTTGTTATGTTTTATACATGTTGCTGGGCTGGATACATTTGGTGGTTGCAGCTGCCCTATCGGGGAATCGGCGCGACCCCACTCCTCCTACATACTAAAATGTATTTGGGGTACTTAAAGATACCAGAATATCACTTCGTTAGTCCAGAGCTTTATCAGCTGCTCCCCCTGGTGAGCGCTAAATTAAGGCTGAGATAGTTATTGTGAGCCGCTATATCTCTCAAACACACGATATGCATTCAGGCTCTGTACTGTCTGTTATGGAGGAAACAGACCGATATCAGCAATTCTCCCAAGCTGTTCTCCATTCTTGATGTGTTCATTCCCACTTTGTTTTGGGCTGATTTGCATGTTTTAAGCAACATGGGAAAAAAACTAGATTTATTTTTTCCATTCCCTTCATGTACTTGCTAATACCAGCACTTGCGGTGTGTGTGATGATAGCATTCACCCAGGACATACTTGAAAACGAGAGAAATCTCAATGTATCCTTCCTGGTAAAATACTTTATAAATAAATAAATAAATAAATAATTCAGGGGTCGACAACATTGGTCCTCCCAGATGTTTTAAAACTGCATTCCCCTTTATGTTCAGTCACTCATTAGGCTGGCTGTGCCTCAAAGGAGATGTAGTTCCAAAACATCTGGACGGCCAAGCTTGCTGACCGCTGGACCACAGGATTATTCTATTTTTCCTACTATTTCCTTCAGACTAAAGAGTCTATTCGCAAAGCACAGAAATTACAGTGAAATTTCGTTGCATTTCACTTCAACGCGTTTCGCCTCACTTAGGCGATTCCATTTTGACGAAATTTCGGTGAATTCACTATTTAGCGAATGGTCACTGTAGTGCGCCACGATGGGGACACCAAAGCCCCACAAAAAAGGTTGGAGAACATTGGCAAAAAGCCCCAAAGTGGCTTTGGCGAATTCCACCGAGCTGCAAAAAAAAACAGCAAACCGCAAAAAAAACTGATCTCTCCTGTTCTCCTAATAGGTGTTTAAACCAATAAAAATGTATTAAAATGTGTCTAAATAATAAAAAAGATCCTTTGAAAAATAATAACAAGGTCTGTTACGGAATAATAAAAACAACTCCTTTTTTACAAATTTGGGAAACAAAAATTTCGACAAATAATACAATAAATACAAAAAGATGTTCTATAAAAAAAAAATAAAAAGGCTTTTTGTTGAAAACGAAAAAATAAACGTTAAAAAGAAAATAAAAGGATATTACGGTTTTACATTGAATCCTATGGGATTCGCCTGTTTAAACCTGTCAAACTGAATCACGGAAAATCAGGTAATTTTGCCGACATTTCAGTGCAGTTCGGCATTACTTCTCTATGGGAAAATTTTGCGACAGCCTAACTGTGGTGAACTGCACCATATTTCACTGTCAATACGCCTGTATTTGGCGAATTGACAACTTAGCGAATAGAAGATCTGCCACGAAATTTTTTGCAGCTTTTGGGGAAAATTAAAAAAGATGGGGAAAACAAAATTTTTAGTAATCTGAGTTCTTATCAGACTTTTTTAACATTATTACTTATGTTTTTCTATTATGAAGTGGAGGGATTATATATTTTGCAGGAGTGACCTGTGCATTTCCCTATAATTTGATTTATAAGGTGAAATTACATCAATGTAAACTGGGACTTGGGTTTTTGTTTCCAGTCAACCAGCTAAAAACTTGCAAATGATGTCATTTTGGCGCAGATATGGATCTTTGTAGACCAGGTCAAATAAAGTGAGGTTGTGTATATATATATATATATATTTTTTTTTTTTGATTCATTATGTTTAGGGAAATTTAATATATTTTTTTTTTTTTTACCGCTTTCTGGGATCTACCTTTTTATCGAAATACGACATTTGAAAACATGAAATGAAGAGTGATGGGATGACGGTGATGTCACCGGGGTAAGAGGTTCCCACATATTTATAAGTAGCAACATTAGGGGTGCCAGTTCTCCCTTTGTAAGCCGCGGAAAATGCTCCATTGTTCATGATTTGCTCTTCAAGGCGGACCTGTCAGCCATATGTAAGTGGATGATGATAAGTGGCTGCAGAGATTAAAAGTCAACACATTCATTGTGCCAGACAGATATACTACCTTAAAGCCATCCGGTCATCTTCCTACAGAGATTGTGTCCATACATTAGTGATATTGCTATTCTATGAGCAGAATACAGGATAAAAACAATAAATGAACTGGAACACAGGACGGTCTAACCGGTACGTGTGTCCTTCAGTGCTCAAGACAAGATTAACCATTTCTTGATATCATTAAGTATTTTCTATCGTTTACAATACTGTGATTAGTTTGATATGGGCTAATATTAACAATTTGAGTAAAAAATACATTTTTAAAAAAAATAAATTCTTGAGTTGGCCAACATAACCTTCCCTACTTACCGAAAATAAATAAATTCATTAAAAAAGAAAAGAAAGATGATCTATTCTGTCTCTTGTTGCCTGTTGACACTTTAACCCAAAGTTTTTTAAGTAAATAGACCGTTGAGGCTCTACGGCTAGAGAGGCCTTAGGCCAGGCTCACATACGAGGCCCTTCTTGCTCTGCATAAAGTTTAGAACTGATTCCAATACATTTACAGTTACACGTATTTATAAAGCGCCAACAAGTTCCGTAGCGCATTTGAAGGATAGTTCAGCTCTCTTGGAAGACATGTTGTATGTGACTGTAGGAAGCCAGAAGAAAGTATTTTAGTAGGAAGGATACATTGAGATTTCTCTCGTTTTCAAGTATGACCGTTAGGTGTCTTGCCCAAGGACACTTACTGGAGAGGTGCTCTTGCCGGGATCGAACCCATGTCTCCACGGCTATAGAGCAGTGATGTTACCTCTACTCTACCCAGCCGGTATGGATCGTCCATATACTGGCATTCTACGTGAATCCCATCATTTGAGTCGTCAGTGAGAGAGAGGCCTTAGGACGCTGCCTATTTTGTCTAATTATAGAGCCAGCCCTGTAATTAGATAAAACCATAGAGGGTGTGAATCAGTGCAGAAATGCAAATTGCAAGACCAAAAGGTCTATGTAAATCCGTTCTGGTGTTGCGTTCGGTTTTATTTTTTACTTTACAACTTTCAAATTCAGATATTTTGACCTAATATTTGCAATTCTAGCAGCAAATCTCCATTAATTCACAGGTTATCGGATATTGACATCCCGTTGCTCAATGTATTATTTATTCTGTAAAAAAACAGAATAAGGAAAGTCATGCGATGTAATACAGGGTCATCCAAGCCTTTGTGCTGCCCCCGTCCTACTGTATTCCATGGTGATCCTTTGTGGCAGTGTAGTTGCAAGTGGGGGAGCATTTTTGCTGGTGCACACCGCTCTCTTGATATATGTGTACACCAGGAAATGTGCATCACCACCTCTCGGCTCAATGACACACTGGGCCGCCAGAGAGAACAAAACAATCCTCATACAAGCATGGAGATCGATTTCACACCGCACGAACTGAGTCCTAAGTTTGGCCCTGATGTTCTTATGTCTATGGTTGGTGTAGGGTTAGTGAGGCCTTGGTCAAGTTCACAAATGAGGCCCATCTTGCAGTGCACAAAATTCTAATTATAATGTTCTTTCATCATGCAGGTTACAGGTGCACATTATATATATTGTAGCTAATGGGGGTTATATTGTAACTGTACATGCTATTGGGAATTTTTTTCATATCGGTTCCCTATTTCTCTTACATTTGTCCTTGTATTTTTCCTAACATGTGCAATGTGCAACAAGCCTTTTATACATATACAGAATACAGTACATTAGGGCTTCTGGTGCAGCTGAGGCTGCTCCGTTATCTTTTTATGAGCCAGTGTTTGTGTGTTTTATTATTATTTTTTTCATTGTTTATGTATATTCAATAAAGCATTGTTTATTTATATTGGAGGTTTCTCTGCATTAGGCTTCTGCACCGATTTTTTTTTTTTCGGTTCGATTCGATGTTTCGGATTTTTAAACTTTTCGATTCGGCTCGTTTCGACCGATTTTATGTTTCGATTCGGTTCGGCTCGACTCGTTTTTCGCGTACATTTTTTTTTCGGAATTTCGACCATTTTTCGTATTTTCGTGTCACTTTTTTTGTATCAACTTTTCGTATTTTCGGAAATTTTCGTTTTTTCGGAACGTCTGTTCTCCTCATTTCAAAGCAATAAATTTCGATTTGACACATTTCAAGTACATTCGAAAATTCCGAAAATATTTTGTTTCGGCTCGGAAAACTTTTCGGATCTGCCATTTTCGGATCTAAAAATTTTCGGAAAATCGTCCGCATCCGAAAACACGAATCGGGAAATTTCGTGAAAATTCCGAAATTCTGAAACCCGAAACGCACATCCCTACTCTGCATTAGCCTTTGGTGGGCTTGATTGGTGTTAGTGTATTGGGGTTACCCCCTTGTAGAGTTGGCGGAGAATCTATATTATCATTACATTGTTGATTTATTTAGGAGATACTCCTTTTGTTTTCCTCTCTTTTCCCTTTATTGGATTTTTCATTGTTTAACTGGATAAAATTGAATTAAGAAGGCTAATTTGGCTCTCTTAGTAGACAAGTGTGAATATAGGATTATATTTGTGCATAGTGTCCCGTAGTACACCGGCATTCTACATATAAACCATCATTTGAGGCCCTAGTAGGAGAAAGTCATTAGGTGGCTGCCTATTTTGTCTAATTAGACAGCCAGCTCTGTTTATAGTTATCCTTTTCTCCCTGGTAGTAGCTTAGTAACGTATGCTCCTATATGCTTGCACTGAAAACACATATTCCTTTTCGCTCTCTTTTGATGGAATTGAATAAATGTACCGTACATCCCTGTTGTGGAAAGTAGAGAAAATACTTGGAATTTTTGGCATTTTAGATTTCAGCTTACACTGCTGGCAAGCAGAGAAATGCTTTGTTCTTTTTTTTTTCTTTCGCTGATAATTCCGCCTGCATCGGTTCAACAGGAAACTTTTTTATAGGTTTTTTTTGCTTTAAAATGTGTCAATTTTTGTTCACTGACAGAAGATTCCTGTGAAATAACTCGGAAGCTGCAGCCAAGGAAAATAATTCTTAAAAACGGAAAGGCGATAAATGCAGCGATGTGATGGTTTTTCAGGGTTATCCAGAGAGCGGTGAAAAGCAGGAGAATGACTGCAGAATGGAAAATTCTAGGTCAAAATAGCCAAACCAGAAAAATTCTCCCATTCATCTCCCTTTCCAAATTGGCTATTTTGACCTAGAATTTTCCATTCTCCAGTCATTCTCCTGCTTTTCACCACTCTCTGAATAACCCTGTATATTTCAGACAGGTTTTCCTGCACCTGTTTTAAGCCCTGATCATTTGACATGTCTTACAAAGTGTATTCTGGGAAAACACAGGAAAAAATGGAGTTTAAATACGCTATTTTCATTGTTTATAGTTTTACAGATGAGTTGAAAGTAAGAGGTTAGCAGGGTTCAAGATATTTAAAATATTACAGTATACAATTGGAAAAAAGTAAAACCCGAGAACACAGAGGACGTTATTCTGACCGAGCCGTCATGGCTAAGTATAACAATCCAACTCGTTAATCGTAGTCACTCCCATCCTGTTCAAGCCGTGCCGCAAACTCCACTAACGGCTCGTCTGTTGCAACTACCTACTGTATAGAAAGCTCTAATTTGTAGACTTGCGCACTTTTTTTTTTTTTCGGTTCGATTCGGTTCGTTCGGATTTTGTAAATTTTCGTTTCGGCTTGTTGCGGCCGATTTCCGTTTCGTTTTCGTTTCGTTTTTCGGATCGACTTTTTCGTAATTTCGGAAATTTTCGTTTATTTCGGAATGTCTGTTCTCCTCGTTTCAAAGTGTCTATTCGTTTTGACATAAACTAATGGTTTTTCGGATCCGATATTTCTGTCGATACGATAATTCTGCCATTGAGATTTTTCATGTTTTACAAGAAGGATACATTGAGATTTCTCTGGTTTTACAAGAAGGATACATTGAGATTTCTCTGGTTTTACAAGAAGGATACATTGAGGTTTCTCTGGTTTTCCAGGAAGGATACATTGAGGTTTCTCTGGTTTTCCAGGAAGGATACATTGAGATTTCTCTGGTTTCACAAGAAGGATACATTGAGATGGGAATGATCCAAAATTACAGAATCAGCGATATAACCAAAAAATACGTTGTCCGAAATTACTGAAATGGAACCGAAATCAGGAATGGAGCCGAAATCACGAATGGAACGAAAATGATTTTCGATTTTACACATTTCTAATCCATTCGAAAATACCGAACAAACTTTCGTTTCATATTCAGATCTGAAAAGTTTCGGAAAATCAGCCGAATCCGAATGCACGAATCGGGAAATTTCGTGAAAATTCCGAAACCCGAAACGCACATCCCTACATTTGCAAACAAGGAAAGCAAAGGCAGGAAGTGGTCAGTGTTATTGGGTTCACTTGTGAAACCCTTTTGTTCATTTGAAAAACTTCTAGAAATACAGTTGTTTCAGAGAAGCAGCTGCTTTTTAAATGCATAAGGCTGGCCGTCCACTGGCACCTTATTTGTGCGTTGGTGCGGTCATCTGATATCGTCTGAAGTTGTCCGCCAGATCCTACAACATGTAGGTCAATCAGCCCTCTTCCACTGCATCCGACCACCGACTGACGATTTCTTGCGACTGCAACAGACTAGCGATCTTTCCCAATTATTTGGGATTATCGGACGATGCCGGGACGATCTTGCAGAAGTTTACGTGAAAAGATGAATTGTATAGTTAAACCGCCGTGTCGCGGCAAGGAACAATGAAAGGGATGAATTGTATAGTTAAACTGCCGTGCCGCGACAGGGAAATTGCCCCGTAGAGAAGTGATTCAGTGCAAAGCCCAAAGGATTCAATGTAAAACTTATGTTTGTTTTTATTCAACCGTTTATTTTTTTAATCCGCGGCAAAAAGCCTTTTTATCTATTGTTTTTTTTTTTAGAATTATTTTAGGTATTTTTCTGGATCTTTTAGACAAAATTTTGGGTTCTGTCTTTTTTTAAAAAAAAAAGGCTTTTTTTCTCACGACTTCCTGAAACTGCACCAAAGACAGGTTTTTTTTCTCCCACAGCAGCCCTACAGCTGTTTTTTTTTTTTGTTTTTTTTTCTTTCCCTGCAGCATGTTTTTTTTATTTTTTCCCATTCGGCGGCCTGTTCATCGGCCAATCTGGGTCGTCTACAGGCGCTTCCAGTGGACGACCCTGATCAGCCAATGGCGCTGTTCGTATTCGGGTGACCAAGTCCATTGTCTGACTACGATGCCAGTGGATGGCCAGCCCAATGCTCTACAGGGGTTGCTACCCTGAAACAAATATGTTTGTATATGCTCGTCTATGGAATAAAAGGGGTTGCATAAATGAACCCAAGAGCTACCTGCCTTTGCCTTCTTTGCTTGGTTCTACCTGTACTGCCGTTTGGGATCACAGCTGCTGGTTTTTCGATTTATTTTTTTTGCTATCATTTTGCAGACTGGTCGGCCCCTCCACCAATAGACCTGCTAATTTGCAGGCATCCAGAGAATAGCAAATTATTGTAAGATCCCTCTTGCTATTCTCATCCGAAGCCGGTATTTAAAGTAAATAAAATGAAAGCTTTCAGAATCTTGTGTGAAGTTGTTTAGCTTTTCCAAAATCACTTGACACGAAACAAAAACTAGATTTAAAAATCTATTGTCACCTCGGGTCCCAAGGTGCAGAGTATGACACAATTTGCCACCTCCTCTTCCGGCTCGCAGAAGAAAACTAGGAACAGATAGTTTCCAGTGTCCTTCTGCTGATCCTGTGTGATTGTGTAGATGTGGAGGACTTTCTGTAGGCTGTATGGAGTCCAAAAGACTCTGCAAGTGGCGTTGCATGGCTCCTCCAATAATAGCTACTACTACTATTTCAACTGTACGAGCTGGTAAAATAGCGGCTCGCTCATAAACGAGAACAACATCAACTGTATTTTGTAATCTTCAAATTCAGGAGACCGACAAAGAAATTGTAAAGTCTCGGTTAAGGTAAAGAAGTGGGGAAAATGTTTTTTTTAATGACTATTTTTCCAGCAAGTTCCTGAATCCCTCGTTGTCAACGCTCCACAATCCAAGTCATGTAGCTGTATCTTATGTGTTTATGTTGTTCTGCACACTTTTTGTTTCTGCCTTTTTATATGTGGTTTGGCTAAAAATAAGTCACCGGGCCTGCCCCCCCCCCCATGTTCCTCTTGTCTGTTTTGCTGAGTTTCGTTTTGGGATGATGCCCTTCTCTATTATCCTCCGTTTCACCGTCTTCAGCTGCAGCTGTGTGTCTGCTTCTTTATTAGGATTTGAGTAAGAAGCGGAATAATTTTTTCAAGATGTTTAGAAATAAGTGCGCATTAAACTGTATATTGATGACTGTTCATAATTTTTTGGATGGTCACCAATACCAGAAGCGGCAGTGGATTTACTGAAGCCTTGGGCAAGGCTCTAACACGAGGGCCCTCTTGTAATGTATCCATTCAATTAATAAATGCTCCTCAAGTTGTCTGGGTAGACAGAAGCATGTGAATGTAGAAGTATATTTGTGTGTAATATCGCACATGGGCAAACTAACATTCCACACAAATTCCATCATGTGAGGCACCGGTCTGTGTCAGCCTTAGGTCACCGTCTATTTTGTCTAATCATATAATGCCTGTGCCCTTTGCATTAACTAAACCATGTCAAAATCCACTTTTACAGATGGTCGATGATGCGCAGTATCTTAAAGTGACACTTTACACAGTTTCAACACTCAATTTGAATGGTTACACATCTCTGAGCTCCCTCCTCCATTTCCACCCTCTGATCCAGCCCTTTGAGTGCAGGAGCTTAGTCCCTTCCATAACCAGAGCGTGTGCTCAGGTTCTGGGACTTTGGGACCTTTGGCAACTAGGCCCTCCTACATTTGAGAGTCCCTGGTTGGCTGGAGCACCCAGCCCCCACCAGCAGTCACGTGACATGCTAAGCTGGAAGCAAGTTATATCCTGCAGAGATCAGAGTGAGACCAGTGCTGGATTCAGGGGTGGTTTTATAGGAAACTACAGGGTTAAAACAGGAGGTACTGAGGGGGTCAGTAGGGGTTAATGATTAACCCCACCATTCCCCCTCCCATTTTAAACCTATAGTATAGTACACATGTTATCTGCAATGAACAACAAAAGATATGTTGGTTATGTATCTGTGCAGGAATTAACGGTTATTGGGGATTCCGAGTGGTGGAAGCGAGGCCTCAGATACGCTAAGTGGGTGAACAAGATGAGTAAATGGAGAGAAATTGGAAGAATGAAGATGGCGAGAGTCCTGGGATGCTGAGAGGTGTTTGGAGGAGTTAAGAGACAGGTAGGGCCATTACAATGGATCAATACCCATGCTCCTCTGTTTTGCTACTTGATAAACTATGTTTTTCTTTCTTCTTCTCTCTGTTTCTCTTTCTTTCCTTTCCTCCTTTCTTTATTACTGGAAACTTTTGCTCAGAGTCGCATTCAGGCTGTGCAAAGTTATGGGAAGCCGCCCAACCCTCACTCCTATGTCTATTTACCAATCTGCTATCGCTCTCCGTAAAATCTGACTGGGTGTGTGATGGTGCAGGGGTGAAAACTGTGTCAACATCAGGTGATGTCTGGATTTCTTTATGGTAAAGCATGTTCTAAAACAGGAGTGTCACACTACAGCCCCCCCGCAGATGCTGATTGTATACATTTCCCTTAATTCTTAGAATTAAATTCTCTGACCATTTATTCATAGATTCTTTTAATCTAAGCATTATGTAATTATATCAGAATTAAATTTGTTATCGCGCTGCTTGCTGATCCAATGACAAGTCCAATGCCACTACGGAATCATTAATTATTTTTCCCGTTTGGCCACAATTAGCATAGACGTCTAGTGCGGTTTTTACCTTCTTTTAGATCAACATCAAACGCTGCATTCGAGGAAGGTAGAAATAGGTGGACCTTAATCTTTTTTACCAGCCGAAATGACTATATTACAATGTTACAATCGTGTTAAAGATGCTTCCCAGCGGGTGTTATAAAGTTGATTAATTGACTTTTTGTGCAAAGGGAAATATATCCCCAGGGAATAAAAGTTTACTTTGGTAAGTAAATATCCTTTATTACCGTGATGCTTCTCTGGTTGGCTTTGAGCACTAATGGTTCAATGGAAACCAAGTCATCTCACAATCATCTCCAGGACCACAATTAAAGGGACACTCCATTAAAAATAGAATTCCCTTTTTTGCCTTTATGTAATTGGGCAGATGCTCTTGACATCCTCTGACCAATTATTTTATATTTATTATTTTACTTTTTTGTGTGTGAATTTACTCCTTTTCTCCCTCGTTGCGCGCAGCTCTTCCTTTCAGCTCAGGGATGTACGAACCCGGAAGTCCCTGAAGCTTTTCTATGCAATTTGTTGTGCTACGCGTCTTGTGTAAGGTAGGAGCCACAAATTGTGCACTGGTACGCAGTATGCAAATTCCGTAGCGCCTGCATAGATCGTCGGATCAGAGCTGCGTTCCATCACTGCCTCTCTGAGAGTGCTCGCTATTGTGGGCGGGCTCAGAGGGTCCACACGCTCTCTGCGTGCTGACATCGCTAGTGACCAATCTGGTGACTAGCAGCCGGGAAATTCTAAATCCCGGCTCCTGGTGACACTGGGTGGGTTGGAGGAAACTCCTCCACATCACTCTGCATTTTCTGCCAGATCGGGGCTGCAGGGAGGGGGACACTCCTCACATCCTGACCACTTTAAAAAGATAAAGTTGTTGCTGTAGTACAGACTCAAGGGTTTATTCAGAGATTCAAAATTTCGCCGCACGTTCGGTGGCCTTTCGTTCCCCGCACTTCGGGGTGATTCTAGTTCGCCAACCCTGCGGTGTATTCAGCAAGCACCACAGGGCCCCCGTAGTGCAGGGAAAACTCGCAGAAACACCGCGCTGAGCAGCCATCGGAAAAACCCTGCCGAGCTGCCGATCACGGCGCAGAGCAGCTGACAGAAAAACCCAGCCGAGCCGCCAATTGTGGCGCAGAGCAGCTGCCGGAAAAACCCTGCCGAGCTGCCAATCACAGCGCAGAGCAGCTGCCGGAAAAATCCCACCAAGCCGCCGATCACGGTGCAGTGCAGCCGCCGGAAAAACTCTTGCCTAACCTGCATCCGTTTGCCGCGGCCGTTGTGCGTCCGCAGTTCAGGTCCTACTTTGTGTGTGGGACTCCATTTGCCTTTATTTCATGCTATCACGGACGTACTTTTGTGCGCCATCACGGACGTGAACGCTGCGCTCGTCTGACAGGAGCCTTAAAGCTCAGGACTGGATGGAGATCCTAGGGCAGTGATGGGGAACCTTGGCATCACAGAAGTTTTGAAACTACATGTCCCATGATGTTTAGTTGCACAAAAACCTGGCAAAGCATCATGGGACACGTAGTTCAGAAACCTCTGCGGTGCCAAGGTTCGCCATCGGTGTCCGAGGGCCTTATTGTACGACGAGCAGCAAAAATAGCAGGTGCTGCTGTCATTTTTGTAAGACCTTGCAGAAGGCTTACGGCGCCGCTCGATATTCCAAGCCCGGTATAACCGGGTTAATGCCGCAGACTTTCTGTGAGGTTGAGCATCATGGGAAATGTAATTATATTATGTATTATAACATCTGTATGGCAATGTTTCTGACCCCTGACCTAGGACTTCTTTTGATCAAGCTGGGGAGTATTGCAGAACCTGAGCACTCCTGCAAACCTGCGAGTGGAAGCTGCACACAGGTTAGGCTTGTGCACCGATTTTTTTTTTCGGTTCGATTTGTTCGGATGTTTAAACTTTTCAGCTCGTTTCGACCGATTTTCTGTTTCGATTCGGCTCGTTTTTCGTGTACATTTTTTTTTCGGAATATCGACCATTTTTCGTGTTTTCGGGTCACTTTGCTCGTTTTTTGTATCGACTTTTTGGAAATTTTGGAAATTTTGTTTTTTTCGGAACGTCTGTTCTCCTCGTTTCAAAGTGTCTACGATAATTCTGGCGATTCTATCGTGTTTTTTTTTATTAAATAAAGATCCTTTTTTTCTTATGAATAATTGAATATACATTTCACAACTTTATTTAATCATATTAAAATGGTATGAAAGCCAAGGAAAAAAAAAATGAACAAAACGATTTAAAAAACGCTAAACTGACCCGAATGCCACAAGAAACAAGTGATACACATTTACAAATACAAAATTTACAGAATCAGCGATATAACCGATAATAGTTAAATATACGATGTCCAGAATTACCGAAATGGAACCGAAATCACGAATGGAACCGAAATCATGAATAGAGCGAAAATAAAGCTCGGAAAACTTTTCGGATCTATCGGTTTTCGGGTCCGACCCGATTCGGAAATTCGACCGAATCCGAAGACACGAATCGGGAAACTTCGTGAAAATTCCGAAATTCCGAAACCCGAAACGCACATCCCTAGGTTGCACATGACCTGTCCTCCAGGTATTAATCGATGGCAACCTCTATGATCTGAAGCCGGTATCTTCTAAGGGGAGACTGCAGGGAGTTGGCATACAGAAACCACTGGAAAAATCCTGGCTCGCTCCTCTTGCTCTGTATAGTCGAGGGAGAATTGTGCACCCGGGACAGATAGTGTTAACCTCCAGGGAGTCTACGCACCTTCTCCTCCGCCTCTACGCCTCCTGGAAGTCATAAACCCTGGCTGTCATCATCTTGCTGCTGTTCAGTCTACAATGAAATACCAGCATTAGGTGTGTTCACCAGTGGTATAACAGTTAAATATTAACTGCATGTGAGCAGCATATTATGCCGTGTTTTTCTGGTTTCCTATGGTTTCATCGCACCCTTACGGACTCTAATTCCCCAAATCACTCCTCTTTACACACATTTTGGTCGAATCCCATGGAGCCGACTTTGACCACCCAGCTGTTGCTACATGCTCATGTCATGCGTGTGCTGTTTTCTTTAAAGAAAATGGATTTTCCAGTCCAGTAATAACCACAATAATGGATCTCATGGGACGCATAGTCCTCAGTAGCTTTAGGGTTGTCAGGGATTACAAGATATGTTTTTGAGTGAAGCCCTCCTCGAAAAACCTGGGGCCGGGACGTAACGATAAGACGCAGGTAGAAAACGTTTGCGTCTGCCATTTTCCATTTGCGGCGCTACTTTAACGTCTTCTGACGCAGACGGTTTGCCAGCAGCTTGAGTCGTAATCTGATAACATCAGACGCACTTAGTGCCGCTAGTATTATCAGCTCCAGGAGTCCATCAGACTCCATGGAGACGGAGGACAGCTCACGCGAGTGAGACCCGGGCATGGCGGCAGAGGGATACACAGAGGACACTGGGAACTATTTGTTCATAGTGTTCCTCTGCCAGCGCAACGAAGAAGCAGCGGATCGCACCGCTCTCGCCACTGAGGGATTTGAGGCAAGTATTAGATTTTTGGAGGGTTTAGGTTTGTGAGTTAAGTGATTTCTCGTGCAAAATCACTTAACACCAGGGTCTGAAAGATATTATTCAAAGCTGAATAACATGTCAGCGAGCTGGGTGGAATAGCCCATTCTCCATCTGCTGGGGCACATTAGCGTCTCCCATACAAAGTATATGAGATGTTTTAAAATGCAGTCACCTGGTGCTGCATGCAGGACACAAGGTCAGCTTGCGTCTCCGATGGAATAGGATGGGTTAAAAAACAAGCCCAGCGCTCAAATCCTTATGCTGTACGGCTCGAGCTCTGTGCATAGCGTGCAGGTTGTGATCTGTCTCCTGGTGTTTGCTTCAGTCATGAATGAAGGCCCTGGATGATATTGCAAGAGTGTTTTCCTGGGGATTTTGGGAATAGCGGTCCCTGGACTGTCTTTGAAGGAACGTTATGTTCCAAGAATGTGACAGGAAACGGATCATTGAATACGTTAGCTTTATGAATAATAATGCCGTGCGTGTACACACCTTGAACGACGCACATGAGTGTGCAATGCTGTCGAGGCACGGCTGTCCTTGGCCGCTCGGCTTGTCAGGACACTTGTCTCTCTCCTCCCTTCTCTAAATCAGATAGTTATGCTAACTATGTCAAGGGAGCCCTACCCTCGGGTTCTGTAGTAATGAAATGAGTCACGGCGTTCGCCGAGGTATTTTCCAGCCTTTTGCTTCCAGACCTCGCCAATACATGCCAGTGATTTGTTAGTTATAAGAGGGTGATAAAAAAAGGTCCAAACGAGGGATCTCACCCTAAACCATGTGCCAGCTTCTAGAATTGTTTCCCTGAGATTCTAGTACTGTAGGGGGCAGCAACTTTGGCCCCCCAGATGTTTTGGAACTACAATTCCCTTGAGGCTCAGTTAACTTAATGAGTGGCCGAGCATCATGGGAGATGTAGTTTCAAAACAGCTTGAGGGCCAAGCTGACCCCAGTAATAATACTGTACTGTACATGCATTACCTGAGACACAGGGTGATTCTTCAGTGGATCTCGGTCCATTTACTCAGGTGTTGACCAAAAACTAGACTCGGTCCTCCTGGGTATTTTGAGGCTTTAGACTTTGTTAAAAGATGGCATTTATTTAATGTAGTAAAAAATATACACGTCATACCTTGCACCCTGAGCCACTTAAAACTGGGTGCACATCCAGCAAAATAGGGTTCCTTCCACTACCCCAACAAACCCCAATAATCAAAAAAGGAACGCTAAAATTCACACCATAAGCTCAATACAATAAATCTTTATTATAAATAATCTATACAGTATGACCCAAGTAGTTCAATTCACCATTAGGGTAAAGTACACAAACCTTTAATATAAAAAAAGAAGAAAAACACATACATGCAGCATATAGCAAAAATAGAACTAACAGGCCACAAAGAGCGCAAGGGTTACCTTCAGAAAAGTGGGGTACGCTGAAAGGTTGGATACCTCGGGCGGCTCTTTGTGGTCTGTTATTTCTATTCTTGATATATGCTGCTTGTATAAGGATTATTGTTTTCTTTTCTGCAGTTCGTAAGCGTTCGGCAGTCAGTTTGGCGGTCTTTGGCGATTCCAGTTCGCCAACCCTGCGGCGAATTCACTAATGAACTGACCACCGAACGCTGCCGAACTGCAGAAGTAAAAAAAAAAATACTCTGCTATTCCTTAAAAGTTTTTTAAACCAATAAAAATGCATGAAAATGTGTGGAAATAATAAAAAAAACATACTACAAAAAAATAATAAAAAGGTCTGTTACAGAATTAAAAAACACCATTAAAAATGGGAATCAAAAATTTTTTCTAAAAAATTACCCAAAAATTCTAATAAATAAAAAACAGTTTGCAGAAACTTACAGAATAAACAGTTGAATAAAACCAAATAAAACGATCAGGTTTTTTTTACGTTGAATCCAATGGGATTCGCCTGTTTAAACCTGTCGAACTGAACAACCAAAAATCAGGGCATTTCACTTACACTTTGGTGCAGTTCGGCATTCTCTGAACAGATTAACCATTACTTCTCTATGGGACAATTTCACCGTCGTCGAAGATTGGCGAACTGCTCTGTATTTCTCTGTCAATTCACCAGTATTTAGCAAATTAACAGCTTTCTGAATAGCCAAACTGCCACAAAATTCACCGTGCAATTCGGGGGCAGTTCGATGCTCCCTTGACTAACCCTTTATGTGTTTTTTTTTTTTAATGATGTAGATTTAACTCTGATGGTCTAAATCTGGGTTTGCTTTTCTTTTGCATAATATTTAAGTGTGAGCTTTGACGCTTCTATTGTTGGTGCATTTAATGTTTGTGTACTTTACCCTAATGGTGAATTGAACTACTTGGGTCATACTGTACGTATTATTTATAATAAATATTTTTTTGCATTGAGCTTATGGTTGTGCCATTTAGAGTTCCTTTTTATTAAAATATTTAATGAATATAATGCCGTCCACAACCTCGCCAATAGGAAACACCGTAGGCGTCTCAACTTAGGCTGGGGACAGACTAACGCATTTATTTATTTATTTTTTATTTGAAAATTTTTATTTCGTGAAAAAAGTCATCTTACAACCAAGTAGAAAGTGAGGGCCTCGTCTGGTCATCAATAACCTCATAGCTTAAGGAAAATAACAAACAAAAATAACAAGATCAAAAGGCAATGCAGCAAGTGAAAATTCACGAATGTCCTCAAGGAAAGTCACACATAAAAAAACAACAGCGCGCGTGGCGACAAAAACCATAAATGCAAAACGTCGCCTGAGGACAGCTAAATGTCAGCTAAGCATCCCGAATTGGGGGTCTCCTCAAAAACAGTAAATTGAAGGTAACAAAAAAAAAAAAAAAAAGGAAAAAATATCAGCAAGGGGGGTCATCTATATAATCAAAAGGCTCGGCACCACGATATACGGCAGGGAGGCCGATCCACCTGGTGTTTGGCAAAAAGCATAAGATTTTTATTTTGCAAGCAGATGGTCACGTATCGACCAGCAAAGATGTCCTCACATGGCCAAATATCACACTCACATAAGAAACACTGTAAGAGAAAAGAAGCCTCAGCTATAGAAAATAAAGAAAAATACAGAAAAAGAGTATAATAGTAGCAGAATAACACATAACTCAACAGCGATAACACCTCATCTCCAAAAGGACAGCCAAAAGTGTCTCTGGAAAAACGGGGGGAAAAATACACTCAGGGCGGCAGTCCAGATATCGGTGTGCAGCAAGGTGAGACAGCACGCTCAACAGGAGCAAGGTACAAAGAGAAGTCATGGAAAAGCTCTCAACCCGGAGGGGGGGGTGGCAACTCGGTCCGGGGCCAGTCCCATTCCCATAAGCACTGTCCAAGCTTAGGCCGGGTTGGCGATGGTACAGGGTACATTCTCGTGATTCACTACAAGGGAACCAGCCAAGCCCCAACAGTACCGAACCCCTTTGAGATGGAGGAAAGCCGTTACCTCTCTGTATCGGCGACGTGCCATCAGGGTCACGAATGGGAGGTCGTGGTAGAGGGTAAGCTTCACATCTTCAAAATGTACTCCCGCCCGTGCACCCAGGGCCGACATAATCCTCGACTTGGTAGTGGCATCCGTAGTTACTGCTATGACATCCCGCGAGGCAGTTAGTGGTGCCGCCGCGGCCTTTCGGATCCAGTATACAGCGCTGAAGGTCCCCGGCCCCTTGTTGGCCGACCCCCGACAACTGGAGAGCCAATGCGGTTGACATATGGGAGCAGGTCTGGCGGTGGTACCGACTCCGGGACTCCGTGAATTCTGACATTGCGTTTCCGATGTCTAGTCTCGAGGGCCTCCACCGTGTGGGTCAGCAGATCTACTTGGGAGCGGAGGTCACTCACTTGGTGTAAGAGGACAACCTGTTCCTCTGCCAGATCAGAGGTCTGTGCCTGAGCTGCCACCACTTGAGCACGTACTGTCTCCACTTCGGCCCGCACCCCTGAAATCTCTGTTGTCCACGAGGACCTGATTTCCGTGATGAAGTTACGGTAATCCGCCATCGTAGTGGGGCGCGTATCGTCCGGGGACACAGTAGGAGCAGACGCGGAGCAGGAAGGGGACCTCCCCGCAGCCGGGGGGAGATTCGCCTGACTTGGGGCGACTCGCCGCCGCAGCCTGAGCTCCCGGGACAGCGTTGAGCCGTCTCTGTCCGAGAGCGGCAAATCCACTTCAGAAAAGTCGACCGACTGGTCGGGGACAGGCACGAGGACCCAAGAGGCGCTGCCACCAGGGCCTTCCTCTTCTTTTGGGCTCTCTTCCGCGCATCCGGACCCTGATCCTTCCCTTGGGATGCCGGTGACAGCCAGCTAAGCTCAGGTTCATTCCCCAGGGACCAGGTGTCATCTCCGTCCTCAGAGGAGCCATAGCCCTGGGGGGGGTGTAGGGTCGCTCCGGTGGTGGATCGCCTGCTGCTCAGGGAGTCTCTAATGTCCTGTTGTCGAACACCCTCTGACCCGGGATGCAGCTTCTGCGACTTCTTCCCCATTGCAGGGCCGAGGTGGAAGCTCCGCCGCTGGGCCGATGGAGCAGGAAACTCCCCGGCTCCGTCCGGATGGTCGTGTCTGCTAGGCCGCACTAGGCCCGAAACCCGTCGGGGTGGTTTTAGGCCGGCAAGCTCTCGGAAAACCGCAGTATCTGGGGCCTGAGAGCAGCAGACGGGAGCAGGACCTTCAGATAGGCAGCGTGTGACAGGATGACCGTAGAAAACAGCGTAAATAGGTAAAAACTCAGAGGGAGCTCCTCAGCATGCGGCCATTCATGTCCCTCGCTAGCTCCACCCCCTAACGCATTTTTAACGTGCATTTAGGCGCACTTAATCATGGCCGCACTAGCAGCAAATGACGGCCAATATACGAAGTACGGCCGCACGAACGTCCGGCCGTGTAACGCAAGTGGAAAATGAACGCATTTTTTCGAGAACATAGAACCGCTAGTACTGACGTACAGAGTGCGCTGCGGTGGCATAGCGGCGAGTTTGCGTGATTAGAAGACGTCAGACGCTGCTAATGTCCAGCCTACATAACGTCCAGACGCAAAAAGTGTTTTATTGACGATCCGTAAAAAATCACGCACGAAAATGCGTGTCGTCTGACCGTTTTCGCGCATTCCGTGACAATATACGTCAATGCGTTCGGATGCACTTTTTGATGGTCGCTGCGAATAATGCATTCGTTTGACCCTAGCCTGAGGAAAAAAAACAACAACACACAAATACATATGCAATTAAAAACCATTTTGCCTTTTCATAGTAATGTGCAGGTTAGTGTAGTAGAAACATTTGTGACGAGGTGAAAAATAGCAGGTGCTAGAAAAATGAAGAAGTTTATATGACTCAATGCCCAGAGCATCGCATGACTTTCCTCCAAGGGCATCTTTGGTTCAGAAGAAAACAAAGACATGTCGCAACTGTTGCATTAAAAATATAAAACTGCATTAAGCTGCACTAAAAGTGGACGCATAGGCATTTTTTGCTAAAGGACCTAAAATACAGATGATAGCATTTTAGGTCCTTTTTTAAAATATGTAAACTTGATTTTGCATTGTAAATTAATTATATTCCAAAACTAGCCTATAAAACCCTATGCACATACATTCATAATGCAAGATTGGTGTGTCCTCTGTGGTGAAACGAAATTCTATGTGAAATATCACTCCTGCCACACTGTATTACTGTAAAGAAGTTACAAGGAGCGGCCCCCATCCTCACTGTAAGAGTTCAGCAAACTTTACTGCTGCATTACAACAACCAGGAAGAGGTCAGAATACAGAGAGAGCTCTGGGGTCACTCACTGCTGTACAGGGAGAAGATTCAGGGATTTATAATTTCATAAGATCCCTATACATTATAAAGTCTGCATTTGCCTTGGGAAGGAGCCTTGAGGTTCATGCTGGACACTTAGGAGATCACAATGCTGCCAGTTATTTTTTTACTTTTACTTGCATTTTTTTCTGCACTCCTGAATTTTTGAGAGTGTTTGCAAACATGCTTGAGACTTAAATATTGCGTTTTTGTGCTTTTGTCTTAGTCACACTTGGCTAGTGTAAGGCTAGGGTCAGACGAACGCAGTTTTCACGTTGCCCGTGAAAAAGTGCGTTCGAACGAACGTACGTATTTTTTCCCGGAATACGCGATAGCGGTCATACGATGCGCCTTTTCATCCGTGATTTTGTACGGATCATCAATAAAACCCTTTTTGTGTCTGGACGTTATGTTGGCCGGACATTAGCAGCGTCTGACGTCTCCTAATCACACACACACGCCGCTATGCGGCCGCAGCGCACTCTGTACGTCAGTAGTAGCGGTTTGACGTTCTCGAAAAAATGCGTTCGTTGGCCACTTGCGTTGCACGGACGAACTTTCGTGCGGCCGTTCGTCGTATGTTCCCCGGCATTGGAAGTCATTTGCTGCTAGCACGGCCGTGATTTTGTGCGGCTAAACGCACGTTAAAAATTCGCTAGTCTGACCCTAGCCTAATTCTTGTGTTTTAAAAACAACCTCGTTTTGGGTAAGGTGAAATGTCAGCTCACCCTCCTGCGATCGATCCATGGGTTCATGGACATATAATGGTGTGGAGTTCGCGGTTTCGCTGTACTCACAGCTCATAGTGACTTTCAGGTTTTTTTGACAATGGGTTCATCTATGGAAACTCCTAGCTCTATCCAAATACAATTTCAAAGCTTAGTTATCCCAGGATAGTGACATTTACTTTCCTGTCACAATGTGGATACATTGTGGATACATTGTGACGGGCGCAAAATATCAGAATGGAGTAAATTTAGGCAGTGGCCCACTGGGTTCCGCAGTCGTCGGAAATAGTGGACTGACGCGCAATATCTGTAACGGTCAACTCTCAATATAAAGCTACAGTCTCGCTTTATCTCTCAATTAAGGCTGCGGTCACACCAGCGCACTGCGTGCGTCCGTGTGAGCTCTCCTTCCTGCGTCCGTCGCAGCTTTCTGACAGCTCGACAGGGAGGGGTCACACGGTGTAACGTGCGTAATAGTATCACCCATTACACCGGACGTGCTGAAACCCTCCCCATCAAAAAAACACAACAGATGTTTGACGGGCCTACAAAGCGCGATCCTCCATAGGAGGATAGGATGCTATTTTCCCTGCACTAGTGTGTCAGCCCCCTCTCCTCTTAGATTGTAAGCTCTTGAGCAGCATCCTCTCAACTACTGTTCTGTGTGTTTAGCTTGTATGTTTGTTATTCTGTCTCACCCATTGTACAGCGCTACGGAACTTGCCGGTGCTTTATAAATACTTGTAACTGTAACTTCAGAACTGAATGATCCATGACGCTCAGCCAGGTTTGAGGTAGCGATATTCAGTCCTGAAATATCTGGGGTGCCAACTGAAACCTTAGGTGTATGAGTTATATCTATTTTAGAAACAAAAACAGGACAGGGGAACCTCCTATCGTATGATTTATATATTGCAACATTGTAAATAAACATACTACTAGAAATTCTGGAACCCTAATGTTCCTTTAAACTCCGGGCCGGTGCTCCCACTAGGCAAGCTAGGCAACCGCCTAGGGCGCACTGCCGCCTAGGGGCGCAGCTGGCCCCAAACTGGGTTCCATTATTGTACTTGTCCCTCACTGTGCGGCTCGCAAAGCCGACATTGTAGGCTCGTGGACCCCCGCTAGGGTCGCATAAGGTGGGCATCTTATGGTGAAGCACAGGCGCCAACAGATGACATGCGGGCGCTACTAGAGGCAGATTAAAGAAAAAAAGAGGCAGAAGGAATAAAGGTACAGAATAAAGAGAGAAGGGACACAGAAGAGAGAAAGAAAGGCACAAAAGAAAGAGAAAGCAAGAAAAAGCACAAAAGAAAGAGAAAGAAAGATAAAAAGAGGAAGAGAAGAAAGGAAAGCGGCAAGATGAAAGAAAGAGGCATAGAGGGCAGAGAAAAGAAAGTGGAATGAAAGAGGCACAGACCGATCCCAGGCTCGACCAGTGGAGGGGTAAGATGGGCACCGAATGACGGTGTGCGGCCCCCGTGGACAGTACAGTATGTCCCCCCCCGCAGTGTGTGTGTCCGTGCAAAGTGTGTGCCCCCCGTGCGCACAGTGTGTGTATGTTCCCCCCCGCATTGCAACAGTTAACAATTTTTTTGGGGGGGGGCCGCAGGTAGCTGATCTTGCCTAGGGTGCAAAATAGTCTAGCACCGGCCCTGTTTAAACTGAAACGTCTGCATGCTTTTATTTTAGGATTATTATTGTATGGAGTGTCCTGTCATTCTGCAAGTTGATCTTCCATCCAAAGAGACATTGCATCAAAGGAGACTTGTTCAAAACACAGCTATGTGGCTACAAATGTATGATTTGTCATAACTAATGTTAGCATATCACAGCCACGTGTTTTCTTTTTCTTCTTTTATCTGACGATACCAGCCATTGTGACGTAAAGGGAAGTGTCCATCATTCCCCATCATCATCATAAAGGGTGGGATAGGAAGGAGAGCGAGGGACTGAAAAGGGGGAAGGTCATTAAATCTCGAAAAACAAATGCAAGATCTTGCGTGAGAGCTGCATTATAGACCCTGGTGCTGGCCATCAAGATATGTGAATGTTTGATCAGCAAACTAATTTTATTTCTCTAGGGGTCTATATCCCATTAAAATGTTATTCATTAATAATCAATTGGTATTTTGTGTTCAATAATGTTTTATGGGAAATGTAGAGTGCCAGTCACTGGCAGGGTTATTCAAAGAGAATCGAAAAGTCACTGCACGTTCGGTAACTTTTCATTCTCTTCAATTCAGCACGATTTGGCGATCCCATTTCGGCGACCCTATGGTGTATTCAGCAAGCACCACAGGGCCATTGTAATGTAGGAAAAAGTCCCCGCAAACCCACCGAAAACTCACCACAAAACCCGGCGAAGGCACACCGAAAACCCGCAAAAACATCTCGATTATTGGAAAAAAAATCCCGAAAAATGCTTAAAATATCCCAAAAAATGTATAGACTTTTTACTGAAGAATATTATAATCAACGGTTTATTAGATATAGAATTAAAATGGGAATATTTTTAACATTGAAGCCTATGGGATTCGCCTGAATAAATCTGCCGCATGAAGCCACTGAATGGCAGGGCAATTCGGCAACTTTTCACTGCTGGTTTTTGTTCTCTGAATAGACGAAGTTATGGGGATTTCACTGCCCTCAAACAGGCACCGATCAGGCACCATATGTGCAGGCAATTCGCCAACATTTGGAGAACTGCCTGCTCTCTGAATAGCCGAATGGCCAGGAAAGGTTACTAAACGCTGATTTTCAGCGTTCGGTTACCTTTCGGCAGCAATTCGGATCTCTTTGTATAACCCTGTGGGTCTTAAATCAGTGAGTTTCAAAAGTTGTTTAGAAGATAATAAGATCCATCATACAACAAAACCCTTTCGCCTGTGTGATCTTACATTAATGATAATGATCTTATGAATTGAATTTATCTGCATTAATCCATTATTCAGGACAAGGAATCCTAACAGAGCTCAATCCATCACATTAGGGAATTCAAAATGTAACAATCTTGGATTGGGTATTCCATATGTAAATCTGGCTCTTTGGAGTCGATGATAAAAGATATCATATCGCTGCACCCAAACGTCAAACGTCATTAAGATGATCTAATGCAGTGTTCACGTTTGATGACCTTAGGAAATGTAATAATGAAGAACAGCAGACAAACGTCTGTTCATAAATTGAATCTAGAATGGAAAATGTCCTGGCAGGGTCATCATGGATAAAAATATAACAAGAAGATAGAAGTTATTAGACAGAATGAGAATTTTGCCTCCGTGTGGAATAATGTAAAAAATAATCACATGCTCTTTGTGATGTCACATGGTCATCTTTTTAGTTGGGAAGGTGAATAGTTTTCCAGGTTTCAGGAAAGATGGGTGTGATTTTTGACTGAGAATTGGGATCTCTTTTTCAAAACCCAACCCTAATTACTGCTTCTTAGCACTTTATGGAGCGATCAGCGATCAATACAAGTCTGTATTAATCTACATTCCCTTTGTGCATATTATTAATGTCGCAAACCTCTCCAAGTAGAATTCTGATTTGATGTGCTGCAAATAATAACGAAGGGGTCAAGTCCTAAAAAAAGAAGTGTGGGAACTACCCAAAATTTCTGTCCTCCAATTAGCTATTATCATCTCACACTTAACACAGACACACACACTCAATCTGATCTATTTATAAAAATATGTGGATTTTAGCAAAAATATATCAAAATCCTATCGGGTTATTCAAAACGACTCAAAGTCTACGCACGTTTGACTTTTTGTTCGCTTCAATTCGGTGTGATTCGGCGATCCCATTTCGGTGACCCTGTGGTGTATTCAGCAAGTACCACAGGGCCGTCGTAGTGCAGGGAAAAGCCACCGCAAACCAGACGAACACTCACCGCAAAACCCGGTAAATGCACACCGAAACCCGCAAAACATCTGGATTAACCCCGCCAAACACACCAGAGAAACCCGAGCAGCCGCCGATCACAGCGCAGAGGAGCCGCCGGAAAAACCCGACACACAGACGAATGGAGTGAAAAAAAAAACAGTACGCTTGAATGTTTGAAAAGTGAAACGCTGTTTGCAAAGAAACTACAGAACGAAAATGTCTGAAAATTACATATAAGATCCAATGAATGGTAATAAAAAGGGCTGTTACAGAAAAAAGAAAAAATGATTTAAAAAAATAAAAACGGAAAATATTTTTTCGCAAAAAAAATCCCAAAAAATGCTTAAAAGATCCTAAAAAATCTAAAAATAAACAGACTTTTTACTGCAGAATATTATAATCAACGGTTTATTAGATATTGAATTAAAACGGGAATATTTTTAACATTGAAGCCTATGGGATTCGCCTGAATAAACCTGTCGAATGAGACCACCGAACGGCAGGGCATTTTGGCTACTTTTCACTGCTGTTTTTGTTCTCTGACTAGACGAAGCATTGCTTCACTATGGGGATTTCTCTGCCCTTGAACAGGCACCGTACAGGCACCGTATGTGCAGGCATTTCGCCAGGATTTGGCGAAGTGCCTGCTCTCTGAATAGCCGAATGGCCAGGAAAGGTAACTGTATGCTGAATTTCACTGTTCGGTTACCTTTTCAGCCACAATTCGGATCTCTTTGAATAACCCTGTATATTTATTGGGACTTAACAGAGAAAGATATTATTGAACACCTGAATGCAAGCTTTATAGGGTATGGGATCAAAAGGAACTCCGTTCCCTCTGCAAAAATAGTAGAAACACTGCGTTCCCATGTGTTCCTCTTCAACTTGACCCCTGACGAAGTGTATCACATTCTATATGTCTGATGCATTTTGTTTGAAAGATTAAGTAGCACCAAATAATCCAGCTCTAGCTTGAAGAAACTGTCAATCTATCACTTCTAGCTCATAACGATCACCCGGGACATCGTTTCAGGACATAAAGAAATTATACTTTTAGAACAGCTTGGGAATCACAGCCGGCAAAAGGCCAAGCAACGTGTTTGGTACAGTAATAATTACTATTTCGGTTTTCTTCTTGGTACATAAGGTTGAAAGGGGCTGAAATGAAAAAAGGTTCCAGTAAAGTAAATTTTCATTTAGTAGAACACCATCGATCATCCCGGTAATCAAATGTGATGGGTGCTAAAGGTTAAAAGGTTTACCTTAATCAAACTAATTGCCAATCGCACAAGAAGGTTGCACTGTCCGTGGTTTGTTTTCTTCTTCTAATAAAACGCAGAGTCGCTTCTTCCAGTTTTAGATTGTAAATTAATACACTGGATTGTCTGTTTATTATTTAACCACATCGCTAAGGACATTTGCTTTATTTTTATTGTGGGTTTCGTTGGTTGGAGTCTCTGGTTTGATAATAAACAAACAATTTGCTATCATTTCATTCCTCAAATGTGTAATTGTATCATTTTGCAGAATTCTCAGACTTTTGCTGCCGTTTTTTTCTCCTCTCCTTATTGTACGGAATGTAGATCTTGCTTCGGGCTCCACCAGAAGATGTCTTTATGAACAAAAAATATTGTATAGTACTCCACCTCCTGCAGCCAATCCAGAGGATCACCCTGATCCCCTCAAATAAACAACACAACTAAAATATAGAAAGGCGCATCTGTAGTGCTGTTACAAGCATATGTGCATTGGCCGCTGTGGCCCAAACCTCCTGATCAAAGTACCAAGTCTGTGCCACTGCGGCCAATGCACATATACACATTTGGTTATGTACCTTTTAATTTGTGAGTTTGTTTTTTTCTTTTTTTTTTTTAAAACAATTTTTATTGGATTTTCAGTAATACAGCAATAAGGCACTCATGAACCCATAGAGCGGTGCATAATCTCAGGGAGTCAGGAACAAGATTGGATTTATAGAGAAAAACTGAACCTGTTTTCTTTCCCTGAGGCATAACGGTACCTCGAGAGAGCCTGCAAATCATACATATTAACAACTTTATGAACAACAGAAATAATACCGAGAGGAAGAGAAAAAATGAAATAATAAAAATAATAGAAAATAAATAAAAAAATAAAATAAATAAATAAATAAATTTTTTAATAAATAAAGTTATTTTTTAAAATACTACACTATATATCGTTTCTCCACTTCTTCCAGATTGGGAGTGGACCTGGAAAATTGATTTGCGGACACCCAAGTGTATCTGGGTAACCCCGCTTGTAACAGCACTACGGACGCGCCTTTCTATATTTTAGAAGATGTCTTTAAACAGAAATTGTACCATAAAATTAGGAAGGGGATAACTATTTTTATAATGCTCTATTACAGGGGTCAGCAACCTTAGCCCTCCAGACGCCTTGGAACTACATTTCCCATGGCACTCAACCATCTTAATGGAGCATCATGGGTGATGCGGCTCCAAAATTCCTGGAGGGCCAAGGTTGTTGACACCTGATCTAATGTTATCTTAATATAAATATATAAAATCCCAAAGCTGAATCTTCAAAGAATTTTTTTTTTAATGAAATTTTTTATTGTATATCAAGAAAAATGCATATCAAGTAAAGCATGTTAGATTGACAAGAAGCAAATACATTGTGCTCATGAAACGTATCAACATTATGTCATCATATATAAGAAAAAACTATAATAATACAGAAACTGATATGAACAGGTACACCATTAGTCCTAGTTTGTAAGCATAGGTAAAAAGTACATTCCAGATACCGCTTATATCTCGTGGTACTATCCAGGTTCAGCTAGGCCACTGACATATTGCGTGACAAAGTGTCAAAAAAGGCCGTAATAAAAATTCCAGAGGAGGATGAAAAAGGGAATTAAAGTCGTATAGATCAGATGCTACAGTAAGCAAGAGAAAGAGTAAAGAAGGAGGAAGAAAGAAGGGATACATGGGAAAGAAGGAGAGAAGAAAGAAGGGATACATGGGAAAGAAGGAGAGAAGAAAGAAGGGATACATGGGAAAGAAGGAGAGAAGAAAGAAGGGATACATGGGAAAGAAGGAGAGAAGAAAGAAGGGATACATGGGAAAGAAGGAGAGCAGAAAGAAGGGATACATGGGAAAGAGGGAGAGAAGAAAGAAGGGATACATGGGAAAGAAGGAGAGAAGAAAGAAGGGATACATGGGAAAGAAGGAGAGAAGAAAGAAGGGATACATGGGAAAGAAGGAGAGAAGAAAGAAGGGATACATGGGAAAGAAGGAGAGAAGAAAGAAAGAAGAGGAAAAAAATAAGGGAGGGTAGGGAGGAGGAGGGCGGGTGGGATGTCGCGATGAGGTAAGGAAGGTGAGATAAAAAAGGGGGGTCAGGTGGGATCCCAACATAGGGGAGCAGTATGATGATCTATAGCTGTATCATGTTCAGGAATAGGGGGGGGGAAGTATCCCATTATCCAATGAGGTCTAGTTTACCAAAGCGGCAGAGTCCCCACGACCTCCGTCACCTTCCTCCTGGACCTCTCGAAACGTGCAGAAGTACAGTATGTTGTCCAATGAAACCAGAGTCTCAGGGAGTGTTGTGCAGCCTTAGCAGGAGGAAGAGCGAGTTCTTCGTTCGTTCTCAATACTTCCATTCAATCAATCAATGTTTTAAGGGAAGGGATGGAAGTTGATTTCCAATACACGGGTATCAGAGATCTGGCCACCAAAATAATATGCAGCATTACTGACTGTTTCAATGATTTCACCGGAAATGGAGGCAGAAAAATTTGGGGGGTAAAGTCCAAAATCTCATCAGTGGTGTCCCGAATCAGATCTCGAACCTTCTTCCAAAAGGTTTGAATAAGAGCACATTCCCACCAGATGCGTAAATACGTGCCCGTAGCAGTAGTACATCTCCAACAATTTGGCGATATTGTAACATTGAACGTAGCCATCAGGGCAGGAGTGCGGTACCAAAAGGTCAGCAATTTATATGACGTTTCCTGTAACTTTTCAAAGCATTTATAACCACATAGTAACCCTTTCTTGCTAACTATAAATGCTTTTTTTACAGCACCCTCATATAATCAACATTTATAAGACGCACCATTGAGAATGGACAGATGTGTTTTTTTTGGGGGGAATAAAGTAACAGCTGTTTCATTTCCGATACTGTCGCACACAATGTGTTCTAGTCACGTTTTTCATGGCATCGAAAATAAACTTAAGAACAAAATAATCAGTTGCAAATACGCTTCCCAGACGTTTGGGGCAATTTATTTGTTAAGTAATTCAGCGACACATCCTCATCCTGAAAACGTAACTGCTTTCCTGTAACTATGTCTGCTTTTTGCGTTAGTTCTTGGTCCTTTGAGATTTCATAGGATGTCAGAGCACTCAAAATTCACAAGACCTCAAGTCATCTTCTGTCTGTAACAATTCAGAGAACACGTTTGTAAAATGAAAGGTGTTTTTTTATACTGCTAACTGAAACCATTATTAACAAAACAAAGTTCAATAAAATGTTCCATGTGATCAGTAACTTTTCACAGCAGGAAGAGAAGCATATTTGTACTTGATCCTTTGTACGAAAATAAATCGGATTTTCCTTTATTACCCCACTGGAGGATACTAATGCTTTAATATCAGCATAAATAACAGTTTATACAAATTATTAACACATAACTGCTTCCACATTGACAGGAGTGGAGCCTGGTGCTGTTGCGTCCCAACCAATTCAAGGTTTGACTTGCTGTGCAATGCTCTGCACGTCGTAGCACTGTCATAAAGCCTGAGTATTTAATTTACTGTCACCATTCTGTTAGCAGAAATATGTCCGCCCATTCTCCTCTGACCTCTCTTAGTCACAATTTATTTATGCCTCAAATCCATGTAGATGGGTAGCTTCAGAGATATTCTAACCACCATGGCTGGTACCAATAATACTCATTCCATGGTCAATATCATTTGGATCATATGTTTATATCTTTCCATTCTGCATATGTTTATGCACCGAGCTGTTACTCTGTGATTTGCTGATATTTGTATCAAGCAAGTGTACATTATTAAAGTGTCCAGCAAGTGTGCATGTAAAATATCTCCATTACTCCCTTCTTCACATCCTCTCGTTGCCATCTGTCATATATCACAATCTCTCCTACTTTCACATCCCTACCTCCCCCTTCTCATATCATAATCCTTCATCCCATCATGCCATGGTAGTTCCTTCCATATCCCAGCATCCATTTAGGATATATTTCACAGAGTAGTGTACTGCTGACATAATCCAACATGCAAATACCATTTTGTTTCAAAGAAAATGTCCATAGTTAATATTTCAGTACATTATTTTCGAAATAGTCCATCCAGATCTGCTCAGTGGGCCGCAATGGCTGTGGGCCTCCTGGCATCTGCTGACCCCCCCGAACCACACCCACATCTCTACCAAACCCCGTCCATGGCTCCTCCTTGCATATGAAGTGCATGAGAGTACGTCCTTTGTACATTACCTATTATGGACACTGGACACTCTACTCTTCTCGGACAGTTTTTGACCACAGTCAATGCATGGCTTCTCTTAAACAGTGAAGAGTCCCACATGCTTTCCAAGAATTCAGCACTCTGACTTATTGGTTCAAAGAATGGATAATAAGAGACAGCAATTCGACCCTTGTATGGGTCTTCAACAAGTCAATAAAGACCACTGCAAGAGTTGCAAACCTCTCTGTTTTGCATGATGTGACCCAATAAATTGGAGAGCTGAATTATTTAGAAGAGGCATACCGGACCCTTTTTGTTTTTTATGATTTATACTCTTGGGACCTGGTGAGACCCAGCAAACGTCGCATCCAAGTGACCAATGATGGTGGTTTGTTGCTTAATGTGAGTGCAGGCTGCGTTACTGCCTTCATAACGTCCATAACGTGTGAGGGCAGCCTGAGCAACAGTAAAACTGGAGGTGCCGATGTACTGCTAAATCTGTCATCACAATTTTTTTATAACATCATGTGAGCCAGAAGCCAACTAACCTGTTAAAAATATAGGTCAATACCGTCAAATTTGACTGCTTTCCATATTAGGTTTTCTTCTCATTCTTTTATTTTATAACTTGTTAAGCTTTGCTTTTAATGTGGTGCTTGTTCTTATGTTCTTGAAATGTACACTTTTTGTATCTTTTAATGCACCGAACACAAAGACTGTTATTTTCTCATAATGGTCTTTAGTTAAGGATATCCCTCCCAAAACACAAATGGTTGACTTAGTGGTTTATTTATTTTCTTTATTCCCGACGTGTTCTGTACAGGATATCCATAAAAATGACACGTGAGCGACACTTAAGTCTGTGAGTTGCGGAGATTCGACTTGTTGACTTGGACGTTGATTACATCAGTAAAGTCGTTACAATCGGTCTGGCTACAGCTATCCTATTATAAGTCTCAGACAATTTATTAGGTGCAGTTTTATCTGTTATTATGTAGCCTTGTGGAGTGACTGAAGTATTTAGGAAACTCTGGAGGGAGGGGGGGGGTTCCTTAAGCTATAAAACTACTATAAAGACTTGTGTATAAATAAATTTGTATAGTTACTGAGATAAAATGTTGGGTTTAGGCGAACTTTGCATGACCTGTACTGAAAATTAAGCAAGTGTTAAAAAGCAATCAACTACATAGAATTATGCAATGGCGAAACTAGGTTAGTGAGGACTTAGACACCGTGTACATGTCATTGTGCAAATAAGTAGAATTAAACCCAATTGATTTGAATTAAGAAGGTTAATGCGTCTCTCTTGATAGACAGGTGTGTGAATGTAGGGGTGTATTTGTGTGAGACTGGTAGGTGTAGTGTAGGTGTAAACGAGTTTTGGAAATTTTTGTAGTTCAAATAAAAAGAATAAACAATTAAGCACATGTTAGTGATGGTGTATTTGTATATAATTTTATTGTACTATCATGCAGTATGTTTTTTTCCTATAGTATTGGGTGAGATCAACAACTTATTGTGATAGAAAAATTAGGGAAACCCAAAGAAAAAGGGATCCGGCAAGGACTTTCCAAAATGTGGCAATTTATTGGACATACAAACATTTTTAGGGCAGCATTGTAGGGCAGTCGAGTGGTTTTCCAGTCAATGAAATACAGGAAAGCATCTCTAATCAGTTTATTCTTCCAATTTATTACACATTGATAGACCAATATTACTTCACCCAGATGACTATTTCAGCTGCTGCAGACTTCTTCTGTCTCTGAGCTCTATCGCGCCCACAGGATCCTGGGAAGGGTTGGAGTCACACAAGCGGGCTGTGAAGTAACTGCAAGTTGAGACTGTGTGTCTTTCATACATCCAGTCTAAAGAGCAGTTTGTTTATTCCTGGTTCTATGTCTTTCAGAGACTAAGGCTGGTGTCAGACGAGCGTACTGATGCTACAACAGGGCCGGTCACATGCTTGTGCATGCGCAACAAGCGTCCGCCCACAAAGCCTCCCCTTTGATGTGCTAGAACGCGTGTCGACGGGCCTGCAAAGCGCGATCCTCCATAGGAGGAATGCGCTATGCAGCGCTGAGCGTACCGAGTGTGCTCAGTGAGGTGGGCAGACGGCCGTTGAGTGGACTCGTCTGCCTCAAGCCTAAGATGTGGACCAATCAAAAACCGTCTACATTGAATATTTGAGAAATGCTGACTACACGGTTTCAAACTTAACAAACAAGTCTCAAAAGAACATTTAACACATATAATAAAATATATTTTGTTTATACTGCATGACCATGGAAGGATTAACGTTCCAACTTTAGGACTAGTCTTTCATTAGTCCCGGGAACAGGTAAATATTCTTGTCTACCTTTGGACCTAAAGCAAGAAATAAACAAATTTTTCTTTTGCTACAAAATATTTTGCGAAGCGAGGCAGGTTTCTTTTTAAACCTTTCACACATTAACGATGGGCGTTAAGTTATTCCCATAGAATTGAATTTGTGGAGAGGTGCCTGGACATCGAAGGCAATTCCCACCAATTCACCATTCATTGAACAATTCATTGTTCAAGTGGGCAACCCCTACATATAGAAAATCAATAATCTTTAATAATACACCATCGACGATACAAGTGTCATTCAAGAATGAAGGACATCCCTCATATTAAACACACATAATGTGGATTACTGTGTTTTTCTAGTAGGTATTCATGAAAGAAGTGAAAAAAAAATGGAGCTTCACTGATTTGTTAACAGAGCGCTTAAATTTATTAACAATGTATCAACTTACCGATGCGAGGTTGTAAACGGAGTTTCTCATGAAAAGCATATAAATTATTAATGTATAAATGCTCAGGAGGATCAATACAGGTAAGCACACATTCGCTGAGCGAACAGATCAATACAATAACTCGTGTATTAAATGGCCTCTGACCAGACAATATACATGCAGAAATTGGTTTGACCGGGAGGATAACAATGATACGCAGCAACACAAAAGCCACTGAATCAATAGCCATGGAACAATTTTATTCTTTGTTTACATGGATTATAATTCATTATTTTATTTAATAAGAATTTTACCCCTTTAATACCAAGTGATTTTCCATAAAACTACTGACAGGACCAAGTGCTTTTATGTGAAATGAATTTCCATTGTCCACACAGTAAATATACATAGGCCTCCCACTGTACATGTTCAATGTAATTATGCCCTGTTTGGCAGACAGTGGGCTCCCCCTTCCGGCCAAGAAGTGCTAGCACATGTACATTACAGCTTGGGTTCCACATTTCTGTGCGGGAAAACCAGATTTCATGCTTTTCACATACAGGGTTATTCAAAGAGATCCGATTTGCTGGAGAAAGGTAACCCAACACTGAAATTCAGCGTACGATTACCTTTCCTGGCCATTAGGCTGTTCAGAGAGCAGGCAATTAGCCAAATCTTGGTGAATTGCCTGCACACAGTGGCGTAGCGTGGGGGGGTCCTCGGGGGCGGTCGCCCCGGGTGCAATTTTCTGAGGGGGCGCAAAATTTCAAAAGAAATTTGAACCACTAATATTTTCCAGCAAGGATAAGCAAGGCGTCTGCTCACGGACAATGTTGTCTGTGAGAGGCCCTTTCACTGGCAGCCACCAGTTTTACGGTGCCGGCACAGTGACTTAGCACTCAGCGTCTGGAAGGGAGGACCAGGACAGGAAATTCTGTCCTGACTCCTCCTTAACGCAAGAGTCATGTGAAGCAGCGCAGCATTATCCGACAGAACACTGACCCTGTACCACGATTGTCAGCCCCCCTTGAAGCCCTGTGCCAGGCCACGTCACTGGCAGCCGCTGTACAGGAAGGAGGGAGGGAGGCGCCTGCCCTGCAGCACATTTAAAATCCGGTCTCCACTAAGCCCCCTGGACAGCTCCTCCACCCAGGCCACCAGCAACTCCACGCAGATAGTTGACACTGTGTGACACCAGAGCAGCGTGACCAACACACAGTGAGGGGGTACGGAGAGAAGGTGACTGGAGGTTCAGGGAGAGAATGACTGGGGGTACTGGGAGAGAGTGACTGGGGGTATTGGGAGGGAGAGAGTGACTGGGGGTACTGGGAGAAAGTGTGGGTACTGGAAGAGAGTGACTGGGGGTACTGGGAGAGAGTGACTGGGAGGTACTGGGAGAGAGTGACTGGGTATAGTGTGAGAGTGGAACTATGCTAGAGTATAAATGGGACAGGATGACTGGTAGCAGTGATGTTGCAAGGGGGGCATGTGTGTTTAATATTTTTATATCAGTATTTTGTTACTATACAATACATGTGCTTGTGGGGTAAGGGGGTCAATACTCTACTGGTAGAAGGGAATCTGGGTGTGTTACCGTGTCCACAGGTTGGGGGGGGCGCACAATTCTTGCTTTGCCCCGGGCGCTGACAACCCACGCTACACCGCTGCCTGCACATGCGGTGAAATCCCTATAGAGAAGCAATGCTTCGGCTAAAGGTTCCTGAATTGCCCTGCCATTCGGTGGTTTAATTCGGCAGGTTTATTCAGGCGAATCCCATAGGCTTCAATGTTAAAAATATTCCCGTTTTAATTCAATATCTAATAAACCGTTCATTATTATATTCTGCAGTAAAGAGTCTCTTTATCTATAGATTTTCTAGGATATTGTAAGCAGTTTTTGGGATTTTTTTAACTTTTTTCTGTAACAGCCCTTTTTATTATCATTCCCTGGACCTCATATGTAAATTTCAGACATTTTCGCTCAGTAGTTTCTTTGCAAACAGCGTTTCACTTTTCAATCATTCAAGCAAACTGTTTTTTTAATTTATTCACTCCATTCGTTTTGGTGTCGAGGTTTTTTCTGGCAGCTGCTCTGCGTGTGATTGGCTCCTGCTCGGGTTTTTCTGGCGTTTTCGGTGGGGTTAATCCAGATGTTTTTGCGGGTTTTCGGTGTGCCTTCGCCAGGTTTTGCGGTGAATTGTCGGCGGGTTTGCGGTGACTTTTCCCTGCAATTCGGGGACCCTGTGGTGCTTTGCTGTATACACCGCAGGGTTGCCGAAATGGGATCTCCAAATTGAACCGAATTGAAGAGAACGAAAATTCACCAAACGTGCAGTGAATTTTCGATTCTCTTTGAATAACCCTGATAGTTTCGACACATTGGCTGTAATGTCCAATGTGGGGGAAATGTAACCCCTTCACTGTAGATGACGTGTGGGGACGTCCTGGAGATTCCCTGAAACATTCAGGGGACGTCCCCCACACATCATGGGGTCTCCACAGCGAAGAGGGAGAACCATCCACTTGGGAAAACTATTAGACTCCGCCGGACTGCTGCGAGGAGAGTGGGGGGACTTTGGACCACTGTATTTCCATTCTTTACACCCTATAAGTTAATGTTAGGTGTAATTGGACATGTCCGAGTCTGGCCTTTCTACTGATACCAAACATGACCATGTTAAGTGTAAAATAAAAAAACCCACAAACAAACATAAGAGAAAAATGTTAGAAGATTTTTTTTGTTTTTTTGGTCCAAAGCTATGGCATTGTCCATTTATAACATATAAAATGAGCAATACCACTGCCATTACTCACCTTCTCATTTCCCATGCCACACGCAAGGTCAGTGTTTTATACATTGTCATTTTATTCATAAACCACAATGCGGCAAAGTAGAAGCGAAAAATGTAATTTTTTCAGTTTTAGCTAAAATCGTGTATTTTGTCAGAAAAATACAGAAACAGGTTCCCATTTCTATTTTTTTTAAGAAGAGTGTCCCATAGAAAATATAACCACAAAGGTTTGAATAAGAAAATGTAAAAAAATTTTTTTTTACACGCTGTAAATAATTGAAATCTGAGTGGAAATACTCATTTTCTTACAATTGGCATTCTGACAGGACATGACGTATACACATAATAATGATATATTGTGAATCTGCCGAGGCTGCTGAAAATAAGGATATATAATTGGTCTGGGTCCTACAATAAAACATGACTTCAAATAGCATTTAAACATGATTAGCGCAAAACGTTCAAAATGAGCTCAGCACACAGAGGGGAAATGGATAAGCAGTGAAGGGGTTAAGGGTATTTTCTGGAGCTAATTTGCAAACTAATTTTGTTAGCAAAAAACAAATTCCTTTGCATAGCCACAGAATAAGAGCAAATCGAGTATACTCGATCTAGGGGCACCAGCTGGTGCATATGAAGAACGAGTATACTCGATAATGGTAGTGAAGGGGTTAAGGGCCTTAACCATGTGTATGACTGCCAAGTGAAGATGGGCAAGTCACAAGTCTATTCATATTTCTAGTACTCTAGGACCCTGTAGATACAATGAAAGGTGCACACAAAGAGTCCTTGCCTGGTGTTCATGGATAAACCCAAAGAGTGATGAACTAGTGAAGACATTCACCATTTCTCTAAAGTGACAAGTTGCTAAAAGATGACATAAAGGGTTAGTCAGAAAGCATAGAAATGTCAGACCTTTCATTTCGGTGCTCTCTCGTACCGTACAAGTCAGGCGAGTTCAATCTGCCGACCCTGTGGTGAATTCAGCTTTCACTGCAGGGTCCCCAAAGAGCACTGAATAGATCTGCCGATATCGCCAATAAACCGCTGACCGCTGCCAAAAAATCACCGAATTGATCCGATAAACCGCCAAATGCAGCCGACCAGCCACCGAACAGGGACAAATAAAACAAAAACAAATTCAACTTTTAAAATGAGTTTTAAAATAAAATAATGTTCAAAAATACAGGGAAGAGAGCAAACGTGTCTTGGTGGAGCTCCACGCGTCTGCTGCTTTTGGGGACCTCAAACTGACTTTTTCTGTAGTGCTTTTAGGATTTGAGGACCCGCATTGGCTGGCCACTGGAACTGACCTGTCCGGAGCCAGTTCTGTCCCCCCTCCGGACCAGAGACACACTGTACAGACGCCGATATGCGGCCGGAACAAGGTGCCGGCGGCCATCTTGGGGCCTTCCCGCCAGCTCTTCCTCTCTGTGTGGACTGTCCTGCCTTGCTGACCCGGCCTGGACCCATGATGGGTGCGATGGGGACGGAGGGCCCGAGTCTCCTGACCACCTTGGGTGGATCTCAGGCGAGAGCGACGAGTTGGGCTGGAGCTGACCGGCGGGATGCATCCCCTCTCCCGATAGAGGTCCCAACGTCTTTCAGGCCTTGATGCCTGCTTGAAATTGCTGGCGGGAGGGGGCGCGGATGGTCCACTCTCCAAAGGCGTCTGGCGCCAGTTGATGTCCTGCAGACTGGCCGAGTGGAGATGACCCTGAGGGCGGAGGTGGTTGAGGCTGCACCAGTCCTGTGTCCTGCTAAGGCCCCCGGCACACGAGCGTATTTACGGCTCATGTGCGCCCGCAATTCCCTGCGTCCGTGCGTTTTTGATGGGGAAAGCCATCCACCGGACGTGAAAAAGCCCTCCCCGTCAAAAAGCTAAACGGACGCTGACAGGATACAAAGCGCGATTCTCCATAGGAGGATCGCGCTTTGTACGCTGAGCGCAGAGAGTGGAAGGAACGCCCACTTTCACGGACGTTCCTTCCTCTCTCTGTTAACGCTCGTGTGCCGGGGGCCTAAGGCCTGCTCAGCTGCTGCCGCGGAGAGCTGCGTCGAGGGCGGTGTCCGGGGTGAAACAGGGGCACTGGAGTCTGAGACCCCGAGGCGGCTGTTGCTACGGAGGATAAGCCGTGGAGTGTGGAAACAGGTGATGTGGATCCGGTGCTGCAGCTATGCTCACCTGGTCCGAGAGGATCTGCTAAGCTGACAGGAGACATCGGGAGACCTGCCTGTGCGAGCCCTGCCGGGACGGAGTACGTTGAGTCGCCTGCTGTGTCCCCCTTCATGAGGTCTGTGCAGGCTACGCTGCTCGGGGCTAGGCGCTGGTATGCTGAGGGGAGACAGTGCGAGTCTTGGCCCCGGGGGCTGGCTGGAGCGGCTTTGAGAGGGTCCTGGAAGCTGGACACTAGGCGTGTCTTGAGCTGCACGTGTCAGCCGGAGGTAGACTGTCGCACTGTATTGCTGGATACGGGTTGAGGAGGCTCTTCTTGCTGGCTTGCCTGATCCCTCCTGACCCCAGCGCACCCTGACCGTTCCGAGACGTGGGCTGAGGCTATTTTGTCCTGTCTGCTGTGTTGTTTCCCCCCCCGCACATGGAGACTTTCCTTTCTGATGAGACCCCCTGTCTGGTGATGTACCCCCCCCCCCGCCTCCTCGAACTGCGATTTCGATTTTTGGCTCCCACCCTGTTATAGCTGCTGAGATTTTTTAATTTTTTCTTTTTCTGGCACCTAACACTGGATGATACGCGCAAAAAAATTTGCGCTGCGCGAGCGCAATTGCGCAAAGAATGTAGTAGGGACCACTGTATTTTGCTGGCAGTTTGCCAATATTTGGGGAATTGCTAGCTTTCTAAATAGTCAAATTGTTTGTTCGGTGCATTTCACGGGCGATTCGGCTCTTTGAATAACCCCTAAAGTGTCAGAGAAATCTATGTGGCTGTTCACTAGGAGGAGAATTGAGGGAAAAAGTTATACTTTTTGGGCCACAATCAGTAGAGCTAAATGTAGCTGGAAAAAACTAATTCCGCTGTCTTGGTCATAAATTTGGGATTCATGGTGATTTCTGCAATTCATGCAACAAATTTTTATTGTAATAATATTATGTATTATTTTTATCGGAGACGCAAAAGAAAAACCCGGTCCTGTGCCATCTGACTCACTCCAGTATCCTGCGTTTCTTGAAATGATGAATTGTAAAAGAATGGCAACATTTTCTCAAAAATGCACGAAATATGGCTGGCCCGGTGCCAGCGTTTTGTGTTAGCAATCACATACTCCACCCTAGAGCAGGATGCCATGCCCAGCGGCTAAGCGGGGAATTTGTTTTTTAACGCTTGCCCCTCCGAGTTACTAGAGGAAACACGTCTAACAGCCATTGTGCTTTAGAAGAAATCTTCTCAAAGTTATGGGGAATCGCAACTGAGCATTTTATTTAAAAAGTGAAAAAAAAATTAAGATTTTCCAAGATCTGGAAAGTTAGATACATTTTTATAGAACCTCAAATTTGAAGAATTCCGTCTTTTTAACGTTTTCCCTTCCAGCAGACCCAACTCCTCCACTTTATAATAATATGACTCATAGTGCAAGTAAAAAGAACTGTAAAAATGAACTTCTAAAAGCGCCGTGAGATTTTAATTTCACTATAATAGATTTGTTCGTTTTTAGAACATTTTAATACCGATAGGGTTATTGGCTCGGGTCAAGCCCTAAGAGAATTAGTATGGGACCTCACCAAGATTTCTGTCCTCCAATTAGCAATTCTCATCACACACGTAACAGAAACATACACTCAGACCTTATAGCTTTATACAGATAAAGATATGTGCGTCTAACAAAATATATGATACGTGACAATAAATATATGATTTGACAGAGAAAACTATCAGGGTTTAATCTAGATAAATGCAAAGTTATGCACTTTGGAGTGAAGAACACACATATAATTTATACCCTAAATGGTACGGAGTTAGGGAAATCCAAGCAGGAGAAGGATTTGGGAATAATCATAGACTTCAAACTAAGTAACAATGTGCAATGTCAAACAGCAGCCGCCAAGGCCAGCAAGGTATTGGCATGCATTAAAAGGGGAATTCACTCACGGGATGAAAACATAATTTTGCCTCTGTATAAATCAATGGTCAGGCCACACCTTGAATATGCCGTGCAATTTTGGGCACTGGTCTTAAAAAAAGATATTATAGCGCTAGAAAAAGTGCAGAGACGGGCAACTAAATTTAATAAGGGGAATGGAAGGGTTAAGTTATGAGGAAAGACTAACAAGCTTAAACATGTTTAGTTTAGAGAAACGGCGCCTTAGAGGGTATCTGATAACCTTATATAAATATATACGGGGCCATTATCAACCATTGTCTGATAACCTATTCATTAATAGGTCTATACACAGGACAAGGGGTCATCCATTTAGACTGGAAGAAAGAAAATTTAGCTTAAAGCATAGGAAGGGTTATTTTATGGTGAGAACAATAAAGCTGTGGAATTCTCTGCCTGTTGAGGTGGTTGGGTCAGAGTCTGTACAGACTTTTAAAAAGTGACTGGATGACTTCCTGCAGACACAGAATATTAAGGGTTATAATATTTAATATGTGGGTAAAAGCTTATTGATCCAAGGAGAAATCTGACTGCCATTCTGGGGTCAAGAAGGAATTTTTTCCCAGTATGTTGCATATTGGCAAGCATTTCAGACTGGGTTTTTTGCCTTCTTTTGGATCAACAGCAGTAGGTTATGTGGGAGAGGCTGAACCCGATGGACGCATGTCTTTTTTCAGCCTATATAACTATGTATAACTATGTAGGGTTATTCAGAGAAAGGTGAAACTCCAGAGAATTGGCAGGAGAAGAGAACAATCCTGACCAAATAGCCGATTTGGAAAGTGAGATAAATGGGAGAATTTTTCTGGTTTGGCTATTTTGATCTAGAATTTTCACTTCACCAGTCATTCTCCTGAGTTTCACCTTTCTTTAAATAGACCTGTATGATTAGACACTTGAATACAAGCATTATAGTGTATGGGAACAATGGGAACTCTGTTCCCTCAGCAAAAAAGTGGTCGGAACTGCGTTCTCATGCGTTCCCCTTTAACCTGACACCTGGTTATTGGACATTTTTGCTCTATCCTGTTCCTTTTGGTAAAACTATTGTTTGATTATCTTTTCAGTTTTTGTTTAGAAAGATATGAGGTTTTTCAGAAATCATATTGAAAAACAAAATAACATGTTTTATTCAGTTTTATCTAGAAATAGATTTCTTAATATAAATACATGACATTTTTTGTGCTGCTTGGTACCCGATCATGGGCCCTATTCCTTCCCTAACGCTAAAATGCGACCGCTAACGGAAAAAAATCAGCACCTGCAGGTTTCCCTGTAGTGTCCCGATTTTAGCATGAGATTCCGGCGCAGGCGCTACTTCAGCACCTCGCTCTGGAACCAAGCACTACCCTCAGTGACACTTGTTGCAGCGCTTCCACACCGTTGCGAGTGTCACCTCATAGGACTCCATGCGGGCTTGCGCTGCCGAGCAACAAGCCCTGCGCGATCTCGCTCTCACAAGATTGCGCAGCGCCGCAGAGTGATAGCGGAGGGAGACTGGCGACTTTGTCCCCAGTCTCACTCTGCTCGCGGCCAGAAGAAGCAGTGGATCGGGCCACCTTTCTCGCCAACGGATGAGATGTGAGTATCTGCTTTTTTGGGGAGTTTTAGGGGGTGCTAAATGATTCTGCAAAAGCGCAATCAGTTAACACCAGCTTTTAGGTGTGGCTAAATTTTTGGTTAACCCATTGATGCTTTAATTAGCGCTAGGACTTTGTAATACCTTACTTAATCGAACACTAATTACTGATTGTGCTCCCCATGTTAAGTTTAGGGAAGCCTACCACCTGACTCCGTAACAAGACATCCAACCGACCCAAAAATGGTCCTCACCTCTCCCTGCATTAACTCATCACTGCAGCCCCCCCCCTCCTGTTTCCAATCTCCTCACCCATCAAGATTGTAAGTTCCCACAGGAATAGGGCCCTCATGTCCTCCTGTTTCTGTTGGCAGCCATACTGACCTGCCTCCTTTATGCATCTTAGAATTGTCCTGTCTTTACTCGTTACACCTTTGTACAGCGCTGCGGAATGTGTTGGTGCTTAATAAATATTAAATAATAATAATAGGATGTGCAAAGTACAGTAAACTAGCGCAATCTCTGACGCACTAACGGAATGTTGAGAGGTTTAGCGATAGGACGGTAATATGGGTGGCATGCGTTAAAGTCACTTATCCTGGAATTAACGCTTACTCACCCGAACGCTACAATTAGCGTTAACTGGGGAATAGAGCGCAGTGTTGGCGAAATTTTAAGATGATGAGGTGCTGGAATTTGATTCTATGGCTATTTAGATAAGCCCAAACGTCTTCCCTATAGGGCAACAGAGAATGAGTTACAATGCACAAGTTTTATTTACCAGAATATAAAGGTTATATCAGCATGTTGCAAAATACTTCGGGCTCTATTAAATACTTTGCGCAAACGTTAACGCGTGCGCAAAAACACATTAACGAGAGGGGAAAAACCCTTTGCGCAGAACGTCATATTACAATATCCGCGCAAAAAATGCGCGTTAACGTCTACCGCTGGTGAACCTGCGCGAGCGTAATGTACTTTGCGAGTCCTATACTTAACATTGTGACCACAAATGCGTTTATGTGCTGGTATGCGGATGGTATTAAGATCTCTGAGCAAATTTTAATGGGCAGCGTTTGCGCCCATAATTTTAAAGTCTTTTAAAAGCTGATGTTAATGTCAAATCTGAACGTTCTGGCCGAACCCAAATGCACCAGCCCAAAAAAAAAATACAGCACAGTATAGTTACACATTCTACACATACCCAAACAATAAAATTGAGAGGTTGTGCTTGTTTTTATTATTGCTGCAGCATATATACTCAGATTGATTTTGACAGGCGCAAAAACTGAACGGGAGACAATTGTGGTTCTTAATTCAGATTGCCCACCGATTTCTGCGCGCAGCGCTAATGCGCGCGCATTTTCGCGTGTCTTTTTTTTACGCGTGTTATTTTTTGACAGATGAAAAAATGCGCTCGGATTGTAATACCAGCGTTAATTTACGCACGTTAACGTTTAACGCTGCGCGCAAAAAAAATAGCGCTACGCGTGCGATTTTGCGCAAAGCAGTTAATAGAGCCCCTCATGTGTCAGAATATACAGATTTAAACATGGACGAGGTATTGAATGCATTAGAATCTATTTCAATTATCTAGCTGACGAGTATTTCCGTCATTTCTCCATCCTCCAGCACACATCTTATCGCTAGTCGTCTCATTCCTGCTGAGTTGAGCCTAAACTTTTTCTCTTCTGGTGTCCATGAATTAAAGATACATTCCGTGCGCTGTGACCTCTCAACGTAAATTCGATGTGTTCTAAATCTGTGCCAAATGACCCGGTAAACCTCTCTGCGTCTTCATACACGTAAAGGAAAACAAAACCTTTTTTAATATACAATGTGAAACACGAAAACAAATAATGAAATGATGGTCTGCAAGTTGTAAACGGTTTCAGTGGCTTTAAAAAGAACGCTCAGAGCAACGAACGTATAATCGTTTCTTTGTTTAGTAACACAAACTTCAAAGGATTACAGAGAAGCATCTTTTAATTAATTAGTGAAGAAGTAGGCGTAATAAAATGAGATATTGCTTTAGCGTGCTTCCCCAAAAATAACAACCCACAATATAAATGTATCAATAATCCAAATCAAAAAAGAGATCACTGTATCCTCCAGTACTCGTATTGGCATCTAGAGTAATCCAGCTTAATCCACTCCATACACGCACAATGCCTGGCCAAAAAAAATGTTACCTCCTGCATTTAACTAAGTAAGTAGGTGTGAGCCTTCCATTGGATAATTATTGCAATGATTAATGTTTCAGCTGCAAACAATGAGGTCATATGACTCCCTGAATATACTGAATGAGCATGTTCTCCCATCAATGGGTTTTTCTTCCCTGATGGCACAGCAGGCATATGCCAGGATTCATCGGGCTCAAATTGTGCAAGAGTGGTTCAGGGAGCACAAAACATCATTTTCACACATGGATTGGCCACCGCACAGTCCAGACCTTAACCCCATCCAGAATCTTTGGGATAATGTGCTGGAGAAGACTTTACACAGAGCTGCGACTCTCCCATCAAGCTTATCAAAATGATGCCAGGGCGAATGCGTGCCGTAATCACAGCAAAAGGCGCTCCAACCAAATATTAAGGCTAGGGTCAGACAAACGCATTTTTCGTGTTGTCCGTGAAAAAGTGCGTTCGAACGAATGGATGCATTTTTTCACGGATACGCGATAGCGGTCATACGATGCGCATTTTCGTCCGTGATTTTGTACGGATCATCAATAAAACACTTTTTGTGTCTGGACGTTATGTTGGCCGGACATTAGCAGTGTCTGACGTCTCCTAATCACCCACACACGCCTCTAGCGGACGCAGCGCACTCTGTACGTCAGTACTAGCGGTTTCACGGTCTCGAAAAAATGCGTTAGTTTGCCGCTTGCGTTGCGCGGCTGAACTTTCGTGCGGCCGTACTTCGTATATTGCCCGTCATTGGCCGTCATTTGCTGCTACTACGGCCGTGATAAAGTGCGGCTGCACGCGCATTCGCACTGCATTCATCTCACCCCAGCCTTAAGCATGTGACTTTTTGGGGGTGCCAGACAGTGTACACACAGTGTATATATAGATTTTCACAAGAGGGTGTGTATTTGTGATGTCTTTGAAAGTATCTAGTAATTCGTTTTATTAAGATTGCAGTTTCAGTCCTTGTCTGTATTTTGGCGGAGCTTGAAAAGATCTTTCTAGGAATGAAATGTGGATCGTGATGAAATTTAATAATTAGATTCTTTGATAGACTCTTTGAGTTCGCTCCTCCGGGGGTCCCAGCAGTTTCCATAAGGTTCTGTATGAAAGCAGGGCAAGCAAGAGGAAACATGGACGAGAAAGAGCTCTGCCGCTACGGTCCTGGTTCATCCTTCATCACTAGTTGCAGGAAATACAAGAGTGTCATCAGTAGGGACTGATAGATATCCATATAAAAAAGTATAGTAAAGAACCAAGTCCCGGCGCAGCTAGAGCTTCGAAAGGCCAGACGCCGATCAATTATAGATCAAAAGAGGACCAGGCGCTCAAATTCTGCTATACCTGGAACCACTTTTTGTCTATGATCAGTGGGGAGAGGGCTGCTCAAATATTGTCGAACCACCAGTTACAGTTACAAGCATTTATAAAGTGCCAACATGTTCCGTAGCGCTGCACAATGGGAGAGACAGAATAACAAATTAACAAACACATTAAACATACAGAACAGTAGGAGAGGACCCTGCTCAAGAGCTTACAATCTAAGCTAAAGGCTGGGCAGTACTTTATCTGCCTATAGCAAATATATTATCAGGGTTATTCAGAGAGAGGTGAAAAGCAGGAGAATGGCTGGAGAATGGAAAATTCTCCCATTTATCTCACTTTCCAAATCAGTTATTTTGACCTAGAATTTTCCATTCTCCAGCCATTCTCCTGCTTTTCACCCCTCTCTGAATAACCCTGTATTTATTTATTTATTAAGTATTTTACCAGGAAGGATACATTGAGATTTCTCTCGTTTTCAAGTACGTCCTGGGTTCAAGAACATTGAAATGTTACAGTTGTTACAGAAATGCAAAGTAATACAATGCAAGATATTAAAAAAACAACACAAATATACAGATTAACACAGAAAGTAAATACAGTATGTAGGAAATAGTCATTATGTTATGTAGCGCTCACTCCCGGAGGAGCCGCTGAATTTAACCGCGGGTCAGTCTCCCCACACTAGGGAATAAATATACACCAGCACTGTTGTGGATTTTATAAGTTATATAGTTTACTGATCTCAAATAAACTGGCATATATAGAGCAGCACGGTATACATATATATTTACAGGAGTTCGTAATGCGAGAAACGTGCAGCGGAAAAGAAAAAGGAATTTTAACCCCTTTGTTGCTGGAATGTGAGTCCCGTACAGATTGTGTCCCAAGAAGGTGTGCGTGTATGCGTGTGTTGGTACCCGGGTACTAGATTCAACTGGCCAGTGGATGATTTCAATGTGTCTTCGACTAGTCACGTTGGGGCCCTGTAGGTTTAGACAAACTGCAGCGTGTTTTATTATTTTACTGTGGCCGGGAAGGCCTCTCACCCATCCGCCAGATAATCTGCGCTCTGCTCGACCCAGGACATCTCTCCACTTGATTTGGCTGGGACTCTGTGCCACCGGATCTGCTTGTCTGTCTCTGCCACAAGATGCTCAGCTCACCGCCTGCACTCCCATTAGATCATCGCGGTCTCCTAACTCGGGGTCCATCTGCAGCTCTGTTTCTGTGTAAACTTCTCAGCCGTGGATTACTAGGTCTCTGGCAAGTAATTGAAATCGATCTCCAGCTCCGCAAGGCAGCACCTGTGCTCCGGCCTGGTCACAATCGCTCCTTGTCTCACGTGCGTCTTGCTCTGTTCACCCCTTGGCGCGCACTGTCTCTCCTCCGCACGAGGTTGCGGATGTGTCTCGGTTCTCCCCACCCACTTCCTGTCTCTGCCCCAAAGCATGCTGGAAAATGTAGTCCAAAGTGTCCAGTATTGGTTTACATTGCGCTCGTCTAACCCTGGTGGCCAGAAACAAGTAATTACAGCAGCAGGATTTAAACCAGCGCTACAGTTACATGTTTACAGATTGCATTTCAGGGTGTATATTATGGACTATCCATGTTAGTGACCTAAACGACTCTCCATCCCCATCCAATCAGTGAGCTCCAGCTCACACTTGCATTAAAGCACATAATTCCTGGAAGGTATATAAAATGCCTTATCTGTAGTGCCACTTAAGGGAACTTTCCTGCATTATATATAATCACACAGCGATGATGTCACTGACTCTCCCACGATACCCATGTTAATTGTGTAGAATTTGTCTTTCATTTTTTTACGACAAGGTCTTTCGTTTTTTAAGAGCAGGTCCGTGGACACTAATATTCTCGTGCAATGTCCAGTAAACGTGGGAAAAGCATCAATCGGTTATTTTATGGTATCTTCCGCAACGGAGAAACACAATATTGGAAACTCGAGCAGTTTTATTGCTTGGTGCGTCATCCTTTGAAGGGTCATATGATAGGCTTTGCGCCAGCTGAGCTAATGAATGAGCTGATTTATTAAGGTGAAAAGAGCTGAAATGCAAAGCTAGTAAGTATAGTCTAATCTCTGAGAGTGTCTATGATTTATTTACTTTAAATAAGACCAGTGTAGGGCGAAACGGGGAATGCCCACAATATAAAACTTCACTTTTATTATATATATTTTGAAAAAAAACCTATAAATAACCTTCTAAAAAAAAAACTGGGTGTCTTTTTTTTTATTCCGTTACTCCTTGTTTTGCAGGGTGAATAGTAAGGTTTACTTTTTCTAATTTGTCAGTCCGTATACCGGGAGGCCTATTCCACTTGAGCCGCTAGCGTTAATGAGTGAGCCTTTAACTCCTTCACTCCCAAAGCTGAGTTATCTCGATTTCTGCACTGTAATGCATTGAAAAGCAGTCATTCGCACATCAAAATGCACTTTTCACACATTTCAAAGCAAGATTAGTGGAGAAATAAAAATCCTTTGTTTTATCGCTCTCCAAACACCCTGTGGAGAGGTAAAAAACAAGCTGCAAATAGAAACCTCAAACCTCACTGTAAAAAAATCTCAAACACTTTACTGATGGATTACAGCAGCCAGGGAGAGGGCAGAATACAGGGAGAGCTCTGGGGTCACTCACTGCTGTACAGGGATAAGATTCAGGGGGTTATAATGACCCATGACATACTTGAAAACGAGAGAAATCTCAATGTATCCTTCCTGGTAAAATCCTTTATAAATAAATAAATAAATGACTGAAAATCCCTGTACAGTACAGATAGTCGGTTTCTGTATTTTTCATTATTTTTATTATCCATCTTTAACAGATCTACTGGATAGACACAAAAGCCATTTCTGTCTGTATGCGAATAATACAGACCACGTGTGACATTGTGAAAGATAAGGGACACCATCTAGAGCAGGGATCTCAAACTCCGGCCCCCATATGTTTCGGAACTACACCTACCATGATTCTCTGGCCATTTATTGCATTGTAAAGAATTCTGGGAATTGTAGGCAATAAACATCTAAGGGGGCGGAGTTTGAGATTCCTGATCTAGAGTTTAGAACCTTTAACTCCAGCAATATTTCCAAAACGGATAAACTAATACATGAGAAATAAAAAATTAGTCCATTTACATTATTTAAATTTTTTAACTAACTCAGAACAACAATCTCTGCAAATTTTCTATTTCTCCATATATTTAATTCGTATATCCGCATCCTATGGTTCAAATAAACATTATGATAAAAACAAATCGTGTGTTAATGAAGGGGTTAAGGATAATGGTCCCACTTGTTAATGTTTAGGGCTTCCCTGCTCTTCCAGTTGAACTGCAAAATATATCTCATTGCAGCAAATATATAAAGGTGTAATTCTTAGCTGCTGTTGGTTGTGGACAGGAAAAGTTTCAAGAAATAACTGGTAATTTTAATATGCGGCTTATTCAGAGAACACCGAAATGTCACCGACATTTCGGTGTTCTCTTGTTCTGGCACTTCCCTGCACTTCGGGGAATCAAAGTTCCCCACCCTGTGGTGAATTCAGCATTCACCACAGGTTCCCCAGAGAGCAGGGTAAACCCGCCGCAATCCCACCGCATTCCCGCCGAACTACCGCCGGAAATCACTGCAAAAAACACGCCAAACACGTCGGAAAAAGTCGACGAGCCGCCGAAAAAACCGACAAGCTGACTAATGGGGTAAAAAAAAACCAATATGATTGAAAGTTTGAAAATCGAAATGCTGTTTGCAAAAAAACTACTGAACGAAAATGCCTGGAATTTACATCTAAGATCCTATGAATGATAATAAAAAGGTATGTTACAGAAAAAAGGAGAAATGCTTTTTAACCACTTCGCTGCGGAGGACGCGCTCAGCGCGTCCTGCAGCAGGAAGGGTTGGCTGCGGAGGACGCGCTGAGCGCGTCCTCCCGAAGCAGCCTGCGATCGGACGGATTCCGGCCGATCGCTGTGCCCCACGGTGCGGGCTGACATCCAAGATGTCAGCCCGTCAATCCGGGACCACCGCAGGCACAATAGATGTCATCGCGGTGGCGCGATGACATCTATTTCAGGCGCCCCCCACCCGCGTGTGTGGAGGAGGCGCCTGAAAGGGAGGGGGGGAGGTCCTTCAGACCTCTCTCCCTGATGATCGCGGGAGTCCTGAGCTTAATGCCAGGCACCGTTTGGAAGGGCACAGCCTGCCCTTCCAAACGGTGGCTGTCATTAACCCCTGGGGAGCCGGATCACAAATCGGCGCTGAAAAGCGCCGGTTCGTGATCCTTTCCCGGAGCTGGCCGACATCTTGGATGTCGGCCAAGCCTCCGGGAACTCCCCCTGAGGACTGGCGTCATCGTGCATAGCACGATGACGCCAGTCCTGGAGTTAACCCCTAGCTGCCACCAATGGTGGAGATAGGGGGTTCCAATGAACCTATCTCCCGATCCCTGGCAGCTAGGGGCTAAAGTTGAGCATGGCCGTTCCAACGATACCAAACATGACTGAAAAAAGTTTTTAAAAAAAATGTAAATTAAAAATAAAAAATAAAAATATTTAAAAAAAAATCAAGTTTTTTTTTCTTTTTTTTTGGTTCGTTAATGCAGCAATATTGTTCCCATTTCAATTATAATGTGAACAATGATACTGCACTAACGATTTTTGTATGCGGTGCGTTTGTTAAAAATCGTGTAATTTTCCCCCAAAAAAAAATGTAACGAGACCCCATTTCTAATTTTTTTAACAAGCGCCCCATACAAAATATAACCGCAATTGCTCGCATGTTAAAATGTGAAAAAAAACACTTTACACGTTGTAAATTTTTGAAAATTCAAATTTTATTGCATATTTTGTTATAATATACAGACAGGACATAACATACATATAATAATGACATATTATGAATCTTCCGAATCTGCCGGAAAGAACGATATATCATATGTCTGAGTCATATAATAAAATAAGGCTTCAAAACGCGGTTAAACATGATGAGCGAAACCGGTAAAAATGACCTAAGCACAAAGGCGGGAAATGCCTCAGCAGCGAAAGGGTTAACAAAATGGCATTTTTTTTGCCAAAAAATGCCTAAAAGATCCTAACAGAAATCAATAAATAAAGAGACTTTTTACTGCAGAATAAAATAATAAAGTTTATTAGATATTGAATAAAAACGGGAATATTTTTAACATTGAAGCCTATGGGATTCTCCTGAATAAACCTGTCGAATGAAACCACTGAACAGCAGGGCAATTTGGCAACTTTTCACTGCTGTTCTGTGAATAGATTAACCATAGCTTCTCTAGGGGGGATTTCACTGCCTTTGAACAGGCACCGCACTTGCTGACAGTTCGCCAAAATTTGGCAAACTGCCTGCTCTCTGAATAGCAGAATGGCCCTTAAATGTCACCGTACGGGGAAATTCCCTGTTTGGTGACATTTCGGGCCAGATCGGCTCTCTCTGAATAACCCTTATCAATGATCGTGACCTGAGCAGTATTTTACCATGATATCCTGTGAATTCATCAAGTTTTATACTCGTCACTGATCTAAGCTGCGGTAAGGACTGTCACCTTTCCTTCTAACCCATTGTGCAGATTACTGGTTTGTTAAACCGCTAATGTTCCTGTCAGTTACTTCTTCAGCAGGTGTATGGGGCAAACCTGATTAGAGGAAATGGTTCTGACTGGAAGCATAAAGGCCACATTGTGTCTTTTTTTATTTTCTTTGTCCTCTTAAAATTATTTGCATCTGTAACATTTATTATGCAGCTGTCGTCTGCTGACACGGTGCGCTCTGGAGATGTAGCAGCTGCTAGTTAATGTGGAAATGAAAAGGGCGGCTGCTGATCTGACAGTGAAATCAATCGAGAAATAGAACGTGGTATGTCTAAAAATGTTACAGGAACAAAACATAAACATATAAACATGATACACATATAGGGCTGACTTCCAAGTCAGGCGCAAACCTACCCAACGCTTTGGAAAACTTACAAACTCCATAGGCTTTAATGGCTCTTTTAAGTTTACACCTGACTTGGAATCTAGCACATAATAAAGTAACTAAAACATGCAATCCGTCAGAATGTTGTCACTATCCCTAAAACCAGTAATGTCAATTCAAAGCTTAAATCACCATCACGTTTTGATCGAGTTCCTTGTTCTTTACGCATCTCTAATGTAAGGGACGAGAAATTGATATCTGCCGGGATCATCATTACTCTATGCAAATGCACAGCACTGTCACAAATGACTCCGTCCTTCGATCTTACCCAATATGGAGCCCCATTCCCTTTCTCACGCTAAAATGGGGATACTAACGGGGAAAACCTGCACCTAATAGGTTTCCCCGCAGCATCCTCTTAGCGTGAGATTCTGTGGCAGGCGCTACTTCAGCACCTTGCACCGGAACGAATCGGTACCCTCGATGATACTTGCAGTACCACTTCCTCGCTGCCACGAGTATCACTTCCTGAAATCCATAGGACTCCATGGAATGTTGCGCTGCCAGGCCAAGAGCCCTGCTTGATCTCGTTCTCACGAGATCGTGCAGGGCCACTGAGTGATCGTGGAGACAGACTGGGGACTATTTGTCCCCAGTAGTCTCACTCTGCTCCGGGCGTCAAGAAGCAGAGGAACGGACCGCCATTCTCACCGCTGGATGAGAGGTGAGTATCTGATTTATTAGGGGGTTTTAGGCTGGGGTGAGATTAGTGGCAGTAAGAGAGGAAGGAACGTCTGTGAGAGTAGACGTTCCTTCCACTTGACGCCCGTCTGGCCACCTCCTATGGAGGATCGCTCTTTGCAGTCCCATCAGCTCGCGTCCTAGCGGTTTGACGGGGAGACTTGCTGCATGGACGCTGTCGCGCGTGCAATTCGTGCGTGCGTGCGTGCGTTCGTGCGTGCGTGCATGTGCGCGCAACAGTATATGGCTGACAGCGTCACAATGCTGCAACGGTCGCCGGAACTCACATCTGTACGGGCACACACAGTGCGCTTGTCTGACCTCAGCCTTAGGGGGTGTTAAATGATTCTGCAAAAGTGGAATGTGTTAGTACCAGCTTCTAGATGTCGCTAACTTTTTGTTTAACGTATCGGTGTGGTAATTAGCGTTATGACTTTAATACCTTACTTAGCGAAACACTAATTAATGATTGCGCTCCCCATGTTAAGTTAAGGCGCAGAGTACAGTAAGCTCGCGCAACCACTGATGAGCTAACAGATTTATGTGCGTTTTAGCGTTAGGAAGGTAATATGTGGGGCATGTGTTAAAGTCACTTATCCTGATGTTAACACTTACTCACCCAAACGCTACAGTTAGCGCTCACCAGGGAATAGGACCCATGGCAGATAGAGAGACTCAGAAATAATGGGTCCATCAAGACCACAAATATCCTTCTGATCTGGCTTTCAGCGATGTAAAACTACGTTGTTATGGCTTTGATCTGACGCCAGGCTTTCAGGATTCCCACCTTTTTAGTAGTGAGGTCTGACTAGCATAAAAATGCTTTAATTACAAATTGTGATAGGGGGCTAATAAAAAGCATAACAAGTAGACCCTTATTTTGGCTGAGTCAGTAATGGGGAACTGCAAATGCAAAAATACAATGCAAGCCACTTAAGCAGCTTCCTATTACCGGCTCCGTTACGTGTCAAACGCTATGGTACCAGCAGCAACAATGTGCGTCACACCGGAGAACTATTTCTGTATGTGTCTTTTGCTCTACAGTTAGAGGAAGCAGTGGTTGATGCTCTCCTCTCGTTGCTGGATGAGGGTAAGCTTTGGATGTCTTAATATCTTTTATTTCCAATGTTAAGTGATTTTTCTGTTGCAAAATCACTTACCACCGGCACCCTTGAGATTTGCCTTAACACAACGGGTGTGTTTATGCTTGGAATGGTCATTGTAAGTCAACCAAAAACCTCATTTATTGTAGATATTATACATGGGTTGAACATGTATGACATATATTTCTTCTTTGTACATGTTCCGGGGCTGGCTGATGGAGTTGCGTAGCTCCTTCTGATGGGAATGGAAGCTGAGCACGCAACATTTTTTATTTGTCAGCACCAGCTTTTAGCAGATATTTTCCCAATGATGGCTGCGGACGGGAATAACTATCGATCTTGGAGTGAGTGCTATTATTTCCGCAGCCATGTCAGTTATGAGCTGTTAACCTATTATACCATGACCCATCGGAAGCTGGAGGCTGGAAATTGAGATTCGTAGAGCTATCCAATGGTTGGTGCTGAACGGATTAATGACATCACTTAAAGATCTTAACAACTCACACCTACAGGTTTGAAATCTGAATTACCGTTGGAGAAAACAGCATTATTTTACTATAAAATACTATTCATCCTCTGCTTCACCTTCACAGTATGCTTTAACATAAATATTGCCTGCTTCTCATACACAATATACCTGAACACTTCTATCACTTACCTGCAACACACTTCACCCATACAGAATACTTTAATACAGGCCTGTCCAACTCTGGCCTCCTAGATCTTTGTGAACCACACCTCCCATGAGTCCCAGGCATTCTATGGCATTCAAAGAATTCTGGGAATTGTAGGCATCAACATCTGAGTTTGACAGCCCTGCTTTAATACTCGATCGAAGACACGAGTCTCCAAACCAGGATAATCACAGAATACCTGGGCACGGCTTGGAACATTTGAAGGCAGCCGAATGTAATGTGAGTAATTCTATGCTTGTTCATTTGTTCTGTCTTACAGGTTAGAAAATCAATATGTAAAAAGGGTCAGAAGGGCAAAGTAATCACCGTTTGCATGTAATGATACTGCTATTATTTATTGTAGTCATGGTTTCTTCTTATAATGGTACAAATGCAATAAACACGATACGTGTTAAGCTCTTACTCCCCCCCCCCCGCTGCCAGTTTTTCTGATTTCCAGTGAATTTTCAAACAATCGATACGCAGGGCTATTCTGGAATGGCCTCCTGCGAGATCTAGAATGACCAGCAGCTGTGTTCACCGAGGTCCTATACCTTCTAGGGTTTCCAGTACTGCTGATAGAGCTTGTGATCTGAAGCCTGAACACTTACGCAAATCAGCGGCCTTCGTGCAGTCAGCATCCCTTGTCTTCCTGTGTTGCATATATTGTACATTAACGTATGAGTTTTGGCTTTCCTGTTTAGATAAAGGATACTTAGAAAGGAAGAGCTTAGATTTTTTTAGAATGTTCGCTATGAAGTCAAGTTCAGTGTGATGATACATTGTTTCCATTGTTCTAGGGATTCAGTATCGTTTGTAATCTCTTCAGAAGTTCAATTTTCTTCTTGACCTGGGGCAAAGAGAGGTATTATCATTGGACATAAAGTACATCCGTAGACTATCAGGTCTATTCAAAGAAAGGTGAAAACCAGGAGAATTGGCAGGAGAAGAGAACAATCTAGACCAAATTGCAGATTTGGAAAGTGAGATAAATGGGAGAATTTTTCTGGTTTGGCTATTTTGACCTAGAATTTTCACTTCTCCAGTCATTCTCCTGAGTTTCACCTTTCTTTGAATAGACCTGTATTTATATGATTTGTGCCACTGGCTTTACTTTATGAGGACTAGATACCATGCCCTGCTTAGCTTTGATCTAGCCTTTTCCTTTATTCTGCGTGGTGTAGCAGCCATATGAGACAATATATACAAGGGGTTAAAAAATCCGTTAGCGATTCGGAGCTGGCTCTTTTCAGCAGCACAGGTTTACTGTACTTTGCGCTTGCTATGCTTAACATGGGGAGCGCAAAGAGTTAATTAGCGTCAGGATTACAAAGTCCTAAAGCTTATTACCGTCCTGCTGCCGTTAACTCAAAAGTTACCCACAGCTAGGAGCGGGTGCTAACTGGTTCCGCTTTTTCCAAATCCATTATCACCAGCTACAAATCCCCCCAAAAAGCCCATACACACCTTCCGCTCCTCGGCGAGAATGACGGCCTGATCCATCACTTTTGGCCACTGGGAGCAGAGTGAGATTGGGGAAAAAGTCCCCAGTCTTCTTCTGTGATCAATCTGCCGACCTGCGAGAGGCGACATCCTGCCGGTCATGTGACCCAGCAGTCAAAGCCTCAATGGACTCCATGGAGGGGATGCTTGGGGCGGTGCATTAGCGCTGCCTCAAGTATCCTGATGTTTAGCGCTGCGTTACGGGGCAGGCTGCTGGATTAGCACCTGCCCCGTAATATGGAGCTAAAATGGGGACGCAAAGGAGAAACCTGCAAGCACATGATGCATGTTTTCCTCCTTAGGCTAGAGTCAGACGAACGCATTTTTCGCATCGTCTGTAAAAAAGTGCGTCCGAACGCATGGACGTACTTTTTCATGGAATACGCGACAGCGGTCATACATGCGCATTTTCGTGCGTGATTTCATATGGGTTCCAAACCAGGAAACTTTGGGTGTCTGGACGTTATGGCCGGACATGAGCAGCGTCTGACGTCTCCTAATCACGCACACACGCGGCTATCCGGACGCAGCGCACTCTGTACGTCAGTACTAGCGGTTCGACGTTCTTGCAAAAATGCGTTTGTTTGCCGCTTGCGTTGCGCGGCCGAACTTTCGTGCGGCCGTACTTCGTGTGTGAGCCTGCGTTGGACGTCATTTGCTGCTACCACGGTTGTCATAAAGTGCGGGTAAACGCACGTTCGAAATGCGTTCGTCTGACACCAGCCTTAGCCTCCCCGTTTTAGCGGTCAGTATGTAATACTGCCCAAATTTTACAAAAATGTAGTCCTTATAAACGCAGCATAAATGTATCCAGTTACATATTTCTACAGATTATGCTTAACACACTTGCAAAATTTTGTAGATATCAATGTTGATTCAGTGAAGGAATTATGTGCATTTGTGCATGCATTGATATTTACAAATAATAGAGATATACTTGTAGTGTTTGCTCTTAAACAAGGTTCCTGAAATCTTAAACATGAACACACATAAAAACAAACATTGTACCGTATGCTTAAACGTTCTTAAGCATAGAATTATAACATGTCACCTCTCACTTGATCCAGAGCCTTATACACAGGCTCTGTTTTATCAGTGTTGTTAGCTTGCACGGCGACACAATGCTGATAAAACAGAGCCGTGTATATGGCGCTAACTTTATCAGGGTTATTCAAAGAGAATCGAAAAGTCACCGCACATTCGGTGACTTTTGGATTTCTTCAATTCGGTTCGATTTGGCGATCCCGTTTCGGCGACCCTGCGGTGTATTCAGCAAGCACCACAGGGCCCCCGAATTGCAGGGAAAGGTCACCGCAAAACCTGGCGAATGCACGCCGAAAACCCGCAAAAACATCTGGATTAACCCCGCCGAACATGCTGGAGAAACCCGAGCAGCCGCCGATCACATGCAGCGCAGCCGCCGGAAAAAGCCGACACCGCAGACGAATGGAGTGAAAAAAAAAACCGTACGCTTGAATGATTGAAAAGTGAAACGCTGTTTGCAAAGAAACTACTGAGCGAAAATGTCTGAAACTTACATATGAGGTCCAGGGAATGATAATAAAAAGGGCTGTTACAGAAAAAATAAGTAAACTTAACCACTTCGCTGCTGATGACGCGCTCAGCACGTCCTCAGCAGTCCCGCTGGTGTGCTGAGGACGCGCTGAGCGCGTCCTCCCATTGGGGTCAGCGTTCGGCCGGGTTCCGGCCGATCGCTGGCCCCTCCGGTGCGGGCTGACATCCTGGATGTCAGCCCGGCATCCGGACCAGCAGCCGCCAGAATTAGGTGTCATCGCGGGGGCGCGATGACACCTAATTCAGGCGCCCCCCCCGCATGTGCGGAGGAGGCGCCTGAAAGGGAGGGGGGGGAGGTCCTTCGGACCTCTCTCCCTCCCGATCGGCAGCTCTGCGGGGGTTAACCCAGGCATCATTTGGAAGGGCACAGCCTGCCCTTCCAAATGATGCCTGGCATTAACCCCTGGGGAGCTGGATCGCGAATCGGCGCTGAAAAGCGCCGGTTCGCGATCCTTTCCCGGAGCTGGCCGACATCTTGGATGTCGGCCAAGCCTCCGGGAACTCCCCCAGAGTCCTAGAGTTAACCCCTAACTGCCACCAACTGTGGAGATAGGGAGTTCCAATGAACTCCCTATCTCCCGATCCGTGGCAGCTAGGGGTTAAATTTTGGTATGGTAACGATACCAAACATGAAAGTGAAAAATTTTGTAAAAAATAAAATAAAATGAAAAATAAAAATAAAAAAAAATTAAAAAAAAAATTAAAAAAAAAAAAATAAACACTTTTTTTTTATTTTTTTTGGTTTGTTAATGCAGCAATATTGTTCCCATTTCAATTATAATGTGAACAATGATGCTGCACTAACGATTTTTGTATGCGGTGCGTTTGTTAAAAATAGTGTCATTTTCCCCAAAAAACAATGTAACGAGACCCCAATTATTTTAACAAGCGCACCCCATACAAAATATAACCGCAATTGCTCGCATGTTAAAATGTGGAAAAAAACACTTTACACATTGTAAATTATTGAAAATACATATTTTATTGCATTTTTTGTTATAATATACAGACATGACATAACGTATACATATAATAATGACATATTATGAATCTACCGAGTCTGACGGAAAGAATGATATATAATATGTCTGGGTCATATACTAAAATAAGCCTTCAAAACACGTTTAAACATGATGCGCAAAACAGGTAAAAATGACCTCAGCATAGGGGCGGGAAAAGCCTCAGCAGCGAAAGGGTTAAAGCATTTATTTTTTTAAAAAAAATCAGACTTTTAAAAAAAAAAAAATTAAGAAAAATGCTTAGAGTATCCTAAAAAATCTATAAATAAAGAGACTCTTTACTGCAGAATTTTATAATGAACGGTTTATTAGATAATTAATTAAAACGGGAATATTTTTAACATTGAAGCCTATGGGATTCTCCAAAATAAACTTGCCGAATTAAACCACTGAATGGCAGGGCATTAGGGGAACCTTTCACTGGTGGTTTGTGTTCTCTGAATAGCCGAAGCAGTGCTTTTTTATGGGGATTTCACTGCCCTCAAACAGGCACCGTATGTTCAGGCAATTCGCCAGGATTTGACGAATTGCCTGCTCTCTGGATAGCCGAATGGCCAGGAAAGGTAACCGAACGCTGATTTTCAGCGTTCGGTTACCTTTCTCAAGCAATTCGGATCTCTTTGGATAACCCTGTAAATCAATATTGATATCTGCCACTATTTGCATTTGTGGGAAGTATAATCTGTATAATTTGTTACCTGTTTTAGTGTAATTTTTGGGGGCTTTTTGTGCACACCCTCTCCCCCATCACCGCAGCATAGCACAAACAGCAATGTTTATACCACTGTAAAATAGGGAATTATTTCTGGTGCTTGACAGTCACACTAATCGTTACTATGGACTGCATGCCTGGCAAGAGGTATGCTGGAGAATGCAATGACCTATCCGCACACTGATTGTATCTGAGATCCCGGAAACAGAACATAGGACTTCAGCATCTTCAATTTATTTCCCATTTTCTTTGTGGGTTTTTTTGAGAAAGGATTTTACCAGGAAGGATACCTTGAGATTTCTCTCGTTTTCAAGTATGTCCTGGGTGGCGAGTATGTACCGTTACGTGTCTTGCACTACTTCTTTTCCTATAGTCAAGTGTGTCTTTGCTCTGGATGAGTTGGGTTGAAAGTGCCTTCGCCTACATGGTTTTAGTGAATATTAATAAATTATTTTATTTTTTATTTAGAATGAATTAATATTTTTTTAAATTAAGAATTAATAAGTTAATTATTTTATTCACACATGTCCTTCACTCCCTATTTGTGCCCATAGTGCGCATTTTGAGATCCTAAGGACCTTGCTTTCTCTATTGTTGGATACCCCCATTTTCCAAGCTTTATTAGCAAGGGTCAAGTCGTAAAAAAAAATAACAATGGGAACTCGCCAAAATTTTTGGATCCAGCCAGTGGCGTAGCGTGGGTTGTCAGCGCCCGGGGCCAGCCCTAGAATTGTGCGCCCCCCCCCAACCTGTGGACACGTTATCGAGATATTGCCCCAGCTCACACATGGATTTGCCCCAGCCAGCTCACACATGAATATTGCCCCAGCTCACACATGAATATTGCCCCAGCTCACACATGGATTTGCCCCAGCTCACACATGGATTTGCCCCAGCTCATGGATTTGCCCCAGCTCACACATGGATTTGCCCCAGCTCATGGATTTGCCCCAGCTCATGGATTTGCCCCAGCACACACATTTGCCCCAGCACACGGATTTGCCCCAGCACCTCATGGATTTGCCCCAGCACATGGATTTGCCCCAGCTCATGGATTTGCCCCAGCTCACACATGGATTTGCCCCAGCTCACGGATTTGCCCCAGCTCACGGATTTGCCCCAGCTCACGGATTTGCCCCAGCACACACATTTGCCCCAGCACGCGGATTTGCCCCAGCACCTCATGGATATGCCCCAGCACATGGATATGCCCCAGCACATGGATTTGCCCCAGCTCATGGATTTGCCCCAGCTCATGGATTTGCCCCAGCTCATGGATATGCCCCAGCTCATGGATATGCCCCAGCTCTCATCTGGATATTGCCCCAGTTCCCGGACAGCGGGAGTGCCTGCCCGCCCCGGTCCTGAACAGCGTGCGAGTCCGTCCTGTTGAAGGGGAGGCGGCTGCGTGCGTGCACAGGTCACGCGGTCCGGCCAGTCAGGTGGTACAGAGACTCAGTACCACCTGATTAGACGGACCACGTGACCTGCGCCTGCACGCAGCCGCCTCCCCTTCAACAGGACGGACTCACTGTTTAGGACCGGGCAGGCACTCCCGCTGCCCGGCATCTGGGTCCCCTCAACCCGCGGGCCCTTGGGCGGCGCCCGAGGGCCCGGCGGGTCAGTCGGGCCACAAGTTTTAGGGGCGCATAATTTCAAAAGAAATTATGCGCCCCTAACAAAACTGCGCCCGGGGCCACGGCCCCCCCTACGCTACGCCACTGGATCCAGCTACAGTTGTGTTCAAAATTATTCAACCCCCAATGCTGTAAAGGGTTTTAGGGAATTTAGTGTACATTTGTAATTGTATTCAGAATGAAATCCTACAAGGACTTTTTAAAGAACCATATGCAACTAAAATGACATCAATTGGTTTTGTAATACAGTAGTAAATGTTTCTTTTGTGAATTCTGCATTGACACAATTATTCAACCCCTTAAAGACTACCACTCTGAAGAACAGAGGTTCATTCAAGTGTTTTCAATCAGGTATTGAAAACACCTGTGGATGTCACGGAGCAGCAATAAAGCATAATAAGCACCAATTAGGCAGCTTTAAAATGACTGTGATACTCAGCTCCTTCTAGACATTTACTGGTGTGGTTACAAACATGGTGAAGTCAAGAGAATGGTCCAGGAAGACCAGAGAAGAGGTGATTACTCTTCACAGGAAGGGCAATGGCTATAAGAAGATTGCAAAGATGTTAAACATACCAAGAGAGACCATAGGAAGCATCATTCGCACATTCAAGGCAAAGGGCACTGTTGAAATGCTACCTGGTCGTGGCAGAAAGAAGATGCTGACTTCGACTGCTGTGCGCTACCTGAAGCGTAGAGTGGAGAAAAGTCGCCGTGTGACTGCTGAGGAACTGAGAAAAGATTTGTCAGATGTGGGTACTGAAGTTTCAGCTCAGACAATACGGCGCACACTGCGTAATGAAGGCCTCCATGCCAGAACTCCCAGGCGCACCCCCTTGCTGTCTCCAAAGAATAAGAAGAGTCGACTGCAGTATGCCAAAAGTCATGTGGACAAACCACAGAAGTTTTGGGATAGTGTTCTGTGGACTGATGAAACAAAATTAGAACTGTTTGGGCCCATGGATCAAAGCTATGTTTGGAGGAGGAAGAACAAGGCCTATGAAGAAAAGAACACCTTGCCTACTGTGAAGCATGGCGGGGGGTCAATCATGCTTTGGGGCTGTTTTGCTTCTGCAGGTACAGGGAAGCTTCAGTGTGTGCAAGGTACCATGAATTCTCTTCAGTACCAGGAGATATTAGATGACAATGTGATGCAGTCCGTCACAAACCTGAGGCTTGGGAGACGTTGGACCTTTCAACAGGACAATGATCCCAAGCATACCTCCAAGTCCACTAGAGCATGGTTGCAGATTAAAGGCTGGAACATTTTGGAGTGGCCATCGCAGTCACCTGACTTAAATCCGATTGAGAACCTCTGGTGGGACTTAAAGAAAGCAGTTGCAGTGCGCAAGCCTAAGAATGTGACTGAACTGGAGGCTTTTGTCCATGACGAATGGGCGAAGATACCCGTAGATCGCTGCAAGACACTTGTGTCAAGCTATGCTTCACGTTTAAAAGCTGTTATAACTGTAAAAGGATGTTGTACTAAGTACTAAGATTGAATGTCACTTGGGGGTTGAATAAAACTGATAATGATGTGAGCACAGAAAAGACATTTGTGGTTATTTCATTATAAATGTTATGTTATATTTGTCTGACCTACACGTGCCTCTTTGATTTAATTGTAAGCAAGATGACTGAATGATCAAAATCAATGTCAAACTGGCCAAAACACTCAATTTCAGTGGGGGTTGAATAATTTTGAACACAACTGTAACTTAACCCACCGCTCAACACTCAAATGTGAAATTAATTATATACATATACTGAAATGAATACTATACATAAACTGCATTTTATTGGATTATTATGATAAAATTATCATATTTTTATCACTTAGCAAAGAAACATATATTAATGAAGCTAAATAAAAGCATCAGGCAGTATGGGCTGAAAGGGAACTCCCTTCCCTCTGCAAACATAGTGGAGGAATTGCGTTCCTGCTCGGCTTGACCCCTGATTATTAGCCTTACGTACTTATTTCAGTCAATTCACCTCGTTAGAGGGTTTTCTCCATTAAAATGCATGCTTACAATTAATCATACAGAATAGGGAGAACGCACAGGATTTCCTCTATTACAACTTTACAAAGATATTTTGAAACCATTGTTCTTTTATTAAATACTAGCTTTTGCCCGCGGCTTCGCTTGTGTGGATTTTAGGATTTGTTAAAATTGTTTTTTAAAAGAAACTTGAGGTTTTTTTGGTAGAACCCCCCTCCCCTCCACTTGGGATTTTTGGAAAATTGTAAAACACATGTCTTTTTATTTTTCAAGAAGAATGTAAGTGCAAAATTTCACACCTGTAACATCTTTGTTTTTTGAAATATAGGTATACTGATAAAAGTATTCACATCCCTTTCCCCCACCCCCCTTAACTGGATTTTCGGAAAATGGTAAAACATGTTTTTTGTTTTTTTTTTGCACGAAGATTGTAAATATCGAATTTCACACCTGTAAAATCATTGGTTTTTGAAATATAGGTATAGTGATAAAAGTATTCACCCCCCTTTTTTGCCCCCCTCCCACTGAATTTTTGGAAAATGGTAAAACACCTGTTTTTATTTTTCAAGAAGATTGTAAATACCAAATTTCACGTCTGTAACATCTTTGGTTTTTGAAATATAGGTATAATGATAAAAATATTCAGACCCCTTTCCCCTGACCCCCCAATTGGATTTGTGGAAAATGGCAAAAAACATGTTTGGTTTTTTCATGAAGATTGTAAATACCAAATTTCACACCCGTAACATCTTCGGTTTTTGAAATATAGGTATACTGATAAAAGTATTCAACCCCCCATTTTGCCCCCCCAAGGAATTTTCAGAGCATGATAAAATACGTGTGGTTTTATTTTTCAAGACGAATCTAAATACCAATTTTCAGGTCTGTAACATCTTCTGTTTTGGAGATACAGGTATCCTGTTTAAAATATTTAAAATATTCAACCCCCTTTTTTCGCCCCCACTTGGATTTTTGAAAAACGGTAAAATACGTGTTTTTTTATTTTTCAAGACGAATCTAAATACCGATTTTTCACATCTGTAGCACCTTCTGTTTTTGAGCTATAGGTATCCTGTTTAAAATATTCAACCCCCTTTTTCACCCCCTTATGGGTGGATTTTCCAAAAATCCTTCCTTAGTGGGTGCCCAGATCATAAAAACAGTGCACCTTCAAAATTTCACGTTCCTAGGTTAAACGGTTTCAGCTGGGCGTTGATGAGTCAGTCAGTCAGGACTTTCGCGTTTATATATATATATATAGATTAAGTCCTGTGTGCCCCCCCCCCCCATAATAAGACTTCTATTATCTTTAGCCGCCTTGCTCCCAGGTAATGCACTTTATAAATGTCAATGTGTGCCGTTTCCTTTTTCATTTTTTTTTAATCCCCATCATGACATGCCTGAGTATTTCCTGAATAGAGGCCGCGGCTTTCTTATGCGCACAGTATGGGAAGTCTTACACAATAGACACATAGGTAATTGATGTGAAGAACAAAGCGTTGCGCTGGAGAGCTGGGGTTATGAGGTCAGCTAACAGGCGCGCAATATGCTTTTTGGAATAATGGTAACTCTGCTATGATCCAAATATCACGATTGATACAGAGATCTAGTTGGCTCACCCGACTCTGAGTTACTGTAACTCTTGCGGCCAGTGGGCTTGTCTATGTCTTTAATATCAAAGGACAGTATATAGAAACCATAACAATTTTTTTTCAATGTTCCGAACAATATGGACCAACAACATGGTATGCGGCTACGATTTTCATTTGCAAACTCGGCTACTAAAAAACCCTGCAATCATGGGTGACATCGTATTTACGGATTTTTCATTAGGGAACGGTAAGTCAAATTATAGGCCAAAAAAGTCAAATTGAAGGAACACTAGAGTTTGATTATAAATTAAAAATTCAGCTATTTTGTCCTATAATTATTTGCAATACCTATCCAATTCTCCGCTAAACCACCACTTCTGCAAAATGTCTTGACCTGAATTTCCATAGGAATGATTGTTCCCTGTGGATAATTGCTACCACTCATGGGTGTCAATAGGTAGGCCTAGAAGATACACGTGCCCCTGCTGGACTTATGAGTAATATCTTCTTTTCTGGCCTTTACTCAAAGAGCCGATCCGTGCCTGAGACTGAGACTGATCTAAGCCTGAACTTAGACTGATCTGAGAGCATGAGACTGATCTGAGAGCCTGAGACTGATCTGAGAGCCTGAGACTGATCTGAGACTGAGCCTGAGACTGATCTGAGCCTGAGACTGATCTGAGCCTGAGACTGATCTGAGCCTGAGACTGATCTGAGCCTGATCTGAGCGCTTGAGACTGATCTGAGCCTGAGACTGATCTGAGACTGATCTGAGCCTGAGCTGAGACTGATCTGAGCACCTGAGACTGATCTGAGCACCTGAGACTGATCTGAGCACCTGAGACTGATCTGAGCACCTGAGACTGATCTGAGCCTGAGCTGAGACTGATCTGAGCACCTGAGACTAATCTGAGCCTGAGACTGATCTGAGAGCTTGAGACTGATCTGAGAGCTTGAGACTGATCTGAGCCTGAGACTGATCTGAGCGCCTGAGACTGATCTGAGCCTGAGCTGAGACTGATCTGAGCGCCTGAGACTGATCTGAGCACCTGAGACTGATCTGAGCCTGAGCTGAGACTGATCTGAGCGCCTCAGACTGATCTGAGCCTGAGCTGAGACTGATCTGAGCCTGATCTGAGCCTGAGACTGATCTGAGACTGATCTGAGCCTGATCTGAGAGCTTGAGACTGATCTGAGCCTGAGACTGATCTGAGCGCCTGAGACTGATCTGAGCCTGAGCTGAGACTGATCTGAGCGCCTGAGACTGATCTGAGCACCTGAGACTGATCTGAGCCTGAGCTGAGACTGATCTGAGCGCCTCAGACTGATCTGAGCCTGAGCTGAGACTGATCTGAGCCTGATCTGAGCCTGAGACTGATCTGAGACTGATCTGAGCCTGATCTGAGAGCTTGAGACTGATCTGAGCCTGAGACTGATCTGAGCGCCTGAGACTAATCTGAGCCTGAACTGAGACTGATCTGAGCGCCTGAGACTGATCTGAGCCTGAGCTGAGACTGATCTGAGCGCCTGAGCCTGATCTGAGCCTGAGCTGAGACTGATCTGAGCGCCTGAGACTGATCTGAGCCTGAGACTGATCTGAGCCTGAGACTGATCTAAGACTGATCTGAGAGCTTGAGACTGATCTGAGCACCTGAGACTGATCTTAGCACCTGAGACTGATCTGAGCGCCTGAGACTGATCTGAGCACCTGAGACTGAACTGAGAGCCTGAGACTGAACTGAGAGCCTGAGACTGAACTGAGCGCCTGAGACTGATCTGAGCGCCGGAGACTGATCTGAGCGCCTGAGACTGAGCCTGATCTGAGCCTGATCTGAGCCTGATCTGAGACTGATCTGAGACTGATCTGAGACTGATCTGAGACTGATCTGAGACTGATCTGAGAGCCTGATCTGAGCCTAGTCTGAGCTTGATCTGAGCCTAGTCTGAGACTGTTCTGAGCTTGAGACTGATGATCTGAGACTATTCTGAGCCTGAGCCTGAGACTGATCTGTCCCGGAGACCGATTTGAGCTTGAGCCTGAGCCTGTGCTCACAAATGGCCTTGTACAAAAATCAAACAATATAGATATATTCTTGCCAAGGATATTGCCGCAGAATAATGTATCATTAAGTATATGTCCAAGAAATGAAAAGTAAATGCTGAACACAAACCTGTGAACCTTAAAAAAAATTGAAGCAGTAAAACTTTATTTTTATAATACATACGATACTTCCAAATAAAGCAGGTTCTAATCCTTTTCAACAACAGAAATATGCATGAAAGAAAGTGGCGCTCCTTCATTGAGCAATTTATATGCGGTCTAGGGCTAAGTGTAAACCTCCAACACACCCAGTACCAAAATATGTATACCAGTAACAGAAAGCGTAATAATAATCGCTGGCTAAACTATTTAGCCCTTACACATGTGCATAGACAGACATTTTCTATCCTTAGAGATAAGATCAATATTTTGAGATCACAGTGGAGAATGAACAGTGACCTTAAATTCACTTATAATGCAATAAAAACATACTTAAATTGTTTTGCCATCCTCATATAATGGAAATTTTCAACCTGTGACAGGGTAACTAGGAGCAGAGAAATAAATCACCAGTATATAAGCAGGCGGATGGAAAAATCCCTTTTCACCTGCTTATAGGGTTAACCATTCCCAGCTGCTTGATAGTTATGTTGCCCAGCCCTTTATAGTGTGATGAGGCTCTTCCTGTCAGTGTCAGTACTTGGCCGAGACCACCAGAAGAAGATTGTGTCCTTGACTACCGAGGAAAGCAAGGAAACCTTTTCTTTGACTTGTTCGGGCTGGAAAGCAGCCTAACCGCCCAGTTCTGCTGGAGAGCGAAAGAATACTTACGTTTAGTCTCCTAGAAAGGAGTAGGCTTTTATTTGTGTTTTTCTTATTTTGAAACTGTACCCTGAAGCTGTGGAACGATAAATACTCCTACAAACACCAGAAAACCGTCTCTGCAGTGGCTATTTCATAAACCTTATGAGAAAGGACCCCACACAGAGGAGGGATGTGCAAAGCGGAAAAATTTGTTTAGTTTTTAATAGAAATAATTTCGGACAAAACCAAATACATTTCTCTGCCATTTCATTGTTTCGTTACGATTTGTCTCTCATCGTTTTGTTATAATGTGTTGGATTGTTTCATTATATCGTTTTGTTTTGGATTTTTTCAGAATTGCCAAATCGATTATGCTGTTGACTTTTCCAAATGAATTAAATATGTATCCGTAACACCTGCTATTATGCTGACATGAAAACTAATACAATGCAAACAGCACCCAAGACCGTTCCAAAATGGAACAAAAATATAACTATTAGACAATGAACCCCATTTTGTAATATTCTATCTCGTGTGTGTGTGTGTGTGTATATATAACTAGTCGTAGATAGATAGTGATATAGGGAATATGGAAGTAATAGGGGAGTAGCAAAATTAATCCATTCGTCATGTATCATTTCGGCATCTTTCATTATTTTTTTTCGGTTCGTTATGTTTTTCATATTCTAATAATTAGAAATGTTCCAAAAATGAATCTGTAAAAATTTGGAGAAACAGCAATTCATTATGAAATGAATTACACATCTCTATTGGGTACTGCACAAAAACCACAACAGGTCAAGGTGGAAGTGCACAGGAACCTGAAGATATAGGGTAAGTTGTAATGCTAATGTCAGGCTTCATCTTTGTTGGTCAAAACGTGCGCATATGAAAGGACTCCCGGGCACTGACGATTTACAGATGCTTCATTTAAAACATTGCACGGAGAAGCGTTCCTCATCCACAATGATAGGTGTGTTTGCGTCACTCTGAGTGTGTACTGCCTCAATCCGAAGATGTAAGGAGCCATGTGCAACAACAGGGACAGAAGAAGAAGAGTCAAAAACCCTGTTCCTGCAGGAGCTGAGTGGAGCTTGGCAGACAAGGAGGTGGGCTGCAAAAGACATGGGCATTGTGACACCAGTACCCGCTTGGGCAACATTGAGTAAGAGGCAGAGGTATTAATAAGAATGCCAGCTGCTTCATGCTAACCTAGATATATATCACCCCTGAGGAGGGCTGTCAGGGTGGCAACTTCCTCCAGTATCAGTACTGAACCCCTTGTGCAAAACAGTTTCTACAGAGACATTTGTGTCAATATATCATTGACACAAATCTGTAGATTGGTGCATGTGGGAAAAAATCTACAAGGTTGTTGCAGGTCACTAGTCCGCTCTGAGTTCTGCCAATCTCTATTTCCTCCATGCATTTCAGTCCGTTAAAAATTAACTTTTGTTGCCCCAAAGCTCCTTCCAGTTTAAGTTTGTTTTGGATTATGCGCACCATGGTTTTAGTGTTCTCTTTTAATTTTGTGTCGTTTTCATATGGTTGCAACACCGATTCCAAGGAAGATCGAAGAAACTATAAAGGCCAGGGACAGCGAAATGACTCTTAAGAGTAATTTGATTTAGTAGGAGCAACAATTTAGGCGAGGTTTGTTTGTTTTTTTATGAGTAACAAAGTAATTGAAAGGATGTTTTGGCTGATGTCCCAAGTATTGGATATCTTTATCCACACAATAGCATTTCTCCCCTAAATGAAAAACGTGTTGGTTAGACATGCTCTTTGAAAAACGTCAGTCTGAAATTTTGAGTTTAATAAATAAAATAATCAACAGGTCTCTTGTCTTAGCCTTTTTTTGTTCTACTAGGTAACTGGCTTAAATGTTTTACGGTGCTTGTCTTCTCGCTCAATTTCTTTGCAAACAGAATATAAGACACAATAAAATGTAATTTGTGTGAAAGCGTTTTATTTTCTTTCCAATAATTTAAAATATATATCACTTGATGGTGATATATGTATATAAACATATTAAAATGTCTATCTGTATCTCCTAAATTACATGCCCTATTGTGTTTCCAAAATCAGAGATTCTCTTGTTTTTGATGTACCCCAGCAGCCCGGCTCTGGGTCGCAGGATGGGAGCATACCACAGGGGAAATCTGACATTTTCGTTCGGTAGTTTCTTTGCAAACAGCGTTTCACTTTTCAAACATTCAAGCGTACTGTTTTTTCTTTGTTCACTTCATTCGTCTGCGGTGTCGGCTTTTTCCGGCGGCTGCTCTGCGCTGTGATTGGCGGCTGCTCAGGTTTCTCCGGCGTGTTCGGCGGGGTTGATCCAGATGTTTTTGCGGGTTTCGGTGTGCGTTCGCCGGGTTTTGCAGTGAGTGTTAGTCGGGTTTGCGGCGGGTTTTCCCTGCACTTTGGGGACCCTGTGGTGCTTGCTGAATACACCGCAGGGTCGCCGAAATGGGATCGCCAAATCGCGCCGAATTGAAGAGAACGAAAAGTCACCGAACGTGCGGTGACTTTTCGATTCTCTTTGAATAACCCTGATACTCTTCATCAGGACAGTTGGCCCTCCAGATGTTTTGCACCTACATGTTCCATGAGGTGCAGCCAATTGTTAGCGATGTAGTTTCCAAACATCTTGAGGGACAATATTGCTGATCCCTCCACTACATGGAGATTATTGACTACAGTGACAAAACTCACTCAAAATGGCAACATCAGATATGATACCTCGAAGACCCAGTAAGTAAAACTGACCATGAAACACCAAACATAACATTAACCGTAACGTGCCTGCAATAACGCTGCTAACAAATATGGTGCTGATGAAATCACATACGCTGCGACCTGCCGTCAGTGCTAATTCCAAATCTACAGTCCATGCCTAATTAGCAACAAATAAACGTTTATCAGAAAGCCAGCACATTTCTATAAAAAACACATGACCGTGATATTGCTCTATCAATTCTCACAAATATCCAAACTGCAGCAGAAGTATCCGCAAGATGCAAACTTAAATCTGATATATATGCAAAAATATATAATTGATGCCACCAAACACGTGCTCCCTTCCACACCATCAAACATCAATAAAAGATGGTTTACCGAGAGATTAAGTAATCACTCCTTTTCATTGTCTTTTGATCCACACCTTTGTCAAGAGGTGTGTGAGTGCTTGTGCCTTTTCGGATGTGTTCTTCTCTCTACGTAGCTTTCTCAGCTGATAAGACATTTCTTGTCTCTAAAAGTGCCAAACCTGTAGATTTTTTTTTTATATTACATATGTGTATATATAATAGTGAGACACACCGCCTGGCCAAAAAAAGTCACACACTATAATATTTCCTTGGACCACCTTTTGCTGTTTTACGGCACACATACACCGTGGCATTGTTTCAATAATCTCATGCAATGTCACAGTATTTATTTCTGTCCAGAGTTGCATTAATTTGCGCCCAAGATCTTGTACTGATGATGGGAGAGTCGCAGCGCTGCGTAAAGTCTTCTCCAGCACATTATCCTAAAGATTATTATTATTATCCTTTATTTATATAGCGCCACATATTCCGCAGCGCATTACAAGATCAGTTTTCACAAGGAGTTGACATTACAATACCACACATGGATGATGACCTGATTCAAGGGGGCCCTTTTCCCAAGGGAACTTACAATCTGAGACGTACAAGTATTTTGTGAGGTAGACCCATCCATATCGTTAGGTGTCTTGCCCAAGGACATTCACAGGTGGCGTCTTCTGAGTGGGATCGGGTCGTCTTTCCATGATTGCAGAGAAGCGGCCTGGTGGTTAGGTTGAACCCGTATCTCGTAAAGTCGAGAGAAGTCGAGTAAAGTTTCTCAATGGGGGTTAAGGTCTGGATTGTGCGGTGGCCAATCCATGTGTGGAAATGATGTCACATGCTCCCTGAACCACTCTTGCACAATTTGAACCCGATGAATCCTGGCATTGCCATCTTGGAATATGCCCGCTGTGCCATCAGGGGAGAAAAACCCATTGATGGAAAAACCTGCTCATTCAGTATATTCAGGATGTCAGCTGACTTCATTTTTTGGGCACATAATGTTGATGAACCCAGACCTGATCATCTGAAAACCTCCAGATCATAACAGACATGTACGTCAGGTCGTGACTTTTTTTTCGCCAAGCAGTGTATATTGGCTTAGGGAATATGCCCACCTGGTTTGGATTGGGGAGGATTGTGATCGGCTCCATATTTACATTTTTTAATGGTCAATCCATGTCGATATTTATCTGGGGATTTTTGCAGAGTGTATGGTATCATGGTTGGGTACAGGTTTGCATGTGAGAGGTATGGCTGGAAAATAAATACATATTCCAAAGAGACGTCAGGTCATAACTTGCTGAATTACTGTTTAAATTTATAGCAGATGTTATTGGATTAATATTTATTCTCACGTTGTGACATCTCCAGGAAACCGTTCATTCCTTTAAAGTGGTTGCATGGATCATTAAAAAGCCCACACCTATGGCAGCTATCGCAAGCCACAAAATGTTTGTCCGCAGGGCAGAGTAAAGCTTTCCCTGCCTGCCTGCTCAGGCACCGGTCACCGAGGCGCATGCAATGCAAACACACCTTTTTATTAGTCAGATTGTTCTTGTCTAATCATTAATTCTTACTTGACATTGCAGAAAAGTGATATGTCTAGACAATATGAACACCTTGATAGAACAAGCAGCTTTCAGTGCAAACACATGCACAAACACATGAACACCAGAAGACAAAGGGCGCTAAAATGGGGACGCTAACGGGGAAAATCTGTGCCTGCCTGTTTCCCCATAGCATCCCCATGTACCGCAATATTCCAGGCAGGTGCTAGCTGAGCACCTTGCCCCGGAAAGCAGCGCTAACCACTGGGACACACGCGGCAGCGCTTCTGCTCCGTGTCACTTCCTGGTGTCCATAGGACTCAATGGAGGGTTGCACTTCCGGACCGCAAACCCTGCGCAATCTTGCTTTCGTGAGAGCGTGCAGCGCCGCAGAGTGATAGTGGAGGGAGACTGGAAAGTGTTTGTCCCCAGTCTCACTCTGCTCACAGCCTGAAGAAGTGGCGGATTGAGCCACCGTTCTCACCGTAGGATGAGAGTTGAGTATCGGATTTATTGGGGGGTGTTAGGGAGTGCTCAAAGAGTCTGCAAATCCGGCATCATGTAGCGCCAGCTTTTCAGAAGGTGCTAACTTTTAGCTCTCCGGATCCCTACGGTAATCGGCGCTAGCACTACATAATGCGTAACTTATCGAAACGCTAATGTATGGTTGCGTTCTCCATGTTAAGTATAGGATGCGCAGAGTACCAAAAGCTCACGGAAGCTAGCGCAAAAAAAGAATGCGCTAATGGATTACTAGCGGGGGTAGCGTCATGAATGTATTATGGGGGCAGGCGTTAAAAAAACACTTATCCCAGTGGTAACGCTTACATATCAAGGCACTAATGTTGGCGCCAACTAGGGGATAGAGCCCAACATGTCAAAAAGTTCCAGATTCTGTTACTGTTGTAGTAGGTGTTGAAGAAAAGGAGTTTTCTCGAATAACTTTCGGGAAAACCATTGATATGTCCATGTCTATTGTGCAGCTAATATAAATGACATCACATACAGGCTGAGCACCTGTCATCCAAAGTGCTTGGGACCCCGAGTATTCCAGATCTTGGAATCTGGTACGATTCTGATTGCAGAGTGACGAGGGGACTTTGAGATATATACTTACAAGATTTACAACTTCCACATTTTCTAAAACAATCTTTAGCTGATGTGATTGAAAAAGGAATACTTGGAACTAATTGTGTTTTTTTTCAATCTTCTTCTTAGCCCTTCTGAAAATAATGGGAATTCTCTCTGGGAGCTTATCCCCTTTTAATTTATTATTATTTTCTTCATTTGTTTATTTATTTTTTATTCCACTCATTAGTTTTCATCTCTAATTTTTAGTTTTCATGTTTATTTTTATTTTATTTGTATTTTTATTTATTTTTTATCTTCATCTTTTTTTAAAGTATTTGATATTAGTATTATTTCTAATCATTTTATAATATATATTTTTATGTCTGTCTGCCCTCAGAGTGCCTAGGTATACATTATTTCTCACCTCCATATATGTGATATTTTAACAGTGTTTGGTTATTTCATGTTATACCATCTTTATATTCATATTTCTAGACTCTTTTTGTAGGGGTGAAAGGAGAGGGGATATGGCAGATTGGCAGGGGAACTATGAGACAAAGGCTGCTGCAGCATCTGTCGAGCAGGAATGCGTGGGAACACCGTTCCTCCACAATTTTTTAAGGGGGAAACGGAGTTCCGTCTCTGCTCAAACTGCCTGATACTTTTATTATGGTTCAATCATCTTTTTATTTGTTAAGTCATAAAAATATGATATTATCCTATATAATACATACATATTATTTATAATTCAGTTCAAATTTGAGTGTTGGATGGTGGCGGGTTAAATGTGAATTGGCAAAACTTAGGCTAGGGTCAGACGAACGCATTTTTCATGTCTATCGTCAAAAAGTGCGTTGATGCGTCAAATGCATTTTTTCACAGAAGACGCGATAGCGGTCATACGATGCACAATTTTAGCCGTATTTTTTACGGATCCAAACCAGGAAACTTTGGGTGTCTGGACGTTATGTTGGCTGGACATGCGCAGCGTCTGACGTCTCCTAATCACGCACACATGCCGCTATGCGGACGCAGCGCACTCTGTACGTCAGTACTAGCGGTTCGACGTTCTTGCAAAAATGCGTTTGTTTGCCGCTTGCGTTGCGCGGCCGAACTTTCGTGCGGCCATACTTCGTGTGTGGGCCTGCGTTGGACGTCATTTGCTGCTACCACGGCTGTAAAAAAGTGCGGCTAAACGCACGTTCGCACTGCGTTCGTCTGACCCCAGCCTTAATCGGGGCCAGAAATTTTGACAAGTTCCCACTCTTATTTCTTTTGGACTTGGCCTCGGCTTGCTGTTATTGCTATTTTTAAAAATGTAGGTATTTAAATGCACAACTAAAAACATTGAAAAATAAAATAAAGTGACATCATCACATTGGAATTGCTGCCTAAAAAGGGTTGCAGCTGCATCGCACAGCGTATTGACTGTCCGCTCGCAGTTTTGTGATTGTGGTTTTTTTGTCTTCATCCTAATATTTGGAATGTTCGTTTGATATAATTTTTATAAAATAATGGACAAAATTCACAAATAGTTGTGAAAAAAACACAAAACAAAAACCAAAACACAACAAATTAGTAAAAACTGGATGAAATAAATGTAATTTTTGTTTTCTATCTTACCAGGGTAAAAAAATTATATATTTAATATATTATAAAAAAATATATATCTTGGCATTTAATCTTTCATATATTGTGTGTTCTTTGTGAATGCTTATTCGTGTACTGATCATTCGCAGTTCAGAAACTGATCTGATTTTAAGAGCTAGTACCCCTTTAAATTCTTAACACCTTCTAAAACCCAAAAATAATGTTTTCTGTGTTTTGCTGCAACGTTATCGACTTTCTTTTTTAAGGATTCTATTTCTGTTATTCAAAGGAAACAACTGCTTCCTTATTCTTTGTTTTTTTTTTTTCAAATTCTTTATCGAGTGTACGCAGCAGAGTGATTCATGTTCACTTATCTCTTAGTCATATTTTAAAGTGGTCCTGTCACTTAAATAATCTTAAAGTAGTTCAGGGTTCAAATATTTATCTCTATGCAGTGTTAGTTTCTAAATGTCTAGCAGATTTAGATAATGGCAACATCACAACTACATTATTTTAATATCGCGTTTTGACCATGGTTTCCCAGGATATAATCGATCTAATCCTATTTATAAATAAATTAAATAAAGTATTTTGCCAGGAAGGATACATTGAGATTTCTCTCGTTTTCAAGTATGTATTTATAAATAAAGTATTTTACCACGAAGGATACATTGAGATTTCTCTCGTTTTCAAGTATGTCCTGGGTTCAAGAACTTTGAAATGTTACAGTTGTTACAGAAATACAAAGTAATAAATGCAAGATATTAAAAACACAAATATACAGATTATTTGACTGCTTACATTTACTTTTATCGTTTCGATATGTTTTAATTTTCATTTTTTTCTGATTCATCTACTGTTGAAGGCACAAGGCTTTGCATCTAGAGCTGTTTATTTTATTATTCACAGCTATTTTTCAGTATTTTAATAAAATTTCCGTTGGAAGCATCTGTAGTTGTTTTATCCTCTCAATCTTTTCATTAGTCAGTATTTTGTTATCGTAATAGAAGCAAATCAATATTTTGTACTAAGCAAGCTACAGCAAGTTGTCAGAAATGATCCCTTGAAGACCTGTCAGTGTTTCTGTTATGAGGCCGCCATCTTGGAATTACATGATTGGCAGTTACTGATGGGAAGAGCACAAGTTTAGAAATCCTATGTAATGTCAGCAGCCAAATAAATTCTGAATTTAAGGTGTTATTCAATAATAGCCGTACCCTCCACTGAATTGCACCAAATGGTGAATTTCACTGTACGATGCAAATTCGTGGCAGCTCGGACGTTCAGACAGCTGCATTTTGCTAAATATTGGCGAAGTGGCAGCAAAATACTGTACAATTCGCCTCAGATCGCTGCGATTCGGTGACCTTCGGTGGCAGTGAAATTCCCCATAGAGAAGTAATGGTTAATCTATTCAGAGAATGGCCAACTATACCGAAATGTCATTGAGATGACCAGATTTTTGGTGCTTCTGTTCGACAGGTTTAACCACTTGGATGCTGAGGACGTGCTCAGCGCGTCTTCAGCATTCCCGCTGGTATGCGGAGGACGCGCTGAGCGCGTCCTCCCATTGGGGTCAGCGTTCGGCCGGGTTCCGGCCGATCGCTGGCCCCCCCGGTGCGGGCTGACATCCTGGATGTCAGCCGCGCATCCGGGACCACAGCCGCCGGTATTAGGTGTCATCGCGGCAGCGCGATGACACCTAATTCAGGCGCCCCCCCGCATGTGCGGAGGAGGCGCCTGAAAGGGAGGGGGGGAGGTCCTTCGGACCTCTCTCCCTCCCGATCGGCGGCTCTGCGGGGGTTAACCCAGGCATCATTTGGAAGGGCACAGCCTGCCCTTCCAAATGATGCCTGGCATTAACCCCTGGGGAGCTGGATCGCGAATCGGCGCTGAAAAGCGCCGATTCGCGATCCTTTCCCGGAGCTGGCCGACATCTTGGATGTCGGCCAAGCCTCCGGGAACTCCCCCTGAGGACTAGCGTCATCGTGCGTAGCACGATGACGCCAGTCCTGGACTTAACCCTTAACTGCCACCAACGGTGTAGATAGGGAGTTCCAATGAACTCCCTATCTCCCGATCCGTGGCAGTTAGGGGTTAAATTTTGGTATGGTTGGATCGGCCAGAGCATGGCCGTTCCAACGATACCAAACATGAAAGTGAAAAATGTTGTAAAAAAAAAAAAAAAATGAAATAAACACTTTTTTTTTATTTTTTTTGGTTTGTTAATGCAGCAATATTGTTCCCATTTCAATTATAATGTGAACAATGATGCTGCACTAATGATTTTTGTATGCGGTGCGTTTGTTAAAAATCGCGTAATTTTCCCCCAAAAAAAATGTAACGAGACCCCATCTCTAATTTTTTTAACAAGCGCACCCCATACAAAATATAACCGCAATTGCTCGCATGTTAAAATGTGAAAAAAAACACTTTACACATTGTAAATTATTGAAAATACATATTTTATTGCATTTTTTGTTATAATATACAGACATGACATAACGTATACATATAATAATGACATATTATGAATATACCGAGTCTGACGGAAAGAACGATATATAATATGTCTGGGTCATATACTAAAATAAGCCTTAAAAACACGTTTAAACATGATGAGCAAAACCGGTAAAAATGACCTCAGCACAGGGGCGGGAAAAGCCTCAGCAGCGAAAGGGTTAAACAGGCGAATCCCATAGGTTTCAATGTAAAAAATGAATACCATTTTTATTATCTTTGTATTCAACCATTTATTCTTTTAATTTGCAGCAACAAGTCTTTTTATTTATTCATTTTTCTGGATTTTTAAGGTTACATTTTTGATTTCCATTTTTTTTTAAATGGCATATTTTTTTAATTCTGTAACAGACTGTTTTATAAATTTTTTTATAGAACCTTTTTTATTTCCCTGCATTTCCTGCATTTAATTTGTTTTAAACGCCTTTTTTAAAATCTCCGTTTTTTTTCTCTTTACCCTCAATTTGGCGGCGTTTGGCGGTCGATTGTCGGCATCGTTGGCTGCATTTGGCGGGTTGATCGAAGGCGTTTGGCGAATCACTTCGGTGCACTTTGTGGACCCTGTGGTGAATTCACTGCAGGTTTGACGAATTGAACTGTCCAAGTGCACTGAACGAGACAGAGTGGAGAAAAAGTTTTTGGAATAGACTATTGTCTACAAATACTCCCCAGTCTCCCTCCACGGCGCTGTGCGATCTCGCAAGAGATTCTATGGACTCCAGGAGGTGATACTGGAAGCGCTACCACGTCTATCACTGAGAGTAGCACTGCGTTCCGGGGCTAGATGCCGAAGTTGCTCCTGCCCCGGAATCTAATGCTAAAATGGGGCTGCTACGTGGAAACCTGCAGGTGGCGATTTTCCCCGTTAGCGTCCATTCCAGTATTGGAAAAGGAATAGAGCCCACTGTTTTCTATTCACAGTGTAGCGCTCACCCCCGGAGGAGCCGCTGAATAAACCTCGGGATAGTCTCACCGCACTAGGAATTACTATACACCAGCACTGTTGTGGATTTTCTATTTTATATACTTTACTGGTCTCAATAAAGCAGCATAATATACACATATACGGTATTTGAATGGCAGGAATTCGTAATGCGGGAAAAACACGCGGCGGAAAAGAAACTGTTAACCCTCTCAGTTCTGGAATGTAAGTCCCGTGAAATGGCTCAAAAATATATACAGTTGTGTTCAAAATTATTCAACCCCCACTGAAATTGAGTGTTTTGGCCAGTTTGACATTGATTTTGATCATTCAGTCATCTTGCTTACAATTAAATCAAAGAGGCACGTGTAGGTCAGAAAAATATAACCTAACATTTATAATGAAATAACCACAAATGTCTTTTCTGTGCTCACATCATTATCAGTTTTATTCAACCCCCAAGTGATATTCAATCTTAGTACTTAGTACAACATCCTTTTACAGTTATAACAGCTTTTAAAAGTGAAGCATAGCTTGACACAAGTGTCTTGCAGCGATCTACGGGTATCTTCGCCCATTCGTCATGGGCAAAAGCCTCCAGTTCAGTCACATTCTTAGGCTTGCGCACTGCAACTGCTTTCTTTAAGTCCCACCAGAGGTTCTCAATCGGATTTAAGTCAGGTGACTGCGATGGCCACTCCAAAAATGTTCCAGCCTTTAATCTGCAACCATGCTCTAGTGGACTTGGAGGTATGCTTGGGATCATTGTCCTATTGAAAGGTCCAACGTCTCCCAAGCCTCAGGTTTGTGACGGACTGCATCACATTGTCATCCAATATCTCCTGGTACTGAAGAGAATTCATGGTACCTTGCACACGCTGAAGCTTCCCTGTACCTGCAGAAGCAAAACAGCCCCAAAGCATGATTGACCCCCCGCCATGCTTCATAGTAGGCAAGGTGTTCTTTTCTTCATAGGCCTTGTTCTTCCTCCTCCAAACATAGCGTTGATCCATGGGCCCAAACAGTTCTAATTTTGTTTCATCAGTCCACAGAACACTATCCCAAAACTTCTGTGGTTTGTCCACATGACTTTTGGCATACTGCAGTCGACTCTTCTTATTCTTTGGAGACAGCAAGGGGATGCGCCTGGGAGTTCTGGCATGGAGGCCTTCATTACGCAGTGTGCGCCAAATTGTCTGAGCTGAAACTTCAATACCCACATCTGACAAATCTTTTCTCAGTTCCTCAGCAGTCACACGGGGACTTTTCTCCACTCTACGCTTCAGGTAGCGCACAGCAGTCGAATTCAGCATCTTCTTTCTGCCACGACCAGGTAGCGTTTCAACAGTGCCCTTTGTCTTGAATTTGCGAATCATGCTTCCTATGGTCTCTCTTGGTATGTTTAACATCTTTGCAATCTTCTTATAGCCATTGCCCTTCCTGTGAAGAGTAATCACCTCTTCTCTTGTCTTCCTGGACCATTCTCTTGACTTCACCATGTTTGTAACCACACCAGTAAATGTCTAGAAGGAGCTGAGTATCACAGTCATTTTAAAGCTGCCTAATTGGTGCTTATTATGCTTTATTGCTGCTTCGTGACATCCACAGGTGTTTTCAATACCTGATTGAAAACACTTGAATGAACCTCTGTTCTTCAGAGTGGTAGTCTTTAAGGGGTTGAATAATTGTGTCAATGAAGAATTCACAAAAGAAACATTTACTACTGTATTACAAAACCAATTGATGTCATTTTAGTTGCATATGGTTCTTTAAAAAGTCCTTGTAGGATTTCATTCTGAATACAATTACAAATGTACACTAAATTCCCTAAAACCCTTTACAGCATTGGGGGTTGAATAATTTTGAACACAACTGTATAAGGTAAATGAGCAATGAATAAATGCATTAATCCCCCCCCCGCTTGGCGAGTGCAGTAGCAATGAATCACCACTAGCCGTAACATACTTAAGAATGCAAACTTTTAGTATAGAATAATCCAATGTAGCGGAAATTAATCACGATAAGCTCTATATTGAATAATTTTGAACACAACTGTATATGTGGTGTCTAGGGTACCCGGGTACTGTGTTCAACTGGCCAGTGAACAAAAAGAACAATCTTCGACTAGTCAACGTTGGGGCCCTGTGAATTGAAGCAATATAACAAGTGTGCATTTTCGTTTCGGAACCGTGGGCCTGGAGGCCTCTCACCCATCCGTCGAACGAACTGGCCAGCACTCGATGCCTCGACCAAAGGATTTTTCTCCGCGTTGAACTGGGACTCTGTGCCAACGAATCTGCTCCCCGCTTGCCGAATCTCCGCAACTCGAACAAACAATCCGCCGCCTGCACTCCCGATCGATCGTCGCGGCCTCCTAACTCGAGGTCCTGCCGGAACCAGCTTGTCCTCCAAATCTCTCAGCGCTGAGTATGTAGGTCACAGCACAATCTCTGTCCCGATCTCCAGCACGAATAAGACAGCGTCTGCGCTCCGGCCTGGTTGTGATCCTTGACAGCTCCAACATGCGTCCTACACCTCTCGTTGCTCCGCTCAAACTCCACACGCCAAACATGAGGCTGCTGGTGTATATCCTCCACTTAGTGACCCCACTTCCTGTCCTCTTCACAAAGGGTTCTGGGAGATGAAGTCCTTTTTGTCCAGCATAGTCCACAATGTCTCTAGCTCTGTCTCCCTCTAGTGGCAACAATAGTTCAATACACCAGAGCTAATCCAAGGCAGCAGTTTAAAAATGTATTTTATTGGAAGGGACTCGTTTGATCCATGATCCCATTATTTCAGTTGAGAGGAGATAATTGGAAGTTTCCGTGCAAAATTCTGAAGGGACTTAAATTTTCCATCAGATGTTTTTATCATAATTCCTTTCCTTCTCTACTAATAAAAAAAAGGAGGGATTATGGGAAATAAAACGAGATGAGAAGTGCACGGGCAAGGGTTTATATTGCCAAACTAAAACCCTCTAGATTTTAATAACCACGCGCAGCCCTGCCTTACACTGAATCTGAAAACGCAACATGAAATTACTCTTTATGTAACATTTCTGTACAGACGTCTATTGTGTCCTGCGTCTGACTCCTCCGCAGACGGCCCTTAATTGAAGATAATGGCTTAAAAGGGTTTCTAAGGCCATTCTGTTACGGGACAGAAAGAATTCCTTTTAGAGGTTTAGATCTAAAAAGGAATGAAGAAAGAAAGTCATTAAATTACCAATTTACTGCTCAGTATCAACCGAGCTTTAATACGAGTATGTCAGGGTTCAAAATAAGAAGTGAATCATCAGCGACTCGCCTCTCATTTCATAAAGTAATCTCTGAGACCCAGTGCGTTATATAATGTCCTTTATGAAAGGCAGCAATTTGTCCGTGGTAATAAATTTCCCAAATAGCGCTCAGAATTCCATTCGTATAATAACACTTTGTACTGTTTTAATGGAGCTGCTTCTTTCACTATTTGGTTTATACTTTATGCCGTCAGACCAGCAACTCTGCAAAATCCCATCTATTGTTTATTGGAGTTGAGCTAAATATTTGTGATATATACAGGGCTGGTGCAAAGATTTCTGCCATTCTAGGCAAAAAACATTTTGCCCGACTCCCCCCCCCCCCAATGTTTGCACACTATGATTAAGGCGTCATATCGCCAAAATGTCTGGGCACCTAAGGGGCGAATTGTCAGTGAAATACGATGACCTTCGGCGGCAGTGAAATCCCCATAGAGAAGTAACAGTTAATCTATTCAGAGACACCGAACAGCTGTGAAATGCCCAGATTTTTACTGGTTTCATTCTCCAGCTCTAAGCAGGTGAAACTCATAGGTTTCAATGTAAAAAAAAAAAAAATCCCCGTTTTTATCAATTTTTTTATTCAACCGTTTAATGTTTTCATTTGCAGCAAAAAGTCTCTTTATTAATTTATTTTTTTTAGGCATTTATTAGGAATTTTTCGGCAAAATTTTTGATTCCGATATTTTTTTTTAAGTGCCGTTTTTATTTATTCTGTAACAGACCTTTTTATTGTTATTAATAGGACCTCTAATATGATTACCAGTTTTTAAACTCCTTTCTTACCCCGTTCGGCGGCTGTTTGGCTTTTTCCGGCAGCGTTCGGAGTCGGTCAGTGGTCTGTTCAGTGATTAGTTGGCTGCGTTCGGCTGGTTTGCAAATGCGTTCGGCTGTTTTCAAGATCGATTTGGCAGTTTATCAGATCGATTCAGCCATTTGTCGTATTGATTCGGCTGTTTATCGGTCGCGTTCGGTGGGTCAATTTGGCGTGCTTTGGGAACCCTGCGGTGGAAGCTGATTCATCGCAGGGTCGGCAAATTGAGGTCACCGAAGGGAGATGAAGGAGAGCGCACAGTAATTTGGCTGAAATTTCAGTGCCGTCTGTATAACCCCTAAAGTCTTTCTGCTGTTTCGGTTGATTATAATCTCTTTATATTTGCTGCTGCTCTTTGTATTTCTAATGATTCTCTTTGGGAGGCACATATTCTACTTTGTTAGTGTTTTCCTTTTTCTCTATCATTTACGGTGGGCTTGTTCCTTTCGATAAGTTCGATTTTGATACAGTTATATGGATTTGTATGTTTTATATATACTTACCATATCTCTTTTTTTTATTTCATGCGTATTAAGATGACTTTTATTTTGCATATTGAATAAAGATTGTATATGTTTTTCATTTTGACTTGTTGTTTAATAGTATTCATGGTGCTACTATATTGGATTTGGAATATTTATTGTTTGTGTTTAGGGCACTGATGCGCACCCAGTTTTCAATGTGCAGGATATTCTTTTTGGTTCCACACCAAATATTGTCTCGTGTGAGGTCTCTGGATACTTGCAGGCCAGGCAGTGCATGCAGGAGGCTTGATATAATGAATCCCTTCCCTGCCATTCACTTGTTGCCCAGCAGTGCCTGTTCAGTTAGCAGCTTGCTGTGAGACAGGAGTCAGCTCGTATCCAGAGGGTGCTCACAGTCCGACAGCTCTCACGGCTATCAGCTGTGCGAGACTATCGGCCGGAGGGCGCTGCTGCAAACACCGGCAGCGCTAAACAGAATATAATTTTTATCATACAGGGTTATTCAAAGAGAATTGAAAAGCCACCGCACGTTTCGGTGACTTTTCGTTCTCTTCAGTTCGGTGCGATTTGGCGATCCCATTTCGACGACCCTGCGGTGTATTCAGCAAGCACCACAGGGCCGTCGTAATGCAGGGAAAAGTCGTCGCAAACCTGCTGAAAACTCACCGCAAAACGAGGGCGAACGCACACGGAAACCCGCAAAACATCTGGATTAACCCGCCAAAGATGCCGGAGAAACCCGAGCAGGAGCCGAACACAGCGCAGAGCAGCCGCCAGAAAAAAACAGACACTGCAGACGAATGGAGTGAAATATTTTTTTTTAAAAAAAGTACGCTTGAATGTTTGAAAAGTGAAAAGCTGTTTGCAAAGAAACTACTGAACGAAAATGTCTGAAATGTACATATGAGGTCCAATGAATGATAATAAAAAAGGGCTGTTACAGAAAAAAGAAAAACAATTTTAAAAAAACGGGAACATTTTTTTGCAAACAAAATCCCCAAAAATGCCTAAAAGGTCCTAAAAAATGTACACATAAAGAGACTTTTTAATGCAGAATATTATAATGAACGGTTTATTAGATATTGAATTAAAACGGGAATATTTTTAACATTGAAGCCTATGGGATTCGCCTGAATAAACCTGCCGCATTAAACCACTGAATGGCAAGGCAATTCGGCAACTTTTCACTGCAGGTTTTTGGTCTCTGAATAGCCGAAGCATTGCTCCTTTATGGGGTTTTCACTGCCCTCGAACAGGCACCGTATGTGCAGGCAATTTGCCAGGATTTGGCAAACTGCCTGCTCTCTGAATAGCCGAATGGCCAGGAAAGGTAACCGTATGCTGAATTTCAGCGTTCGGTTACCTTTCTCCAGCAATTCGGAGCTCTTTGAATAACCCTGATAGTCTCTATGGTTATATTACCCCAGCACAGCACCCTCCTCCTAATAGCACCATAGGCAACTGCCTAGTTGGCCCAATGGATGCACCAGCCCTGACTACAGTATACTCACACTGCCTGGCTGAAAAAGGTCACACACTGCAATATTTTGTTTGAGAAGGAAGACTTCTCATTATAGAACTTTTGCAATTTGTCCTCGATTTATTAAGAAACTGCATGAGGTTAAACAGTGACAGGGATTCTCAAAACATTCTATGCAAGGACCACAAAAAGATGCATAATGGTACTTAGAGTGTCCCTTTAAAAAAAATACAGCAAGACAAGATTTAATACGCCTCATATGACTTAGTACTTCAATTAATTGCGTTATATGGTTGGCTCATCAAGGTTTTTTTTTAATACGGAACAACATGTATTGGTTACCAGGACTATAAATCCCAAAAAGAACATCGTATACACAATACCTGGGGCTGATTCACTGGGACAGGAGCAAGTAAAGACATAACACCAAAAATCTGGGTGTTGTCTCGGAATAGTCACGGCAAAGAAATTTCACCTTCAAGTCAATTACTTGCATCTTTTTTGCCCACAATGATTGGAAATAGTACATTTATTCCTCAGCTAATATTCTCTGCGTGAACACTGATTTTTAAGATTCGAAAGCTTTTGCGTGACGGACGTTACAATAACTCTATTTCACTGTATTCACTGTATTCCATGCAAGGATAGTTTGACAAAGAAAAATATATCACGGAAATACAAGATAGAAGATTTTCACTTTCTGCATATGTCTTTTTTTATGGTGCAAATCATTTGGGAATGGGAGAATTTGTAACAAATATAAGGTGCCATATTTCTATCATCCTGGCTGCCTTCAAGGGGTAACAGACTACGATTTGTTCAGGGGCCCAATGTCTCCAGCAGGCCTTTGCCAGACATAGCTAAAGCTTGCCTAAGCACTGCTGGTAGTAAGGGCCCTTCCATGTTGCCCAGGACTTGACAACGAGGATAACAAGAAATGTGCTGGTGGGCTGCAGCACCTGGGGTTGGTTAGAGCACTATAACTCGTCATTGAGCACCAAGAGAGAATGGTTAATGACTTTGACAAGGGCCAAATGGTGACGGCTAAACGAATGGGCCAGAACATCTCCAAAACGGCAAGTCTTGTGGCGTGTTCATGGTATGCAATGGTCAGTACCTTCCAAAAGTGGTGCAAAGAAGAACATCCAGTGAAATCATAATGCTGGCCATGATAGAGAGGAATCAGAACACACTTTACATGTACCACCTACTAGAGATTGTTGCAGTCCGTGTAACCCCCTTCAATGCCATGGTGTTCCCTGATGGCAGTGTCCTCTTACTGCAGGATAATGCACCCCGACAACTACAATAAATTGTACTGGAATGGTTTGAGGAACATGACAAAGATTTCAAGGTGTTGCCTTTCTTCCAAATTTCCCAGATCTCAATCTGATTGAGCATCTGTGGGATGTGCTGCAACAACCTTTGTACCCTGAATGGGTCACATCAGTTAATGCCACTTCCTTGAGGGACCCCGTTCTCCCACCAGCAGTCTTTCTTGCATTTCTCGAGCTCTTAGCCAAAGCTTAAGAATGAGGTAACACACAGATCTGGAGGTTTAGAAAAGACAGAAACTACTGAGCCTTTAATGAAATAATATATACAGTGCCGGATGGAGCCTGGCAGCCAATGAAAAATTACAACCAGCCTTTTTTCTGCACTTCATCATAATCCCTGCTATTGAATACTGTTTTTACTGCTCTGCAGTTTCTGTTCCACTTCTCGGCATCTGGCACATAGTTAGACCAGGGACAGATAATGGGATTAGTATTGCTCAACATTTGGCAAGCAAGACAGGACAATATCCACTCAAACCTTTAACAGATACAAACACATTCCAGATAGGGGGAGTTGGAAAAGACGAAGGTAACCCCACAGTAATCCTATCAGCAGGTATTAACTGATAAACATAGACAATAACGATATCAACAATAATAGTATTGATACATATCACAAACAACAGAAACACTTCATATCTACGTAAGCATACGACCTAGTGATACTTCTTATGGGCCATTACTCTGTTCTAAATTATCTCTTGTCCACTTTTTACGACAGATACAACTCTCCTTCAAAGTTGGTGTTACCAGGCAAGGTAGATATGACATCTATTGTTGGTACATGGATTTGGATGTAAGGAACGAATGCACCTTTGCAAGTCAAACCAATATGTAACAATGCGACCGCTGCAAATTATTATTATGCTTTGTTTATATAGCGCTTACATATTCTGCAAGGCTGAACAATGTGTACATGCCTGGGCAATCGATGCATGCTCTGATGACTTGAAGCTGTACCCAGACACGGACATAAGTTGTCATAAAATGCCATTTGGCAAAAATAGAAGTTTATTAATTTAGTGTGATTGAGCTGGGGTTGTGTTGTGTCCATTTAGCTCTGTCAATGAATGTCACAGATGCGGTCAACGGTTGTCAGCGCCCAAACCAGCTAATGGTGAGCCCTATATGGAGGCACTGGTGATATATCTAACGCAGTGTTTCCCAAAGCTGTCCTCGGGACTCTCAACCAGGCCAGATTTTGCAGATCACCATGAGGAAATGCAGACTGAATCCTGCAATCACTGAGCAGCAAATCATATCACCTGTGCTGAGCTTCAGATATCCTGCAAACCTGGCGAGGTGGAGGGTCCTGAGGACAGGTTTGGGAAACCCTGATCTAACGTATGAATGTCTGTTTTAACTAGATAAGTTCATGGATTGTAACCTGATGTATCTTTGAAGCATTCTCTGTCTCTGTCTCAACAAGAGGCGTTCAGCAAAGTTAAAACACAGTTTGCACATGATCCTCATCCGAACTGTCAAGTGTGATGGTGGGAGTGTGATGGAATGAGAATGCTTTGCTGCCTCAGGGCCTGGAGTGTTTGTCATTACTGACCTAGCCATAAATTCTGCTGAGTATCAGTAGGTCAAGAGAAAAAAATATTAGCTGATCAATGAACAGAAGTGAGTACAATATAGAGGTTTGGGATTATACTCAGGGGTCGAGTCCTAAAATAAAAATAATGTTTGGGAACTTGCCAAGATTTGTCTCCACCCTCGATTACTGCCTTTAAAGGGACGCATTTAAAACCCATTATAAAGCAAATGCTCCTGTTTTTTTCTTTGTTAGAAGTAATTGCATGTAGAAAAGGAAAAATAAAGTAAGGTTTGGATCTCGTGTTTCTCTTTTCTGTATTTTTCCCATGATTTGTGGCTCTTGTTTATTTAATCTACATTATCTAACAGTTAAGGAGGTGCTTCAACAGTTTCCACACACTTTACTATAACCAAAGGGAAAATAAGACAAAATGAAAACAAACATAGGAATAGAAACAAGAGCTGTAGAGGGCCTTGCTCAGAGGACATTACAGTCTAGAGGTGTCAGGTGAGAGTGGGATGGAGAATCTGTCAATGCCTCTTCCTATACGTGTATGAATGAGTGTGTATCTTTGGCGCTAAGATTCTTTTGTTCTTAGTAAGGCACAGCAGCAACAGCAACGTGTTTTTCTTTATAATATCTACTCTTCATAGCCAATTTTGGTGGAGTGCTCCTCCCCTTAAGGTGTCTGGACCTGCCTTTGCTCCCCAAGCTTTGATGTTGGAAGATAAGGAGCGCAGAGCTGCAGTCTGTAGGGTCTACAAAGTTGCAGTATAAACAGGATTAACTCCTTGTTGGCAGATCAGGAGTATAAAGTCTAAAATGACCAGTGTCTTCTTTTACCACACTGGATTTATCAACCTCCCTGGCAGTCTAATTTTTGGGAAAAACTGCATCTAAAAGCGGTCTATTTTTTTTGTTTTTGCCCCCCTAGCGGCATCCCGAGTGTGGCTCGGAGTTAAATACCTATGTTGGAAGCGGTAACCCCGAGCAACACTCGGGATGCCGCTGGATACATCACCTCTCCATGCGCTCCCTCGATGTCCCCAGCTGCCTCATCCGGCGACCACAACCTCATACTTCCTGGTTCCATCCTCGCGAGAAGGAATCCAGGATGTAAAACGCCGTGATCGCCAGAGGAGACTGCAGAGATCAGCGAGGGAGCGCACGGAGAGGTAATGTATACAGAAAAAATGGCGTCGCGCCCATACTCACCGGAGCGGCAGCAACTGTCAGGAGTAACAGCCCAGTCAATGTATAAAACATAACAAGGAAAAAGAGTGTCATCTGCGCTCGTTTCTATGTGTTCCATGTACAACAAAAATGAGGTTTTTGTTTGTTTCAATGGCCATTGCAACGTAAGCCCACTCGCCACTTCAAGGCACCTCTTTAGAGTGGGTACCTAACAATTGTAACCAAAAGGCCGCTCTACTGAGCAGCTCCAAGTCCCTCCAGCTGCTTTTCAGCCAAGGAGAGGCAAAGATGGTGGCTTTTATTTATACACGCACCAAACACTTCCCATTTGGGATCAAAAACAAAAACATGGAAAGAGGAACAGCTGCAGAACGACAGACTGGTGTTACAAGCATGATATACATAGATACAGAAAAATTGGCGTCGCGCCCATACTCACCGGAGCGGCAGCAACTGTCAGGAGTAACAGCCCAGTCAATGTATAAAACATAACAAGGATAAAGAGTAACATCTGCGCTCGTTTCTATGTGTTCCATGTACAACAAAAATTTGTTTTTTGTTTGTTTCAATGGCCATTGCAACGTAAGCCCACTCGCCACTTCAAGGCACCTCTTTAGAGTGGGTACCTAACAATTGTAACCAAAAGGCCGCTCTACTGAGCAGCTCCAAGCCCCTCCAGCTGCTTTTCAGCAAGGAGAGACTTGGAGCTGCTCAGTAGAGCGGCCTTTTGGTTACAATTGTTAGGTACCCACTCTAAAGAGGTGCCTTGAAGTGGCGAGTGGGCTTACGTTGCAATGGCCATTGAAACAAACAAAAAACAAATTTTTGTTGTACATGGAACACATAGAAACGAGCGCAGATGACACTCTTTTTCCCAGGTAATGTATACAGCCCGAGTGTGTCTCAGGGTTACTGCTCTCAGCGGTGAAATTTAACCCTGTGACACACTTGGGATAACCGTCAGGGAGGTTAAGGCTTACTTTAACCTCACTGGCGGTCTGATTCTGACATATTTTATATGTCAGAATCGGTCCAATTAATCTGGCCCCCTAGCGGTATTAGTGTGGCTTGGGGGTTAACTTTCAATACTGAAAGCAGTATCCCCGCAGCCACACTCGGGCCGATACTTACATGTCCTGCGCTCCCTCGCTGTCCCCGCAGTCACACTGCAGCCGATCGTGATGTCACACTTCCTGGTTTCACTCCTCGCGAGAAGAGATCCAGGCAGTGTGACGTTGCGAGCGGCTGGAGGAGACTGCGGGATCAGCGAGGGAGCGCAGGACATGTAAGTATCCAGCACGAGTGTGGCTCGGGGATACCGCTTTCAGTATGAAAAGTTAACCCCGAGCCACACTCGGGAAAACCATCAGGGAGGTTAAGGATGAATGCAAATAACAAAGGAAAGCTGGTACCATGTTCATAAATGGTTAATAAAGGAAAACGAATTTAGTAGTGCTGCTATTTCATTGATAATAATGTTGCCTCACTCCACACCCAATACCCATCACAAAAATAAAAGGTAAGCTCACGCACAATTTATATCCTGCATAAAGTGCCCAACTGTGCGAGACACAATAAATAAGCATGCACAATTTGTGTAACCAGGAGGCAGTTTATACAGGATATACATAGGGTTGCCAGATTGGCCATGCTTTCCTGGACACATAATCTGTTCAAGCTGATGGGCATTGCATCAAAAATGCTGCCCCGCTGCATGTAGAATCCATACGCTGCAGGTAAGAAATCAAAGAGGTATACCAGTTGGACTGCTTTGATTTCCTTCCTGCAGATATGAATTATACATGCTGCAGGGCAGCACTTTCCCCTGTGCTCCCTCTGCATGAAATACGTGTCCAGGAAAATATGGCCGAGATCTGGCAACTCTAATACATGGTGGAGGTCGCTTGCTGAGTAAGGCTGGGGTCAGATTAACGCATTTTTAACGTGCGTTTAGGCGCACTTAATCACGGCCGCAGTAGCAGAAAATGACGGGCAATGACGGCCAATATACGAAGTACGGCCGCACGAAAGTGCAGCCGCGCAACGCAAGCGGCAAACAAACACATTTTTTCGAGAACGCAGAACCGCTTGTACTGACGTACAGAGTGCGCTGCGTCTGCATAGCGGTGTGTGTGAGTGAGTAGGAGATGTCAGACGCTGCTCATGTCCGTCCTACATAACGTCCAGACACTCAAAGTTTCCTGGTTTGGATCCGTAGAAAATCACGCACGAAAATGCGCATCGTATGACCGCTTTCGCGTCCACCGTAAAAAAAAATACGTCAATGCGTTCGGACGCACTTTTTGACGGTCGCTGCGAATAATGCGTTCGTTTGACCCTAGCCTTAAAGCTCCATTGCTTCACCAAGTAACTTTACTCAGCAAGCAAATAGATTGTAAGCTCTCGAGCAGGGTCCTCTCTCCTACTGCCCTGTGTGTGGAATGTCTATGTATATTTGTTATTCTGTCTCTTCCATTGTACAGCGCTACGGAACTTGTTGGCACTTTATAAATACTTGTAACTAACTGTGTGCCAGCTTAACATTTTTTTTTCTCTATAATAACAACTGGAACCCTTCTTCAGGGAGACATAAAAATAACTTTTCCTTTTTTTCCCTTCTTAATACGCATTCCATTGGTTGGTGAAAATATGAAAAAGCCAGATATTCAGGAAATTCATCTTTAGGGACTTATTTCTCAATCTAATGTACTATTCTAGTTATTGAAGATAAAGCTCTCTTAATTTCGCATCTTCCCAGGGTCCAGTCCTTCCGAAAATACTGTGCTCGTATGACATAAAGACGTATTGAACGCGTTAGATCAGATTCAGGATGCTATTCAATGTACAGGATCTGTTTACACCTCAAGGCAGGAGTGATGTCAGCGGTTCATCCCTACAGGGTCAATATATTGAGCACAGCTGGGTTGGGGGCAGGAGGGGGGCTACATATACATTGTATACCTTCAAAAAGCATTTTTATTCTAAAATACTAATAATTATACAGTTAGACATGATATGTGAAAATGAAAAAACAATAAGGTGGAAAAAATGGCGCAGATAATGTGTAGATGGTCGGTCTTGGGTAGCAGCAAGGGCACAAACGCACACTCCCAAGTGCGAATAGTCAATGGATAAAATAATGGGTAGAGTCCTCGCGCTTACGCCAAGTGTCCAGTGAGTAATACTTCAAGATAATCTAGAAAACATAATAGGAGACATACATTGCGCAGTACATCCTTATGACACCTGGTTTCCAGAGAGAAAGTATTCAACTCGCTTTTTTCTGAGCCCCATAAAGTCGGCTCTGGACTATATAGGCATATATCTGTGGATATGATCTCACCAGCCCGTCCTACCAGCAACCATCCGTGGTGATAACCTGGTCCATAGATGAAATATTGGATCCCCGGGATATGTCACAGACGAAAAGTCGGCAGGATAAAATGAAGTAAAATTTATTGCAGCACTAACGCGTTTTGACCTAATTGGTCTTTATCAAAGTGCAAAAAAATATACATGTATATTTTTTTGCACTTTGATAAAGACCAATTAGGTCGAAACGCGTTAGTGCTGCAATAAATTTTACTTCATTTTATCCTGCCGACTTTTCGTCTGTGACATATCCCGGGGATCCAATATTTCATCTATGGACCAGGTTATCACCACGGATGGTTGCTGGTAGGACGGGCTGGTGAGATCATATCCACAGATATATGCCTATATAGTCCAGAGCCGACTTTATGGGGCTCAGAAAAAAGTGAGTTGAATACTTTCTCTCTGGAAACCAGGTGTCATAAGGATGTACTGCGCAATGTATGTCTCCTATTATGTTTTCTAGATTATCTTGAAGTATTACTCACTGGACACTTGGCGTAAGCGCGAGGACTCTACCCATTATTTTATGATATGAGAAAAGAAAATAACAGATTTGTAGCAGACACTTCTGAAGATTAAAAAAGTCTAATATTAGATGCTGGGTTATAATTTGGGTAATAATTAAAGATTTTGTGATTCAGTAATAATGGTTTTCTTTATCGTTATAGAAATTGCGCTTGTTCTATCAACCTGTTCTTTTTTTTTTTCTAGTTTGTAGAAATAGTTCTTGGGGCATTAAACATTTTTTAATGAAAAACAATGCCGTTCTGTTTCTTTTTCTCCGCTGCTTCCATTTGTCTGAGCTCCGCGCATGCCATTCCAGAGCAATGTGTGGTATGACATTCAGAATAACTCAACTATGTCAAGAGCTATAATGGCAAACGCCACTGAATTCACTATTCATTTAAACAATGTCCCGTTTGGCTTGAACGAAAAGATCACACGAGTCTAAACTGCTTTACATTTCTAGGATAAGAGAAAAATGTCACATGCAGGAAATTATTTCGTCCCGACAGAATGTAACATCAACCGTTCCTCCATCGCACAGGACCGGTGAATGTTTCTCCGGCAATATTAACTACACGTTGTTACTGACAACTGCACGCAAGTGCCCAGTCTGAACACATTCCTGCAAATGATCCCCAATTATTTATTTATTTATTTATAAAGGATTTTACCAGGAAGGATACATTGAGATTTCTCTCGTTTTCAAGTATGTCCTGGGTTTAAGAACATTGAAATTTTACAGTCGTTACAGAAATACAAAGTAATAAAATGCAAGATATTAAAAACAAAACACAAATATACAGATTAACACAGGAAATAAATATGTAGGAAATAGTCACTATCAGGGTTATCCAAAGAGATTCGAAAAGTCACCGCACGTTCGGTGACTTTTCGTTCTCTTCAATTCGGTTCCTTTTGCCGATTGCATTTCGGTGACCCTGCGGTGTATTCAGCAAACAGCACAGGGTCCCCGAATTGCAGGGAAAAGCTGCCGAAAACCTGACGAAAACTAACCGAATGCACGCTGAAAACCAGCAAAAACATCTGGATTAACCTTCGAAGGAGCCGAACAGGAGCCGAATCACACAGAGCCAATCACACAGAGCCGAAGCAGCTGTGACGTAGAGGAGGCAGTGAATAAATTAGCAAAACCATTTGTATGAATCTGGGAAAATGAAACGCTGTTTGCAAAGAAACTACTGAGCGAAAATGTCTGAAATTTTCACAGGAGGTCCAGGGAATGATAATAAAGAGGGCTGTTAACAAAAAAAATAAATAAACTGAAAAAAAAAAATCAAAAAAAAATCGGACTTTTAAAAAAAAATAAAAATCAGAAAAATGCTTAAAGTATCCTAAAAAATCTATAAATAAAGAGACTTTTTGCTGCAGAATTTTATAATGAATGGTTTATTAGATATTGAATTAAAACGGGAATATTTTTAACATTGAAGTCTATGGGATTCTCCTGAATAAACCTGCCGAATTAAACCACCGAATGGCAGGGCATTAGGGGAACCTTTCACTGCTGGTTTGTGTTCTCTGAATAGCAGAAGCAGTGATTTTTCATGGGGATTTCTCTGCCCTCGAACAGGCACCGAACAGGCACCGAATGTTCAGGCAATTCGCCAGGATTTGGCGAGCTGCCTGCTCTCTGGATAGCTGAATGGCCAGGAAAGGTAACCGAACACTGATTTTCAGCGTTCGGTTACCTTTCTCAAGCAATTCAGATCTCTTTGGATAACCCTGTATGTTACATGTTTACAGGTGCATTCTGTATTGAGGTATGTTAATAGGGAGCTCTTAAGGGACTTTAGACTGGGGGAAGATTTGATGGCGTCTGGGAGGTTATTCCATAATGGCAGTGATCTTTAGGAAAATGAGGATCGAGCCACTGTCTTTTTGTATTGCGGTATTGCAAGTAAGGTGTTGGTCCTGGATCGGAGGTTATAGGATGAGGGAACTGCCGCGGGAAGCAGCCTATTCAGGTAGGGTGGTAGCTTCCCAGAAAAGCTCTTAAACACCAGGTTGGAAAGGTGAAGGGTGCGTCTAGATTCCAGCGTCGGCCAGTTTAGCTCTTTTAACATGTCATAATGGTGGGTCATGTAGTTACATTGTAGCACAAAGCGACAGAATGAGTTATACAATGTAGTAAGTTTCTGGAGGTGCGTTTGCGGGGCGGCTGCATACACTACATCTCCGTATTCAATAGCCGGCATAAGCATTTGTTGTACAATCTGCTTTCTTACCGCGGAGCTCAGGCAAGATTTGTTTCTGCACAGGGCACCTTAGTTTGGGGTAAAGTTTAGATGAGTTTTTCGATGTGGGGCCAAAGGATAGATTTGGGTCTAACCACATACCTAGATATTTGAGAGAAGTGACTGTGGTCAGCGTGTCATTTGATCTTGTCCTGACACATAGTTGGGGTGTTTGCAATTTATGTAGTTTAGCTGTTAATGGTTATGACTGTAGCCATAATATTAATGGTTCCAGCCTAATCATGGGCTTTTCTTTTGTAGCCAAGGCTGCCATCAGCAATCAGGGAGCCCCTTACTGAACAACTGGTCGTGGCCTCCCTTTCCTCAGCATCCCATTTCAGCAAATTGATTCATTATAAAACATTTTTACTTCTCTTCTGCTTAACTTATTTTACAGGGCATGTACTAAATCTCTGGTGGTCCAGCAAGGGGATAAAAAAATGTTCCTTGGTGGGAGAGCGTTCACTTTGCACCTCCACCTGGTGCAGACAATATTAATCACTCTGCTCTTTCCTTCATCCCCCACATCAAGTCTCTTTCCTCCTCCTGCCGATACCAACTGCGTAATATTTCCCGAATTCGGCCATTTCTTACCGCTGTCACCACAAAACAACTCATACACGCCCTGGTAATCTCCCGACTCGACTATTGCAATAATCTCTTATCTGGCCTCCCTCTGTCCCGCCTCTCCCCCCTACAATCCATCCTGAACGCCTCTGCCAGGCTAATTCACCTCACCCGCCGCTCTGTCTCTGCCGCTCCCCTCTGCGAGTCCCTTCACTGGCTCCCCATCCACTGCAGAATTAAGTTCAAAATCCTTATCCTTACCTACAAAACCCTCACTAACTCAGCTCCCCACTACCTGTCCTCACTAATCACCAAATACACCCCAGCCCGCTCCCTAAGGTCAAACAGTGACCTGCGCCTAGCGTCTCCCCGCATCACCTCTTCCCATGATAGACTGCAGGATTTCTCACGCGCAGCCCCCATCCTCTGGAACGCTCTCCCTCGTACTGTCAGACTTTCCCCTAACTTCTCTTCCTTCAAACGCTCCCTTAAAACATTCCTATTTAGGGAAGCCTACCACCCAACTCACTGACGCAACCATCAATCACTCTCACCTTACAGTCCTCTCCTCCTGTTTCCAACCCCAACCCTCCTAGATTGTGAGTTCCTACGGGAATAGGGCCCTCATCTCCTCCTGTACTGTTTGTCAAATGTTGTTCAATGTATTGTAACCCTGTCTATACTGTGCCTATTGTACAGCACTGCGGAATATGCTGGCGCTTTATAAATAAAGAATAATAAGAATAATAATAATAATCACTCCCTCAGCAGTGCGACAGAGTGCTCTTATCGGCCCCAGATACTGCGGCCCACTGGGAAATTTTTAGCCGTCTTAGGCCCCCGGCACACGAGCGTTTTGAGAGAATGGAAGGAACGTCAGTGAAAGTGGGCGTTCCTTCCATTCTCTGCGCTCAGCGTGCAAAGCACGATCCTCCTATGGAGAATCGCGCTTTGTATACTTTCAGCGTCCGTTTAGCTTTTTGACGGGGAGGCCTTTTTCACGTCCGGTGGAGGGCTTTCCCCGTCAAAAACCAACGGACGCAGGGAAGTGCGGGCGCACATGAGGCAAAAATACGCTCGTGTGCCGGGGGCCTTAGTGGGCCTGTCCCATGATGACGCAGGCCGTATGCAGTAAAACACTTGGTGCTAATAGTTTCCAGTGTCAATCTGTGGACTCAGCATGACCCTGCTTTTCTGAGAATGTATAGGTTGGTGCTTTCCTACATGGAGTTCTTTGGAACCAAGAGGGGTTCTCCATGTAGGAAAGCATATTACTGGCTTGAATTGTGAGTTGCTGATGGATACCAGCAGTGCCAGTGGTGGTAAAAATTAGCAACTCACTCCTGATATTAATGGAGCCCCTATTAGCGAGGCTTGGCCATGATAAAGCCAATAATAGGGATCAGCTATGGGTTATCGGCTCAGGTAGATATCACCTTTTAGCTGCTCCCTGTTATCGACTACATCGCAATAGGGCCTCAACTGTGCTAAATAAAATATGGCCAATTTCTGGGCATCTGTACACTGTGGCATTAGTTGGCTGGTGTACATCGTTAGCTTCAGACCAGGAGATTCCAAACCTATACATGTGGGGAGGATAGGTATTCATTTAGGTGGAGTTTCAGATGGAATTTTGAAGTTTGTCCCTCCGAGGCTTACATATATTGCTATGCTCCTGTTGGGACTGAAGGAAGCAGAAGTGGTATTTGCTATTAATAACGTAAAAAAATACCATCTGTTCTTCCATGCACAAGTTTGCAGAGAGGGAATTTATTGAACAAAATGTTTTTATGGCGATCCCTTATTAATTTCTTTTATAGGACCCATTGCAGATCCAACTGCTTAATTAGCATGTACATCTTCACTATTTGGTGCTGAATAGCTGAAGCTGTCTGTATCTTAAATACTCTTTATCTGTGACATTGATTTACCTATATGCTTCCAAATTCACAGCGAAACCATCAGAACAAATTAAGGTAATAGCACATGGTACGGTCATTCATGGCTCTAACATCCAACCCCGATCCTTCCAAGAGCAGAGACATTACAAAGATACATGGCAATTTAACAAAATAGCCTGCATTTGCACCAAAATTACTGAAAAGGACTGTGTGTCATGTCAACCTGAACAGCAGGGTACTTAATACAGTTATAGAAAGGGATCGATGGTGACATAAAACACAAGCACAACCTTGTTCAAGCTTGAACACTGCCTGAGTACATCGTACGGATTGGGAAAGTCTTTTTTTTTAACATTGTATTTACTGTCGCTGTAAAATGATACACCTGTCACTTAGGACAGCAGTACAAGAAGTTCACACATAATTGAAAAATGTATCACTGCAATGACACAGATACACTTTCTTTTTTTATGACTCAAAACTGTTAACCAAAGCATTGAAGGTGTGTTTCTGTGGTTTGGTCGTTGTTACTTAGAAACAACATGGAAGCTACGTTTTAAGTACAGTAATGGTTATTTCCCTTTCATTGTGTGTTTGCCTTTTCCTTAACACAATTATAGAAAGGATCATCTATTAACAAATAATAAATAGGTTTTTAAAACAAAAAATAAGAATGTTACAAACCGTGAAACTTAACCTTTCACAAGACGGTAATCGGTATAAGTGAGTACCTGAAAAAAGTATCGGTACTCGAGTCGTACTCGGTCTTAAATTAATGGTATCGGTGCATCCCTATTGTAAATAATCTTGGATGAATGGATTCCTAAAAACACTACTGACATGAGGGTGTTCAGCAAAATGTATTCGGGTCTCCCCAATGGCACATTTATTAATTACAACGTCTTTGTTAGATTCTTCTACAGGTTGGTTAAACCATATCCAAAATACTTCAAAATCAGAAACCTTTTTGAGCGCCAACATGATGCCGCAAGAGGAAAATTCCAAACCTGAACTCACTTGAAAGGGGACAAGATTATTACAAATATTGCACAAAATTACACTCAAGCTATGAGAATTTTGCATCTAGAGTCATAACCCATCCCTAAGATATCTCATTATTATATGCAGATATTCCAAAAGTGAAACGCATCAGGTCTCAAACATTTCAGATAAGGGATACTCAATCTGTATTAATTGAAAATTATGCTTGAAATACCAGGAAACAACATAAAAAATAGCTTCATTATGTAGACCAGATAAGGAGCATTATTATTATACTTTATTTACATATGGCCAATATATTCCGCAGTGCTGGACAATACTTTGAGACAGGACGACAATGGACAAACCATCACAGGAGGAATTCAAAGCCCTATTCCAAGAGCAATTTATGAACTAGAAGGTGTAACCGTGTGATTAGGGACAGGGTGGTAGACCACAGGTTCATCAGCAGGGGGATGGAGAAGTCCCAGTTTCCCCTATAGGGTTAACCAACAGACGATGCCTAATTAGGACTGCCCTACCCTTTATAGGAAATGTGGTTCCCTCTGAGAGGGCAGTCTTGGTGCAGGGTGCAGAAGGAAAGGAAGCATAATCTTCCCAGAAGGAAGGTACATTATATTTTGTTTTTACAGCTTGGTAAGCGGCTTAGCTGCCCAACATGTCAGGTATTCTGTAACATATACAGGGTTATTCAGAGAAAGGTGAAAACCAGGAGAATTGTCAGGAGAAGAGAACAATCTAGACCAAATAGCCGATTTGGAAAGTGAGATAAATGGGAGAATTTTTCTGGTTTGGCTATTTTGACCTAGAATTTTTACTTCTCCAGTCATTCTCCTGGTTTTCACCTCTCTCTGAATAAGCCTGATAGTTAGCCTCCACAGGAAGGAGTTGGCGCTTGTTTTGTATTTGTTTATTTTTCAGTTGTTTTTCAGCATGTACCCTGCAATGGCTGCACAATAAAGAGAAGTAGAAGCACAGATCTGTGTCCAGTAGCTTTATCACAAAGGGTATCATTCACCATGTTATGGGCAGGGACCTAGATGGGGGCAAGAAGGATTTATCCACCAATTTATTTACCTATGGCTTTTGCCTGGTCAGACAAGGAACACTCCATCTCTACACCTCTGAATGTTGTGCTGGGATATAGGCCAATGAGGAGTGACAGCAACATTTTATTTCAGCCATGACAGTCCAGTTTGTAAAGTACTTATTGATTACATTGGTGATAAAGAAATAGTAAAAGAATAACAACAATGAAAAAGTGTAACTGCGTTCCTATGCCAGACATAATAACTGCGTGAAGAATGGATCCCATCAGTCATCATTTTCGCCATGTCCTTTAATGACAATAGTAATGACCTTGTTACCATGACAGTAGACATCTTGGCGCACTCTTTGTCAAGTTAAGTACAGCTTATTTCACCATGTGAAAGATAATGTGTAAAAAAAAATGTTCTAGGTTTCATAGTAGCACAGCACTTCCATGGTTTTACAATTATATATAACGAGAGAGAATGAGAATGAATAAAAATGTGTAAACGTAATTTAAAGGAACACAACCACTAACATAAGCCATAGCTAAATTCTTTGTGCATTACAAAAAAAAATTATTAAACACATGCTGCTATTTTTTTTCCCTTTGTTTGAAGTAAATGCACGTTAAAAGGAAAAATAAAGTTAGTTTTTTTAATCTCATGTTTCCATTTTGTGAAATTTTCCCATGGTGCAAAATTTAGCATTTGGCAAGTTTCACTTTACAGCTGTGGTATAGGATAAAGAGGTAGTGAAGAAGCACTAGGGTAGAGGAGTGAATATTTAGACAAGGATGTAGGGATCTATTGTGTTGTCTAGGCTACATAAGACATGGCAGCTGAATGAGAAATGATAGTGGGCTTCCAACACGGTCAGGGTTATTCAAAGAGATTCGAAAAGTCACCGCACGTTCGGTGACTTTCCGTTCTCTTCAATTCGGTTCCTTTTGCCGATCCCATTTCGGTGACCCTGCGGTGTATTCAGCAAGCACCACAGGGTCCCCGAATTGCAGGGAAAAGCTGCCGCAAACCCGACGAAAACTAACCGCAAAACCCGGCGAAGGCACACGGAAAACATGTAAAAACATCTGGATTAACCTTCGAAAAACCCCGAGCAGGAGCCGATCACACGCAGCGAAGCAGCCGAACAGGAGCCGAATCACACAGAGCCGAAGCAGCTGAGACACAGAGGAGGCAGTGAATAAATTAGCAAAACCATTTGTATGAATGTGAAAATGAAACGCTGTTTGCAAAGGAACTACTGAGCGAAAATGTCTGAAATTTACACAGGAGGTCCAGGGAATGATAATAAAGAGGGCTGTTACAGAAAAAATAAGTAAACGTAAAAAAAAAAAAAAAAAATAGGACTTTTAAAAAAAAATTAAAAAATTAAGAAAAATGCTTAAAGTATCCTAAAAGATCTATAAATAAAGAGACTTTTTGCTGCAGAACTTTATAATGAACGGTTTATTAGATATTGAATTAAAACGGGAATATTTTTAACATTGAAGCCTATGGGATTCTCCTGAATAAACTTGCCGAATTAAACCACCGAATGGCAGGGCATTTCGGGAACCTTTCACTGCTGGTTTGTGTTCTCTGAATAGCCGAAGCAGTGCTTTTTCATGGGGATTTCACTGCCCTCGAACAGGCACCGAACAGGATTTGGCGAATTGCCTGCTCTCTGGATAGCCGAATGGCCAGGAAAGGCAACCGAACGCTGATTTTCAGCGTTCGGTTACCTTTCTCAAGCAATTCGGAGCTCTTTGGATAACCCTGTTTATCCCTGGGTGATGTCATTTGCATACATCCCACACAATGAGTCCGATTTTTGGAGATCCGACCCATTCACTCCATTCTATGCACAAATGTCACACAGTGAGGAACAAGTGCTGTAAAGATACAGGGGGGGGCAGTTTACAACACAGAAGATCACACAATGGATGCAGCCAGCGACACATATACAGGGTTATTCAGAGACTACCGAAATGTCACTGGCATTTTGGTGCTCTCCAGTTCACTGCACTTCCGCGAGTTAAATTTGCAGACCCTGCGTTGAATTCAGCAACTTTTAAATGGCATTTAACAAAAACGACTGCATGAAAATGCCTGGAAATAATATTTAAAATCCTATTAATGACAATAAAAAGGTCTGCTACAGAAAATTAAAATAAATAAATAGACTGTTTGCTGCAAATGAAAAGAAGAAACGGTTGGATATATATTTAAGAAAAATGGGGATTTTTTTTACATTGAAACTTATGGGATTCGCCTGCTTAAACCTGTCAAATGATACCATCGAAAATCAGGGCATTTCCCTGACATTTCTCTGCTGTTCGGTGTTCTCTGAATAGATTAACCATTACTTCTCTATGGGTGATTTCTCTGCTGCCGAACTGCACCTTATTTCGCTGGCAATTCGTCAATATCTGTCAAATCGCCAGCTTTTTGAATAGCCGAACGGCCACGGAATTGCACTGTACGGGGAAATTCACTGTTCTGTGCAATTTCGTGGCCAATTCGGTGCTCTCTGAATAACTCTGATAGCGTAAAATACTTTCTTAACTAAGCAAACATAAGAAAAATAAATTACATGTAAGATATCAGCAACATAAAATAAACACAATGAGGACATTTCAATTTTTTGGTGGTAGTGTCATTTATTTTATTTGGATCATTCGATCTCCCGATTTCACTTGATTTTAAGATTCAATTTCTAAATTTATTTAAGAAAAATAAAACAATAATTTGCCCTATGATCTAAGCTCCTGAATGATGCTCTCTTTTATCTTTGTTTAAGCTTTCTTTTACAGGTTTGTTTTCTGTTCTTTGTTCTTGTTTGATTTCATTCGATTTTTTGTCTTTTTTCTCTGTTATCCTCTTAACAATATGACAACTCAGCAGTAGGTTTGCAAAATGTATCAAGCTGGGAAGAACCAATATTAACATGTTTTGCAACTCTCTGGGAAACTCTCTGTATATATACATCTGAATTGCTTTTTCCTTTCAAGTGAGTGACAAGTGTCAAATCTCACAAGGCTCTGGAGAGCTGGTCATGGGGTGTGCTAATCACTAGTCCTGTGGAAATGGCATTCCGGGGACATTTAACACCCACCGGGTAGCAGCTTGCTGAGTGATGTGATAGCAATGTTACAGCTGGCTTCTGTCTTATTTTTCTCTGAAATTGATACAATAAGTAATACTTTCTAAGTGGGAAGATTCCAAGCTGAAAATGTAGACCTGAATAGCAGAACTGGAAAACATCTCCAGCACTATCACCTGCCGACAGCTACAACGGGGATGCTAAGGGGAAAAACACTCGCGCTCGCAAATATCCCCTTAGCATCCCTGTTTTACCAGCGGATTACCAGTGGACGAGTAGTGGCCGCTAGGCTCCAGGATGTTCGGGGCAGCGCTAACGCGCCGTCATGAGCATCCCCTCTACGGAGTCTATAGGAGTCTATATCACTCCGCTGTCCTGCAGGATCTTGCGAGAGGCGAGATCCTGACAGACATGTGACCCGGCAGGATCTCGCCTCTCGCAAGATCCTGCAGGTCGGCGGAGTGATCGCGGAGCGAGACTGGGGACTTTTTTCCCCAGTCTCACTCTGTTCCTGGCAGCCAGAAGTGGTAAATCGGGCCGCCGTTCTCGTCGCAGGACGGGAGGTGAGTATTTGATTTTGTTTCGGGGTGTGGTGTTGTAGCAGCTGCTGCTGATTCCGCAAAAGCTCTAAGCTGTAGCAAACATTTTTAGTTCGGGACAGCAGTGAGTAATGAGCGTTACGACTTTGGCTGGAGTCAGACGAACGCAGTGTGAACGTGCGGGCAGCCACACTTTATCACGGCCGTAGTAGCAGCAAATGACGGCCAATATATGAAGTACGGCCGCACAAAAGTGCGGCCGGGCAACGCAAGCGGCAAACAAACGCATTTTTTCGAGAACGTGAAACCGCTAGTACTGACGTACAGAGTGCGCTTCGTCCGCTAGCGGCGTGTGTGCTTGATTAGGAGACGTCAAACGCTGCTAATGTCCGGCCAACATAACGTCCAGACGCAGAAAGTGTTTTACTGATGATCCGTACAACATCACGGCCGAAAATGCGCATCGTATGACCGCTATTGCGTATTCCGTGAAAAAATACTTCCATTCATTCGAACGCACTTTTTCACGGACGACGCGAAAAATGCGTTAGTCTGACCCTAGCCTTAGTGATCCGAACGCTAATTACTCTTTTTTGCTTACACTTTGCGCTCCCCATGTAAAGCATAGGGTGAGCAAAGTACAGTAAGCTCACGCTAAAAAGTGCTAATACTGATGCGCTAATGGCTTTTTTAACCCGTTAGCGATCGGGAGGTGATCTGTGCGGCACGCTATCCCCTCAATTAACCTAGCGCTAACGCTCATCTATGTCAACGCTAGCATTATAGCATTAAGGAGGTATAGCGCCCCTCCAGTTTATTCAGACCTGGGGGGGGGGGTAATTCGGTTAGTGCTGGTGTTTGTCAATATTGCAAGCACTGGCGCAAAGTGCCGTTGTTGCAATGGTGATAAACACCAGTGCTTCACAGTAGACAAATCCAACCAGCCGCAGCAGAAGCTTCACAACTTCATCGCCAAACCTCTAATTCAATGGGCAGTTGGCTGAAGGACGAGACAGCGTGGGATGCCAGGGGTTGGAGTTTAACAAAACCACAATAACCTCAACCTCATAGTTGTAGTAGTTATTTCCTAATGTTGTGTTGAAATGCTCAACATTTCGTTGGAGCATTAAAATGCCTGTAATATTATGACGTGACATTACAGTGCGTCGTCTGTGTCGCGATGACATTCATGTCTAGTAAAATCTGATGTTTAAAGAAAGATGTCAGTCTTTCTACGTCTATTTTTCAACTGAACATCCTACAGCAATTGTTATTTTTTTCGGATAGCGTCATGTCGATAAATTCAAATTGAATTAAACTAAAGCCGATATTTTTCTTAATAAGTATAGCCGTGAGAAACAATATTTGACCCGAATTTTAATCATGAATGGCAATGCCTGTAAGCCTAAACCTGAATCTCCTGGACTGAGAAATGGCCGAAATACAGCTGAAAGAGATGCTGATTCCAGCTATCGGCCCCAATAAAATTGAGGTGGTTTTTTTATGGTAAAATGTTTATGGGCTTGTAAGTTGTATGGCTGAGTGGTTTACATTCCCCCCTTTAATGTTGTGGAAATGCACTCTCAAGAGGTCCTGTTTGACCCTTAACCTCCCTGGCGGTCAATTTATTTTGAAATTCCCTGTCTAAAAATGGTCAATTTCTTTTTTTGCCCCCCCCTAGCGGCATCCCGAGTGTGGCTCGAGGTTAAATTCCTATGTTGGAAGCGGTAACCCAAAGCAACACTCGGGATGCCGCTGGATACATTACCTCTCTCTGTGCTCCCTCGATGTCCCCGCAGCCTCCTCCGGTGACTGCGACCTCATTACTTCCTGGTTTCCACCTCGTAAGAAGGAATCCAGGAAGTATGAGGTCGCGATGGCCGGAGGAGACTGCAGAGATCAGCGAGGGAGCGCACGGAGAGGTGATGTATACAGCCCGAGTGTGTCTCGGGGTTACCGCTCTCAGCAGTGAAATTTAACCCCGACACACGGGAACACCGCCAGGGAGGTTAAAGGAACACTCTACACATCCTGACCACTTTATATTTTTAAAATGCTCAGGATGTGAGGAGTGCCCCCCTTCCCCCCAACTTTCCTAATTTTTGCTAAAAAACTGGGTAAAGTGGTTGCCAGCATCGCCAGCAGACAGGAAATTTGAATTTCCCTGCTGCCGGTTACTTCTCGGATACTAGTGACATCGGCACGTGTTCGGTGTCAGGGAGGCTGTGATGGATTGGATCTGTGCATGCACGCAGCTCCGGCCCATCGTTCTGCACAGGTGCTACGGGACTAGGGATGAGCATTCGGTTCGATTCGAACGTGAGTTCGAATCGAACATCAAAAGTGAGTTCGAATCGAACATCGGCCGTTCAGCGAACGCCGAACATTATGGGATATTCGCAGTTTGTTCGACCGCGGACATTCCATAATAAAAAATGCGTCCACAGGTCTCCTAAATGTAATGGCGGCTGCCGGTACATTTAGGAAACCTGTGGCTGCGGCCCCCGGCCCACGTATCTCACCTGTCCTGCAGTTGTCCCGGCCTCCTGTTCCCCGGTCCGTCAGCTCCTCCGGTCCGTCTGGACGCGTCTCCTCTCTGCCCCACGTCTTCATGCTGAATGATCTGATTGGGCAAAGTCCTGCGCCTGACCTGGACTTTGCCCAATCAGGGCTCTAATTCAATATTGAGCCCTTGTTGGGCAAAGTCCAGGTCAGGTGCAGGACTTTGCCCAATCAGAGCTCAGCATGAAGATGAGGCATGGGGCAGAGCTTTAACCAAGCTCTGATTGGTTAAAGTCGGTGCAAGACTTTAACCAATCAGAGCTTGGTTAAAGCTCATCTTCATGCTGAGCTCTGATTGGGCAAAGTCCTGCACCTGACCTGGACTTTGCCCAATTAGGGCTCAATATTGAATTAGAGCCCTGATTGATCCAGGTCAGGCGCAGGACTTTGCCCAAGCAGATCATTCAGCATGAAGACGTGGGGCAGAGAGGAGCCGTGGCCAGACGGACCAGAGGAGCTGATGGACCGGGGAACAGGAGGCCGGGACAGCTGCAGGACAGGTGAGTTACAGGGGCTGGGGGCCACAGCCACAGGTCTCCTAAATGTACCGGCAGCCGCCGGTACATTTAGGAGAACTGCGAACACGTTTTGCGTGTTCGGCCCCCACTGGTTTACATTGTGTTCAAGTTCGTATTCGAACATTTCGGCCGTTCGGCTGTTCGGATATGAACCGAACACAGGGGTGTTCGGCTCGTCATCATACGGGACTTGCATACCTAAAGTTCATTACGGGTTCGGATACCCTGAGCTGAAGAGGAGGAGCTGCGTGCGGCGAGGGACAAAAAGATGAGTAAAACTGGGCAAAATTATTTTTAAAAAAAACCAACAAAAAAACAATTGGACAGAGGCTGTCAGCAATGCAAGCTGAATGACAGCTATCTGGGTGAATCCTCCTTCATTCCTTTGGAAGGCTGAATCAGCCCTCTGGGATGATTTGGGTGGAGGGGGTGGCAGTCATTTGTGATCATATAAATGACATTAAATGGTTAAGGTGGCTAGAATGTCCATGGAATATCTGTGAACGCAAGCTATGCCTGACATATTTATATTTCTCTTTTTTCAAAAACGTTATATAACTGGTGTAAGGTTATCTGTTACAATCGCAAAGCATTAGTTACGTTTTCAAGCGTTTTGAAAGTGCACTTTGGGGGGAAAAAAACCTCAGGAATGACTGGCAAACATCCCCCCTTAGTGTAACTTCACATAAACGTGTCATTCACTCCACATTCCTGTAACTAGCGCTATGCAAGCAGGTATGGAAAAAAGACAAACTTTGTTGTAGACAGGAGGACTGAGCCTCCTTTAACAGCACATAAGTGTCAACGCAGAACACGGTGTATGAATAGCTCTTAACATAATTACACCATTCTTAATACATGGCTGACCTGCTCCATCCAATGACGTTACTGTATAATCACTGGCGGGCAGAGGCAGCTTGGCTCACGCCTGATTGGACGGCAAATTCTCCTCTTTTTTTTTTTCCAATTTTAAATTTATGGGATACTGAAAATGCAAGGAGATCTAAATGCGGAAATTGGACGTTAGATTTTAAAGAGGCAGCGTGCTCCATCCCATTCTTTATAATATACATAGATATATATTCCACATAAGAAATAATTCTATTTTCTTAAGAGTTTATGTGTGTTTTGAGTTCCTGTGCTGAACATGATGCTGGTGTGAGATTGCTAAAATGATGGCATTTGGAATCAATTTCATCCTGATTTTTTCAATTAACCGCACTTTATAATACGCCCTTTAACCTTGCAATCATATTAAAGGCTATAAAGAACAATTGAGGGGGCTATTGTGTAAAATGCTTATAGATGCTTCCCGTAAGAAATATCACTCCCAGACCATGGTACTGAACGGTCAGCTTGAAAGCTGCTTCACTGTCATCTACTGTACCTACATGTACCTACTGTAAAAATTCAATGTTTTTTGAGTCTAGGACATACTTGAAAACGAGAGAAATCTCAATGTATCCTTACTGATAAATAGAAACGTGCACCGCTGAAAATTTTGTTTGGTTTTTTTTTCCTCCAGGTGTTTTTTTTCGTTTAGGGTCGTTTCGGACCCTTTAGGTTTCGATTCGGTGATTCGATATCGATTCGAAATTTCGGATCGATTCAGGGATTCGGGTCATTTTGACATTTGGATCATTTCGGTGATCGGATCATTCGGGTGATTCGGTTCAGTTTGGTTTTTCGTTTTTTAATGAGTTATTTGGTTTTTTTAATGCTTATTTAAGAATGGGAAGTAGATTATTACCAATAGAATGAAAGTTTTTTTACTTAGTTATTCTTTTTAAGATTTTTTTAAGCAATTTTTGGAGGAAATTTTAGGTTTCTTAATGTTTTTTTTAAAGAAACAAGGCTTTCTAACCCATAGGTTTCAATGCACCATATGAATCCACACACTGCTGGGAAGCGCCTCTACAGTATAATAATGCAGCATATGAATCTGCACACTGCCGGGCAGCACCTCTACAGTATAATTAATGCAGCATATGAATCCACACACTGCTGGGCAGCACCTCTACAGTATAATTAATGCAGCATATGAATCCACACACTGCTGGGCAGCACCTCTAGAGTATAATAATGCAGCATATGAATCCACACACTGCTGGGCAGCACCTCCTACAGTATAATTAATGCAGCATATGAATCCACACACTGCTGGGCAGCACCTCTAGAGTATAATAATGCAGCATATGAATCCACACAGCTGGGAAGCGCCTCTACAGTATAATAATGCAGCATATGAATCTGCACACTGCCGGGCAGCACCTCTACAGTATAATAATGCAGCATATGAATCCACACACTGCCGGGCAGCACCTCTACAGTATAATAATGCAGCATATGAATCCACACACTGCCGGGCAGCACCTCTACAGTATAATTAATGCAGCATATGAATCCACACACTGCCGGGCAGCACCTCTACAGTATAATTAATGCAGCATATGAATCCACACACTGCCGGGCAGCACCTCTCTACAGTATAATAATGCAGCATATGAATCCACACACTGCCTGGCAGCACCTCTACAGTATAATAATGCAGCATATGAATCCACACACTGCCGGGCAGCACCTCTACAGTATAATTAATGCAGCATATGAATCTGCACACTGCTGGGAAGCGCCTCTACAGTATAATAATGCAGCATAGGAATCCGCACACTGCCGGGCAGCACTTCTACAGTATAATAGTGCAGCATATGAATCCGCACACTGCCGGGCAGCACCTCTACAGTATAATAATGCAGCATATGAATCTGCACACTGCTGGGCAGCACCTCTACAGTATAATTAATGCAGCATATGAATCCGCACACTGCTGGGCAGCACCTCTACAGTATAATTAATGCAGCATATGAATCCGCACACTGCCGGGCAGCACCTCTACAGTATAATTAATGCAGCATATGAATCCGCACACTGCCGGGCAGCACCTCTACAGTATAATTACTGCAGCATAAAACGAAAAACCAACTGAATCGAATGACCCGAAATGATCCGAATCACCAAAATGATCCAAATGCCGAAATGACCCGAATCACCGAATCGACACGATTTATCGAATCGACGTGAAATTTCGAATCATCCGAATTATCAAATCAAATGACAATTCAGATTCGGGATGCCCTCGGAAGCACGAAAATGGTAAATTTCGTCCGAAAATCGTTTCGGTACAAAACGAATTGCACATCTCTACTGATAAAATGCTTTATAAATAAATAAATAAATCTGATCTGAGCCGTTGTGTTGAAAATAATATCATCAGTGATACATTTAAAATATTATAATGGTGAGATCTGATTGTTGCAAAATCTTCTTGATTCTACAACCCTTGATACCTGGAAGAGAAACTGTCACTTCTCCGGTAGTGAGAGCGTTCATGGAGCATTAACTGCGGTGTGAAATTCAGTCCAAAAGGAAAAATAAATCCAGAAAGATGCCGGGGGTGAATGGAATTCGCAAACGAAAATGATTCCATTCATTACAGAAAATGAATGTATAAAAGGTACCACCTCCCAGCTCTCGCCTTATCCATTTCAGGCACGTGACACAGAAGAAGAAGAAATTAAAATGAATTTTAATACATAAATCTATATCTAGAAACATGACGCACTAATGTTATCTCGACTTTTACAGTGGTTTCAATCTGAAAATGTGGCAGATGTGCAGATGCACAGAATCAAAGAACCACATCCACTACAATATGCTCTAATAGTTATGCTGTATGGGGTGTTCCCCTAATAAGTGTAAGTACAATTTCTAAACATCTTTTGTTTTTTCTAATTAACATTTTATTGTAATATAATCATCTGAACATTGCGTGGTTAGCGTCAGGGTAACATCAACGCCTGCCGGTGTCGATGTCTTTCCCACTTTTTTATATTAACAGTGCATGGCTGTAGATGATGTTATGTTAAAACAACTGTTTTATGTGCTGTATGTGTATATATAGTTCTACACACTACCTGGCCAAAAAAAAAGTCACACACTCTAATAATAAGCTCATGCAATATCACATTTATATCTGTCCAGAGTCGCATTAATTTGTGGCCAAGATCTTGTATTGATGATGGGAGAGTCGCAGCGCTGTGTAAAGTCTTCTCCAGCACATTATCCCAAAGATTCTCAATGGGGTTAAGGTCTGGACTGTGCGGTGGCCAATCCATGTGTGAAATGACGTCTCATGCTCCCTGAACCACTCTCGCACAATCTGAGCTCGATGAATCCTGGCATTGCCATCTTGGAATTTGCCCGCTGTGCCATCAGGGAAGAAAAAACCCATTGATGAAAAAACCTGCTCATTCAGTATATTCAGGGAGTCACATGACCTAATTTTTTGCAGCTGAAACCTATTAATCACTACAGTAACTATCCCATGGAAGGCTCACACCTATTTGCCTATATAAATCCAGGTGGTGTATTTTTATTTGGCCAGGCAGTGTGTGTGTGTATATATGTATACAGTTGTGTTCAAAATTATTCAACCCCCAATGCTGTAAAGAGTTTTAGGGAATTTAGTGTACATTTGTAATTGTATTCAGAATGAAATCCTACAAGGACTTTTTAAAGAACCATATGCAACTAAAATGACATCAATTGGTTTTGTAATACAGTAGTAAATGTTTCTTTTGTGAATTCTTCATTGACACAATTATTCAACCCCTTAAAGACTACCACTCTGAAGAACAGAGGTTCATTCAAGTGTTTTCAATCAGGTATTGAAAACACCTGTGGATGTCACGGAGCAGCAATAAAGCATAATAAGCACCAATTAGGCAGCTTTAAAATGACTGTGATACTCAGCTCCTTCTAGACATTTACTGGTGTGGTTACAAACATGGTGAAGTCAAGAGAATGGTCCAGGAAGACAAGAGGAGAGGTGACTACTCTTCACAGGAAGGGCAATGGCTATAAGAAGATTGCAAAGATGTTAAACATACCAAGAGAGACCATAGGAAGCATCATTCGCAAATTCAAGGCAAAGGGCACTGTTGAAACGCTACCTGGTCGTGGCAGAAAGAAGATGCTGACTTCGACTGCTGTGCGCTACCTGAAGCGTAGAGTGGAGAAAAGTCCCCGTGTGACTGCTGAGGAACCGAGAAAAGATTTGTCAGATGTGGGTACTGAAGTTTCAGCTCAGACAATACGGCGCACACTGCGTAATGAAGGCCTCCATGCCAGAACTCCCAGGCGCACCCCCTTGCTGTCTCCAAAGAATAAGAAGAGTATGCCAAAAGTCATGTGGACAAACCACAGAAGTTTTGGGATAGTGCTCTGTGGACTGATGAAACAAAATTAGAACTGTTTGGGCCCATGGATCAACGCTATGTTTGGAGGAGGAAGAACAAGGCCTATGAAGAAAGCCTACTGTGAAGCATGGTGGGGGGTCAATTATGCTTTGGGGCTGTTTTGCTTCTGCAGGTACAGGGAAGCTTCAGCGTGTGCAAGGTACCATGAATTCTCTTCAGTACCAGGAGATATTGGATGACAATGTGATGCAGTCTGTCACAAACCTGAGGCTTGGGAGACATTGGACCTTTCAACAGGACAATGATCCCAAGCATACCTCCAAGTCCACTAGAGCATGGTTGCAGATTAAAGGCTGGAACATTTTGGAGTGGCCATCGCAGTCACCTGACTTAAATCCGATTGAGAACCTCTGGTGGGACTTAAAGAAAGCAGTTGCAGTGCGCAAGCCTAAGAATGTGACTGAACTGGAGGCTTTTGCCCATGACGAATGGGTGAAGATACCCGTAGATCGCTGCAAGACACTTGTGTCAAGCTATGCTTCACGTTTAAAAGCTGTTAGTACAACATTCTTTTACAGTTATAAGTACTAAGATTGAATGTCACTTGGGGGGGTTGAATAAAACTTATAATGATGTTAGCACAGAAAAGACATTTGTGGTTATTTCATTATAAATGTTATGTTATATTTGTCTGACCTACACGTGCCTCTTTGATTTAATTGTAAGCAAGATGACTGAATGATCAAAATCAATGTCAAACTGGCCAAAACACTCAATTTCAGTGGGGGTTGAATAATTTTGAACACAACTGTATATGAAAATTTTTATTTTTTTGGGCATTTTCTTCTAGTTTCATATTGTGTTTTCCAATACCTTCTGTTTAGCTGTATTCCGCACTACATACATTCTAATGTCAGTTGTGTAAATTATTTACATTTGCATTCTTGAATGTGCGTCCTGTTATACCATTTTATTTAATAATAATGGCAAAAGGCTCTTTGCAGGACAAGGAAATGTGCTGTTTTGCCAGGGGATGAATCAAAACGTGGTATACTTTCTTAGTCATACCTAAATATTTGTAACAATGGATTTAAATCTAACGAGGGGTCTCCCCCTGGCCCTCTCTGAGTGTGGCCTTTGCTGGCTTCCCCGTTCTTTACATGTCCAGGATATATTTGTGTTTTCTTAATCTACAAGCTACCCGCACAATAATCACTTAGTATTACTCATATCCTGTATAACATTATTCTCACAACAACTACATAACCATGTGCTGGCTCGCTACATTTACAGACAATGCACTCTTACCAGGACACACGGCTCAATCTGCATTCTTGCCAAAAACACATGAAAAACAGAATTTGATAAATGTCCACTAATACTCCCTTTCATGTCCCGTCCCCGCCGTATACAAACCACACCAGCCTGAGTGAAGAAATTACTTTAGAAATGACGATGCAGCACTATTGTTTCCATGTTTAAATTACTTTGTAACTTTGCTTTACAAGCATTTCTTTTAACTATCAGGGTTATTCAGAGAAAGCTGAAAACCAGGAGAACTGGCAGGAGAAGAGCAGAATCTAGACCAAATAGCCGATTTGGAAAGTGAGATAAACGGGAGAATTTTTCTGGTTTGGCTATTTTGACCTAAGGAGTTATTCAGAGAGATTTGAAAAGTAGCCACACGTTCGGTGACCTTTTGTTCCCTGCACTTCGGGGCGATTCTGCGATTCTAGTTCACCAACCCTGCAGTGTATTCAGCAAGCACTGCAGGCCCCCCGTAGTGCAGGGAAAACACGCCACAAACCCGCAGAACACTCGCCAAACACTCGCCGAACACCCGCAGAAACCACCACAAAAACCATGCCAAACACGCTGGAAAACCCAGACGAGCCGCCGATCACAGCACAGAGCAGCCTCTGGAAAAAGCCGACAAGCTGACGAGTAGGGTAAAAAAAAAAAAAAGTACACTTGAAAGTTTCAAAATTGAAACGCTGTTTGCAGAAAAACTACTGAACGAAAAATGTCTGGAATTTACATAGAAGATCCTATGAATGATAATAAAAAGGTCACAGAAAAAAGAAAAAACGCTATAACAAAAAAACGGAATTGTTTTTTTGCCGAAATAAATCTATAAATAGACTTTCTACAGCAGAATAAAATAATGAAAGGCTTATTAGATATTTTATTAAAACGGGAATATTTTTAACATTGAAGCCTGGGATTTGCCTGAATAAACCTGCCGAATGAAACCACCGAACAGCAGGGCAATTCGGCAACTTTTCTCTGCTGTTTGGCGTTCTCTGAATAGATGAACCATCGCTTCTCTATGGGGGGATTTCACTGCCCTCGAACAGGCACCGTATGTACAGGCAATTCGCCAGAATTTGGCGATTTGCCTGCTCTCTGAATAGCCGAATGTCCCAGAAATGTCCCCATACGCTGAATTTCAGTGTCCGGGTTACATTTCGGGGACATTTCAGATCTCTCTGAATAACCACTCTAGTCATTCTCCTGAGTTTCACCTTACTTTAAATAGACCTGTATGTTTTTTATGGTCCTGATAATATTACTTTATTTCCTGTCGTTTAAAGCAGACTCTGCAGGTGTTTCTCTTGATTGGAAGAAAAACTCTGTTGTGCAATACCTTTGGAATGTATTGTGGATGGCTCTACACTACACTGGAGCATAGACATGGAGATTTCCCAGTGCAGAGGTCTTTTTACATAAATATATATATATATAAATATATGATCAGTGCTTTTTTCTGGAAAAATAAGTGGGGGTACTCTCTCACGCCCGGGGAAAAACTGATTATTATGACTATTTTCATGTCCTCATAAACAATAGTTGTAGTTCACTTAAAGGAAGACACTATAAAAGGAAACCATATTTTTTAATACTGTGTTCCTTTAAATGAACTACAACTATTGTTGTAACCCAATGGGGGTTATCCACTAAGTGCCTCTGTTGCAAGAAAAATCTGTATTGCAGAGCTGTTAGTGCCATTGTGGCAAAAAAAAAAAACAGCTGAGTGGATAATCCCCTTGCATTTGTGATCACCCCAGCAATGAAACTCACAGTTTTGCTGAGTATATACGAACTCCACAGAAATAAAACTCACAGTAATGCGCAGTGTGTATGAGCTCCAGAGCAATGACACTCATAGTAATGCGCAGTGTGTATGAGCTCCACAGCAATGAAACCCACAATAATGCTCAGTGTGTATGAGCTACACAGCAATGAAACTCACAGTAATGCGCAGTGTGTATCAGCTCCACAGCAATGACACTCACAGTAATGCGCAGTGTGTATGAGCTCCACAGCAATGAAACCCACAATACTGCTCAGTGTGTATGAGCTACACAGCAATGAAACTCACAGTAATGCGCAGTGTGTGAGCTCCACAGCAATGACACTCACAGTAATGCACAGTGCGTATGAGCTCCACAGCAATGAAACTCACAGTAATGCGCAGTGTGTATGAGCTCCACAGCAATGAAACTCACAGTAATGCTCAGTGTGTATGAGCTCCACAGCAATGAAACTCACAGTAATGCGCAGTGTATGAGCTCCACAGCAATGACACTCACAGTAATGCGCAGTGTGTATGAGCTCCGCAGCAATGAAACGCACAGTAATGCTCAGTGTGTTTGAGCTCCACAGCAATAAAACTCACAGTAATGCGCAGTGTGTATGACCTCCACAGCAATAAAACTCACTACCGCCTTACAGTGCCAGCTTCTCTGGTCACACCACTTACCTAACAATCCGCAGCTCTGGCAGATGTGTGTAAACATGCTGCACCCCCCTCCCCAAAGTTCAAAGTTTCAGCGGCTGCAGAGAGAGGGGGGGAGCATCCCTCCCTTGTCACCTACTGGGGGGAGGGGGGTTATTAGTCCCGACATACACTCCTGACAATCGGAAGCGTTCAGGAGCAACATGAGCTGCCGAGCGCTTCCGATTCTTTGCCTGCCACTGTAGGAGGAGCATCATGCTCTCTCCTGTTAGTTCTGGCTGGTGGTGAGGTGCCGGTACTGAGTACCCCCGAGTACCCCTAAAAAAAAGCCCTGTATGTGATGAACCCCTTGTCACCGGGCCCCATCCACTGGCCCGCTTACGCAGCTGGCATGCTGCTCGTGTCATTGGCTGCAGGGGGGGGGGGCAGAGTATCTCACAGCAATCAATGACGTGTGCCACGTGCCAACAAGTGGGCAGGTCTGTCGCGGCCCATAGACGCTAACGGGGTGTGCTATGCCGGCCCACAACTTTCAGTCCCACCCGTCGCCGGGATGGCATAGTACGCCACGTGATGACAAAGGGTTAAGATATTTAATGTGGTAAAGAGACCTATACTGGATAGTAGTGCCTTGTATAGTTTTAAGTTACTATGGTAACAAGATTACCGTGTCATAGGTGTGTAAGCAAGTATATGGTTTGTAGATATTTTTTTTTACTAGTATTGAATTTACCCCAAACTAGGTGCCCTGTACAGAAACAAATCCTGCCTGAGCGCCGCAGTAAGAAAGCAGATTGTACAACAAATGCTTATGCCGGCTATTGAATACGGAGATGTAGTGTACGCAGCCGCCCCGCAAACGCACCTCCAGAAATTTACTACATTGTATAACTCATTCTGTCACTTTGCGCTACAATGTAACTACATGACCCACCATTGTGACATGTTAAAAGAGCTAAACTGCCCGTCACTGGAATTCAGACGCACCCTTCACCTTTCCCACCTGGTGTTTAAGAGATTTTCTGGAAAGCTGCCACCCTACCTGAATAGGCTGCTTCCCTCAGCAGTTCCCTCATCCTATAACCTCCGATCCAGGACCTGCACCTTACTTGCAATACCACAATACAAAAAGGTCTCGATCCTCATTTTCCTACAGAGCACCACAATTATGGAATAACCTCCCAGACATCATCAAATCTTCCACCAGTCTAAAGTCCCTTAAGAGATCTCAATTAATATACCTTGATACATAATGCACATGTAAACATGTAACATAGTGACTATATTACTTACATAATTATTTTCTGTGATAATCTGTATATTTGTGTTTTGTTTTTAATATTTTGCATTTTATTACTTTGTATTTATGTAACGACTGTAAAATTTCAATGTTCTTGAACCCAGTACATACTTGAAAACGAGAGCAATCTCAATGTATCCTTCCTGGTAAAATACTTTATAAATAAATAATATGTGTCCATAGTTTTTATAGTTTTTTTCCCAGTAATAGGAACTGGGGGTGACAGTTGTACATTTTAACAGCTTTTTTAACATCAGGAGATTTCACCATGTCGATGTGCAGCATATTGAACGAAAATTAGAAATGGCATTGATGTAATTTATATACATGTCACAAACTGACACTCTAGGGTCTATTCACTAAGCACCGAACTTGACATCAAATTGCAATTTCGGGGCAGCTCATCTATTCACTAAACTCCCAATTCGACAAATACAGGTGAAATAAGGTGCGCTTCAATGCAGTTTGGCGATCTTCGGCGGCAGCAAAATGGTCCCATAGAGAAGTAATGGTTAATCTATTCAGAGAACACTGTACTGCACCAAAATGTCAGTGAAATGCCCTGATTTTCGGTGATTCAGTTCGACAGGTTTATACAGACGAATCCCATAGGATTCAATGTAAAAAATATAATATTTTTTAAAAAGACCGGTTATTCTTTTCATTTTCAGCAAAAAGTCTTTATTTTTTAGAAGACCTTTTTGTATTTTTTGACAAAATTTTTGTTTTGTCCTAATTTTTTTTAAAAGCCGTTTTTTAAAAAAATTCTGTAACAGATCTTTTTAAGATTTTTTAAAGGACCTTTTTAATTAAACACATTTTAATACATTTTTTTATTGGTTTAAACACCTATTAGGAGAATAAGAGAGTTCTGGGTTTTTTTGCAGTTCAGTGGAATTTGCCAAGGTCACTTCAGCACTCTTTGGTGCTTTTCGGTGCTCTTCGCGACGTTCTTCAACTGTTTAGTAGGGCTTTGGCGACTCCATCTTCAGTGCACTACGGTGAATAGTGAGTTCACTGAAATTTTGCCAAAATGGAATCACTGAACTGCTCCAAAATGAAAAGTACCGAAATTTCCCTGCTTAGTGAATAGACCCTTTATGTTTGTTTTTTGCAGAAATAGAAACTCAGTTTATTTAATTATTATTTTTTTAAAAATATGACGCCATATATCCATAGAGGTTATTTCTTTATTCCCCTCCAAATACTGACTACAAATATGCTCTGCTTTTCTGCCATTTGTTTTATTATTGAATTTGCTGTCGTCCTCCTCATCTGAAGCATCAGCGACGAAAAAGTCAAGCAAACTCTACCTGTAAGAAAAAATGAAAATCAGAGAACAGTGATGTGGAAATCAGAGAACACAGGACACCTCTGCCTTGAGGAGCTCGTACCCTATGAAACCTGCTCCAGGCCACGTTTTCTCAGTCAGTGCAGGTCCTGAAGCACAAACCTGATACAATGTTACCTGAGGCTCACTGACCTGATCTGACGAATGTATGGCTGGAGCCCAGCCCAAATATGCTGACTCTCTAAAGGTGCCCCTCCCTGGGACTGTGTTACCGTGCCAAACTTGGGCACCTGCTCCAAAGCCCGGAAGAGGCTGACAAAGAGTTGGGGGAAGCAGAGAGGGAAGGGCTGGGGAAGGGCAGAAGAATCTGTACTGGTGGGCAGGAGAAAATGGGCTGGTGGGCTGAGGACAGGTGTCGTGGCTAAAGTTGGTTACTCTTTGAAATTGGTTACCTCCCCTCTCATTAAAAAAAATCTACACAAACACACCTATCCATGAGGATCTGCAAGGGCTAGAAAACACTTCCCCTGCTGGATAAATCACTCCTCCCATCAAATGCTGAATTACTTCATCCACTGTCATTCCAGAAGATAACAGGAGGACAACCCTGTGAAGTCCCCAGCACTGATTTTTCCAAAAACAAGCAAATGGAGAAAGTTCAGCACTGTTGCTACTCTCCCTAGGCATGGTCGTCCTGTAAAGATGACTGCAAGAGCACAGTGCAGAATGCTTAATGAGGTAAAGAAGAATCCTAGAGTGTCAGCTAAAGACTTACAGAAATCTCTGGCACATGCTAACATTTTTGTTGACACATCTACAATAAGGAAAATATTAAACAAGAATAGAGTACATGGGAGGACACCACGGAGGAAGCCATTGCTGTCCAAAATATTGCAACACGTTTGAAGTTTGCAAAAGTGCACCTGGATGTTCCACAGCACTACTGGCAAAATATTCTGTGGACAGATGAAACCAAAATTGAGTTGTTTGGAAAAAACACACAACACTATGTGTGGAGAAAAAAAGGCACAGCACACCAACATCAAAACCTCATCCCCACTGTAAAACATGGCGGAGGGAGCATCATGGTTTGGGGCTGCATTGCTGCCTCAGGGCCTGGACAGATTGTTGTCATTGATGGAAAATTGAATTCCAGAGTTTATCAAGACATTTTGCAGGAAAACGTAAGACCATCTGTCCGCCAACTGAAGCTCCGCAGAGGATGGGTGATGCAACAGGACAATGACCCAAAGCATACAAGTAATTCAACAAAAGAATGGCTTCAACAAAACAAAATAAGCCTTCTGGAGTGGCCCAGTCAGAGTCCTGACCTCAACCCGATTGAAATGCTGTGACATGACCTTAAGAGAACGATTCACACCAGACATCCCAAGAATATTGCTACACTGAAACAGTTTTGTGAAGAGGAGTGGTCCAAAATTACTCCAGATTGTTGGGTAGGTCTGATCTGCAACTACAGGAAACGTTTGGTTGAGGTTATTGCTGCCAAAGGAGGGTCAACCAGTTATTAAGTCCAAAGGTTCACATACTTTTTCCATTCTGCACTGTGAATGTTTACATGTTCTGTTCAATAAAAACATGAAAACATATAATGTTTGTGTTGTATTATTTTAAGCAGACTGTGTTTTTCAAATTGTTGTGACTTAGATGAAGATCAGAGCACATTTTATGATCAATTCATGCAAAACTCCACGTAATCCCAAAGGGTTCATATACTTTTTCTTGCCACTGTATATACAAAAACACACACAGACACACACAGCCTACAAGGGCTCATATCAAAAGTAACACTTATTGCATCACTGAATTAATTTCGCCCTGGGGCAGGAGAACATCTGCTGCTGGTGAGCAGAAAACCCTTGACTAATGTGCAGGAGAAGCTGTGATGGTGGGCAGGAGAGACTTCCTGGACTCCTGTGAATGTGTGGGTGCTGGTCCAGAGGGCAGGAGAACCTGTGCTGTGCTGGCTTCTTTGGACAGTGTAAAACAAGGTCCTGGTCTGGACTGGGCTAATGGGCAGGAAGGAGAACCTGTGCTGGGGGGCAGAGGAACCTGTGCAGGGCTCCTGTGTCAGCGAAGAAGCTCCTGGACTGGTCTAGTGGGCAGGAGAACTTGGGCTGGACTCCAGTGAAAGTGTAAAACAAGGACCAGGTCCTGGGCTGGACAGATGGTCAGGGAAACCTGTGCTGAGCTCCAGTGACCTTGTAAACCAAGGGTTAGACCCTAGGCTGGGCTAATGGCCAAGAGAACATGTTGGTGGTCAGAGGAACTTGTGCAGGGCTCCTGTGTCGCTGTAGAAGGTCCTGAGCTGAGAAGATGGACAGGAGAACCTGTGCTGATCTCCAGTGACACTGTAAACCAATTGATAGGTCCAAGGCTGGGCTAATGGCCAGGAGAACCTGTTGGTGGTCAGAGGAACCTGTGCAGGGCTCCTGTATCGGTGTAGAAGGTTCTAGGCTGGGCTAAAGGCCAGGAGAACCTGTTGTTGGTCAGAGGAACCTTGCGTGGCTCCTGTGTCGGTGTAGAAAGTCCCGGGCTGGGCTAGTCGGCAGGAGAACCTGTGCTGAGCTCCACTGACACTGACTAAACCAAGGGTCAGGTCCTGGGCTGATGGTCAGGAGAACTTGCTGGTGGTCAGAAGAAGCTGTGCTGGGCTGTCAGTGGGCAGGGAGTACCGGGGAGGACATGAAGCCCCCAGGCAGCAGACAGGCTTGGTCGGCAGGGCGGAGTCTCACAGCTCGGCAGCAATTCGTATAAAGAGCCCGACCTGCCGGAGAACAAGGGCAGCATTGAGGCGGAGAGGAGAGGAAGGGAGCCGGGGGAGAGAGAGAGCACAGGGACCAGTAAAGACCAGACACAGACACTTTACAGCAGCCGGAGCTCAGCATGGCCGCTCACCTGCCCCTGGGGCTGCTCCTGGCCGGGGTCACCCTGCTGGCCGCCTTCAACCTGGACACGGACAATGTCATCTCCAAACGCGGGGATCCGGGCAGCCTGTTCGGCTTCTCCCTGGCCATGCACCGGCAGCTGCAACCCGAGGATAAACGGCTGTAAGTGCCCGAAACGTGTGTGTGTGTGTGTGTGTGTGTGTGTGCCCGGTGCGGGGTCTGGGGCACCGGGAGGGGGGGGGATAGGGGGTTACTGTGACATTTAGGATTTATTTCCACTGAATTAGGAATCAATATACAGAATAGATTCCCCAACCTGACTGATAGAAGAGGCGATACAATGACTTCCTGCAACTTTGTGACCTTCAGCACTGATACATATATTACAGGAGGTCTGCACAGCCACAGTATATATATATATTACAGGAGGTCTGCACAGCCACAGTATATATATATATTACAGGAGGTCTGCACAGCCACAGTATATATATATATTACAGGAGGTCTGCACAGCCACAGTATATATATATTACAGGAGGTCTGCACAGCCACAGTATATATATATTACAGGAGGTCTGCACAGCCACAGTATATATATATATTACAGGAGGTCTGCACAGCCACAGTATATATATATATTACAGGAGGTCTGCACAGCCACAGTATATATATATATTACAGGAGGTCTGCACAGCCACAGTATATATATATATATATATATATATTACAGGAGGTCTGCACAGCCACAGTATATATATATTACAGGAGGTCTGCACAGCCACAGTATATATATATATTACAGGAGGTCTGCACAGCCACAGTATATACATATATTACAGGAGGTCTGCACAGCCACAGCACATTGCTCAGCCACAGTATATATATATACACTACAGGAGGTCTGCACAGCACATTATTCAGCCATGGTGTTTGTATGTGTATGTATGTATGTATGTATGTATATATATATAATTACAGGTCGTCTGCATCTGCACACTGCTCAACCATTCATCCTTTCAGCAAATGTGTAATATATATAATTATATATATATATATCACTGCTACAGGAGGTCTGCAGTCTGCACAATGCTCAGCCATACATCCAGCCAGCCGGTAACTGTAATATATACACACATACTATATGCTGGATACATGTGTATATATATGTGTAAATATGTGTGTGTGCATATGGGTATATATTATATATAAATATATATATACACACACAGCCCCACATATATATCTACGACTGCACACACCTATGTATGCTGGATATATTTTATATATTTATGTGCATATATAAACATATAGTTGTATTTATATATTGTCATATGTATATACATATTTCAATATATCTGTGTGCGTGCACTTTCATGTATATTGTCACATACATTCGGGTGAATCTACTTCTTACTCCCGTCTGGCCTCTTTTACTCTATTTTGTCTTAATCTGCTATAGTTTGCAGGTTTGATGGACTTTGCTTCTTTTGCCGTGTTTGATCTTCCCAAGTAAATCATTAAACATCGAAATAATAGACTGGATTCTTTTTTAACCAGCGGCTCACATTTCCCCCAAACCCATTATGAGCATCAAGTCTCAGCATTTCCTCTATAACCTGCTGGGCAGGTCCTGTGATATGGCTCAGACTCCAGAGGTTCCACAGCAGCTGAGCACTGTGCCCAGTTAGTGAAGTTTTCTGAATGTGTGGATTATTGTGGCCATCTTTGGTGGTCCAAGGTGTTTGCTGTGGGCCTCCATCCCCAACCCCCTCCCAGCCGTGTCACCCAGTTTAACCTCTTTTGATCACCCCCCCACCCAACCCTCTCAGGTTTGCATTGTTCTTCCAAATCAAGTGTTGTTGGACATTTCTGAGAATTGTTGCTGTGGCTCTCCAGCTGTTTTGTCCAACTCCCATCATCAGGCCCGCTCAGTGTGCACCACTGCTGAGGCTGACATTATCTAACCTTGGTGGTGTTGGGTCTTAGAGGTGATTTTGTAACTGACACACAGGATGCATGGGTTGTGAGAGTTCAGAGGAAGTCAGAAAATGATGTGTATTTTTGTCTAGTACCTCCGGATGTGTCAGACGTATGTTTCGGAATGTGGTTTGTGAGCATAAGTCTCGCAAAAGAATCACCCCCCAGTTTATCATTCTGTGGACCATCTACGTGACCAGGTATCAGGTGTTAAGGAGCCTCCGATCACCTGTCACTTCATTTCGATACTTTGTGCAGCTCCTATACAATAACAGGAAAAATATTTCCTGTCGCTGAGATCCTCCAATGTCTGAGTCACACCCTCCTCCTCATCATACTGAACCTGTTGCTTCAAATAAACTGCACAGAATACATTTTATATTGTGAAAAAAAGGAATACAAAAATGTGTAGTTTAGTCTGTTGTACAGTACTTTAAGCCTGGCTAAGCATCTTGGGAAATGTAGTACATTCATTTGCGGAGGGAATGATGACAAAGACAGTGCTACGGCTTTTGCATTCCATGACAGATGTTTCCTTGGTGACTTCCCTCAAATAATGTCGTTACGGTTACAGCAGTAATCAGTTTTTTGTATGGGTAACGGTTGTAATGCATTCTTTGTGGGCACAATGTTGTACATTTTTTGGTAGTTTCTAGAGTAAATGTCCAAATCCATTTTGGTAAAGAAAAACCACAGTGACCTGCCTATTGCTTCTGAATGTCAACTGTGTCCACCCTAGTGGATGTGGTCATAAATTCCGTTTCTCCACAAATATTTTGTAACATAATCTTCCGATGGCCCGTAGAGGTCCTAGGTCTCCATAAGATCTCTGGTGTTAGCGCTCTGTATCTATGGAGACATGGTGACACCATCATAATCTACCTTTTGGATTATTTGATTTAAGATTTTGGGTGACATCGTCAACATCTGTTTTTGGCCTTTACGTAAGGAGTTTGAGTGACATCAGCAAGACCTTTTCTTTGTTCCTCTATCGTATGACGTTGAGTGACACCAGCAGGATCTGCTCTTGGTTTCTCTACGTATGGAATTTGGAGAACATCAACTGGATACTCTTTTGCCTCAGTCGTTTTTTGCTGGGCGACATGAGCACAATTTTCTTCTGGTTCCTCTACAGATGTGGGCTGTCATCTGCAGGATCTTCTATTGGTTCTTCTACTTATGGAGTTTGGATGACATTAGCAGGATTTTATTTTGGTTCCACTATCTAAGGATATTGGCTGACAAATACAGGATCTTCTATTTGTTCTTCCACCAAACGAGTTTGGATGACATTAAGAAGATTTTCTTTTGGTTCCTCTAAGAAGGTTGGGTGATATCCACAGGATCTCCTTTTGGTTCCTCCACCAAACATGGTTGGGTGACTGTGGCAAGATATATTTTTGGTTCCTCTGAAAGAGGTTGTGTGACAACTACATAATCTTGTATTGGTTCTTCCACCTAAAGGAGGTTGAGGGACATTAGCAGGATTTTGCTTTGGTTCCACAATCTAAGGAGGTTGGGTGATATCCCCAGGATCTTCATTTTGGTACTTCCATCCAAGAAGGTTGGGGGACACTAGCAGGATTTGGGTTTGGTTCTTCTATCTGAATGAAGAGGCTGGTTAACATCAGATGGACCATTCGTTCTTCTACCTAAGGAGGGTAGATGATATCCGCAAGATCTCCTTTGTTGCTTTTCACTGTTGCAACCATCCCACTACTTGGGGGAGGGGTGGGAAATTGTACATTTATTCTACAAGAATACACAGAAGGTTCATCACAACATTTTCCTTCTGGTTTTCTAAAATGAAGCCGCACAGTTTAGATGGCTTAATGAATCCCCGCGGAGGCTCTCTGAGAAACTTTGCACTTTGGTGCTTCCAACCTTCGCATCCCAAATTAAGAATCATTTGTTTCCAGAGTTCACACAATGTGGTGTGAGAGCCAGCAATTCCTTCCTTTGCCTACACAGTACCATGGCCTAGAAAAGAATTCCAGGGCAACACAAAAGGGTCAGATCCGTGAATGGCTTCGGGATTATAGCAGGCAGTCTATTGTAATTTGGCAGGTTTGTGAGTCAGGAATGGAGGAAAACAGAAAGGGAGGAAGACAATAGAATAGCTTTGTAACCAGTATACCTCCCCCGGAGCCATAAAATAAGTAGCAGTGTTTAATCACTGTTTTAGGACACATAAAATAAACGTCTCATTTCCTAATTTCAAGTTTTGCAAAATAGTGGATGGCGTGCCAGATCTGATATCCAGCGTGACCGGCCAGTCTGCTATGTTTAAAACATAAGAAAAAATGTTTTAAAGCCCACCAGTCTACCTCATGACTGAAAAGCAGTGTGAGCAGTTATGTTTCGCTACACAGCAGCCTGTGGCTTCATTTTTGGATAGGACTCGCCCTCACTAGAGGTGCCTTGACATTGGCAGGTGAGCTTACACTCTTAATGGCCATTAATAGAAACCAAAGCCTCTAATTGTGTTTTGTTTCACAAGGTATAATGGGAATAAGCGCAGATGACATATTTTTCTTATGTTTTATACATGTTACTGGGCTGGATACATCTGGTGGTTGCAGCCGCCCCATTGGGGAATAGATGCGACCCCACCCCTCCTGTACTAAGTCTGCTATGCTTCATTTACTAAACACCAAGCAGCATGTGAGGGAGCGGGGTCTACTATATTGACAAAAATTACTAGCCCATCTGTCTTCCCAACTGCTCCCAGGCCATACCAGCTCCAACTGCACAGGGAATGTGATGACTGGAAGACCAATCAAAGCGGTGCAGATGGGTAGCGCCACTACACGGTGTATCTCCAGTGTCCATAAGTATAATAAGAGGGTGGTACAGCTATAACTGGAAACCACAGGCAATATATCCTCCTGAATATGGTGCATGAATGATACATGCAAAAAAGGGTGACGTTTCCAACAGCGTATAACAACTGGTGGTAAATGTTCCATTTTTTTTTTTTACATTTGTGCAAACCAGTACCATTGTCGACTCCCAGACAACATTGCAGTATAAATATTTTTCTGATTTTTGTTTTCACTGCATGGCTTATGCATGAAGGGTATGAACACGTATTCCACGTTGTAACTATTTAGCACTTGTGTACCCCCAGCAGGGCAGCCATCAGGGGGTTACAGCCCATGACCTGTTCAGGGGCCCAGTTGATCCAAGGGGCCCTTGCCAAACCCCTCCATGTTACCCAGGACTGATTAACCAAGATACCAGCAATTTTCTCAGTGGGCCGCAGTACCTTTTGGTTCCCATCTGTAACTTGTTAGGCAAACCCTACAAATTGTAAATGGGAACCAAAAGGTTGAAAGCCGATGCAATGCATTCTGCAGGCGCACTCTTCTTCGCACGCCTATGGTCCCTACCTCCAGTATTTGTATGTTCTCTATGTGGTTTAAGATAAAGAACATGAAAACTGACTGTATCGCTCTAAAAATGTAATTATTACTTGAAAAATTATTTTTTTTTGTGCTGACCAAGCTTGTCGTTAATAAACATTTCATGGTGCACACCCTAACGACATGGCCTATAAATGCCAGTGGCAACAACCCACTCTAAATCAGGCATTTTTTAAAAATTTGTCTTTAGTCGTATAGGATTGTCCACTAAATGCTGCTGATAATCACTGCAAACATTAGCAAAAATCACCATTGTTGCAACCACAATAACCTTCGTCGATCTACATAGGAGAATTCAAAGCAGCAGAAATTTTATTGATGAATGTTTGTTTCCCTCTGCCAGCTGCATTCTATCTTCCCTTTCTGGATCGCCGAAGTTTATTGTCGTTGTAACAACGTCGAGTGAATAATTCCTATAGTATTGAATGAGTCGTTTCTCAACAGGATCTCTCACTACGACACTTTTATTTATTATAATTTTTTTTTATTTATCAAGTTTATTAAAGTCCAGCATTCCGTCGAGAATTCCAATATGTTGCAGTATGTCCTTGACACACACAGAGTTAATTTTTCCCATTCTGGAATACCTACCATTCGTGATAAATCTCAATCCATTCCGTGCAGCCTCTGATTAATGGGCGTCTTCTTTTCTCTGGATAAATCTGAGCCATTCACTTCCTCCGTTGGAATTTTTAATGATCCTTTCAGTGTGGATTTGCTGTGTGTTGGCGGTGGCCTCACCCTGCCCAGCACCAACCAGCTGTAAATTGTGCAGTGGTGGAATTCCTTGTTCCATTAGACATGGCTGATTGACTTGCTTTTAAACTTGCTTGTTAAGAAAAATATTTACGCTGCACTTACTATTTTTATTTACACTTAGGATGCATCGTGTACAAACATGCTGATGGATAATTCCCCTTCAGCCAGTCAATGAAATGTGCTAACCATTATATTACTTTAGCAAAGTCACCGTTAGAAAGTAAATATACATGATAGAATGTAAGCGCATATGAGCAGGGCCCTCTACACCTTTTGTCTCTGGTTACTAAGATTGTTTGTAAACGTTTTAGTTCATCTCACAATTTTATTGTAAAGTGCTGTGGAAACTGTTGGTGCTATATAAATGATGACAATATTATTATTAATGCTATCCCTAGCTGACTAAGGCTATTTTGCAAAAACACATGGATCCAATAAGACAGATGAGGACCATTACCGCAATATGAAAAAATGTAAATTGCTTTATTGTACACATATAAAAAAAACACATAAAACATCAAACACTAAGGCTAGGGTCAAACGAACGCATTATTCGCAGCGACCGTCAAAAAGTGCATCCGAACGCATTGACGTATTTTTTTCACGGAGTGGCGAAAACGGTCATACGATGCGCATTTTCGTGCGTGATTTTTTTTACGGATCCAAACCAGGAAACTTTGGGTGTCTGGATGTTATGTTGGCCGGACATGAGCAGTGTCTGATGTCTCCAAATCACGCACACACGCCGCTATGTGGACGCAGCGCACTCTGTACGTCAGTACTACCGGTTCTGCGTTCTTGAAAAAAAGCATTTGTTTGCCGCTTGCGTTGCGCGGCTGCACTTTTGTGCGACTGTACTTCGTATATTGTCCGTCATTGCCCGTCATTTGCTGCTACTGCGGCCGTGATTAAGTGCGCCTAAACGCACGTTAAAAATGCGTTAGTCTGACCCCAGCCTTAATCAAAAAAGCAATGCAAAAAATGATCAGGACCTGAAAACAAATGGAGTCTAAGGCTGGGGTCAGACCAGCGCACTTTTAACGTGCGTTCTGGCGCACATAATTACGGCCGCACTAGCAGCAGATGACGGGCAATGACGGCCAATATACGATGTACGGCCGCACAAAAGTCCGGCCGTGCAACGCAAGTGGAATTTGAACGCATTTTTTTGAGAACGCTGAACCGCTAGTACTGACGTACTGAGTGCGCAGCTGCGGCATAGCGGCGTGTTTGCGTGATTAGGAGATGTCAGACGCTGCTAATGTCCAGCCTACATAACGTCCAGACGCAAAAAGAGTTTTATTGACGATCTGTACAAAATCACGCCCGAAAATGAGCGTCGTCTGACCGTTTTTGCGCATTCCGTGAAAAATACGTCAATGCGTTCGGACGCACTTTTTCACGTTCGCGGGGAAAAATGCTTTCGTCTGACCCTAGCCTAAAAGTCACATCAGTCTGGACCACAGGGAATCAAATTCCAGAGATGTCCAATAATAACGCTAGCTCCACCATTTTATAGCCAAACAAGGGTACCAGATGATAATGATAATGATGTGTGCCTGGCTGAAGGCCACTAATTATATATATATATATATATATAACTGGGGCTCTATACTTCCAAAACAGTTACTGCTTGCAAACAGGTGTACACAATTGCCACACATTTAAATATGGTTACAATTTGCAGTTGCCGTTTCCCAGAAAAAAAGATGATAAGGCAGATGCAGTGACATGATCTGGGTTAATCTGAACAAGTAACGTTGTATCAATTGATCATGACAATTCATACACAAGACCATAGTCTGAATTCAAGCAAACAGGTAACGTTGTATCAGTTAATTATGGCAGTTCATACACACAGAGTCTTTATTTCAGGCAGGCTAAAATAGAACAGTTCAATTCCCCCTAATTAGCATTAAAGTGCCCTTTTTTTTTATTTTTATAAATTACCAATGATTACTACAGAGCAAATATGTGTTATTTGTTAGCTCCATGGCTCATAAACTCAAATCAAAAGAATTTCTCCTTGTGTTGGCACCTGGCATATAGAAACAGGCGGACCATTAATTAGACAGCACGTCCAACGTGCGCTTCGCGTAAGTTTGCTCCTCAGGGACTGCGCTATTTTGCGTACAATGTATTCGTGTATTTCTATTTATAACCTTTGGTTTGTGCGCTCTATCAAAATATTTAAAAAAAATCGATACATAGCCAAATTGTAAACCGTTGCCAAAGAGACAGGGCAGACTTAATGCTGTTTTCTAGAAAGTATCAATGAAACTATTATTTGAAAAAAATCTATGTATATATTATCCAGCCATCCAATAATGTATTAGTGGAATCAGAAAGCTAAACATTGCATTAGCCAAGCAAGTTATGCACAGCATTTATTCTTCTTTGATCTGTTCTTGGTGGTGGGAATTTGCTCACGTTTAGTCACTGGCATATGTGCTGAGATAAATGGTCTTTCATCTGCCAGCTACATTTGAATATATTACCTCCTGTGTGTATTCTGAACATCTCTGGTCTTGCCCCTGCATGTCTATATAGCATAGCGGCAAAGGAAAAAAAATGTACCTGGCCTAAACAGTCTATGCATTGTAACCCTATGAGTGCTGGTACAATGTGTATTATGTAATGCTCTGGCAAGTAGGGGATAGACAGGAAAATATAAATCTTGCATAAGTTAAGAAACATGGTTTTTTTTAGGTGTATATAGCACCAAGGCTAGGGTCAAACGAAAGCATTTTTACACGCGAACGTAAAAAAGTGCGTCCGAAACGCATTGACGTATTTTTTCACGGAATACGCGACAACGGTCATACGATGCGCATGTTCGTGCGTGATTTTTTACGTATCCAAACCAGGAAACTTTGGGTGTCTGGACGTTATGTTGGCCGGACATGAGCAGCGTCTGACGTCTCCAAATCATGCACACACACCGCTAGCGGGCGCAGCGCACTCTGTACGTCCATACTAGAGGTTCTGCTTTCTCGAAAAAATGCGTTCATTTTCCACTTGCGTTGCGCGGCCGGACTTTTGTGCGGCCGTACATCGTATCTTGGCCGTCATTGCCCGTCATTTGCTGCTAGTGCGGCCGTAATTAAGTGCGCCAGAACGCACGTTAAAAGTGCGCTGGTCTGACCCCAGCCTAAAAGTACATTTTTCAAATGACCAAAGGAGGACATGTGATCAGCAGAGATACATGTTTGCATCATTTGGAATTTTGGCATCTTAAGGAGCTGTAAATAAATGTGTAACTACACTGGTGGCCAAAATTGTGGATACACCTTACATTTTTACAAACTTTCGCAGTTTTAAGTACTATTTATATAAAAATCTCTAAAAATGTCATAGCACAAGTAAAATTTAATATATTAAATGAATGCCTTAACAAAAAATCTTTAAAGAAGTTCAATTTTGGCTGGAAATGTCCCATAATGCATCTTGGCCATTATATAGCATAAAAATGATAATTTCAAGTTTGTCACAATGTGTTTTTTCAATAACGTGCTGGATAGCCTTTGGCCTTAACTACTGCCTGACACCTTCTAGGCATTGACTCTACAAGTCTTTTGACATCCTCTTCTGTGATCACATGATGTCAGGAATTGATTATAGCCTCAATGAGTCCTCGCTTGTTGCTTGGATTCTCGCTCGAGACCATGCGTTTCAATCTTGACCACAGATTTTCCATGGGATTCAAGTCGGGGCTATTTCCAGGCCGGGGAAGCAGAGGAATTCTCTTGTCAACCAAAACTGACAAAATCAGAAAGTGTATCCAAAATTTTGGCCACTAGTGTATACAATAATATAAATAGTCCCAGAAATGTAGTGACCAGTGCTGAAGGAATAGGTTTGCTTGAATCGGAGGATTTACATGCTCTATCTCAACAGCTTTAGCTATGACCATGGATGATAGACCCCAGTGGTGTAGTTCATTAAATTCCTGTGAAGAACACTTCACTAAGACTTGATGGGTTATTCACAGAGAGCCGATCTGGCCTGAAATTGCACCATACAGTGAATTTCCCCGTACGGTGGAATTTTGTGGACATTCAGCTATTCAAAAAGAAGGCAGTTCGGCAAACTTTAGCAAATTGCCAGCGAAATACAGTGCTGTTCGGCAGCAGTGAAAGTCCCTGTTGAGAAGCAATGATTAATCTATTTCGAGAACACCGAACAGCAGAGAAATGTCAGAGAAATGCCCTGATGTTCGGTGATTTCATTCGGCAGGTTTAGGCTAGGGTCAGACGAACGCATTTTCGCGTTGTCTGTGAAAAAGTGCGTTCGAACGAATGGACGCATTTTTTCACGGAGTACGCGATAGCGGTCATACGATGCGCATTTGCATCCGTGATTTTGTACGGATCATCAATAAAACACTTTGTGCATCTGGACGTTATGTTGGCCGGACATTAGCAGTGTCTGACATCTCCAATTCACGCACACACGCCTCTAGCGGACGCAGCGCACTCTGTACAACCGTACTAGAGGTTTTACGTTCTCGACAAAATGCGTTCGTTTTCCACTTGCGTTGCGCAGCCGGACTTTTGTGCGACCGTACTTCGTATATTGGCCGTCATTGCCTGGCACTTGCTGCTACTACGGTCGTGATTAAGTGCGCCTGCACGCGCGTTCGCACTGCCTCAGTCTGACCCTAGCCTTAATCCGGCGAATCCCATAGGTTTCAATGTTAAAAATATTCCCCTTTTTATCCAATATCGATTTATCCAATATTGATTCTTTTAATCTTCAGCAAAAAGTGTCTTTATATATATTCAAGGATTTTTTTTCGCAATTTTTTTTTTTTAAAGTGTTTTTTTTTTTCTGTAACAGACCTTTTTATTATTATTCGTAGGACCTTGTATGTTAATTCCAGACATTTTTGTCAAGCAGTTTTTTTGCAAACAATGTTTAAAATTTGAAACTTCCAAATCATTTTATTTTTTGTTTCTTTGACCCCATTCGTCCCGGTGCTGTGCTTGGCGAATCGTTGGCTTTTCTCTTACACGTTTGCGTTTTTTCAGTTTGATGTGGCGGTTTTGCGGATTTTCGGATGCGGTTGGCGGATTTTCCCTGCACTTCGGGGACCCTGTGGTGAATGCTGAATTCACTGCAGGGTCGGGGAATTTGATCCCCTGAAGTGCGGGAATATGAGATAGCACTAAAATGTTGGTGACATTTCGGCGCTCTCTGAAAAACCCTGTCAGTTATTATGCTGGTTTCACATGAAATATTCCTTTTTTATAGATTCCACAACAATCAGTGCTGGGATTCCTGCTCGTAGTATTTTGCCACCAATCGAGTTCTGGGATTCCGTCCCAGCAATCCTTGTGATTGGCTGTCATTTAAAGGCTGCCTGGGGGGGTTATAGAAAATTGTAACTCAGTGACAGCTAGAGTATTACCTGCTTATTACCTCTACGGTAATATAAGCACGTGCAGGAATTTAGAAGTGAACGATAAGATGTGTCTTTGCTTGATCCAGTTTCAAAATTTAAATTGTTGCATTCCAAGATTTAGATATTTAACGTTTTACGGACGTTTGTACTTCCCAGCACTGATTATTTTGGAACTAGATACTTTCACGTAGCGGCTCCCAGTTACCAGCTCTGTTATGACCCAGCCAGTGTATTAGCATCTTGAGTTGTAACAGCCGGTTACAGGAGGGTTGTTATTGCTAACCATACCGGCCACTAATAAAGATCACTGCCCCTGATATCAGTTCCTGGAGTCCAGAGGACCTCGTGGAGAGGGGGAGTATGTCATTCACATCAGGACTGGTGACTCCGGGCTGTTGGAAGTCTGGTTGGTGCAGTATACTAAAGGGGTTATTCACAAAGCGAGGAACGTGCTGCCGAATTGAAGCGAACGGTGAATTTCACCATACGGTCACCAAACTGTCAATTCGGCAAATACTGGTGAATTGACATCGAAAGACGGTGCAGTTCGTCGCAGATCGGCTATCTACTGCGGCAGCGACATTGTCCCATAGAGAAGTAATGGTTAATCTATTCAGAGAATACCGGACTGCACCAAAGTGCCAGTGAAATGCCCTGATTTTCGGTTATTCAGTTCCACTGGTATAAAAAGGCGAATCCCATAGGATTCAAAGTAAAAAATATATATTTTTTTTAATTAAAAACATTTATTCTTTAAATTTTTCAGCAAAAAGTCTGCTTATTTATTTTCTAGAATACCTTTTTCGTATTTTTTTTTAGACAATTTTTTTGTTCTGAATTTTTTAACCCTTTCGCTGCTGAGGCTTTTCCCGCCCCTGTGCTGAGGTCATTTTTTACCTGTTTTGCGCATCATGTTTAAACCTGTTTTGAAGGCTTATTTTAGTATATGACATCGACATATTATATATCGTTCTTTCCGTCAGACTCGGTAGATTCATAATATGTCATTATTATATGTATACGTTATGTCATGTTTGTATATTATAACAAAAAATGCAATAAAATATGTATTTTCAATAATTTACAGCGTGTAAAGTGTTTTTTTCCACATTTTAACATGCGAGCAATTGCGGTTATATTTTGTATGGGGTGCGCTTGTTAAAAAAATTAGAGATGGGGTCTCATTACATTTTTTTTGGGGAAAATGACACCATTTTTAACAAACGCACCGCATACAAAAATCGTTAATGCAGCATTATTGTTCACATTATAATTGAAATGGAACAATATTGCTGCATTAACAAAACAAAAAACAAAAAAAAAAGTGTTTATTTTTTTTTTTTAATTTTTTTTTTTTAATTTTTTTTTATTTTTATTTTTATTTTTATTTTTTTTTTACATTTTTTTTTACTTTCATGTTTGGTATCGTTGGAACGGCCATGCTCTGGCCGATCCAACGATATCAAAATTTAACCCCTAACTGCCACGGATCGGGAGATAGGGAGTTCATTGGAACTCCCTATCTCCACACTTCGTGGCAGTTAGGGGTTAATGCTAGGACTGGCGTCATCGTGCTGCGCACGATGACGCCAGTCCTCTGGGGGAGTTCCCGGAAGCTTGGCCGACATCCAAGATGTCGGCCAGCTCCCGGGAAGGATCGCAAATCGGCGCTTTTCAGCGCCGATTTGCGATCCAGCTCCCCAGGGGTTAATGCCAGGCATCATTTGGAAGGGCAGGCTGTGCCCTTCCAAATGATGCCTGGGTTAAGCCCCTGTGAGCCGCCGATCGGAGGGAGAGAGGTCCGAAGGACCTCCCCCCCCTCCCTTTCAGGCGCCTCCTCCGCACATGCGGGGGGGCGCCTGAATTATGTGTCATCGCGGGGGCGCGATGACACATAACAATGGCGGCCACTGCTCCGGATGCCGGGCTGACATCCAGGATGTCAGCCCGCACCGGAGGGGCCAGCGATCGGCCGGAACCCGGCCGAACGCTGACCCCAATGCGAGGACGCGCTCAGCGCGTCCTCCGCATACCAGGGGCAATGCTGAGGACGCGCTGAGCGCGTCCTTAGCATTGAAGTGGTTAAAGTACTTTTTTTTATTATTTAGACACATTTTAATGCATTTTTATTGGTTTAAACACCTATTAGGAGAATAGAAGAGTTCAGTTTTTTTTTTTCTCCTGCAGTTCGGCAGCCAGTCTGGCTGTTTTCGGAAACTCCATCTTTGCTGCACAATGGTGACCCTGCTGTGAATAGTGAATTCACGATAGGGTCGGTGAAATGGCATTTGCAGAGAAGTGCAAAGCACTCAAATTTGGCTTAAATTTCAGTGTTTTGCGAATAGCTCCTTACGTTTTCCCATGTGCCCCTCTATGTGTCTCTGAACTGTTCCATCACAGATGTCAGAATAAAGAGACATAAGGTATAGGATTAGTAACCACATTGAAGATATGAATTATTTATATGTAACACATGCAATTGATAATGCATAGATTACAGAGCTTGGATAGAACGCAAGAAATGTATTTCGCATACTATTTGTAAATAAAGTTTAATAAATGTGGTCTTGGTAAACGTTTAGTTAAGGACCTCATTATTCTTCCGACCAGTACATGGGTAATGGATAGAAGATTGCTGGCTGCTACTTAAGGATCCTTACTTATGCACCGTGTGATGGATCTCTTTGCATTATTCATGATGTCTAATGTTATTTTATACTTTAAAGCTCTGAGGGTCAATTTGTCACTATTTTCTGCTAATTTAATAGCCTTGGTATACCTCGAGTGATTGGTGCTGTTTTGTCTGGGATCGCACATGTGTGGTGACTCTTGGGGCAAGATCACCTCGTTAACGCTAGCGCTCACATAAATGAGCGTTAGTGTTCCGCCGGTATCACCTCCCGATCGCTAAAAAAAAACAAATCTGTGTTGGCACTTTCTAGCACCAGCTTACTGTACTTTGCGCTACCCCGTGTTAAGTATAGGGAGCGCAAAGAGTAACTAATCAGTAATTAGCGATAGGATCATAAAGTCCTAACACTAATCACTTCTCATACCGTGGCGAGAACGACGGCCCGATCCACCGCTTCCAGCTGCCGGGAGCAGAGTGAGACTGGGGATAAAAGTCCCCAGTCTCCTTCCGCCGACCTGCAGGATCTCGCGAGAGGCGAGATCCAGCCTGTCATGTGACCCGGCCGGAGAAGCCTCCCATTGAGTCCTATAATTTGCATACATACAGGGCGCTGCCAGTTTGGTGACAGCATTGACATAGCAATCTGAAGTCCAATCAGAGCTGCCGATGTTTACCTGTAAACTGAGATCAGAAGCACCAGCCTATTGGAGGCAAGCTAAGGATTACAGGCGCGCTTTAACCCTTTCACACCCAAAAAGGGAATATCAGTTTTCAAATTGACCTAAATTTAGCACAGAAAACCCATTTCCATACTTACTTAATGTAGGCCTGATCTTCTCCATTGTGTGTGGGTGCCTGAAAGAAGACTTCTTGCATAGGAATTGAATTTTGGTAAAATATAAAAATTAATTAAAAAAAAAAATCACATATCGGGCCACAGATAAGTAATAGAGAGCGACCCACTAGATTCCTCATACCTATGTAACGGTTTGTGGCATGGGAGATATACCAATGGCCAGAGAGATCTGTCACGGGTTGTAGATGGTGGTAGAGAAAATAAGTGCAGATTTTAGGTTAAAGTAGCCCAAAATGGTACCCCCCCCCCCAATCTAAAATATGCAATTTTCCACCTATGTATTCACTACTTAGAGAGTAACGCCTTTGTGTTTGGCCTCTGGTAAACCACTATGAGTAAATAGTGTAAATACACCCTAGTGAAATGTGTGGGATTAAAGACCGCAACGCTTCTCTGCGCTAGGAGAAAACAGGCGCCAAGATCTGCTTTATTATTATTTGAAAATAAAAATGTGTCAATACATGAGCATCTCCTGCATTCACTGGCACCTCTTACAAAAATCACATGCGCTCCAGACCACCAGAGTTTGATAAGTTAGAGATAAATGAATGTTTCATGCAGGATCCAGCCACCTTCCCCCTGTCACGCAGCTGTTTTTGATGTTGAAAGTGTCTACGGGCGTCTGTCTGGACCAGTTAGGGCTGGGATACAATATGCCACCATATACCAACTTCAATGATCATAAAAATAAATCCTCGCTTACTGCCAGCACCTGGAGAGACAGAGAACATCTTGCCTACGAACGATGGTCCATTGGAACGATGGTCCACTAGCAAGACGCCTACTGTGGAATGATAACGGCAACAATGTTGCACAGATGATGGAATCGTGTGTTGTGTCTGTTTAGAACAGGGCCAGGAATGTTTAAAAGATGAGATAAGCCTCAGACTATGCACTCACTTTGTCCTCTGTTGTCTCACTGTTTTCTTTAGTGTTGAGGTTATATGCTTCATTCTTGCTCTTATCAATGGAAAACCGATAGGCTCACTATTTCCTTCAGTAATGCGACCCTCTGCTAGCCGAACCAAAGGAAAACTAAACGTATGCTCTTTAGGAAGCCAGGATTAAGTCATTGGCTTACATATATACATAAAATCTTGCTTCTGTCAACAGTTAGGGTCAAAAATGACCCAATTCCGACCGTACTAGAGGCAGACGCAGGAAACGATGCTAAATTTCCCAGAACCTGTAATGATGTCTGCATAAACAGTGGACCTGGAAGAGGTCTGTTTCGTCCAACAGCTGCATTATTTAAAGTTAAGGTACACCTCAGTAGGTCGTTTTGAAGGTCACCCATGCCTTCCCTTGGGTGGCAAGTCAATTCTCTGTGTTTTGATTCACCATATAGGAAGCAGCTGGTTAAATTATATTGTGGGGTGACAGGAGATGCAACAGAGCACGGGAAAAGGTAGATTTTAAAGGGAAAACACAAGAAATCCATACATGGTGCACGGATATAAGGCAATTTCCATGTAAATATTGAGTCCTCGTGTTGCAACTTGCGTAGCGCATGGAATGTACCGGCTGGGTGGAGTAGAGGTAATGTCACTGCTCTGCGTGGAGAGAGCCTGTGGAGTCATGGGTTCGATCCCAATGAGCACCTCTCCAGTAAGTGTCCTTGGCAAGACACCTAACGGTACATACTCGCCACCCAGGACATACTTGAAAACAAGAGAAATCTTAATGTATCCTTCCTGGTAAAATCCTTTCTCAAAAAAAAAATAATAAATAAATTACCAGTGGCGCTCATCAGGGAGGATTTTATGCACAGTATATTATCCGGTGGCACATTGTATCACAGAACAATCCCCATCGTGTAACTGTCAAGCAGAAAAGCATCCCTAGAAGCCGAGCAATCTGAGTTTATTCACCGATCAGAGTTTAATGATTTAGGAATAACCTTCCTTTAAAGTTACCCTGATATGTTCATTGTTTTTTAAACTTTTCATTTCCTTGAATAATGCCTTCTAAATAAATATACTTCGTTATTTAAATGCTGGAATAAATTATTTTTCCAATAACACTGTGTAACCGCAGCAAAAAAACAAAGTTACTTACATTAGAGGAACATTCTATTGAAAAAAAAGTTTCCTTTGCCTTTAAATAGTTGGGCAGGGCCTGCTGAGCTGACAGCCTCTTCCCAATTATTTATTTTTGGTGATTTTACTCTACCTTTCCGGCTTCAGTTACCCCCCCCCGACCCAGAAGTTGCTGAAGTTCTTTTTATGCAATTTGTGTAGCCGTAGGAACTGTAAATTAAGCAAAGCAACGGGACTTGCGCACTTTACGTAGTTCATGAGCAGATCTGACCCATCGGCTACTTATGAGACCGATCGCTACACTGAGAGCATGGTGGCCGACTGCCTGGAAATTAAAAAATCCCGGCTGTTGGTGATGCTGGGTGGGGTGGAGGAAGCCCCTCAACTTCAACCAGCAGTTTCACCATGTCGGTGGCGCACACCTCACATCCTGAACACTTTATAAATGTAGAGTGTCCCTTTAACCCTCACCTTCTGTTCCCTTCCACCTCCCATTCATGTCATATAATCAGGGCTTGATAGATCCAGGGCCCGGAAAGCCATGGGCTCGTTGAATTGCATCTGTGGTTCCTATTTTTCCTGAATCTCAGGATTATTCCAGACATATATTATTATTTTTTTTTTTTTTAGAAAGGATTTTACCGGGAAGGATACATTGAGATTTCTCTCGTTTTCAAGTATGTCCTGGGTGGCGAGTATGTACCGTTAGGTGTCTTGCCCAAGGACACTTACTGGAGAGGTGCTCTTGCCGGGATCGAACCCATGTCTCCACAGGCTCTCTCCACGCAGACCAGTGATGTTACCTCTACTCCATCCAGCCGGTACTATACAGATAAACGTTGTCACTCCCATAATATGCTCAGATTGCTGCTTCGTTGAATTACTGGCGTGTAAGTTTGATTTAAATATGTCAAACCCGATCATTACAGGAGAAAGTCCAAAGCAGAGAACTCATGACTTCATTTTCAGCATATTGAGGAGTGGTGGGAAGCAGTGGAGTTTGCAGTCCCTGCAGTAATCCTCCTGTAAAGACTCTTACCAATCAATTCCACCACCAGGGGAAAATAGCACAGCATTCGTTGTATTTGCCTGTAGATGAACAGAAGTCAGAAACTGTTGTTTAGTGTGTGATCTGCTGATTCCAAGTCTTGTGAAACATTACAGAATACACTTCCTGGGCAAAAAAAAGTCCCCACATGGATTGAACTAAGCAAATCGGTGCTCGCCTTCCATTGGATAATTACTGCAGTTATTAATATGTTTCAGCTGCACAAAAATGAGGTCATGTGACTCCCTGAATATACTGAATGAGCAGTTTTTCCATCACTGGGCTTTTTCTTCCCTGATGGCACAGCGGGCATGTGCCAGAATTCATCGGGCTCAAATTGTGCAAGAGTGGTTCAGGGTGCATGAGACGTAATTTTCACACATGGATTGGCCACTGCGCAGTCCAGACCTTAACCTGTGGGATAATGTGCTGGAGAAGACTTTGCGCAGAGCTGCGACTCTCCCATCATCAATACAAGATCTTAGCCACAAATTAATGCCACTCTGGACACAAATACTGTGACATTGCATGAGCTTACTAAGACGCAAAAGGCGGCACAACCAAATATTACAGTTTATGACTTTTTTTATGGCCAGGCAGTGTGTATTCTAATCATTGTTTATTTATTGTAACGAACTAGGAAACATATGGTTGAACATCTACAAAACAAAAGGTTTTAAAGCATGTGGCAGCTGCCTAGGAACGCTATACCACCTGCAAAAAAAACCAAAAACCTTCCTGCTTTCACACATGTAACTGTTACGAGACAACAACCTATCCCAATAACCATAAAACTTCTAGCTTTGGTGCAATAAAGTACCCTAGAACTCATGTAAAAAAACTACAGCAGAACCTACTGCCTGAAAACAACTTGAGCATCAATAAAAAAGAGCAGAACTTGTTGTTTAGGGTTAGGTATAGGGGCGAGTTTCTTTTCAATCAATGTTTCACCTGCATTTCTATAAGGGTTATTCTATAAGCGCTGAACTTGCCACTGAATTTTACCGTACAGTGCAATTTCGTGGCAGTTCGTCCAGAGAGCTGTCAATTCACCAAATACTGCCAAAATGACAGCGAAATACAGCGCGGCTCACCGCAATTTGGCGTTCTTCGGCAACAGTTAAATTGTCCCATAGTGAAGTAATGGTTAATCCTTTCAGAGAATGCCGAACTGCACCTAAATGCCAAGAGGTTTGGTGGTTCAGTTCGACGGGTTTAAACAGGTGAATCCCATAGGATTCAATGTAAAAACAATTACCGGTGTTATTATTTTTTTACTCAAACGTTTATGGTTTACAATTTTTTTTCTACGTATTTTTCTGGTGAAATTTTAGATTCTTTTTTTAATTATGTGACCGACCTTTTTTTTTTTTTTTTTATATAGGACCTGTTTTTATTATTCCCACGCATTTTCATGCATTTTTATACTCCTTTCAAAAAATAGCAGAGTTAAGTTTTTTTTCCCAACCGTTCAGCGATCAGTTCTGCGGCATTTGGCGGGCTGATCGGCGTTCTGCTCTGTGGTCTTCGACGTTTTGTTCAGCGCACTTTGGGGACCCTGTTGTGAATAGTGAATTCACAGCAGGGTCGGCGAACTGAGTTCGCCGAACTTAAGAACACCGAAATTTCCCTGAAATTTTGCTGCTCTTTCAATAACCCCTTAAATTGATGCGTCACTTTCTTGACGCAAGCTCAACTTGCAATCGCTTTGTTTCCACCATATTTGCATAATTTTATTTCCATGCATCATTTTTCAGTATTTTTTCTTAGGTGACCGGGTGATTAACATTTTGATCACGCTGACATTTTAAACCGGGTTTCATTCCAAAGCTAGTATGTCCCTGTATGTTGCAATGTGAGTGAGGTTTGGTTACTAATCTCAAGCCCACAGTCGAGGGTTTTCCGCCACTAGTGAAAGTCCTCTATTATTTTTTTTCTTTGGTAAGCTGTCCTAAAAAGAGGAATTATCCCAAAACACAAGCTATAGTTAAACGATGGGTTTCTGCTTAATAAAGAAAGAATAAGAGTTGTGCCCTGCAGTTATACGTGTTACAAATGGGCTGGAAAATAAATGTAAAGGCTTCTACAATGGCTTATTATCCAACAGGCTTAAGATGTGCACAAGAAATTGTGTTGTGTGACTCAATGGGCGGCGTGCGTCGGGCTCCTGAAATATTTCAGAGTTGCTTGTTCTCAAAACAGAGACGGCTGCAAGTTAGAACTCAACTTATTCTAAGTCCTTGGTGCATGTAATCCAGTAAGAATTTAAACCTGCAGGTCATGGTTTTAGTCTGAGCATGCTTAGGAGAAGAGTGCGTGGTTTCTGCGACATTAATACGCCAGGGGGATAATTCACTAAACTGTGAACTGTGGGGATTGGACGGAATGCAAAGTTTAAACCAAAATTTACGGGAGGTATATATATATATATATATATTTTTTTTGTCTGTTGCGTCTTTCTGCATTCAAGATAAAACAGACTATTCAAAATAAGAAGGATTGGTAGAAATGGCTAGGATTTACAAAACTTTGGCTGAAATAGTCAAGTTAGGAAATCCAGAATTGGACAAAAATGTCAAATTGTGCTATTTTGGCCCTAAACATTTAATTCGTTTCAAGTTCTGAACAACGTCATTGCTTAGATACTAACCCCCTTTTTTAAGTCTTTGTTGGTACATTATCCACTGTTGAAATCGTTTTTTGGTAGCAACAAAAGGTTAGTCAGAGATTTTTTCTGACTTATTAAGTGTAAATATTGGTTTATGTTTAAAACAATGTGTCTTTCCTGATTGATGACCCTTTGGTAGAAGGGCACAAGGGGAGGTCCAAAAGAAAGGTGAAAAAAAACATGAAATAATAACTCAAATTTTTCTATATTTTTCAAAGAAAGCGGCTTCACTTGGCATAATTGCAGCTAATCTCCATACATTTTTTTCAAGCCGTGTGCCCACTTCTCAAAACACCACCAAAATGTATCTTTTGTCACCGTAGCTTCATCTCCAGTGACAATTGCCTTGCAGTTTGCAGACTGCCCATCTACGAATGTGATGAGGAACATTTTGGCAAATTCAGCTTGAGCAGTTTTATGTCAACAAACGCAGAACCCAACACAGGCTCTTCTTGGTGAAGTCCATCTCATCATGAAGAATCCTTAATATGCTTGTCTTTGGAATGTCAAACTCGTCCACAAGCTTTTTGAAAATGGTTTGAGGTTCCCGATCCAGAAATTCCTTCCCCTTGACCGGCAGCATCTCATCTGTTGATGTGTGGGTCTCTCCATCTCTTGGTTCACCACAAACGTCAAAATGTCCAGACTTGAATCTGCTAAACCACTTGTGGACCTTCTGGAGAATTTTGTCTTCATCATCAATATGGGGTTTGAGGCCTTCTAAGCACTGTTTCACATAGAGACCGTAGAGTAATTCTACACACTTCATACCTCCCATGATCGTCTGTGGGGATATCCATTTTTTAAAAGTATTAGAAGGGTTCAGTGATTTTTTTTTCTACCTTACGTTTGGACCTCCCATCGTATTTCAACGATTTTAAAAAGGGGACACTCCTCACATTCTGACCACTTTAAAAAGATTAAGTGGTGAGGATGTGTAGAGTGCCCCCCTCACTCTTCCTCCTGCCTCAGTCTGGAGAAATCACTGGATGAAGTGGAGGAGTTTCCTCCACCCCACCCAGCATCACCAGCAGCCGGGATTTTGAATTTCCCTACCAGATCAGTAACTAGTGATGCCAGCATGCAAAGACCAAGCATGTGCAGTTCTGATCCATCACTCTGTGCAGGTGATACTGAACTTGCATAGGTAAAGTGTGCAAGTCCGTAGTGGTGCACAATTTGCAGTTCCCATGCCACTCAAGTTGCGCAGGAACGCAAATTGCATGGACTTCTGGGTTCTGGAGTCCGTGAGCCGAAGAAGAGGAGATGCACTTGTTGAGAGAGCAAAGTTGAGTAAAATGAACGAGCATAACAAAAATATGAAAAAATAAATCCTAATAATAATTTTGCAGAGGCTGCCGTCAGCCTCTGCCAAATTATTTAAGAACACAAAAAAGGGAATTGTATTTTTTAATAGAATGGGAACATTTGGGAATGTAGATCCACCGCTTTTTTTTGAAGGGTAATATAGGTCGCAGTCAGCCCACCCACTGTAAACTGAATTTAGTTATTCAATCATAGGTTGCTTTTTCTAAAGTCAACATTTTGATTCATTTGATGATGATAATGACTGCCGTCATCATTCCTTAAAACCCAGCCCAGACATGTATATCTGTATGACATAATATCAAAATCCAGTCTACTGTGGGATAGTGGTTAATGACCATATGTGGTTTTCTTGGGTATTTCACTCACTCATATTTTTATGACTTGATCCCTGTCTATGTGCATTACAGCTGGCATTACTGCAAGGAATAGTATCTGGTGAGTTTTATGTGCAGCAGGCATTTATTCTTTAGCAACGAACAGAGTGATCTGCCGGGTCACTGATTTCTCGGCAGTAAACAAAAGTGAAGTCATTCGACCACATCAGCAGTATAATACAAATTTACTCTCTAGTTGTGAATCCTGTCTCATCAGAAATAAAGCTGATTAAAATGTACTTTCCGTCGATTCGATTCTCCTGGTACCAGTAACAGCAGCTGCCATGTTGTTGACAGACAGTACAAATGCATAGATCTTTATCATATCTGTTTTAAGCAAATTTATCTGCAATTCGTATGAAAAGGCGAGTCACACTGGCCTTGATAAATCCATGAGGCAGGTTGCCACAGGCTTATAATTTTACTCCTGACTAGTTAATTACTGGTGCTTCATCGTGGGTGTAGGAACTGAAGGGACGGCGATTTGGGGGGGGGGGCAATCCCCAGGGGGTGGATCCCCACATCTAACATCATAGGCATGTGCAGAGTGTGCACCTGGGTTTGAGGATTTTTTGTATAGATGGAATTATACTTCATTTTACCACCCTAAAGTTACTGAATTTATAATTATATAACATAAAAAGGTATTTTTTTTTTATGGGTAGTAAAACGCTAAACCGAGCTAGTTGGTCTGCAGTAATGTCATTTATATTATGCTTTTACACTGCCTTACAGTGAGAATGCTGGATTTTTATGGGTTTCTCCTCAAATGTATTTTGAAAGCTCCACCTCGCTTCTACACGGTGTGGAAGGTGGCTGGTCATATTGAACAGAAAAACACAAACAGATTGACATTGGTTTTCCCGGGGCCCTAACCCAGGGCTCGACAAATCCCAGGTGCCAGGTCGCCATGGCGACGAGAAATTGCGTCCTGGCGCATGGGCTTTTGTCAGCCTATTCACGGTTGGCACAGGAAAAATAAATCTTTATTGCAGTTCTGTGCAGTGTCTGCCCAGCAGCTCTGGGGGGCTCCACCTCATGCTGTCGACAAATGCCAGAGGACCAATTTCCCTCACTGCTTCTCCCCCCCCCCCAGGCATCACAGAGACATGAATGCTCAGCACAGCACCGCCTTCTCTTATGTTGCTCTGATGTGTATCTTTACAGATTGCAGGTTTACACACATTTATGCCTCTTCGCTTTGCCTAATAACCTTCATAGGATCCTTAAGAACTTCATATATTTCAAACTGTAATAGCCGTGACAGAGGAAGAGACTGGAGACCACCGCTCACTTATTACCATAAAAAATAAATGGCTCCTAACTTTTTTATCTGGCTCCTAGATGCAAAGCAAATTTGTCAAGCCCTGCCCTAACCAAATGATGTTGTCAGTGTTTCTGTGTGGAGGCGGCCATCTTGGGATGACATACACAGTTTTCTGACTTTGGGTTACAGATAATGATAAATACTGTATTTAAAACAAGACGGCCCCTATTACACGCTTCGCGCAAATGCACTCGCGCAGCGCAATTATTTTTGCGCACGGAAAAAAGTTAGCGCATGCGAATTAATGCGGTAGTACGCTCCGAGCGCAGTTTTTCAGCCTTCAACTTTTTATGTGCGCAAATCCGACTCGCAAAGCCGGGCGCAAATAACCGTTGCGTGCAGGAATCGGTGGGCAGACTGGCTGAATCCTGTGAAAAAACAATCAGAATTAAGAACCACCATTTTCTAAAGTTAGGTTGTTGCGCCTGTCAAAGTCTATCTGCGTATATGTGCTGCAGCAAAACAAAATTGACAGATTATTAATTTTTTTTGTCTGGGTATGTGTACAATGTGTAACTGTACTGTGCTATATTTTTTTTATTGCTGAGTTATTTTGTTTCGGCCACAACAATCATATTTGCAGTTAACGCCAAGTTTTCAAAGACGTTACGAATATTCGCGCAAACGTCGCTCGTACGACATAGTGCGGATGGTATTACAATCTTCGCGCAAACGCATTTGCGTTCACAATGTTAAGTATAGGATGCGCGCACGAACTTGCGCTCGCGCTGGATAAATTGCATCGTTTGTGCGCACGTCGTACAACAACGTTCCGCGCAAATGGGTTTGTCCTCACGCAAAAGCGCGAAACGTGTAACAGGGGCCGACGACGGGGAGCATATATCAAGCAATGTGCTTTTTCACAGAGCTCTCGGCTTTTCATGGTGGAAGAAACAGGCAGTGCTTCTTTAAACCGTAATAACACTCTTTACGGTGACTTTTGGAATTTGGAGTAAAGTCTTTTATTTGCTTTCTACAACAGAGCCGTAGCTAGCTCCTTTTGCACCCGAGGCAAAAACAGAAAATTGTGCCCCCCCACCCACATAATTTTAAAAATCAGAGTCCCCGACCAGTGGCGCAGTGCTAAGCTCCTGGATGCTCCCCGCGACAAGAAGCAGTGGATCGGACCACCCTTTGCGCTGTGGGATGAGAGGCAAGTATGTGATTTTTTTTGGGGGGGTTCCAGCTGGTGCTGACTGATTCTGCAGAAGCAGCGTCACTTAGCACCAGCGTCTAGCTGTGGGTAACTTTTGTAGCTATGGCGGGATGGTAATTAGCGTTAGGACTTTGTAATCCTAACGCTATTTACTCTTTGCGCTCCCCATGTTAAGTATAGGGAGCGCAAAGTACAGTAACCTCGCGCTGAAAAGCACAATCTCCTGGATTTTTTAACCTGTTACCGTTAGGGATTGTAATATGAGGGTCCTGTGCTAGGATGTGATATGGGCAGCATGCAGTAACATCATTTAACCTAGCACCAACGCTCACATGTGTGAGTGCTAGCGTTAAGGAGGTGATGGGGCCCTACATATATAGTGCACACACAGTACATGTACAAATACAGTACACACAGAATACATGCATGTATAGTAAAAGAACATTTAGCATAATATACACCCCCCCCCAGAATAATATACACAGCACTGAGCCCCCAGACTATTTTCCCCAGTTCACATGGATATAATTGACCCCAGCTCATATGGATATTATTGACCCCAGCTCATATGGGTATATATTGCCCCAGTTCACATGGGTATGGCCCAGCTCATGGATATGCCCCCCAGCTCTCATGGATATTACACCAGCGCTCATGGATAATGCCCCAGGTCTCATGGATAATGCCCCAGGTCTCATGGATAATGCCCCAGGTCTCACGGATAATGCCCCAGGTCTCACGGATAATGCCCCAGGTCTCACGGATAATGCCCCAGCTCTCATGGATATGCCCCCCAGCTCTCATGGATAATGCCCCCCAGGTCTCATGGATAATGCCCCAGGTCTCATGGATATGGCCCCAGGATCTACAAGAAAACTAACTAAGCACAGGTTTTAAAAAGGTCTCTATAAAGGTATATATGGTTTTCAAGTGATGGTGCACAGACTGTTCCTTTAAAAATGGGATGAAAAGGAAGAATTTAAGGGGATGAAAGGAAAGCAATGTGGGCTCAGTTTAGTCTGAGCAGATACAACACACAAGTGAGCTGTTAAGCATAACGGCCCCACTCTAATCATGACGGCTTGTCCTGTCCCAAGCAAGATACCAAGTTCTCTTTTGGTGTGGCTGTCCCAGCGCTGTACTGTAAATAAACAGATTCTGAAGGTGATGATTGTTGGGAAAATTTAAGAAAAACCAATGCTACCATTTAGTTTACTCAATGTCCATGCTTTGTGCTTGTATTAGATTACGCCCTAAGTAATAGAATCGCATGATTAATAATGTGAAAGCAAAAAATAATTTAAATTATGAAATAAATCTCAGTACTATTACTCGTGTGATATGCTTATAAACATTATTGATGTAACTTCAAGGCCTACAAAAACCAAACAAACACATATACAAAGAAGGGCTTCCCACACTAGCCCCTATGAGTGACAGGCCAGGAGGGGCAGCAGCAGGCACTTGATGCATCATGCATGCTCAGTGACATCATTTATGACGCAGTCTGCATGTGTAGGGATGTCCTCGACACTGAAGTGCATTGAAGTCTTCGCCAGATATACATGGTGATGTCCTTGGCGTACATGCGCAGTAATGTCAGTCAGTACTAGCAGCCATGTTGGTCGTAGTCGCCGGTATGTAGGCAATACATGGTACTTTTTGCCACGAGCGGTGAAAAGGCACAGCTGTGGTTTCACATACTGTCAGATCTATTCACTAAAGGTGAACCTTAGGAAAATGACTGGAGAAGTGAAAATTCTAGGTCAAAATAGCCAAAACCAAAAAATTCTCCCATTTATCTCACTTTCCAAATCGGCTATTTGGTCTAGATTTGTTATGTTTCGACCCTGCCCCCTGGTGGTGAAGGGTCTCCATGTCTGTTTTCCCCTGTGGTGTGTCTGGCTGTGCTGATCTGGGGTTCTGTTGTGTTCACCTGGTCTGGGGTCACATGGCCCAATCACACAGACTCACTCCCTATATATATCCTAGCAGCACATCACCATATATATCCTAGCAGCACAGCACCTGGTTGACGGTTTGTGGAGTTTGATGGTGGTCCTGATTTATTCTGTTTTTGACCTCGGCTGTGTTTTCTGATGTTCCTTTCCTGCCTGCTCCTGGTACTTTGCATTCTGATCTGTTGCAATGCCAACCTTTGCCTGCCTGACCATTCATATATGTTTCATGTTTCCTGTACCTTGTCGGTCTTAGTTTAGTATATTCTCTGAGGCCATTACAAGGACCTCTTCAGTGCAGGATTTTTGTCTGTCTTGTTAATTCCTTGCCCTTCTTGTTCACATTGATCTGTTAATTCTTTGTGAGGGTTTCTTAGAAGTATTCCCAGCATAGGGATCCCTTTGGTTTTCTCCTGGCCCTCCTGTTCCATGTGTCTCTGTCTGGTTCCTGTATCGCCCTGACGTGGAGTTCAGTTCATGGTTCGCCAATTCTGTCAGTTTGTTGACTGCCCTGCAGCCTGCACAATTCATCTACTGTCATACATTGTTTGTGTTTCTGAGCGTGTCCTGGGTTGTCTATCGATCTTGAAACCTTCGGGGCTTAGTGGCAATTCAGTCCTGCTTTTGTGCTCCTTTGGTTTTGGAGAAACTCGTCTGTTTTATTGATCTGTCCAGTTAGTAGCTCACCTGCCTTAAGGACTACACTCCATGTTCCAAGCCACCACTATGGCCCAAGAGGGGGCCAACAGATACAAGATTGTTCTCTTCTGCCAATTCTCACGGCTTTGCCGTTTGGCGTATTACTTGCAGGTCTAATCACTCACTGTGGGCATTTGAAATACTTTTATTAAGTCTTCCATATGTTCTGTACAACAAACACTGAATTTCTTAAGTGATGTTGATTTATAGCACAGGAGCTGTTGAAGGAATATTCTCGTAATGATCAATTTTATCCTAACTATTAAAACCACTAATTTCATCCTTATTCTATATAAATATTTAAAAAGGCTTCCAGTTTAAGGATTCTCTTTTTACCTATTTAGTTGAGTAACAGAGCAGCCTCTAATTTTCCGTCGTCACTTTTGTTTCCCCGTCGTCCTTCTGTAAGATGGATTTCACCTTCCCTCTTTCTCAGTATTGAACGTAATGTCAGAATCTCTCTCCGCACTGCTGTGAAGAGGAAAATATGGATCACTGGTAAATCTGCCCTAATTCTATAGAAGAAGGATTAACTATATCCAAAAATTAAGTAAATACTTTCAATGGATAAAATGCGTCTTTCAGCAGACTGGATTTATTAAGACATACGTAAAAAAAATACAAAAAAAATGATTGCTGTTTAATATCTGGAACTTCTTTGGAAATGCTAATCTGACATTTTGATATTAAAGTCACGTGAGTTCACTTCATCTGATTAGCCCAGGAATTTATCTCTTTTCTTGGAAACTGTACAAGCAAAGCTACATGTTATTCGCCTGCACCAGCCTGTGCCAGACAATCCCAAAACCAGACTTTGCCTTCAACTTGAAGTTCACCGAGGAATCGGATAAATAGAAGCTGGCAACAACACAGCAGGATGAAAAGTTCTCGGTTCTCTGGCAGCGTGGAGTGACGTGAGCTGCACCCAGAGCAAATGCCCCAAATCGTGTTCCCATACTATAAACACCAGTGTTTGAGGGAAGGCATTGACTGAAGATTGTTGAACTACATCCCCCATAATCCCCAGCAGGATTTCTTAGGGTATAGGATTGCTAAGCATTATGGAATTTGTACATTTTCCCTAGAAAGGTTGGATTGTAATAATAATTGATAACATGTGTTGCCCGGGTAACAAAAACACACGCGTGCATCTGCTTTTTTTGTAATGAGTGGAGTTGTGTGAAAATGTCCTGACTGTCCTCCAGGGAACTTTTACCAAGATCTAGGAGCTTAGACTGTACCGTGGGAAAGCCATATAGTCCGGGTTCCAAGTAACTTCATAGAGGCTTGGGTCGCAGAGGGTTAATAGATCCAGGCAAGAAGCTCTCTCTGGGATGCAGAGGATGTTTTAGCAAAGATCTGATAATAACCAGTGACCACAATAATATTCATCAGCAAAGATAATACTAGAAGGTCTAATGTAACATTAAAGCAGCAGCATCGCCTGAAATACATTTTAATGTCTTGCCCTGCAAATTAACTGTTTATGGGTTGTGCTCATTTTAATAACAAAGCGGATAGTGCTGTATCAGCGAATCCAAATAAGGCTGGTGTCAGACGAGCGCAGTGTGAACGTCCGTTTTTGCACACATAATAACGTCCGTCGCAGCATAGAATAAATCGCCAATGGAGCCCCCCACACGAAGTGCGTCCGAACCAAACTGCGGGCGCACAACGCACACGGAAAATGGACGTAAAACCGCTAGAACGGATGTGCAGAGTGCGCTGCGTCCGCAATGTCCGCATAGCTTTGTGTGTGAGTGATGAACGAGGTCAGACGGACTGCATTTGTGCATCCAGCATTTTGACGGACAAAATGTTTTTCATATTTAATTTATTTTCCCTGCTACATCTGTCAAAAATAACGTCAGTTAAAAAAACGGACTGTGAGGCCACTACTGTGTCTTGGTCAGAAAGTGCGTCTGCACTGCACGGGCGCACAGTCCGTACAAAATGCGCTCGTTTGACACCAGCCTTACTGGGTGTATATTGCACATTATTATGAGTATTCCAGAAATAAGTAAATGGTTTCAATTGCTAAACAGGTTCTGGCACTGTACAACACTAAAAGGGTTATTCAAAGAGCATCAAAGTTGCCACCGAATTACCCCAAGCAGTGAATTTCACCATGCAGCAATCTCGTGAAAATTAACTATTCAGAAAGTAAAAATTTTCCAAATTGCCAAATTCTGGACGCGTTTCGCATTAATCTAGGTGCTTTTTCAACAGTTGTCTAGTCCATCAGATTTGTGTCTGTCCCCCCTTTGTTAGCATAATCATGGAAATGTACTTACTAGGTGCTGTATTTTTATATTTTTGGTATTATGTTTCTGGAGTCTTTGTAATGAAGACTGATGTAGTTTAGCACATCGTATTCTCATATGAGATCAGACACTTCAGTAACTATGTATATTTTATTGCTGTTCCCAGACTTTGCTAATGGATACCCTGTTTCCTTATACCGATTTCTATCACAACGCACACGGCATACACACGTTCTTTATATTGTGGGGCCTGATAGCCAAACTATAATGCACATTACTTAATTAAAGCCTATATTGCCATGTTGATATTATTAAAATGAATAAATATAAAATACAATAGCAGGGTTGGAATAAATTATGTAAATTTAGGAGCCAATTATACATTTTTAGGAGCCAGGCAAAGAGAGATTTTGTAGACTAATTCACATATTTAGGAGAGAGAAGTAAATCTCTAAAATCCCTTTGCTGCCTGGCCCCTGGGTTTTATCACACTTTGTATTATGCTACAAGTAGTCTCTTTGCAGCAGCCTATTACAATAGAAATAGGCCAAAACCAGCCGTATTAATATTTTCAGCCAGCACTGTTGCATTATACGTATGGTCTCATTGAACCACTCTGTAGGGGTTCCTACAGCTTTTGAAGCTCTAAGGTGTATTTCTAGGTTATCTTATTATTTTCCCTATTTTCTTTCCTGCAACAGTACTGTATATGCCTACTGTATTCTGTACCTAGATTTTTCTGTTTTTTTTAAATTATTTTTGGACCTTAAAGGAACACTCTAGGCTAAAAATCCCCCCCCCCTTTTTACATTAAAATATACCTATTCCCTACCTAGTTATTCAGTGTGTGTGTGTGCGTGTGTATATATATATATATATATATATATAATGCTGTAAAGGGTTTTAGGGAATTTAGTGTACATTTGTAATTGTATTCAGAATGAAATCCTACAAGGACTTTTTAAAGAACCATATGCAACTAAAATGACATCAATTGGTTTTGTAATACAGTAGTAAATGTTTCTTTTGTGAATTCTTCATTGACACAATTATTCAACCCCTTAAAGACTACCACTCTGAAGAACAGAGGTTCATTCAAGTGTTTTCAATCAGGTATTGAAAACACCTGTGGATGTCACGGAGCAGCAATAAAGGATAATAAGCACCAATTAGGCAGCTTTAAAATGACTGTGATACTCAGCTCCTTCTAGACATTTACTGGTGTGGTTACAAACATGGTGAAGTCAAGAGAATGGTCCAGGAAGACAAGAGAAGAGGTGATTACTCTTCACAGGAAGGGCAATGGCTATAAGAAGATTGCAAAGATGTTAAACATACCAAGAGAGACCATAGGAAGCATCATTCGCAAATTCAAGGCAAAGGGCACTGTTGAAATGCTACCTGGTCATGGCAGAAAGAAGATGCTGACTTCGACTGCTGTGCGCTACCTGAAGCGTAGAGTGGAGAAAAGTCCCCGTGTGACTGCTGAGGAACTGAGAAAAGATTTGTCAGATGTGGGTACTGAAGTTTCAGCTCAGACAATACGGCGCACACTGCGTAATGAAGGCCTCCATGCCAGAACTCCCAGGCGCACCCCCTTGCTGTCTCCAAAGAATAAGAAGAGTCGACTGCAGTATGCCAAAAGTCATGTGGACAAACCACAGAAGTTTTGGGATTGTGTTCTGTGGACTGATGAAACAAAATTCGAACTGTTTGGGCCCATGGATCAATGCTATGTTTGGAGGAGGAAGAACAAGGCCTATGAAGAAAAGAACACCTTGCCTACTGTGAAGCATGGCGGGGGGTCAATCATGCTTTGGGGCTGTTTTGCTTCTGCAGGTACAGGGAAGCTTCAGCGTGTGCAAGGTACCATGAATTCTATTCAGTACCAGGAGATATTGGATGACCATGTGATGCAGTCCGTCACAAACCTGAGGCTTGGGAGACGTTGGACCTTTCACCAGGACAATGATCCCAAGCATACCTCCAAGTCCACTAGAGCATGGTTGCAGATTAAAGGCTGGAACATTTTGGAGTGGCCATCGCAGTCACCTGACTTAAATCCGATTGAGAACCTCTGGTGGGACTTAAAGAAAGCAGTTGCAGTGCGCAAGCCTAAGAATGTGACTGAACTGGAGGCTTTTGCCCGTGACGAATGGGCGAAGATACCCGTAGATCGCTGCAAGACACTTGTGTCAAGCTATGCTTCACGTTTAAAAGCTGTTAGTACTTATAACTGTAAAAGGATGTTGTACTAAGATTGAATGTCACTTGGGGGTTGAATAAAACTGATAATGATGTGAGCACAGAAAAGACATTTGTGGTTATTTCATTATAAATGTTATGTTATATTTGTCTGACCTACACGTGCCTCTTTGATTTAATTGTAAGCAAGATGACTGAATGATCAAAATCAATGTCAAACTGGCCAAAACACTCAATTTCAGTGGGGGTTGAATAATTTTGAACACAACTGTATATATATTTTATTAATGTAATACTTACCCTAAAAAACACTTGTTTCCAACGGCGTTTTTTTTTATATATGTATATATACTCCCCTCCCTCCTCTTCCGCTCCGGTCCTGAAAATCTAGAACTTGGCTAATGGTTTACGTGAGAAGCGCGCATGCGCGCCTCTCACGTAAGCCAGCCAATCAGCAGGCTTCCTCTTCTTCTTTGATTAGTGTTACGCGCAAGAGGATGCGCGCAACACTAATCCCAGCCGAAGACTATGCTGGCAGCTCGCTCCCACCAGCTACTGCGGCGAATTGGAGACGTCATCGCGCTGAAAGCGCGATGACTTCTCCTACCCGGCAATAGTCGGCAGAAGCGGGGAATATGAATCCCGCTCTGCTGACTGACAGCTGGGAGGGCGGAGTAAAGTCCTCCGCGTCTCTCAGCTGTTTCAGCTGATCGGCTGAACGGAGGGAGGGGGGGAAAGGCAAGGGCATACTCAGGGCATCATGACCACCTAAAAAAGCTTAGGTGGTCATATTGCCTAGAGTATTCCTTTAAACTCATGTTTGTTTCTATACTTTTAATAAACTCTGAATTACAAAAAATATTTTCAGACCGGATAAGTCGGCACTTTGCGCTCAGTTCCTGCACATTCAGGTTTAAAATAAATATTTTTGTTTCTATGACAATAAAACTCTACGAGCATAGCATATTCCAGCCTTCTTTAGCTAAACCCTCTCGTTCTTTAAATATTTACGTTACGTTTAGTTGTATGTATATATATATATCTTGTATAAAAAATGCTTACAAGGGTTGTGGTGGAGGACGAAAAGTGAGATAAAACGCCTCCACACTATAATTGGTTATGTTTATTATTGCAGAACCCACTTGCACATCATAGCAACTCAATGAATTGCATCTCAGAACTCCAGGATGCATAATAGTGAGACAGAGGTCATTTGCATATCCTACCCAGAATTCCTTGCTGCATATGGGGAATGTGGCACAGGAGCTCTGGGATGCAATTCTTTGAATTGCTATGATGTGCAAGTGGCTTGTGCAATAATAAACTATATATATATATATATATCCACTGGGAACAGCACTCTCCGAAAAGCTTAGACTCAAACTGCCCGGTGCATAAAACTCTCATGGAAAAATACAACAAATACTTGAAGGAGAGGCACTCAAGGACTTAAAAATAAAACATTTTTATTGTTTAAAATTACATCATCCCAACGTTTCGGCCGAAACGTCGGGATGATGTACTTTTGAACGAGGACTTAAAAATATAAATAAAAGGAAGAAAAAAGCAGTGTAAAGTGTCAAAGACAAGTAAAACAGAAAAGTACAGCAGAGCAACCTCTGCTCAGCATTCCTCACACTTCCTTAGATGTACAGTCTAAAAGTAGAATGTTGTGCAACATTTTAAATCCTCATGTTTTGTGGTTTGTCACTGGACAGTTAATAGCAGTATTTTGACGGTTACAGTGTAACTGTATTAGAACATTCAGGTTATTTTGAAAAATCTGGTTTTCTTGAAGGGTTGTGTGCCCTAAATTCAGCATTTTAATTTGCTACTAATTCCCTGAGAAAACCATTATGAGTCAGTAACAAGATCCAGGAAACAAAATTAATGTTTAGCACTCCATACAGATAAAATAGATAACATGTAAACCTTGACAAAGCCTGACCTTTCAGCTGAAACATTGTCCTGGCTGAATCTAATAAACTTTCTATGAACTCACCTGTGTGCCTGGCCTGACCTCTTTACGTTTTCTGGAAAGTAACATGGAATCCAAGCACTCCCATCATGCAAAGGCAACATTTATTTGAATATTGGCAACATTTCAGCTGACTCTGCAGCCTTTTTCAAGGCTGCAGAGTCAGCCGAAATGTTACCAATATCTGACTAGCAGCCTTTGTCATGTAAAAAAAAATAAAAATCCAGACCTTGTTTTTTGTATGATTTTTTTTAATGAAACAAAAATACTTTTTAAATGTTAAATATCCCTCAAACCCACAGCCAGCCCCTGCTCATATCTGCTTTGAACAAACAGGTGGTTATTTCCAGCACCTGCCTATTCTGACAATTGAGAGATGTAGTATTTGTAAACATATTATTTTGTGTTCTCGACACACCTTGGCTTTTTGTCGGTCCCTTACTTTCTCCTGGTGTATGAATCTCCTCCAATAACCTGAGCAAAGTCAATACCTGCTTTGATGTAACCCAACACCTTGCTTGCGCTCCAGTAGTGCACTTTGCAGAGTTGCTGTTCCACAAATCTGAAAACAAAGGAAACCTTATAGCTTGAGCTTCAGCCTTTTGGGAAGAAAAGAAAAGTGTTTTGTCTTTTTTTTTTTTTTTTCCCTTTTAAAAGCATTAAGTTCCTTTTTATGTAATTCCGAAAAGTAGAGCCCTGACACGCCATCTGTTCTAAAACTGAATCCACAGTGTTTTCCTGGACACATATCAGTTACAACATACTGATCGTCATGCGTGAAAAGTGCTGCCCTGCCCCTGCTGTATGTAGAATTCCAGTGTTGAGCCTGAGAAGCTCACTTGTAAATTAATGTTTCATATGATTGCTGCGTATCGCAAGACATGTCTACAATGATTAGTTGTATAGTTCATGGAAAGCATTAAAGTTCTGATTACCCTGTCTGCAAGCTTCTTGGTTGTCCTCGCGGGAACCAGATGTTTTGCCTTCTGTAGAACTGTGGAAATATTTAAAATGATAAAGCTTGTCATGCAGTTGCGTCTGTGCGTTCTACAAATTGGTTGCCGCTTGCCAACCCATCCTGCGTCGAATTCTTACCGAACAGAATTACATATTTTTATTATTGTTTAATCACAGATATTTATTTATAGAGATTTAACTTGTTTTCAAGCATGTCCTGGGATATTAAAGGAACACTATACATCCTGACCACTTCATATTTGTGAAGTGGTCAGGATGTGAGGAGTGCCCCCCTTCCCACCCAGCCAAAGTTGTAGAAAAGGCTGGGTGAAGTGGAGGAGTTTCCTCCACCACACCCCGCGTCACCAGCAGGCGGGGAATTTGAATTTCCTGGCTGTCGGCTTCTTGTTCGGTTACTAGTGACGTTGACAGACACAGAGCATTCCGAAGTCACTATCCCTGAGATGGTTAGCAATCGGCCTGAGAGGCCGTGATGGATCAGGAACTGCGCACGCGAGCAGCTCCTATCCATCGTTCTGCGCAGGCGCTACGGAACTTGCGTACATAAAGTATGGGAGTCCCGTTGTGGTTCCCACACTACGTAAGTTGCGTAGAAGGGCAAATTGTGCAAAAAAGTCTGAGACGTCCTGTTTCGCGAGTAAAATCACACGAAAATAAGAAAAATAAAGAAAATTGGGCAGAGGCTGTCAACAGCCTCTGCCCAATGGCCTTAATGTATTAATGATATATACATAAACTAATATATATATATATATATATAATTATTGCAGAAGCCACTTGCACATCACAGCAATTCAAAGAATTGCATCCCAGAGCTCCTGTGCCACATTCCCCATTTGCAGCAATGAATTCTGGGTAGGATATGCAAATGACCACTGTCTCACTTTTATGCATCCTGGGTCTGTTATTACACAGAACCCTAAAATCAATGCTATGCCACACTGTGGCTTTCTAGCAGAGATAAGGTTTATGCAACTGGTCAAAGCCACTCCTAGTTGCATAAACCTTATCTCTGCTACAAAGTCACAGTGTGGCATGGCATTGATTTTAGGGTTCTGTGTAATAACAGACCCAGGATGCATAAAAGTGAGACAGTGGTCATTTGCATATCCTACCCAGAGTTCCTTGCTGCACATGGTGAGTGTGGCAAAGGAGCTCTGGGATGCAATTCTTTGAATTGCTGTGATGTGCAAGTGGCTTCTGCAATAATAAACATAACTAATTATAGCGTGGAGGCTTTTTATCCTCCACCACTATGTATGTATTTGAGACTAGACAAAATGTACGATAACAAAGAAACATATAACTATTCTTTAAGTGACAATATGATTAAATACCTTTGAAGTGTATGGGATCAAAGGGAGCTCCATTCCCACTGCAAAAATAGTGGAACTGCGTTCCTACGTGTTCCTCCTAGGATTGACAGATGGGTCAGGTTTTCCTGGTCCCATATTACTATGTCATACAAATGAGAGCACAGGGAAAAGTGCTGACCTGCAACATATATAATTTACTTGGTGCAGGAAGGAAATCAAGGCAGCTCCCCTGTGATTCCTTTTTGATTCCTTACTTGTAGCCTATGGATTATACATGCTGCAGGGTTGTATCTCTCATGCACTGTCCATCAGTATGAATAAATTATATGTGTCCAGGAAAACAAGACTTGATCTGGCAACCCTAGTTTGTCCTTAACTTGACCAATGGTCTTATACCACAGCACTGATGGACTCGGCGCACATTATACAATACCCTGAGGCGGTTATGGATGCCTGGAGTGTCCCTTTAAGAGCACTGTTCCAAATCCGAGTGACCTTCTCATTTCAGGACAGGCAGGCTCTGTAAAGCTGTCAGCGCTGAACAAGCAGGACATTCCCTCCCTGAAAAAGATCTTTAGGAACCAGTTTGTTAAGAAATACGTTTTCTGACTCTTTATGTGCTTTTTCCCATTGTTAATCCTGGGTCAGGATGTCTTGTCAGCTGCGCAGAGGAGTCCACATTCACAAGTCCACTGTCTTGGGACTTGGTGCAAAGGGTTTAGCATAGATGAGAAAAAAAAGTTCATGGGAAAAAAATCAATTTCCAGCAGGAAATACATTGTCTTTGCCTCTTTTTTTTATTTGTCGATGTTTGCGAGTGTGTGACTAGACTTTGTATAAAATAAAACGCTATAAACCCAAGTAGCAGAGTTTATTTGGATTTTACAAAAAAATATATTTAAAATACAGTGTCCTAGTGATATACAGTGAGTATATCATTATAATGGTGTATAATCAGCCCCTAAATATATTCTAGGCTCAGCAAAACTAAATAAGAAGTTAGAAATGTCCCTTTAAGGCTAGGGTCAGACGAACGCATTTTTCGTGTTGTCTGTGAAAAAGTGCGTTCGAACGAATGGACGTATTTTTTCACGGCATATGCGATAGCGGTCATACGATGCGCAGTTTCGTCCGTGATTTTGTACGGATCATCAATAAAACCCTTTTGCGTCTGGACGTTATGTTGGCCGGACGTGTGCAGCGTCTGACGTCTCCCAATCACGCAAACACGCCGCTATGCGGATGCAGCGCACTCTGTACGTCAGTAGTAGTGGTTTGACGTTCTCGAAAAAATGCGTTCATTTGCCACTTGCGTTGCGCGGACGCACTTTCGTGCGGCCGTTCGTCGTATGTTCCCCGGCATTGGACGTCATTTGCTGCTAGCACGGCCGTGATTTCGTGCGGCTAAACGCACGTGAAAAATGCTTTCGTCTGACCTTAGCCTTATTGAAGACACTGTATTTTAAATATATTTTTTTGTAAAATCCAAATAAACTCTGCTACTTGGGTTTATAGCGTTTTATTTTATACAAAGTCTAGTCACACACTCTCAAACAACGACAAAAAAAAAAGAGGCAAAGACAATGTATTTCCTGCTGGAAATAAAAAAATTTTTTCCCATGAACTTTTTTTTCTCCTCTATACTTACAATTACAAAATATGGGCCGCACAAACAAACAGTATCCATGCAAGTAAGCTAGAGGTGCCAGGTCAGCCATGTTTAATGCAGAGGGGAGCCCAGGGAAAAATTCTGCCCTGAAACATGTATAATTCAGATGCTACAGGAAGGAATTCAACGCAGATCACCTGGGACTTTTTACCTGCAGCGAATGGATTCTACATGCTGCAGGGAGGCTTTTTTAATGCACTGTCCATCAGCATGAATAAATTATGTGTCCAGGAAAACATGGCCGATCTTGCAACCCTAAAGTAAGCGCTCGACTTGGAATAGCAAGTGGACCTATAAATTAATGATTGCATGAGGAGTCGCAGTAGTTACCATCTCATGCAATCATTACTGTTGGTCTTGTAAAACTGCAGTGCTTCCTAAGGCTAGGGTCAAACGAAAGCATTTTTCCCCGCGAACGGCAAAAAGTGCGTCCGAACGGATTGACGTATTTTTTTCACGGAATGCGCAAAAACGGTCAGACGATGCACATTTTCGTGCGTGATTTTTTACGGATTCTCAATAAAACTCTTTTTGCGTCTGGACGTTATGTAGGCTGGACATTAGCAGCGTCTGACATCTCCTAATCACGCAAACACGCCGCTATGCCGCAGCTGCGCACTCAGTACGTCAGTACTAGCGGTTCTGCGTTCTCGAAAAAATGCGTTCATTTTCCACTTGCGTTGCGCGGCCGGACTTTCGTGCGGCCGTACTTCGTATATTGGCCGTCATTGCCCGTCATTTGCTGCTAGTGCGGCCGTAATTAAGTGCGCCAGAACGCACGTTAAAAGTGCGCTGGTCTGACCCCAGCCTTAACCTGTCTTCGGTTCAGGTCCTACTAAGAGGCCAGGTTTGCCAGATATCTGCAGCACAGCGCAGGTGATATGATGTTCTGCTCCGTGATTGCAGGATTCAGTCTGCATTTCCAGAAGGGAATCCTTAAAACCTGGCCTGGTAGGGAGTCCTGAGGACAGGATTGGTAATTGCTGATTTAGTGAATAATCCCTGCAGCTATTTAGGGTCCACTCAGTGATCTGCGCTCCAGCCAGGTGAAAGCTGCAACCTGACCTCCTGTGTGTTTCGTGTTAGCTAACATAGCAGTGGTGAGAATTTGGCTCCTAAGGGCAAGGAGGGGAATTTCTACCTTGTAGCGTTCAAAGACATTCATTCATTCCTAGCCGTTACATCGTTAACCTGTGCCTCTCCGAAGTGCTGACCACACGATTTCTGATGCTAAAAGGGTTAAACTCATGCACAATTTAATCAAGGACCGCAGCACATTGGAGGTAAAAGTATATATGTTATCTTAGGCCGGGGTCAGACGAGCGCACTGTGCGCCCGTACTGACGTGCATCCTGGCGTCCGTTGCAGTGTTGTGACACTTCGACGGGGCCGGCCACACGCTGTAGCGCACAAATTGCACGAGTTACAGTGGGTGTGCAGTGCTGCGGACACTCTGAAAGCGTCGTAGCGCTTCGATGGGGCTGCAAAGCCCAATCCTCCACAGGAGGATCGAGCCTTGCAGCGCTGAGCGCACTATCTCACGGACGTTCCTTCCACTCTGCAAAATGCTCGTCTGACCCCGGCCTTATCTGTGCTGGTAGGTACTCCATTAAGAGTTTCTGCACTAACCAATCCTATGTTCGACGTTCGGAAGCATACAATAAATATGCTTAAAATGACAATCTGTGCTGAAGTTGTACCGTATTATATAAATAAGGAATAAGAGTATATAAACTCCATTTTCTCCGTTAAAGAGGCATTCTAATGGGTTTTAATATATAGTTAAAGGGATACTCTAGGCAACATGACCATCTAAGCTTTTTTATGTGGTCATGATGCCCTGAGTATGCCCTTGTCTTTTCCCCCTCCCTCCGCTCAGCCGATCGGCTGAAAACAGCTGAGAGACGCGGAGGACTTTACTCAGCCCTCCCAGCTGTCAGTCAGCAGAGCGGGAATCATATTTCCCGCTTCTGCTGACTATTGCCGAGTAGGAGACGTCATTGCGCTTTCAGCGCGATGACGTCTCCAACTCGCCGCAGTAGCTGGCGGGAGCGGCTGTGGATTAATGTTGCGAGCATCCTCTTGTGCGCAACACTAATCCAAGAAGATGGAGCCGGGAGGAAGCCTGCTGATTGGCTGGCTTACGTGAGAGGCGCGCATGCGCGCTTCTCACGTAAACCATTAGCCAAGTGAACCATTAGCCAAGTTTTTCACGGAAGACGCGAAAGTGGTCATACGATGCGCATTTTCGTGCGTGATTTTTTTTTACGGATCTTCAATAAAATGAGAGATATGAGTAACCAAATCAATTTGGACGTTATGTTGGCCGGACATGAGCAGCGTCTGACGTCTCCTAATCACGCACACGCGCCGCTGTACGTCAGTACTAGTGGTTCCATGTTCTCCAAAAAATGTGTTCGTTTGCCGCTTGCGATGTGCGGCCGAACTTTCGTGCGGCCGTACTTCATATATTGGCCGTCATTGGACGTCATTTGCTGCTACTACGGCCGTAATAAAGAGCGGCTGCACACGCGTTTGCACTGCATTCGTCTGACCCCAGCCTAAAGGACAGCCATCCGCTCACTCTAGGCAGCTGATTGGCTGATGTCGGACGGGTCAGCACGTTGACGTCACTGCTGAGGGGTAATTGCAGAGCCCTGCGTGATGACACTCCTTGTGTGCGAATCAGGATGATAGCGGCAGCCAGCACTGGAAACAGGCACATAGTGGTCTGCGATGCCCACCTTCTTAATGCCGAATGGGGAATAACCGTTTCTTAAATTAAGTTGACTGAAGAATATCCATAGTACAGTTGTGTGCACCAACTTTTTCTGCCGGTGTTTAATTTCACGTCTCTGGATAGCCGAAGTTCACCATAGTTGCAACAATGGTGATGATTGATTACAGTTATTAGCAACTATGGTGAACTTTAGTCACTCGACGGTGCTTGGTAAATAAGCCTTTACACTTGAGGGCCGCAGCGGCTGAAGAAGTCATACATACTGAATAAAACCTGCTGTGCTTTACTTTAATAAATTCTGTTATTAAGATTGCTTGAGCAGATGCATTAATGTGTGAAGGTCAAATTCCCAGACGAGCCTGACCTTGAAAAAGAGCTGGAAACGACTAATAAATCTAATCTAGCTTGCAACATAAATATTCAGTACCTCCAGGCGCAGTTGGTTATCTCTCAGGGTTGTTAAAGATTCCAGTGGTATCATGAAATGCATTAATGTATGACGTGTTTTTCTCTCCGGTCATCTTCGTGTTGATTTTTTTGGAAAGAACAAAATTCTATTGGTATTAGACCGACCAGGGGTCGACATCCTTGGTCCTGTAGATGTTTTGAAACTGCATCTCCCATAATGCTCAGCTACTCTTTAGGTTGGCAGTGCCTCTTAGGCTGGGGTCAGACTAACGCATTTTTAACGTGCGTTTAGGCGCACTTAATCACGGCCGCAGTAGCAGCAAATGACGGGCAATATACGAATTACGGCCGCACGAAAGTCCGGCCGCGCAACGCAAGCGGCAAATGAAAGCATTTTCGCTACAACGTCGAACCGCTAGCACTAACGTACAGAGTGCGCTGCGCCGCATAGTGACGTGTGTGCGTGATTAGGAGACGTCAGACGCTGCTCATGTCCGGCTAACATAGCGTCCAGACACCCAAAGTTTCCTGATTTGGATCCATAAAAAATCACGTGGAAAAATGCGCATCGTATGACCGCTTTCGCATCTTCCGTGAAAAAATACGTCAATGCATTCGGACGCACTTTTTTACGGAAGATGCAAAAAATGTGTTTGTTTGACCCTAGCCTTAGGAAATGTTGGGCCGAAGATGCTGACCCCCTGATATAATGTTTCAAACACCTGGGTCTAGATTCCAAACTTGGCGTAAACCTACTGTGAACATAGCAGCAATCTGGTAAATTTACACCATGCTTGGAATCAAACCGCTAAAAATGTAACCAAATCAAGACGTTCCTGCCTAACCCAGCACGGCTGGAAGGTCTGTGTTACGTTCTCTTATTATAGAAGTTTAATGTTATAATTAATACTGAAAGTAAATATCTGAATTTATAAATGACTGACTTTCCCCAGACCGCTTTCACATGCCTCATCGTGTTCCTGGGGATAGATCTGCGGCGCTCACGGTCTACTCGCTCACTGTGGGCAAGACCAGACATGCTATTGGAGCAGATGGTGAGCAAGTGCCATGATGTCGGCCAGCGGCACTCCAGGCATATTTTAGCAGTGACTTGCCACTCCCCTCAATGTTTATTTAGTTTTGGATTTCTTATTTTATCGTTGTTATCTCTTTGCAATATAAGTGGCTCCGTTGCAGCCCCTGATGAAGCACGCAGCACTGTATTATCTTTTTATTCTGTACTGTTGCTTAGAGCGTGCTTGGATGTCTTCTCTGGTTTCTAGAATTTCAGGTTAGCTCCTAATTGGGTGTCTTTGCTATTGACTACTCAGCCCGTCATCATCCTATCAAACTGAGGGATTTTTGTTGGTTGTGTTCTTGGGGGTTGTTTTATATTGTAAATACATGGATTAATCCCGCCGATGCTTTTTCTGGCATGAAAAGTTATTTTTCATTCATTCTGAATCAGAATACGTGATATTAAGGTATTTTTGTACACTGCCTGACCAAAAACAAGCCACCACCTGCATTTTATAAGCAAATACGTGCAAGCCTTTCATTGGATAATTACTGCAGTGATTAATATGTTTCAGGCAGAAAAAAAAGTGAGGTCATGTGACTCCCTGAATGAGCAGGTTTTTCCATTAATGAGTTTTTTCTTCCCTGATGGCACAGCGGGCATATTCCAAGATGGCAATCCCAGGATTCATCAGGTTCAAATTGTGCAAGAGTGATTCAGGGAGCATGAGACATCATTTTCACACATGGATTGGTCACCGCACAGTCCAGACATTAACCCCATTGAGAATCTTTGGGATAATGTGCTGGAGAAGACTTTACACAGCGCTGCGACTCTCCCATCATCAATACAAGATCTTTGCCACAAAATAATGTAACTCTGGACACAAATGTTGTGACGTTGTAAAAGTTATCAAAACTATGTCACAGCGAATGTGTGATGTAATCAAAGCTAAAGGTGTTCCAGCGAAATATTAGTGTATGTGATTTCTTTATTTCTTAATTAATTAATTTTTTCTATTGGCCGGACAGTGTATAGTAACACTTTGCTTTAATAACACCATACAGGGTTATTCAGAGAGCGGTGAAAAGCAGGAGAATGACTGGAGAATGGAAAATTCTAGGTCAAAATAACCGATTTGGAAAGTGAGATAAATGGGAGAATTTTTCTGGTTTGGCTATTTAAACTAGGGATGAGCCGAACACTCCCCGAGTTTGGTTCGAGCCCGAACCCGAACTTCCCATTTGTTCGGGACCGAACCCGAACCCCCATGCAAGTCAATGGGGCTGAAAATTCGGTTTTTTAGAGTGCCCTCCAAGAGGGCATATATGCTAGATATTTGCCATAAAAGGTGTATGGAGTCCGGGTAGTGCCCTGGGGGACAGGGAGTAAGGACAAAAAGTAAAAAAAAACGTTTTTAAAGGGACAGTGAGTTTTCCATGAAATAAGGGTTAAAAATAAAAACCAAAAATTCCTTTAAATATCGTGCCTAGGAGGTCCCCATAACCTGCCCGTGAAGTGGCAGATTTCTAGGATGTATAGAAACACTTAAAAACAAAATGACGTTTCATATGACGGTAAATGCTTTTCCTTTAATCTATCCATAAACAACTGCTTGGGGCGGCAGCCTGTATGAAAAGACATTTTAGGACGCGCAGAAAAAGTTTAGTGTTTTTTTTGGCTAAATTGGGCTTTTAGCGTCGGCAACAGTGCCGTCACACCGTAACCCCTCTGAGGATATGAATCTGATATGAATCTGATACAGGCGTCAATGGCAGTGCACCCAGATATTGTGCCTTTAGTGCCAGGCATGCAAGTACTATCATACAGTAACCCCTCTGTGGTATTGTGGAAGAGTGCAGGGGTGGCCCGTGTGGTCCTATATTAAAAAGATATGAATCTGGGAATGGGTGTCAGTGCACCCAGATATTGTGCCTTTAATGCCAGGCCAGCAAGTATCATCATACAGTAACCCCTCTGTGTTATGGTGGAAGAGTGCAGGGGTGGACCATGTGGTCCTATATTGAAAAGTTTTTGATCTGGTGGTAATGGGTGTCAGTGCACCCAGATATTGTGCCTTTAATGCCAGGCCATCAAGTATCATCATACAGTAACCCCTCTGTGTTATTGTGGAAGAGTGCAGGGGTGAACCTTGCGGTCCTATATTAAAAAGATATGCATCTGATTAAGGCGTCAGTGCACCCAGATATTCTGCCTTTGGTGCAAGACTGCCAGGCCAGCAAGTATCATCATACAGTAACCCCTCTGTGGTATTGTGGAAGAGTGCAGGGTTGGACCCTGCGGTTCAAAAAATTAAAATGATATAAATCTGGCACAGGCGTCAGTGCAGCCAAATATTGTGCCTTTCATGGCAGCAAGTGCCTTCACACCGTAACCCTTTTGTGGTATTGTGGAAGAGTTCAGTGCTGAAGGTTTTGTGAATGCAGAAGAGGGCATCCCCGATCTATTCCATTACTTCAGCATCAGGGGATTGATAGTTGTTGATCCAGGACTGATTCATTTTTATAAATGTCAGCTGGTCTACAGAGTCGGTGGACAGACGCACTCTTTTGTCTGTGACAAAACCTCCAGCGGCACTGAACATCCTTTCGGAAAGCACGCTAGATGAAGGGCAACCTAGTAGCTGCATAGCATATTGGCTAAGTTCTGGCCAGTGATCCAATCTCAACACCCAGTAAGCCAGTGGATCATCTGCTGGAAAGGTATCCAAGTCTGCCGTTGCCCCTAGGTAGTCCTGCACCATATGGTGACGCTGGCAATGGGTGCCTACACTTGACGTCCCTGGGCGTCGAGGACTAAAATTTTTTAAAAATGCATCAGTCAAGCGGCCCTGGACTTCACCGCTATTCCTTTGATCACCTGCAGCCTCAGAAGCACGTGTGTCAGCACTTGGTAATCTAACAGTGCCTGGAAAGGTGTTACACAAGTTTCGCTTTAGAGCGTCCTCAAGTTTTGTCATCCTGTGCTCCCTCTGTGTGGGCAGGATGAGCTCTGCAACTTTCCCCTTGTATCGTGGATCAAGAAGGGTTGCCAACCAGTAATGATCCCTCTCCTTGATAGCACGAATCCTGGGGTCCTTTAGCAGGCTTTGCATCATTAGGGAGCCCATGCAGCGTAGGTTGGAGGTGGCATTAGCTGCCGAGTCTTCCTGGTCAATGAGGATGACCGTATCGTGCACTTCCTCCTCCCAGCCACGCACAAGCCCTTCTGTTTCTGGGCACACAAAACCCTGCCTTGAGGAATCCCCACCTTTAATGCCCCCACTACTTAAATAGTCCTCCTTCTCATCCTCCTCCTGTCTGATCTGAGTAGGACCCGCTGGAATGCTGTCTGCAGAAAGACTGGGGCCTTGAGAGCTAGTGAAGGCCTCCTCTTCCTCCCGCTGCTCTGCCTCTAGAGCCACATCTATAATTCCCTGCAGAGTGTGCTCCAGCAGGAACACTAAAGGAATTGTGTCACTGATGCATGCACTGTCCCTGCTCACCATCCTCGTTGCCTCCTCAAATGGTGACAGTACAGTGCATGCATCCTTGATCATCAGCCACTGCGGGGGGGAAAAAAACCCAAGTTGACCTGAACCTGTCCTTGTGCCATACTCACACAGGTACTCGTTGATGGCCCTCTGCTGCTTGTGCAGACGCTGCAGCATTGCTAATGTCGAGTTCCACCTGGTGGGCATGTCACAGATCAGACGGTTTGTGGGAAGGTGGAATTCTCTTTGAATTTCTGCCAGGTGAACGCTTGCTAGGACTGACCGTCTGAAGTGGCTGCAGACTTTTCTGGCCTGGATGAGAAGCTCTGGCAGCCCTGGGTACTTGGTTAGGAAACGCTGTACCACCAGATTTAGGACGTGTGCTAGGCATGGTACATGCGTCAATTTACCCTTGCGTAGGGCGGAGAGAAGGTTGCTGCCATTATCGCAGACGATCATTCCCAGCTCAAGCTGACGTGGTGTTAACCATCTCTGCACCTGCCCCTGCAGAGCTGACAAAATTTCTGACCCGGTGTGGCTCCTGTCCCCTAAACAAACCAGCTCAAGCACAGTATGGCATCTTTTTGCTTGAGCCATTGCGTAGACCCTGTCAGGCGTGGGTATAACTGCCACTTCGCCAGAGACGGAGGAGGAGGAAGAGGTGGTGCAGCAGACAGACCTCATACAAGCAGCTTTCTTGAGGCGTGGTGGATGAACAAGCTCCAGCACAGAGCCCCGTCTTGGATCCCTCCCAGCTGCAATCAGAGTTACCCAGTGTGCCGTGAAGGAAATGTAACGACTCTGTCCATGCTTGCTGGACCACGTGTCTAAAGTGACATGCACCTTGCTGCTGACTGCCTTTCCCAATGACTGGATAACATTGTCTTCCACGTGCTGGTATAGTGCTGGAATGGCCTTGCGTGAAACGTAATGGCGTTTTGGAACCTGCCACTGTGGTACAGCGCATTCAGCAAATTCACGGAAGGGAGCAGAGTCCACCAGCTGGAAAGGCAGCAGCTGCAATGCGAGTAATTTTGCTAAGCTGGCATTTAGACGCTGTTCTTGGGGATGGTTGGGACTATATTTTTTCTTACGCTGCAGCAGCTGCGGCAACGTAATCTGACTGCGTAAATCTTCAGCTACTGGGATGATGTCACGTCACATTGTGAGGAAGGACCTGCTGGTACATCCATTACTGTAGCATCATCCCTGTCAGTGGAGGTTGTAGGCAATTGCATGGCAGGACATACAGTGTGGGTAGAGACAGATGAGGAGGAAGAGGACCTACGCAAAGTTTTGCCCCAACGGGATGTGTGGCACTTGTTCATATGTCGCCTCAAGCACGTGGTACCCAAGTGTCCGGTGTTTATCCCACGCTTCAGCCTCCTCTGACATGGATTACAAATAGCAACGGTGGGGTCTGCTGCACATTTCTTAAAGAACTCCCAGACAGCAGAGTTCCTGCATGTGTTCTTTGAGACCACAGCGCTCTGCACGGAGCAGCTCTGACATGTGATGCCTTGGACTGGCTAGTGCTACGGTTGGTCACAGAGGATGTTGTGCCTCGTGTTTGCTGTGCCGCCTCCTCCTCCTCCTCCCCCCTCCTCCTCACTTGATTCCTCAGTTCGATCTGGCACCCAGGTGGAGTCAGTGACATCAATGTCATCTTCACCCCCTATCTCCTCGTCACTGGAGCCAACTTGGCAGTATGCTGCAGCTGCTGGGGCAACATGAGTGCCAGTTATTTGTGTGTCATCACTAGCACCCCCTTCCTCTAGGTTGATTATACTCCCTTGCTCAACCTCAGAGATTGAATCAGAACACTGTACTTGCTGCGCATCCTCAAGCAGCATGTCACTCTCATTGTAGTCAAACAATTCAGCTGACTCCTCCGTGTGTGATAGAGAGGCTACGGCAGGAATAGCTGTGGACATGGAGGCTGCATTAGATGCTTTGGCAGCTGAGGTGGACTGTAAAGCACTAGAAGCCTGGCTGGCAGAGGACTCTGAGGATGGCCTGGTTAGCCAATCCACCAAGTCCTCTGTATGTTGCTGCTGCTTAAGACGGCCAGCACCAGTTAGAAAGGACAAGAGTGCCCCTGCAGAGGATGCACCACGTCCACCACGACCAGAGACACAGCCTCCCGACACAGGGGCTGCTTGCCCTCTTATCTGTGCCTGGGAGCGTCTGCCTGTCCTTTTTGTTCTTTCAGACATAGTGAGTGATATATAGATTAATATATACAGAACTCTGATTCAACTCTGGTATAAAGATTTAAATAACTCTGGTATAACTCAGTGAGACACACTGATAGCTGGCAGCCAGTGACAAGAGACAGATCACCTTAATTCCCAAGTGTTTTAAAGAAATTATTGAGCCCCTATAAGGAGAAACCTTATATAGTGTGCTGCGGGACTTAGCTCTGTGAGCCCATGATTGGGCAAAATTTGCCCAATCAGGACTCTGAGCGGTGATTGGCATAGTGTTCAACCAGTCTTGCACCAGACCTGTGGTCAGGTGCAAGGCTGTAGCCAATTACGAGCTTCAGGCAGTGGGAAAATGCATTGTGGTCGAACATGCGGCGAACACCCGGAAATGTTCGGGGTTCGCGATCTGCTCGAACAGGCTAAGTTCGGGGCGAACCCCGAACCGTCCGAACCCGAACAGCTGATCCCTAATTTTGACCTAAAATTTTCACTTCTCCAGTCATTCTCCTGCTTTTCACCGCTCTCTGAATAACCCTGATAGTATTTTAGTCTCAGTTTTTCGGTTGTTTATGTATTCTCTGGAGTCTTAAGGGATAAAATAATCCTGTATTAGCTAAGCTGGCCATAAGACAAGTGACTTGCATGACTTTATCTAACGGAATACAATTTCTGGCAGATCTTCTTACCGTGTTACTAGTTTATTGAAGATCAGATATCCATATACAAACATTCTATAATATAATTTTATTTTATCCAATGTGTGAGCCTGAACACCTGATCTGGCCTACATTCTGCCAGGGAACCACTCCTAATTCTCAGTGGCTCATGGTCTTCTCTGCTGACTGCTGGAAGTCTTTCATTAAGTCGTCACAAAAGCACACCATTAGGAATTTTTCCAAATCACATGTTTTTGGTGAATTTATTGTTCGAATCGAGCAGTCGTGACTTTATTTGGTGTTTGAGACGTACTCCCTGAGGACGGAGAATAACGGAGTAGCTTATACTCATTAGGCCTCAGTCTAGTTCTCGTTCACTAGTGTCTCAAAGGGGCTAAACACAAGGAGAATCCCAATCCCAAAAAAAACTCTGGTCACTCGTGCAAAGATATATTGACCAACCATAAAGGATTTTCATCCCAAAGAGGCTTGAAAACTCAGTATGGTTGATTTCTCGTCTTTTACACCTTTCACAGTTTTGTCTAGATTTCTCGTATTTAGGCTGCACTGAGGCAATCTTGTGAAACACGGTTTATGTGTCTTTAGCTATTTTTTGTTTAAAGAAACTTTATTTTATAACAAATATAGGATATACTAATTAATTCAGAAATACTCGAGTATACCGCTAGAATAAATAAGAAAAAAACAAAACTTGCCTTGCTCTGGATCCCAAGTCTCCTGGAAATTCCGGTAGTCTCGCTGAAGTGAATGCGGGCTCCCTGATGCTTGCAAACACTTCAGGAACTCCCGGATTCGGGAGAGGTGGGATCCATCATGGCCAGAGGGCACGCTCGGTTTAAGCCAATCATTCACCTCGCTCACCTCCGCCGGCCATCTAATCGCTAGTAACAACTTCGTAACAACTGCAATCATTCTAGAGCAGAACACCCTGGCCTGAGGGGGGGCCTGACTTTGTTAAGAGAACCTGGAAGGATTTTAATTGTTTACCGGTACAGTAAAATTTTGTTCCTCACGTTATATTCGAGTCTTGAGTATTCTCTCATTTCCATAATAAATTTTTATCCATCGCGTTATATTCGGGTCGCGCTGTACTCGAGTATCTACGGTATTCATTCCTGGGTTATGAAAATAAGAAAATCACCAATAAAAAAAGATGAAGGATAAAAACCACATACAAGTGTATCTATTGTTTACTGGAACCTATGTGGAATTTTCTTTATCTCCCCCTTATTTGGGACCGGTCTTGTATTCAGAGACCTGTCCTGAAAATAGAAGGGAGCATGATAAAATTGTAGAAGTGAGCATAATATAATTGTAGTGAAAATTAAGCAGAATCTGCTGGTTAGGGTTAACCCTAAAACAAGCACAAATACTAACACTAACCCTAGAACTAAAACTAGGATTGTTTTTACGAATTTTCACCAGAAAAATTATGTAGATATGGTATTAACTTGCTTAGACAAATTGGTGCATGTGCGCCTGTTTTTCTTACGAAAAATTACTTTTATTTTTTAACATGGATGAATTTACACAACATTTTGCAAAAGTGACTTCTAAAAGTTTAGCAATGCCTATGGAATAAACCCTAAATATTTACATAACTGATCACATGACATAAGCAAAGGTAAAAGGTAACGATCGCTGGTGAGTCTTTATCCTTGATTATGTCATTTGTCTTTATTCACAGTTATTGATTTGTTCTTTTCGTAACTTGCAGTGAGTCGCTTTATTGTGACTATGAAGCGTTTTCTTATAATTACTGCGGAATTCTAATGATCTTGCGGAATGAGTGGAACATGCAATGGTTCTCCATACTAATCCCAACCTTACCTTTGTCTGCAGGTTACTGGTTGGTGCACCTCGGACTAAAGCCTTCCCGGCCCAGAAATCCAACGTAACCGGTGGTTTATTCTCATGCGACATCCTGTCTTCTTCTCCCGGCTGCACGCGGATTGTGTTTGATGATTCAAGTACGTTTGAACATTTGACATGCATACATTGTGTCATTTATTTTTAATTAAAAAAGGCTCGTCTATGTTTGAGTCCTTCAGTATCTCTACCAGTGTCTATGTCTGCAAATCTCTGTGTGTGTGTGTGTGTGTGTGTGCTTCAGTGTCTTTTCTCTGTGGCTTTGTGTCTCTGTATCTGTGTGTGATCAAAAACACTCACTCTGATATGACTCCGTAACATACAGTCACCTTCATCTCCTCAACCAACCACACACACTCACATCTTCTCTTCCCTCTCGTCACACCATACACAATCACACATTTTCATGTCACTCAACCACATTCACAGCCAATTGCCACACAGACTCCACACACCCACTTTCCACACAGGCAGCCACACACATATACATACCTGTCATCATGCACGTACAGGAAGGGTTGTGGCCATGACAGGAAGTGAGTGTTTGTAATTGGAAGGGGAGGTCCAGAAGCTGGGGTGGACATATTGGGTTTGTCAGGCCTAGGGCAACAAAAACCAAACTATGGTGTCGATTTATTTCAGCCCAATAGCCAACGTCAGGACCTTTTTCAGCTGTACATCGGCCATTTTTCACTACTGGAGATTCAAATCATGCGTTTACTGGCATATTTCTTACCGGAAAAAATTGGGCTGGAATATTGCCATCTGCGGCTAAATTTTTTTATGGAAATATAGACTTTAGCAATTTAATTCGAATTTATATGTATACTGATTTCAGAAATAATCACAAATGCTAAAAGGTGCTGATAAATGTTTTTTCAGGCAGAAAACTAGGGGTAATAAGACTGAAATCTAATGGACAAATCTGTATGGTATATGGTCTTACGGGCGTTTTTCCAGACAACTTTTCTTCAGACTTAATTTTTTTTAAATATCATCCCAAGGCAAATTTTTTCAACTAAATCGGCTAATATGCTGAAAAAAAATATCGTCCGCAAGCTGCTGAAAATTATTTGAGAAATCGTCCGGTAGAATTATATTGATAACATGTCGTTGCCTGTAAAGGTTTATTTACCCATTGATAGGGTTACATGATTCTTATTATTCTTCTACAGTATATACCTATTTTTATTTATTTTTAGATTCATTGTTGAGTGAACATATAACGATTTTCTCTGCAGTTGTGTATGTTTTTTCATGCGGTTGTTTCTTTTTCCAGTTGACATTTCTACTGAGAGTAAAGAGAACCAATGGATGGGTGTAAGTGTACAAAGTCAAGGGCCCGGAGGTAAAGTCGTGGTAAGTGGTTTATAAACATTTTTAAGTAATTTTGTAGTTTATTCAATACAGATTATGACAAATGGGCATCTCAGTAAAAATATGTGTAATTCTACAGGACGTTACCCTCCTTTATTAGACTTACATTAAAAGTCATGGAAGGCCTTGCTGTTGCCCTCCAATTGTTGTAGAGCTACAATTCTCAGGTGGATAACTCCAACTTACTTTGTTTCCTGGTGGTCTAGTACAGTGTTTCTCACACCTGTCCTCAGGACCCGCTGACAGGTCAGGTTTTCCAGATATGTGAAGCACAGCACAGGTGATATGATTTGCTGCTCAGTGATTGCAGGATTCAGTCTGCATTTGCCCCAAGGTGATCTGCAAAATCTGGCCTGGTTGAGGGTCATGAGGACAGGTTTGAGAAACCCTGGTCTAGTAGAGCTGTGGCTGCAGGAGATGGGGATAGTGTTGCTCTCTCATCCCGCCTTATGTAATAGGTAGAAACCAGGGAATACACTCCCAAAGCCACAAATGTACTGGACCACCAGGAATAGTTGGTGGGTGTTTGTTTGTGGGCGACATACAAATCTATACCTGGCTTGGGTATACGGTTTTCTTATTTAATGGGTATAGGTTTTTCTATTCCATTCTATAGGCAGGCCTCAAAATTTCCACACGCCTGCTCGCATTTGGCGAGTGGGAATGCAGAGGCAGGGCAGGATAGGGTTAGGTGGGGAAACTAGTGGCGAGTAACTCTTAAGGCCTGGCTAGTAGCTTGGGACTTGAAATTTTGAGCCCTGCTGTAGGTATTACATTGATACCTGTGTGAAAACAGAAGGGCGTAAAACTATACAGTTGATTCAATTATGGGATTTTTCTTTTATGGCATTTTTGGAAACAAATTTCATAAGTGACTTGGCCAGGGCCGGATTAACATAGGGGCAGATGGAGCAGCAGCTCCAGGCCCATGCCCCAGAATAGGCCCAGAGAAAAAATAACAATGTCTGCATTGATTGACATTTGGACCTCATTATCTCCACCACCATAGCAGCTACAGGGTCATGACAGGTGTCACTGGAAAGGCCAGAGCATGGCCTTTCCAGTGATACCAAACATGACCAGGTTTTATGTAATAATAATAAATATTTCTTTATTTTTTCTTTCTAACACAGCAATACTTTCCACTTTTCGGTTATAAAGTGAACAATGATGCTGAACTAACTCACCATCTCAAGTGTGGAGGTGATGGCACGATCCGTTATTACAAATTGTTACACCAAAAACCCAAACCGCTGCACTGCAGCAAAGTGCACTGGGAAGGACTTTGGAACCCTGTGTCACTAATCTTTACACCTCACAAGGTCAAGGGAGGTGTCATTGGACAGGTCAGCGTCTGGCCTTTGCATTAATACCAAACATGACCATGTAAAATCTAAAAGAAAGGAAAACCAAAACAACATTTTTTATCTACTTCTTTTTAGTTCCAATGCAATGGCATTGTCCATTTGTAACTTATAAAAATGAGAAATACTACTGCCGTTACTCACCTTCTCATTTCCCAAACTGGGAGCAAGATCTGTGTTTTATACATAGCCATATTATTCATAAAACATCATCCTCCAAAACACAAGGGAAATATTTCATTTTTTTGGTTAAAATTTTATATTTTCTCAGAAAAATGCAGTAACAGGATCCCATTTCAATTTTTTTTAACAAGAATGCCCTATAGAGTATATAACCACAAAGGTTTGGATGATAAAATGTGAAAAATTATTTTACACGCTGTAAATGATTGAAATCTGAATGGAAATGTCCTCACACAGTATCTGCCTGGTTAGATATACCCATATCTGCACTATTAAATAACCTAATATATGCTTTCATTTCACTAAATTAAAAAAAAAGCCACCACAATATTCAGCTCCAGGCCCATAGAGATCTTAATCCGGCCCTGGACTTGGCATCTGACCCTTTTCAATGCATAGCAGTCACCCAAATTATATCCCTTTTATCTATCTTTACATTATTTTTAAATGAGATTTAAAGATCAAATCCTGTCTACTTTATGTTAGTGCTGAGCATGTAGTAAACCCTGTATGGTTAAAAATGAGTGTAAGATAGGGCAGGAAAAAAATATTATTTTAATAATTTGTCAATAGATTTTGCGCTGGTGTTCATTCAATTTTAAGATATATAGGGCAATATTCCATTGTTGACCCTAACATGGAGACGGTAAGCAGGAAAATCTGAGCCTGCTAACCTCCCTATTACTCGCAGTAGCACTTCCGCGCCACCTCGAGTATAAGCTCCTGCAGTCCATAGGACTCCGTCGAGGCTTGTGCTCCCGGGAGCTCTGAGCAAGCTCGCTCTCATCGCACAGCGCCGCGGATTGTTCGCGGAGGGAGACTAGGAACTATTTGATCCCAGTCTCACGCTGCTCCCAGCAAGAAGAAGCTGCGGATGTGGCCACCCTTTTCGCCATGGGATTTTTTGGGGGTTTTTGGAGCATGACAAATGATTTTGCATCTTCAGAATCATAAAGGACCAGCTTTTAGGAGGTGTTAAAATTTTTGCTTGCAAATCCCGAAGGTAAATTGCGGCAGCACTTTGTGATACCTCACTTGTCGAGACACTTAAAATAGATAGTACTTCCCATTTAAGGATAGTAGATGCTTAAGTACAGTAAGCTCAGGCGAGCTGCGAGGCGCAAAACGTTTTCACCCGACTGTAGCATCAAGATCGATTCGAAATATCGATGCCAGACGTTCCTAGTGCTAAGGATTACATATCGAGATGCAACGTTGGCACCAACTATGGAATAGAGCCCATAGTGGTAAAATTGTGGATAAAAATATATATATATAATTTGCAAGGACAGTCCTCTGGTCTAAGTCCAAATTAGAACAGATAGAACATTCTTGTCGCAGTAACTGCATGTCTGCTTAATTAAAGGCTTTAAAATGCCAGATATTGAATACAAACGTTCTCTCCCCTTCAGGAAAAGTATCTAACCCATAAGATTATGTAATGTTACCTACAGTCATGTCATAGACTAAAAGCCAAGATTAAGGAATGTCTTCACCTCTGACATTAAGTCTTGTAAGAGTTAGCTGTCACTTTTAGATGTGTTTAATTTCTGTTTGTAAAAAGGGATCTGTAGGGAAACGACACATGAGATAAAAGAAATGCCCGTACGGTATAGCTCAATGGCATTTTATTGAAATTCCAATGTAATGAAAAAATACGCGGAGGACAAAGCAAGGTCTGTTTTGTCTACTACGACTCTGCGAATGGCACAGGGAAATAACTGGAATATTGAGTAATTAAAGGCCGCCTTGACATTTGATGAGACGTCTTGTCTTCTATATACATGACTATGTTACATGGTGGATCCCACGGTCTCGCCTAATTTCCATAATGCCCCTGTATGCTTTGCAGATGTGGTCATCTAGAAAACACTTAGGGCCCTATTACAGTCTTCGCGCATACGTTAGCGTCGGCGCAAAAACCCATTAACGCAAGGGGTAAAACCCTTTGCGCTGAACGTCATATTACAATGTCAGCGCAACAAACACGCGTATACGTCTACCGCGGGTGAACCTGCACGAATGCTGCGCAAGCTTACTGTATTTTGCACGTCCTATACTTAACATTGTGAGTGCAAATGCGTTTGTGTGCTGGTACGCGGATGGTATTACAATCTATGCGCAGTTTGTAACGCATAATTTTAGCAACTCCTAAAAGCTGGTGTTAATGGCAAATTCTATCAACCTGGCCGAAACCAAATACACCAGCCCAAAAAAAAATACGCAGCAAAGTATAGTTACACATTCTACTCATACCCAAACAATAAATTTGAGAAGTTGCGTGTGCATGTATTATTGATGCAGCATATATGCTTAGATTGACTTTGACAGGCGCAAAAACTTAACGTGAGACAATTGTGGCTCTTAATTCTGATTGGCTGAATCGTATGAAAAAAACCAGTCCGCACACTGGTTGCTGCGCGTGCGTTTGTGTGCGTCCGTTTTATGCGCGTTATTGCTCGACTGATGAAAAAATGTGCGAGGATTGTAATTCCAGCGTTAATTTACGCGCGTTAACGTTTAACGCTGGGCGCACAAATTCACGCGTTGCACGAGCATTTTAACGCGAAGATTGTAATAGGGCCCTTATCTTGTTCCTTCGAAAAAAACGCATAAATCATAGACCCACCCCCCCCCAACAAAATCCTATAGTTCTCTTTAAAGAGGTGGCTCTCAAGACCGTGTTGACCTTTTGACAGAGCGCTTATCCTCTTGAATCAAACATCTTGATATTGTGACAATTTCAAATGATCTGAATAAGTTACTTTCTCAAATACAGACTTGTGCTCATCGATATGAGAGGAGGTTGACGTATCCTAACTTGAACCAAGAAGCAACTCGGGAAATCATAGGAAGGTGTTACGTATTCAGCCAAGACCTCACCATTTCAGAAGATGACTGGGATGGAGGAGAATGGAATTTTTGTGATGGACGACTGAAAACTCACGAGCAATTTGGATCTTGCCAACAAGGTGTCGCTGCGACATTTACCAAAGATTACCATTATGTTGTGTTTGGCGCTCCTGGGGCGTACAACTGGAAAGGTATGACTTGCTGTTAAATGCACTATTAGTACATAATCGTATGTTACGGTCCTTTGGAATTAACTAATGTATTAATTAATTTGTTTTTATCCTAATACTGACTTACATTTGCCCGGCGGCAGCCATGGTTGGAATGCAATTCCTATTATTCCATGTCAGCAAAAAGTTGAATTAAGCATTCCGGTGTTAATTAGGGATGTGCGTTTCGGGTTTCGGAATTTCGGAATTTTCACTTTTCGGCCGAATTTCCGAAAATATTTAGATCCGAAAATGGCAGATCCGAAAAGTTTTCCAAGCCGAAACGAAATATTTTCGGAATTTTCGAATGGACTTGAAATGTGTCAAATCAAAATTTATTGCTTTGAAACGAGGAGAACAGACTTTCCGAAAAAACGAAAATTTCCGAACTTACGAAAAGTCGATACAAAAAACGAGCTAAGTGACACGAAAATCCGAAAAATGGTCGATATTCCGAATAAAAAGAGTACACGAAAAACGAATCGAGCCGAACCGAATCGAAGCAGAAATTGGTCGAAACGAGCCGAATCAAAAAGTTTAAAAATCCGAAAAATCGAACCGAATCGAACCGAAAAAAAAATCGGTGCACAAGCCTAGTGTTAATCTATACCAAATCTCGCTTCTTATTCTGATACGGAATTGAGGATGCTGCTTTCTAAAATTTGTTAAAACGTAACCAAACATACACATGTAAGTCAATGTTGTGTAGCAGTGGATCCCAACCGCGTTCCTCAGGTCCCCCTAACAGGCCAGGTTTGCAGGATATGTGAAGCACAGCACAGGTGATCTGATTTGCTGCTCAGTGATTGCAGGATTCAGTCTGCTTTTCCACAAGGTGATTCTTAAGATCTGGCCTGTTAGGGGGACATGAGGACTGCGGCTGGGAACCACTCTTGTATAGTAAAAAGAAATAGTTTGGGGGGGCGTGGCTGGCCGCGTGTGGAAGCAGAGGTGTTTGTGCTGAGCTCCGCTCATGAAAGCTGTCTGTGGCGATATTTGACCCGCATCCTCGATTGAATTGCCCCCCTTGGGGAGTCCCGGCGTGGCTGGCCATCGGGTGCAGTGCCCTGGAGCCGCTTAGGTCCCCCCCTCCAGGGCCCAGCGGAGATTGGGGCCCCGTTTCCCGGCGGGAGAGTGAGTCCGGCGGCCATTTTGAGGCCCACTACCTCGCAGAGTTTTGGGCCATTCCTCACCTTCCTTTCTTCCCTCTGTGCGGCTCCGCCTGAGCGACTGGCGGACGCGGGCTTGGAGGATGGAGGGCCCCTGTCCTCTGCACGCTGCTGCTGACCCGGTGGTGGAGCAGGTGTTGGAGCGCGCGGAATGGAGGCGTCTGATGCGCACCCTCACCAGCGGAGAGGAGGAGGCTGCCCTTGTGGACCCTGGGGACTACCTGGTGCGGAGAGTGGAGGTCGGGGAAGGCCCGTTGATGTGCGGCCTCTGGAGTGGCTCGTCGGCAGTCTGTCGAGTAGGATGGGACCCGGAAAGGAAGGCCCCAATTGCGACCTGGATGTTGAAGGCCCTACCTGAAGATCGTGGGGAGAGTTTCCTTGTTTTGGCAGTGGCTCGTGGTGGTGGAAGAATGGGGAAGCCGGCCGTGCAGCGGACTTTGGTAAAGGTCCGCAAGATGTCTGCTATTGATCCCCCAGCGCAGTTGGAGACACATCCTGTTTGTTGGATCATGCGAGAGGTACCTGGACTTGGCAAGGCGGCATACCCTGCCTTTTTGCTGGATACAGGGTGAGATGTCTCCTGATATGATCCTACTCACTATCCCCCCATTCTGAAACGCTTTGAACTTTGCTGAGATATATTTTTTCTTTTTTGTTGCTTGCCCACACGCTGAGACTTTTTATTTACTTTTATTTTTTGATGAGACCCCCCTATTTGGGGATGCTTTTATAGACTCCCAGCTGCCCTCAGAAGATACCTCCGTATTTTTCTGCAGAGTGTTTTGCGGTACCATTACCCCTACCTCTATTGTATGTTATTATTCGCTGAGACCCCTCTATGTAAGGATGCTTAGATTATTTTTCTGATGCCTTTTGTTTTATCGCTGAGTTTTCCCTATGCAGTTGCCATTTCTCTTTTATTATTATTATTTTGTATTTCATTTAACGACTTGTTATGGCCCTGCGAAGCCATTTTCCGCAGTTGATTTGTCTGACTCTGCAAAAATTCTAAAATAAAGAATTTAAAAAAAAAAAAAAAAAAAGAAATAGTTTCATTTTAGTGGTATCTTCACAAAAATATAACATGCGTGATTTTTCGAAGTCTATTAAAATAGTTCCCTTAAGTCTCGCTTTGGTGGGAAAAAAAATTTTCATCTCAATTTCATAAATTCATCGTGTGTCATAATCACAAAACAATTTAAAAAGCGTAAACATTTATGCCATTCTCATTTCCCGCACATGGATATATTTCATTAAAACGCAATATTTCACAATAATATATAAAGCTTTATTTTTATTGATGCATTCTATATTGTATATGCAGAGCAAACCTAGGGCTCAATTTAATTTCGGATCAAATATCGTCCCTCCGTGATTATACGTCTGAATGGAAATATTGGCTTTAGAGATTCAATTCAAATTTATCAGCATGCCGATTTCCGAGAAAAATTTTAATCGCTAAAAGGTGTTGATAAATGGATTCTGAGGCAGATAAGAAATAGAATACAACTGAAATCAATTTTAAAATTTCTTTTTTAAAGCATTACGTTTTTCTAATTGACTTGTTTAAAGTCACAAATCTGTATGGCGCTGGCTGAAAATAAGCTTTTTGGACATTTTTCAGGCCAAACTTTCTCTCGGACCAGCGGGTTTTTTTTTTTTTTTTTAATAGTGGCTCGGGCTTATTATTTTTTTTCGTAATGAATCAGATGATATTTTGAAAAACATATTGTCCGCAAGCAGCCAATTTTTATTTCTAAAATTCTGAATAAAATTATGCCTTTAGGAGCCAAAAAATAATTCTTAGAAGTCAACTTGACGTTTTAGGAGCCAGGTAAGGCTAGGGTCAGACGAATGCATTTTTCACGTCTACCGTCAAAAAGTGCGTTGATGCGTCCGAACGCATTTTTTCACGGAAGACGCAATTGCGGTCATACGATGCGCAATTTCGGCCGTGATTTTTACGGATCCAAACCAGGAAACTTTGGGTGTCTGGACGTTATGTTGGCCGGAGATGAGCAGCGTCTGACGTCTCCTAATCACGCCGCTATGCGGACGCAGCGCACTCTGTACGTCAGTACTTGTGGTTCGACGTTCTTGCGAAAATGCGTTTGTTTGCCACTTGCGTTGCGCGCCCGAACTTTCGTGCGGCCGTACTTCGTGTGTGGGCCTGCGTTGGACGTCATTTGCTGCTACCACAGCCGTAATAAAGTGCGGCTAAACGCACGTTCGCACTGCGTTCGTCTGACCCCAGCCTAAAATGTACTATATTAATTTTGTAAATAAATGTGTATAAGCATGTGAGAGTTTGGCTCTGAATTTAAGGCCTTTTCTAAAACCGTGAATCAAGTATTGTATCACCGATAACAGATACAAGGATGTGATGTCATACCTGGTCTCTCAAGGTTCCATTAACATGTGTAATTATCATATCATTCTTATTTGTTTCAAAGTATCAAATGCATTTCATTTGTTTCATTATTGTTTATTTTTTCATTGAATTTTTTTCCCCACTTTCACTTCTATAGGAATTGTTCGGGCAGAGCATAAAAATCTAACATTTGATGACCTGTCATTATTAGAAGATGGTCCTTATGAAACTGGTGGTGAAACCAAACGCAATGCAGATTTAGTTCCCGTTCCATCAAACAGTTACTTAGGTAATCACGTCGCCAGTGTCCAGGCCACTCCGGTGAAAATTCAGAATATTAGCCGTCTGGTTTCGGCAGAGGACATGGTTATTGTGTGTTGTATGTCCAAATGGTTAATGAAGCAATAGTAAGCAAAAGGTGTTCATGTTGCTTGTTGGGTTGCAAGATGGTTTCTAATACTCATCGTCGATCCTCCTTGTTATCCTATTTGTATTTAGCCTCATAATTAGAATTTTAAATAGAAACAACATCTATTGGTTTTACAGCGACCTGCACACTCTTACGTTTCTTCACCAGGGCCAGATGTAAGCCGTGAGAGTCGGTTTTCCAGCCTGGGATGTTAAAAATTGATACATGATGTTTGTTGACATTTCTCTCTGTCTTCTCAATTTCTTTATACATTCAACCGAAGGTATACTGTTTGTGACAACTGTATCCAGTACAGACCCCGACCAATTTTTGTACAAATCTCAGCCACCTAGAGCGAGGGCGAACAGATCTGCAGATGTGAACGCTAATAGTTATTTAGGTTTGTGGGTGAAGCATGATATCGTTTGGTGACATCATTGTATTGCTGTGATGACATCACCAACCATACAACATTTACGTGCTGGTGAAGGAGCCAGCTCACTGGATCAATTTCTCCCTTGTACCTAAAGAAATGATCTCGTGTTCCATTTTCCACCCGTTGCATGTGCCATTATTCAGAGTTTGGTGTTTTGGATACATTGCATTATGTAATGACCATCATAGGACCCTGTTGTGTTTCAGATTTATAGGGGGAATAATGGTTTAGCCATAAATATCGAACCATGATACGCAAAGCCTCTTTGCGCCATTGACAACTAATTAAGGTATAATATTGGCAATCCAATATTAACGTGAACCAGCACTGTTGTCTATGAATGCGATACTATTGCTCTTTTTAATCTAACGAGTCATTGCTGCTACTTGTCAAACTATCAAATGACAGTAACATTTAAATTATTGATATGTGACCCCCTGCACACCCCGTAACTTTAGGGAGTGCATGAATGTATCATATATTAATTGCAAACAGTAAATAATTCTAATCACATCTTTTTCATGAAACTGACGGGGAACTAAACGATAGACATGCAGGACCAATTCATCCAACTGGTCCCTCTCTGCGCACTCCAATGAGTCACCTTTTCTTTCACCCGCCCATATTCTTCAAAGCTCAGCAAAACTAATATTAATGGTGCAGTGTTTTTTCATATTAACAAATACATACATATATACATGGCTTAATTTTTTTATAGTATTGGATACATTAGATGAGAGGGTTATTAAATAAGGAGAAAATAGATATTTTTTCCGAGACTGCCCACGAGAAATGGCTGACTTATATGACCCTAGTCTATGGATGGTAATTAGAATTTGAGTGCGAAGACAAAGCTCATATGTGAGGCCCATTTTGTTATGCGGATGTTAACCTAATGCAGGCTCCACATTCTCTCTTGGGAGTGTATGAATGAAGGAGTGTATTTGTGTGGCATACGTATAGCATTTTGCACTGACATTACACATTTCTATCATGTGATGTGAAGCCCCTTTTTGGGTGAGATCATGTGCAACTGCCTATTTTATCTAATTATAAAGACACAATTGTTTCAATATTGTTCAGTTCTGCCCTAAACACCAGGTGATATAGTCCATCCCAGGGGTCTAACACTCAAATAATAAGCGTGGGAACTCTCCAAGATTTCTGCACCACAATTATCCATAGACGTGTCGCACTAAACCCACCACCCAGCTCTCGAATTTCATACACCTGTTTAAATATACTGATAAGCTGGGATTTAGGGAATTATTGTGATAATTGTAATTTATTTCTGGTGACTTCCTAAGGAATAATATAACGGAAACTCGATAAAAGCTTCTCGGTGTGTGTGCCAAAAGGGAACTCGGTTCCCCCTGAAAAAATAGTGGAGGAATTGCATCACACGTTCCTGCTCAACTTGAGTCCATACTAACTAACACTTCCATGTCATCATATCACGTGTGCATTTTATCACAGAGAGTTGCCATCTTGGCTATTTCATAAATGGTTTTACTAAGCCGTTGTTGCATGAAATACTCCGAAAGACTTACCTTATTCCCAGTGATGTGTTGAAGGTTTTCTCATTTGCTCCGTCTGTGCATTTTTAGGATTCTCTTTGGACACTGGTAAAGGGATAACGTCAAAGGATGAGCTGACATTTGTCGCTGGGGCCCCGAGAGCCAATCACAGCGGAGCCGTTGTCCTCCTGAAGAAAGAGGCTCCCCATGAAAGAATGTTGTCGGCTGTGCATATCTTTGAGGGTGAAGGTCTGGCTTCATCTTTTGGTTACGATGTAGCCGTGGTTGATCTTAACAGCGATGGGTAAGTCTTTCTATGCATGTAATAAAAGCTCAAACTTTGGTTAAATATCTAGGGCCATATCACAATGCTGGTGCTAACTGAACCAGAGCTGTTGTAAACTTAAAACCTCCATAGGCTATAATGGCTCTGGGAAGTTTACAACAGCTCTGGTTAAGTTAGCACCAACTTTGTAATATGGCCCAAAGTGTTCTTTTTAAATCCACCTCCAAGGATTTGAGTAAATTAAGGTACAGGTGAAATTCAAAGTATATGAAGTTAAAATGAGAGGCATTTTGGGGAGAAGTGTGGAAAATCAACTTATACCTTAAATAGGGGTACAAGGGTCCCATTCCAAACTTGGTGCTAACTTATCCAGAGCTGTTGTAAACTTACTAGAGCCATAATAGGCCCATTTTCCTTTCCTAACGCTAAAATGGGGACACTAACAGTTGAAACCTGCACCTGCTTGGTATTCCGGGGCAAAGGCGCTACCTCGGCATCTTGCCTTGGAACTCAGCGCTACCTGCAGTGATGCTCACGGTAGTGCTGCCGCGAGTATCACCTCCTGGAGTCCATAGGACTCCATGGAGGGTTGCGCTTCTAGGCCAGAAGCCCTGCGCAATCTTATTCCCATGAGATCGCACGGCGCCGTGGAGTGATTTCGGAGGGAGACTGGGAACTATTTGTCCCCAGTCTCACTCTGCTCGCGGCCAGAAGAAGTGGCAAAACGAGCCACCGTTCTCATTGAGGGATGAGACATGACTATTGTATTTATTGGGGGGGGGGGTTAGGAGGTGCTAAATGATTTTGCAAAAGCGGAATCATTTAGCACCAGCTTATAGGTGTAGCTAAAATTTTGGCTTGCGCACCCCTGCTGTAATTAGTGTTAGGATAAGTAAAGTATGACAGAGTGCTAACCTTAATTACTGATTGCGCATCCTATACTTAACATGGGGAGCGCAAAGTACAGTTATCTCGTGCAAGCTAGCGCATCGGTAGTTGCGCTAAACAGATTTTCCCCCGGTGTACCGTTAGGTAATATGGGGGTTATGCATTAAAGTCACTTATCCTGGGGTTAATGCTTAGTCATCCGAACGCTACCATTGGTGTTCACTATGGAGTAGATCCGATCTATGGAGTTGTTACGTTTACGGCAGCTTTGTCTAGTTTGGCACCAACTTTGGAATATTGGCGACGGTTTCTCAACATAAATCTTTTAGCCCTTCTTCTGCACTGTGGACATCAAGGACCTCGATTGCTATGCTGAATGACTCTATTCTTGCTTTTTTCAATGGACTGAACTTCTTCCAGCTGATCATTGAAGGGGGGCTGCTATAACATTCACACATCATGCATACAAATGTTTGGGTGGAAGTGGTAGAATTACAGTTGCAGAAATGCTTCCCAATTAGTACATTTCTAAGACCGAGAGTGGGATCTCCTAACATCACCTCTATGGCCAACAGCTTCTAATTAAATGTCTAATTGGCGTAAAAGTCTGCCTTGGCTGCTTTCCTCGATGCATTGAGTGGAAGAATGTACCATAAAACGTTGCAATTCCCTTTCTAAAGAGATTCAACTAGAAGCTGACCTTCAATACCTTGAGCTTGTTTCTCACAGGGCTGATACTTTGTCATCTGCAGAACGTGCCTGAGACTCGAGCAGGATGCTTTGTGTCATAGCATGGGATATCCTTGTACGGAACCCCTCTAATTGTTTTCTATATTTAATGGAGGTTAAATAAAAGCGCTTATTATACTATGGGGAGTCTACAGACCTCTTTTTCCGAAAGCAAATGTGGTGCCCAGTGACACAAACAGCAGATAAGGATTTGGCAGGAAAAACACAGAACGTCTGTCCATTAGTGAGTTGAGGTCTGCTGACATTATGATAATGTTCAGGTCTGGAGCTCGTTTCCTTCCTGTGAGTCAGCCGTTCGTTCCTCTGCTGTGTGAAGTGAACACAATGGAAAAGATGCAGGTAGTGTACCCACATACAGTTGTGTTCAAAATTATTCAACCCCCAATGCTGTAAAGGGTTTTAGGGAATTTAGTGTACATTTGTAATTGTATTCAGAATGAAATCCTACAAGGACTTTTTAAAGAACCATATGCAACTAAAATGACATCAATTGGTTTTGTAATACAGTAGTAAATGTTTCTTTTTTGAATTCTTTATTGACACAATTATTCAACCCCTTAAAGACTACCACTCTGAAGAACAGAGGTTCATTCAAGTGTTTTCAATCAGGTATTGAAAACACCTGTGGATGTCATGGAGCAGCAATAAAGCATAATAAGCACCCATTAGGCAGCTTTAAAATGACTGTGATACTCAGCTCCTTCTAGACATTTACTGGTGTGGTTACAAACATGGTGAAGTCAAGAGAATGGTCCAGGAAGACAAGAGAAGAGGTGATTACTCTTCACAGGAAGGGCAATGGCTATAAGAAGATTGCAAAGATGTTAAACATACCAAGAGAGACCATAGGAAGCATCATTCGCAAATTCAAGGCAAAGGGCACTGTTGAAACGCTACCTGGTCGTGGCAGAAAGAAGATGCTGACTTCGACTGCTGTGCGCTACCTGAAGCGTAGAGTGGAGAAAAGTCCCCGTGTGACTGCTGAGGAACTGAGAAAAGATTTGTCAGATGTGGGTACTGCAGTTTCAGCTCAGACAATACGGCGCACACTGCGTAATGAAGGCCTCCATGCCAGAACTCCCAGGCGCACCCCCTTGCTGTCTCCAAAGAATAAGAAGAGTCGCCTGCAGTATGCCAAAAGTCATGTGGACAAACCACAGAAGTTTTGGGATAGTGTTCTGTGGACTGATGAAACAAAATTAGAACTGTTTGGGCCCATGGATCAACGCTATGTTTGGAGGAGGAAGAACAAGGCCTATGAAGAAAAGAACACCTTGCTTACTGTGAAGCATGGCGGGGGTCAATCATGCTTTGGGGCTGTTTTGCTTCTGCAGGTACAGGGAAGCTTCAGCGTGTGCAAGGTACCATGAATTCTCTTCAGTACCAGGAGATATTGGATGACAATGTGATGCAGTCCGTCACAAACCTGAGGCTTGGGAGACGTTGGACCTTTCAACAGGACAATGATCCCAAGCATACCTCCAAGTCCACTAGAGCATGGTTGCAGATTAAAGGCTGGAACATTTTGGAGTGGCCATCGCAGTCACCTGACTTAAATCCGATTGAGAACCCCTGGTGGGACTTAAAGAAAGCAGTAGCAGTGCGCAAGCCTAAGAATGTGACTGAACTGGAGGCTTTTGCCCATGACGAATGGGCGAAGATACCCGTAGATCGCTGCAAGACACTTGTGTCAAGCTATGCTTCACGTTTAAAAGCTGTTAGTACTTAGTACAACATCCTTTTACAGTTATAAGATTGAATGTCACTTGGGGGTTGAATAAAACTGATAATGATGTGAGCACAGAAAATACATTTGTGGTTATTTCATTATAAATGTTATGTTATATTTGTCTGACCTACACGTGCCTCTTTGATTTAATTGTAAGCAAGATGACTGAATGATCAAAATCAATGTCAAACTGGCCAAAACACTCAATTTCAGTGGGGGTTGAATAATTTTGAACACAGCTGTAGAAATATATCATATTGAGTATGCTATATAATGATGATACGTACAACAATCTCAAATCTACATATAAACAAGATACAGAACACTCTGCTTGGTAATACTATTAGAGATTAAAAAATAACATTAGCGGGGGATACATTAATACAGATAGTGACTGAGTCACATATTGTGATCATAAGGTGTTTAAGCCTGCCACAACATCAATGTACTCCACCAAAGCAGGTCCCTATATCTATATATATATATATATACAGAATAGCAGTAAAGGCACTCCAAGGACTTGTGAATGTATCAGCAAACAGATCTGCTGGCTAGTTTGTATACATGCAAGCTGAAGTACCAGCCTCTATGATATATTGGAGTCCATGAGTGTAAGATTCATGTAGCGGTTTATATGTATGAATAGATACATACATATATTTACATGCACACAGAGGCGTTACTAGAAACCTCAGGGCCCAGCTGCAGGAACCATGACGCCCCCCCCCACCCTAGGCAAAAACATATTTTGTCCCCCCTCCCGTCAACATGCATTTGTCCCCTCCAGGTCCACAATGTTGACTTCAGACAGTGTCCCATTTTTTTCAGGTTCAGTCCATCCCATTTTTAATGTAATGTGCACTATGTGTATCACACAGAGCTCCACAGCAATAAACCTCACAGTAATGTGCAGTGTTTATGAGTGTATCACAGAGCTCCACAGCAATGTGCAGTGTGTATGAGGGTATCACAGAGCTCCACAGCAATGTGCAGTGTGTATGAACGTATCAGAGATCCACAGCAATAAAACTCACAGTAATGTGCAATGTGCATCAGTGTAAATCACAGAGGTTTGCAGCAACAAAACTCACAGTAATATGTGGTGTGTATCACAGAGCTCTAAAGTAAAACAGGCGAGTGTGGGCCCCCCGACTCAAGGGCCCAGGTGCGGTGGCACCCTCTGCACCCCTGGTAGTTACGCCCCTGCACGCACACATGCTGAATGAAATATGTATATAATTTTCCACTCTGTATATTGTGGTTTGCTCGTGTTATCTGATTAAACATGTGTATATTTGTGGGAAATCCCTGCTGTTGCACACAAAAACTAAAAGCTTCTGTTCATCCATTATACACTTATGAGTTAATCAAAATCATGTCACAGTAAGTGCCTGCTGATTATTAAATGATTGCGTATGAGATTAAAACCAATGTACAAATTACAATTGACCTGAATAAAAATGGCAATAATAAATACAGGAGAGGTATTCTTTCTTTCAAAGAAAGCGTAATACCATTGTCCAGAGGAGAGCTGGTAACACTTTGAGGGTTATCCAAAGAGATCCGAATTGCTTGAGAAAGGTAACCGAACGCTGAAAATCAGCATTCGGTTACCTTTCCTGGCCATTCGGCTATCCAGAGAGCAGGCAATTCTCCAAATCCTGGCGAATTGCCTGAACATACGGTGCCTGTTCGGTCCCTGTTCGAGGGCAGTGAAATCCCCATGAAAAAGCACTGCTTCGGCTATTCAGAGAACACAAACCAGCAGTGAAAGGTTCCCCTAATGCCCTGCCATTCGGTGGTTTAATTCGGCAAATTTATTCAGGAGAATCCCATAGGCTTCAATGTTAAAAATATTCCCGTTTTAATTCAATATCTAATAAACCGTTCATTATAAAATTCTGCAGCAAAAAGTCTCTTTATTTATAGATTTTTTAGGATACTTTAAGCATTTTTCTGAATTTTTTAAAAAAAAATTAAAAGTCCGATTTTTTTTTAATTTTTTTTTCAGTTTGCTTATTTTTTTTGTAACAGCCCTCTTTATTATCATTCCCTGGACCTCCTGTGAAAATTTCAGACATTTTCGCTCAGTAGTTTCTTTGCAAACAGCGTTTCTTTTTCCCAGATTCATACAAATGGTTTTTCTAATTTATTCACTGCCTCCTCTACGTCACAGCTGCTTCGGCTCTGTGTGATTCGGCTCCTTTTCGGCTCCTGTTCGGCTCCTGTTCGGGTTTTTCGAAGGTTAATCCAGATGTTTTTGCTTGTTTTCAGCGTGCATTCGGTTAGTTTTCGGTGAGTTTACGGCAGCTTTTCCCTGCAATTCGGGGACCCTGTGCTGTTTGCTGAATACACCGCAGGGTCACCGAAATGCAATCGGCAAAAGGAACCGAATTGAAGAGAACGAAAAGTCACCGAACGTGCGGTGACGTTTCGAATCTCTTTGGATAACCCTGTTTGTTTTACATTTTTTAGCTTAGACATTCCATTAGTGAACATTTCATTGACTGTATAAGAACTCGTCCCTTCCAGGACGCAGTAACAAGTACAGGGAAAAAATGTTACAAAACTAAATATAAATTATTTTTATTTGAAAAGAAAATATAATTTTATAAAATAAATTAATAGGAAGGATCAAGATTTAGAAAAAACGACAGAACTAGACACTAGCTTTATATTCAGTTGTCCTGTAACTAATCCTAATACACTGATGCCTACGGGGCTGTTCATCATGTCCTTCGCCCCGCTGATTATTGTGTGACAGCTTGGTTGTTACAATCTAACAACAGTTGTCAGGATTCTCTTTCAAAACTCAATGAAACAAACAAATGTCCTCTTCTTTCCTTTAGGTGGCAGGATATTGTTGTCGGCGCCCCTCAGCATTTTGATAAAAATGACAAAGAAATAGGAGGGGCTATCTATGTATACATCAATCAAAATGGAAAGTGGAACGATGTCAAGCCAATCCGCATCGAAGGAACCAAGGACTCCATGTTTGGCATTTCAGTAAAGAATATCGGAGATGTGAATCAGGATGGATATTCAGGTGAGAATAACAAGGGAATCTTTGTTTGATTAGAAAACATACAGGGTTATTCAGAGAGAAGTGAAATCCAGGAGAATGACTGGAGAAGTGAAAATTCTAGGTCAAAATAGCCAAACCAGAAAAATTCTCCCATTTATCTCACTTTCCAATCCGCTATTTGGTAGATTGTTCATTCTCCTGCCAATTCTCCTGCTTTTCACTTCTCTCTGAATAACCCTGATATGAATGTTGTAAATATCGATGCTTTTTAGTTGACTTCAGTAAAAGTTTTTTTCCGAGTGTTCTGTTGCACACTGAAATGGTGAATCTTCTTCCTAGACATTGCAGTTGGAGCACCTTATGATGATGAATTCGGGAAAGTATATGTATTCCAAGGGTCAAAAAATGGGATTAATAAAAAACCATCTCAGGTAAGGGCTTGGTACCTTTCATGCTCTTGCTTTTATTATTTTTTTTAGTCTAATCTCCTTTAAAAACGTTGTGCTCCATTAAACACATTCTGCATTCCAAGAAAAGCTACTGCCAAACCACCCATGATTAGTGAACCTGTCACCTCAATGTTAATGCTGACGTGTGTAATGACTGTCATTTATATGTCTATCATGGACTGACCTATGGGCAAACTGGGCAACTTCCAGATTCCCAGTAGGTCGCAATGGTCAGGAGTCGGAACAACTGGGGAAGTTAAAGTAATGGTCCATGTAAGCCCTGAAATATCAAGGTGTGGGCTGGTAGGAAGACCAATATAGCTCTTTGGTTTGCCGACAGAAGGTCCTGGTTGGACCAGACCAGATCTTTATCTTGTGATTAAATTAAGATGATTTTAGTTATTTGCTGGATAAGGAAGAGATGTTTATATTTTTCTTGTGTATATGTGTTGGAGTTATACCAAGACCATTTGACATTCTCCTGGTTTTACCAATTATATTTTTTTTTAGATATTTTCCTCTTACTAACACAGATGTGGGGCATGTCGTCATGTCTTCAATGAGTTCTAGTTGGTACACACAGTTTTGCCAGATAAAAGTAATAATTCTCTCCTATTCGGTAACATTTTCACTTTTTTCCCTCAAACCAAAGATTATAGAGGGCAGAAGCACAAATACCAAGTCTTTCGGCTATTCCGTCGCTGGAAACATGGATCTCGACAGAAATACCTACCCAGATATCGCTGTTGGTTCCTTGTCAGATTCTATAAATGTATTCAGGTAAAACCAGAAGACAACTATGTAACAAGAACTCATGTGTGGGAATGTGTCACATCTGTATGTGGACGTTTACATCTGGTTCTGCGGCTTTGTTTAGGTCACGTCCTGTTATCAACATCAAGAAGACCATTAAAGTCACTCCAGATAAGATCGACTACTACCAGAAAAACTGCAACTCTCTTGGGGCTGGTTCGGGTGTTCTCAATAGCATCTGGTAGGTAACTCTGTGCTTTTCCCGAAAATAGACATTTTGTCACAAACGTATTTCAGCGACTGCATTGTGAAAATCGTTAAATGTCAGGTTATGCTTTTTAGATGGTGTTATAACGAATTATGGCAATGTTGAGGATTGTTCGTGTATATGGTAGCAAAATCTTTAAAAAAATTCTGACCTGACCAAAATATTTTTTATTTTGATTTACTAAAGAATTCCAAAATTATCTACGTTTCATGGCATCTACTTTACCAGCATGAGGAGATACAATGTATTGAACTATGGGGTATTATTTACCAAGGGCTCTATTCCATCCCTGGTGCTAACTTAACCAGAGTTGTTGTAAACTTCCCAGAGCCATTATAGCCTATGGAGGTTTTAAGTTTACAGCAGCTCTGGTTAAGTTTACACCAGGGTTGGTATAGGGCCTCGAGTGTGCTCCTGCTCTTTAAAGCATTGTATGTCCCCACTATGACATTATTGTACAACAGAAAAGTATTGAGCTCTCCACGTCCTTCTACCTTTAGCAGCGGCGTAGCATGGGTTGTCAGCGCCCGGGGCAAGGCAAGAATTGTGCGCCCCCAACCTGTAGACACGATAACACACCCTGATTCCCTTCCACCAGTAGAGTATTGACCCCCCCCAGTTACCCCACTAGCACATGTTTTGTATATTAACAAAATACTATAAAAAAAATTAAACACACATGCTCCCCACGCTACACCACTGCTACCAGTCACCCTGTCCCAGTATACCCGAGCATAGTTCCACTCTCACACTATACCCAGTCACTCTCTCCCAGTTCCCCAGTCACTCTCTCCCAGTTCCCCCAGTCACTCCCTCCCAATACCCACAATTTCTCCCAGTACCTCCAGTCACTCTCTCTCTCCCAGTACCCTAGTCACTCTCTCCCAGTACCCCCAGACACTCTCTCTCTCAACTATCTATCCAAGTACTCCCAGTCACACTCTCCCAGGATCCCCAGTCATTCTCTCCCTTAACCTCCAGTCACCCTCTCCCCGTACCCCCTCACTGTGTGTTGGTCACGTTGCTCTGGTGTCACACTGTGTCACCTATCTGCATGGAGTTGCTGGTGGCCTGGGGGGGAGCTATCCAGGGGGCTAAGTGGAGACCGGATTTTAAATGAGCTGCAGGACAGGCACCTCCCTCCCTCTTTGCTGTTCAGCGGCTGCAGGGCTGTCAGCGGTGTGGCCTGGCACAGGACTTCAAGGGGGGCTGACAAGCGTGATACAGGGTGTTCTGTCGGATAATGCTGCGCTGCTTCACGTGACTCATGTCAGCATTAAGGTGGAGTCAGGACAGAATTTTCTGTCCTGATCCTCCCTTCCCGACACTGAGTGCTAAGTCACCGCCGGCACCGTAAAACAGGCGGCTGCCCATGCAAGGGCCTCTCACGGACACCAGTGTCCATGAGCAGACACCTTGCTTATACTGAAATTTTGCGCCCCCTAAGAAAATTGCGCCCGGGGCGACCGCCCCCGAGGCCCCCCTCACGCTACGCCACTGACCTTTAGCCTTTCTTTTTGATTAGTTCAGGCAAAAGAACAGATACATAAAGCCTGTTCAAGGTTTTAGGCTGGGGTCAGACGAACGCCGTGCGAACGTGCGTTTAGCCGCACTTTATTATGGCCGTGGTAGCCACAAATGACGTCCAACGCAGGCTCACACACGAAGTACTGCCGCACGAAAGTTCGGCCGCGCAACGCAAGCGGCAAACGAACACATTTTTGCAAAAATGTCAAACCGCTAGTACTGACGTACAGAGTACGCTGCGTCCGCATAGCAGCGTGTGTGCGTGATTAGGAGACGTCAGACGCTGCTAATGTCCGGCCTACATAACGTCCAGACACCCAAAGTTTCCTGGTTTGGATCCGTATGAAATCACGGCTGTGATGCATCGTATGATCCCTATCCTGTGTTCTGTGAAAAAGTACATACATGGATCCGGACGCACTTTTTTATGGATGATGTGAAAAATGCGTTTGTCTGACCCTAGCCTTAGACTGCGAAAGTTAGCATTTACGGAGTAGTGGTAATCATGGCTTGCATCCAATAGCAGTTGACTATTCTAACTTTTTAATTTCCTCCAAGGGAAATACTCCACCACATTGTACTGATTTACATTGTATATGTCGACCTTCTTATTTCATACATTTATTGGCAATATCTATTCCGCTCTCCTCTTAATACAAAGAGGTTTTGCATACTAGAATGCATTCATCTCACACCAAGTATATCCCCAGCATTGGTGTTTATTCAGTATATCGTGACTTATAGAGTGGCGGCCGCGGCAAATGGCAAAAAGGTATCGTCAATCTAAACCGACCTCTAGAATTTCAACTCCGCTCACGCAACTGTTTTAATGAATGCACTACCATGTGTAATACAAAAAGTGGAAATAGGTGAGGGACTCTCTCCTTCCACCTTTTCGAGACTATTTAAAATAAAAGATCCTTGGAGTTTCGTCATGAAGACATCTTGTTACAGCTTAACACTGAGGGCTCTATTCCAACCCTAACGGGGAAAGCCGGTAGCGTCCCCATTCTAGCATTCGATTTCGGGACAGGAGCTACCTCTGTTCCTTAACCCAGGAACGAAGCTCTACCCACGTTGATACTCGTGATAGCGCTTCCGCAAGTATCACCTCCTGGAAACCATAGGACTCAATGGAGCGTTGCGCTGCCGGGACGCGCGCCCTCCACTATCTCATGAGAATGTGCAGCACCGCAGAGTGATCGTGGAGGGAGAGTGGGGACTATTTGTCCCCCGTCTCACTCTGCTCCTGACGGCAAGAAGCGGCGCATCAGGCCACCGTTCTCGCCGCGGGATGAGAGGGGTGTATCGTATTTATGGAGGGGGGTTTAGGAGGTGCTACATGATTCTTTAAAAGCGGGATGAGTCAACACCAGCTTTTAGATGTCGCTAAATATTTTGTTAGCGCATCGACGCGGTAATTAGTGCTAGGACTTTGTAATACCTTACTTATCCTAGCGCTATTTACTGATTGCGCATCCTATACTTAACATGGGAAGCGTAAAGTACAGTGAGCTCCAGCAATCACTGATGCGCTAACGGATTTTATAGGGGTTTAGCGTTGGGAATGTAATACGGGGGGCATGCATTAAAGTCACATATCCAGGTGTTAACGCTTTCTCATCTGAACGGTAACCTTAGCATTCACTAGGGAATAGGGCCCGGAGATGGCTACTCTGTATACTCAGTGCATTTGAGAATTGCATCTACCTTTATGCTCCGTCATATTAACCTCCCTGACGGTTTTCCCGAGTGTGGCTCGGGGTTAACTTTTTGTACTGAAAGCAGTATCCCCGAGCCACACTCGGGCTGGATACTTACATGTCCTGCACTCCCTCGCTGATCCTGCAGTCTCCTCCAGCCGCTCGCAACGTCACACGGCCTGGATCTCTTCTCGCGAGGAGTGAAACCAGGAAGTGTGATGTCGCGATCGACTGCAGTGTGACTGCGGGGACAACGAGGGAGCGCAGGACATGTAAGTATCGGCCCGAGTGTGACTGCGGGGACAGCGAGGGAGCGCAGGACATGTGAGTATCGGCCCGAGTGACTGCAGGGACAGCGAGGGAGCGCAGGGACATGTAAGTATCGGCCCGAGTGTGACTGCGGGGACAGAGAGGGAGCGCAGGACATGTAAGTATCAGCCCGAGTGTGACTGCGGGGACAGAGAGGGAGCGCAGGACATGTAAGTATCAGCCCGAGTGTGACTGCGGGGACAGCGAGGGAGCGCAAGACATGTAAGTATCGGCCCGAGTGTGGCTGCGGGGACAGCGAGGGAGCGCAAGACATGTAAGTATCGGCCCGAGTGTGGCTGCGGGGACAGCGAGGGAGCGCAAGACATGTAAGTATCGGCCCGAGTGTGGCTGCGGGGACAGCGAGGGAGCGCATGACATGTAAGTATCGGCCCGAGTGTGACTGCGGGGATACCGCTTTCAGTATTGAAAGTTAACCCCTGAGCCACACTCATACCGCTAGGGGGCCAAAATAAATAGGACCGATTCTGACATATAAAATATAAAATATGTCCGAATCGGACCGCCAGGGAGGTTAAAGAGAGGAAGTACAATAATTTCACCAACAACTGGTGGCCGTAGTTTATTCAATACTGAGCATGATAAATGTATAATGATAACCAGATATTGTTCTGTAACCTAATACCAGATAACTTACAGCATTTTATTTCTCCCTTTCAGTTTAGAAGTTGAAGCTTGCTTTGAATACACGGCAAACCCTAGAGATTACAATCCAATATTAAGTAAGTGCAACTCACATCAAAAAAGCACATTTTACTTACTTTACTGTAAACAACCGTGCTATAATGTGATTCTGATATGTAGGGAATAGTGCGTAACCCCTTCACGAACAAAAAGGGGTTATTCTGTCTTCAAAGCATGGGCAGGTGCTCGTATTATAATTTATGCTCGATTTGGTATAATTCCGCAGCATTGCATGGGAATTTTTCTTACTGAAAACTATGTTCATTTGCAAATGGGCTCCAGAAGGTGACCCCAAATATTTAGCACCACTGCTTATCATAGCCACCCACCATGCTAAAAATTTTGATCAGCTGGGACTCCGTGTCTAAAATATGGATTGCAGTTGCAGTAAAATTTCTGGCCAGCAGATGGTGCCATCTGCCTGTCAAATAGGTATACTGCAGTATAAAATACAATGTGGATTTTTAATATGATTTTTTTGTATATCATTTGCGTATCATTAATGAAAAGTGATTTCCCAATAAACACTGGTTACTGGAAGTGGTTGCATGGAAAAATCACTTGGTAGTGAAGGTGTTAAATAGGAGCAGTTGTAGAAAATATTGACTGATTGTATCCACGGAAAATTATGTTAAAGTTTAGATTTACAAATACGTCTCTTCGCACGGCAGAGTTTTTACGTACCGAGTGTTGAAATAACAGTTTCTTCTTTTTACCTCTCAGCTCTGAATTACACGTTAGATATTGAAAGTGAAAGGCTGGAGTTAAAGTTGCCTTCGAGAGTTCAGTTTGTAGGCCAGCCCAATGCACCTCAACTGACCAAAACAATTGACCTCATGGGACAAAACCAGAAGAAGTGCGTGCAAACATCACTCGTGCTGCAGGTAAGCGGGGGGGGGGGGAAGACATCTGGAAAAATACTTTGAGTTGGAAATACAAAACAACATCACATGTTTGCTTGTATCTTTGTGGTTGATACAGTCCTGTGAGAAGAATACATGGGGCTCTATTACATTCTTCACGCAAAAACATGTGAAATTTTGCACCCAGTGTTAAACGTTAACGCGCGTAAAACAATGCTGGAATTACAATCCTCACGCGTTTTTTCATCCATCAAAAAATAACATGCGTTAAACGGACGTGCAAAAATGAGTGCGCGCAGCAACGTTGCGCGCAGAAATCAATGTGCGGACTGTTTTTTTTTTTTTTTTTTTTACACGATTCAGCCAATCAGAATTAAGAACCACAATTGTCTCACGTTAAGTTTTTGCGCTTGCCAAAGTCAATCTGCGCATATATGCTGCATCAATAAAAAAAGCACGCACAACTTCTCAAATCTATTGTTTGGGTATGTGTAGAATGTGTAACTATACTTTGCTGCGTATTTAATTTTTTTGGCTGGTGTATTTGGGTTCGGCCAGGTTGATAGAATTTGCCATTAACACCAGCTTTTAGGAGTTGCTAAAACTATGCGCGCAAAGGCTGTGCGTTAATTCCTGCGCATAGATTGTAATACCATCCGCGTACCAGCGAACAAACGCATTTGCGATCACAATGTTAAGTACAGGACGCGCAAAGTACAGTAAGCTCGCGCAGCGTTCGCGCAGGTTCACCCGCGGTAGACGTATACGCGCGTTTGTTGCGCTGAGATTGTAATACGACGTTTTGCGCAAAGGGTTTTGCCCCTCGCGTTAATGCGTTTTTGCGCTGGCGCAAACGTATGCGCGAAGAATGTAATAGAGCCCATAATGTATTAAGCTATGGCGAACAGACAGTCCGTGTAAGCAAATGGATTACAAATATATATGTACATTTAAATGTACTTTTCCTGCATTGTTCTATGTAGTAAGATGAATGTGTTCTTGAATGTTCTTTAACCCAGGACATACTTGAAAATGAGAGAAATCTCAGTGTATCCTACCTGGTAACATCCTTTTATAAATAAATAAATACATCTACATATATATATATACAGTCAGGTCCAGAAATATTGGGACATCGACACAATTCTAACATCTTTGGCTCTATACACCACCACAATGAAACAAACACAATGTGCTTTAACTGCAGACTGTCAGCTTTAATTTGAGGGTATGTACATCCATGTACAGCCCTCGGTGGGCCGAAACATTGGTTTTTTAATGTGACTAATAGATTTTTACTTTTAAATAAAAGTCCTCCTCCATTGTGAATATATATATAATATGCTTATTAATCCAAAAAATGCCCGGTGCCTTGCCGCTGGGCTCAATATTCAAATTGCAACTCACTTAAGTTCACGGTGGCACTCCAGGACTGTTAAGATTCTTTTATTCAATCCATAAAATCAACGTTTCAGCCTCTCCCCGGGGCTTTCATCAGGAGAGGCTGAAACGTTGATTTTATGGATTGAATAAAAGAATCTTAACAGTCCTGGAGTGCAACCGTGAACTTAAGTGAGTTGCAATTTATATATATATATATATATATCTCAAAAAAGACGGAGGCCGCACACCAGGACTTTGAAAAAATTGTAAAAACTAATGTTTAATTCAATAAAGCATAAAAAAAGATGCCCATGCATCAAACCGACGTTTTGAGGGCCTTTATCAAGGTAGTGGGCACAGGGTGGGTATCAAGTTCAAATACAGAGTGTGTGATACCCACCCTGTGCCCACTACCTTGATAAAGGCCCCTGTGAGGGCCGAAACGTCGGTTTGATGCATGGGCATCTTTTATATGCTTTATTGAATTAGAAAAAATAGTAAAAACTAATGTTTAAGTCCTGGTGTGCAGCCTCCGTCTTTTTTGGTTTACATATCTTTCATTGGTCTCTGCACCCAGGCACTGGTAAGTTTATATATGGCCATAGCTGGTTGCCGCCGTTATATATATATATATATATTTTAAAGAAGTAGAAATGAAAATAAAAAACAAAATACATCTGATCAAGGAATAGTTTTCTAGCATAACTGCTCGATTTATTAAATTCCTTTGAAGTGCTGCTATTATGGGAACTACTGCACATTTAACTATTCGATCATTGATCCACTAATTCGGCATTGGGGAAAATAGACCAGAAAAGCACAAGGTTAAGCCCCATGACAGTTGGAACATTTTTCCAGTTTGGGTATTTTGGTCTACAACGTGCAATTTCACCTCCAATATACCTTTTTAGAGAATAAATTAAAATGACGTGTGTCTGCTGAGTGTGAAATAATCACTGTTACGTGTAAGATCATGGTGGTGTTTGCTGGCTGCTCCTCCCTGGTCTCAGTAATCTTTAAGTGAACGTAAGGCCTGCGTTATTGAAGGCTGTAGATTTGTTTTTGTTTTTTTACTTGGCTATATGTCTTTTGTAATAACGGAGATATGGTCCTTGAGAAAAAAAAATCTACTTCTAGAGAAAAGCAAAACAGACGAGGAGAGACCCATGTTGTGCGTAAGGTGTTTATCTCCAGACGGGAGCGTTCTGCATACTTTGTGTTTGTATAACGTTTTCTACATTGTGTTTTTTCTTTTGTTTTTTGTAGGATTCTGTTAAAGATAAACTCCGACAGATACCGGTGTCTGTTACCGCGGATATAATAAGTGCCCGTTCCACTCGGGGGCAACGAAGTACACTCCCAGAGCTGATGCCAATTCTGAACTTAAATGAACCAAAAACCATGACTGCTAATGTAAGAGCTCCGCCACAGTGTCAGTAACGTTTACACGCAGAGAATGTGAAACGGTGCGCGCTGATTCAGAAAACTCTAAAACTAACTGCTAAGCATTGTTACTAAAGCTGAACCATGATACAAATCAATACTATTTAAAAATGGCATATAGTACATATAGCATACAGTATATATTATGCAGTACACGTAGCATGCAGGACAATAGCATACAGTACATATTATGCAGTACACGTAGCATGCAGTACACGTAGCATGCAGTACACGTAGCATGCAGTACACGTAGCATGCAGTACACATAGCATGCAGTACACGTAGCATGCAGTACACGTAGCATGCAGTACACGTAGCATGCAGGACATATTATGCAGTACACATAGCATGCAGTACAATAGCATACAGTACATATTATGCAGTACACATAGCATACAGTACACGTAGAATGCAGGACAATAGCATACAGTACATATTATGCAGTACACGTAGAATGCAGTACACATAGCATACAGTACACATAGCATACAGTACACGTAGAATGCAGGACAATAGCATACAGTACATATTATGCCGTACACATAGCATACAGTACACATAGCATGCAGTACACGTAGAATGCAGTACACATAGCATACAGTACACATAGCATGTAGTACACGTAGAATGCAGGACAATAGCATACAGTACATATTATGCAGTACACATAGCATATAGTACACATAGCATGTAGTACACGTAGAATGCAGGACAATAGCATACAGTACATATTATGCAGTACACATAGCATACAGTACAATAGCATATAGTACACATAGCATACAGTACACGTAGAATGCAGGACAATAGCATACAGTACATATTATGCAGTACACATAGCATACAGTAGACGTAGAATGCAGGACAATAGCATACAGTATATATTATGCAGTACACATAGCATACAGTACAATAGCATATAGTACACATAGCATGTAGTACACGTAGAATGCAGGACAATAGCATGCAGCCCGATGATAAATAAATAAAAAAATCTGCACAATAACTAAGGTGGGGTGAATTTATAATAAGTTTATCCCTTTAATAATCCTGTCTGATTCCACATCTCATAAACAGTGGCATTGGGTTTAAGGGGTGGAGTGGTTTCTCCAGAATTCCATCCCTCGGGTATAGAGGAGCTTGTGTTTCTTGTTAATAATTCAATTATTTACTATCTCCCAGGTCCAGTTTCTAAAGGAAGGGTGCGGCAGTGACAATATATGTAACAGCAACATGAATGTTCAATACAGGTTTGGTACCAAAGAGGGAACAGAACCATTCCATGAATTGCCTAAGTAAGTTGACCTGATACATTTAAATCTATCTACTTTACTGAAAACCTGTTTCTGTTCAGGATATTGTTGTAATCTCAATCATTTGTTTTTTTTTACGCAGAGAAAATGGCGTCCCAGTTTTGGTTCTCAAAGATCAGAAAGACATTGCTCTGGAACTAACAGTCTCCAACACACCATCGGATCCAACAAATCCTGGAAAGGATGGCGATGATGCTCACGAAGCGAAGCTTGTTGCAACTTTACCTAGTGGCTTGTCTTTCTCTTCAATGAGAGACCTCAGTAACAACCCTGTAAGTAAAAGGGATATATATATTTATATATATATATATGATTTTGGCTGCTGGAATTGAAAAATGCAACTCGCGTATTCATATGAGCAGAAGTGGTGGCTCTAGGGTTAGTGAGGCCTTAGGTCAGGCTGGAGTATGAGGCCCTTCTTGCCATGCACAAAGCGTAGAAATCAATCCAATATATTTGAATTGAGAAAGCTAATTCAGATCTCTTGGAAGACAAGTGTGTGTGAATGTAGTAGTGTATTTGTGTGGAATGTTGGCACAATTGCATTCCTCATAAATTCTATCACATGAGGTCACTGTGGGAGCAAGGCCTTAAGCAGCTGCCTATTCTGCCTAATTAGAGAGCCGCCTCTGATGAGCAGGTCCCTCTAAAACAAAACCCTTGCTCCTGTCTTGAGATGGCGCAAACAATGCTTCCTGGGGTCCCAGGGTCTCACGTATACATAAAGGAGAAAAATAAACAACAATAGTGCAATAGGTAGATATCAATTCTGGGAAGGAATTAAGGATAATATCCCACTCACAAATCTAGAGCCTTATCACTGGCTCTAAGTGGGTCCAGGCATATGGGTAGATTGTCTTCCAATTTCTCAGGTGACCCCCACCTTTATCCAAACTGGTATATCCAGGATCATATGGTGGAAGATAAAAGACAAAAGGAGACACTCCTTGTGCAAATCTGAGAGAGGTTATGTTATGGCAAATTCGAGACTTTCTACTCACATTTTCTCCTCAAAACAAACGCCCATGGGTTTTTTCAGATGTTGGAAACCCAAGAGAAAACCGTCCAGGATTCCAGATGAATGGCACAGCAACAACAGGAACAAAGAGTTTCAAAAATTAAAATTTATTAAAAACAATGGTTCCAGAACGCGTTTCGCCGCACAAAACCGCGGCTTCATCAGCTGGTATAAATACATTAAAACCTATGGGTCCTTATATAGTGTCCACTGGTGTTCTTAAGGGTCCCCAGGTGTCCTGTTGTGTGCCTCGATGCTTCTAATCACCTCCCGATCATCCGGCGTTGGGCGCCGCCATTTTGCGCATGCGCATTCTACTTCCGCGTTCCACTGCGTTTCAAACGGGGTTTTCTTACATCCGGTTGATGTTCATTAGGATTCTCGGTACATCAATCAGAGAAAAGGCTTGTAGACACTCCCCTTCTTTACAACATATCTCGAATTAAAAGAATATAAGTATTCAGGGATAGGTAATGGGGGAGATTCACAAAAAGAGGGAGTTTTTATCTCTCATATTGCATTCTGCAAGATCCCGATTTATTCCATGGCCAAAAGGATGTGTACATCCATATTGTTTAGTAATGGTGGTATGCTTAGCACAATAAAATAAATAAATATAAATAAAACTTGTGTTCGATATATCGTTTTGCACTTTACAAGATTCCAGTTTTCCTCATTGTAATATATCCTTTTTTTTTTTTTTTTTTTCGTATTAGTGAAATACAGCACTTTATAGCAAATATAGCACTTAAAAACATCTATGTATGAATATATGAAACACACACTAAGAGGTCATTGTACATTATTGAGTGTTAGAGAATTTTAGATTTTTTAAACACTATTATGCACTTTAACACACAATATATATATATTGCAGTAATAGTATAAATACTATTGAGTGGATTGTACACACACATTAGCATTAAACCCTTTTATAGATAAATAAATATAATGAAACTATAAATTTGAGGAAAATATAGCACTTTATGGAGAATATAAGAGTATATATGAGGTCACAGTACACTATTGAGTGTTAACAATGAGATTTGGATTCTTAGTATAAATAATGGTCACAAGAATAATATACTCACATTGGTAATAATTATAGTAATTATCACCGAGTGGACTGAACACATTTTGAGAACAATATTTATTAATAGGTAGATGAATTAGCACATGATTAGTATTTTTAGTGAATAATATTATTGGAATTAATATTGAGGCACACACACTAGTGTAATGTAAATATAGGAGTTCTATAGTGTCAAAAATTATGCACTTTAATAGAGAATGATTATATATTTGACCACATGCACTTTGGATGCAACAACAATGCACTTTAAAGAAACACTTTTTATGAACACAAGTTTTATTTTATTTATATTTATTTATTTTATTGTGCTAAGCATACCACCATTACTAAACAATATGGATGTACACATCCTTTTGGCCATGGAATAAATCGGGATCTTGCAGAATGCAATATGAGAGATAAAAACTCCCTCTTTTTGTGAATCTCCCCCATTACCTATCCCTGAATACTTATATTCTTTTAATTCGAGATATGTTGTAAAGAAGGGGAGTGTCTACAAGCCTTTTCTCTGATTGATGTACCGAGAATCCTAATGAACATCAACCGGATGTAAGAAAACCCCGTTTGAAACGCAGTGGAACGCGGAAGTAGAATGCGCATGCGCAAAATGGCGGCGCCCAACGCCGGATGATCGGGAGGTGATTAGAAGCATCGAGGCACACAACAGGACACCTGGGGACCCTTAAGAACACCAGTGGACACTATATAAGGACCCATAGGTTTTAATGTATTTATACCAGCTGATGAAGCCGCGGTTTTGTGCGGCGAAACGCGTTCTGGAACCATTGTTTTTAATAAATTTTAATTTTTGAAACTCTTTGTTCCTGTTGTTGCTGTGCCATTCATCTGGAATCCTGGACAGTTTTCTCTTGGGTTTCCCAACATCTGAAAAAACCCATGGGCGTTTGTTTTGAGGAGAAAATGTGAGTAGAAAGTCTCGAATTTGCCATAACATAACCTCTCTCAGATTTGCACAAGGAGTGTCTCCTTTTGTCTTTTATCTTCCACCATATGATCCTGGATATACCAGTTTGGATAAAGGTGGGGGTCACCTGAGAAATTGGAAGACAATCTACCCATATGCCTGGACCCACTTAGAGCCAGTGATAAGGCTCTAGATTTGTGAGTGGGATATTATCCTTAATTCCTTCCCAGAATTGATATCTACCTATTGCACTATTGTTGTTTATTTTTCTCCTTTATGTATACGTGAGACCCTGGGACCCCAGGAAGCATTGTTTGCGCCATCTCAGGTTATATTCTGCATTTGTATTCATTTGGTGTAGGGGAAACCACTATATCCTGTGATTGGCTGTCTGGGGTGCCAAGGTGGTGGATTCATATTGTGTGGCGCTGCACCATCTCTCATTTTTACTCCTTGCTCCTGTCTTACCTGTTTTCTCTTATTTATAAAGCATTTTAGCAGGAATGATATATTTGAGATTTCTCTCGTTTTCAAGTATGTCCTGGGTTCAAGAAACAATGAATTGTTACAGTTTTTACAGAAATACAAAGTTACAGTTACAAGTACTTATACAGCGCCAACAGATTCCGTAGCGCTTTACAATGTGGAAGCACAAACAGCAGACGTACATGATACAAGAGAAAATACTGGGGTAACTGAAACAAAGGGGAGCAGAGGGAAGGTGAAACTGGTGGCCAGAAGAATATTGTGGGAATTGCATGGGAAGGACCAGAAGTTTGGGTTTAGTAAGAGTAATTAGCGAGAGAAGTGGAGACAGCTGGAAAGGAGAGCTGAAATTAGGGACTGGCCCTGGGTAGGCGGGTTGGGGAAGAGATGGAGTTGAGTCTGTGAGTATGCTGTTGATGGAAATACAGCAGTATCACATCACAGAGTATACCATTTTTTAAGTTCATGAGTTTACAAATTGTCGTGAAATGTTCCTGTAGTTGCAAATTACAATTAAAACAATTTTTTTTTATAGCCCAAACGTATTCTGCCCTGCTACACATCATGCAAACATAAATAAATAAATTTAACACGTCTGACACACAGAAACAAGAGGTTCAAAGGACTGTGCTCATAAGAACTAACAATCTATAGAATGATATTATGGAGAATTCGGAAAAAATCTAATTGCTAAAGTCTGGGGATATTAGGAAGAGATGGGGGTTTTACGTACCATTGTTAGTGTGTTCGGTGTTTTTTTTTTGTTTTTTTTTGTGTAACCAAAGCTGAAGAAACTGGTAGTATTTGAGGAAGTTATGCAATAATGTATAATTTGCGCTTTGTCTTCTCGTGCATGTAAAATATTTATGTGTATTACTTTGAAAGTTTCTAATAAATAATAAAATCATTAAAAAATTAGAAAGTAAAATATATAATCAAATACAATTTTTTAAAATGATAATAAAAAAAACTAACAATCTATGAGATGTGAAGAGTACGCACTAAAAGGTGAGGGTTAACTTAAAGAGGTAAACCGTTTATGTTATGGGTTGCCTAGGATCTGTGCGAAGGTAGTCAGGGGAGGTGATACTCTCATAGACTTCTGCAAAGTGAAGAAACCAAACTACAGAATCAAGGGTACATTAACCCCTTAAGGAACAAGGGTCTTTAAAGTCAATGTGTTTATGTCGGAACAGTTACTTCATTGGTCCTTAAGGGGTTAATATCAAAGAATGGAAACCAGTAGGGAAGAGCCAACAAGTTCAGAAGAAGAAAAAAATAAACACACACCATTACGGAGTTGAACATTGGTTGCTGTCTTCTTAAATTTTGTTTGATTTTTGTGCCCGCTTTTCCCTGTTTTAAATTACTTTGTATCATTTCTCACTATCTTATTGATGCTAATCTTTGTTAGAGCTGTGGTTAACCTTCGCTTTTTGATATAACATGCAGGATAGACAGTTTTTCTGTTCATCAAATCCCAACGGCTCTGAAGTCTTCTGTGAACTTGGAAATCCTTTCAAGAGAGACGCCATTGTAAGTGATCAGCAGTGATGGTGTTTATTAATAATTCCCTGATTATTTTGGTCGTGTCCAAATGTTACTATAGTGGATGGTCAATGCTTTTTCCAGTACAAATTATAGATGTCGGGCTAAATTACGATCTTCACGCAAACGTTAACGCTCACTTGCGTGAGCATTAACGTTAGCCGCGGTATCTACCGCATATTATGATCCAAACTCCAAATGGGTTTAGTAACCCGTTTGTGGTACCTTGCACTTTTCAGCGCGAGGTTACTGTACTTTGCGCTCCCTATACTTAACATGGGGAGCGCAAAGTCTTAATCAGCGTTTGGATTACAAAATCCCAGCGCTGATTAACGTCCGGCTCTGATCAGCGGAAAGTTAACCAGAGCCTGGACTTGGTGTTAACACTAGCCTAAAACTAAAAAAATTTAATCGCATACTCACCCTCTGTCCCGCGGTGAGGACCGCGGCTCCAACCGCATCCGGCCGGCGGGAGCAGGGAAAGACTGGGAGAAAAAGTCCCCGCAGTCTCTCCATGCGTATCACTACGCGGACCAGCCGGATCTCGCGAGACGAGATCCGGCTGGTCATGTGACCGGCAGGGGGGAACTCAATGGAGTCCTTTGGACTCCATCGAGACGATGCTCACGGCTGTGCTCAGCGCTGCCGCGAGCATCCAAGCTTTTTACACACAGTAACAATGCAGGCAGCATTTTTTGCGCCTGAATTGTAATCCAGCGTTAAAACGCGGGTGCAAGGGGGGAAAATGGCAGGCACAGTTTTTCCTCCCTTGCGCCTGCGTTTTAACGCTCAGATCGTAATTTAGCCCGTCATGTTTACACCGTATTTTCTTATTTTAATCAGATGCTACAATGTTGCGTAGAGTTGTTACAGGGCGACTTCATGCTGTTTCCATCTAAAACTCTCTCGGCACTTTTTCATAGTTGGTGCTACTGATGCGTCTCTATGTGTAATTGTTAGCGTTAGGAGAAGTAAGTTTAATGTCCGGCATCAATATTCCGATCTTGACGCTACAGTCAGGTGAGAAGGTTTGCGCCTTGCAGCTTGCGCAAGCTTACTGGACTTTGCGCTCCCCATGTTAGTTATAGAAATCTATTTTTAGCATCTCGACATGTGAAGTATTACAAAGTATTACAATTTACCGTCGGGACAAGCAAAGCACAGAATTTACCTCTTCCTAAAAGCTGGTGTTTTATGATTCTGCAAATTCATTTAACATGTAGAAGAAGGTATCCTTCACCACTCAGTAGTGAAGAAAGAGTTCAGGAGAATAGACCTGACCCAATGGGACTAAACCCACAATAATAAATCTGAAAACCAACCAGAAACCCAGTTACTGGATAGGTCAGATTATTCAGTAACTGGGTTTCTGGTTGGTTTACCGATTCATTTAACATGCTCTAAACCCCCCTAGCAATCCCATACTCACCTCTCATCCCACGGTGAAAAGGGTGGCCCGATCCACCGCTTCTTCTTGCCGGGAGCAGAGTGAGACTGGGAACAGACTCCCTCCAAGATCTCACAACCCAGAAGCACAAGCCTCCATGGAGTCCTATGGACTCCAGGAGCTGATACTTGTGGTGGTCTGGAAGTGCTACTGTGGGCATCGGGGATGTTAGCGCTGCGTTCTGGGGCGAGGTGCTGAGCTAGCACCTTCCCCAGAATAGGACATTAACATGGAGTCGCTAAGGGAAATTCTGCAAGCGCACATTATCCTGCTTACCGTCTCCATGTTAGCGTCCACCATGGAATAATGCCCTCCATGTTTCCAATCCTTCACAGTGAATGAATGACTAACCATTGGATTAAATGTCATGTCCAATGAAAGGGAGTATACATAAATCTCAATATAATTCCCTGAAAACCTTGTACATCGATGTGTAGTTTATTGGGGGTTTGCCTCTTCTTTAACTGGTATAGCTCCAGGGTTAGAGCTCCACCTGAGGGATCTCTAGTTTACCCCTTTGTATTCTTCACAAAGTCTTATCAGACTTTTGCCTAATGACGTTAACTAAGCTGGATGCACTGATTTCTGTTAATGAAATAATGTTGACAACAGAATCAAAAAGTTACTAACTAGTAATATCTCGCATAAATCAGTGTGCAGGAACCTCCGCAGTCTGTTCCATATATACCTTTTGTGCAAAATGCCATCTGCCTGGTGGTCACCTGATAGTGTAGAATATGATATTTATGATGTAAGATTATCTACATATGATATATAATATGATATAGCTCACGATTATACAAACCTACAAGAGGGTAATTAATGGGTTTCAAGCAATTAAGACCGCCAGCCCAATATCTGCTTCAAGGTAGATAAGAAACGCCGGTCACTCCATGGGCGATAAGGAACTGGTTTATTGTTGGAGCATAGTGAATCATTTCAGCTCCCACTGGAACCTTTGTCCAGGGAACGTAAATGTAGCACCATGCTGGGTCATGCTGCCACTTTGTTGATAACTATATGGAACACGACTTCACGGATGGAGTTTTCTTGGAGCAGGATTGTTATTGACAGTTAATACTGTTCCTCTGAGTATTTACGAAAATATTTCCTCATTTTACAGAATACATTTTTTCTGATTTTGAGTACGAACGAGATCGGTGTTGACACAAATGACTTGGATGTCAATCTCCGTCTGGAAACGTAAGTCTGGTTATAATGTATAGAACTTATTTATTGCTTCTGAAGCAATTGCCACAAGCACATGTCCACAACGATGCAGGTTTTCTGTTTCAGGACAAGTTCTCAGCCCAATCTCCGTCCTATAACGGCTAAAGCTCGGGTAGTAATCGAGCTGCTTCTTTCTGTAACTGGGTAAGTTGGATATTTTTTTTTTTTTTTTACATTTTATATGTAATTTATATCTACTAGTTCACAGAAATAACTTTGCAAATAAAGGAAGGTACAGGCACTCCAGCCTTTTTTCTTAGAGTAGGTTTATTGGAGGTACATTAAGAAGCGATGTTTGATAAAGGCTTGTGAGGTGCCAAGACATTGCTACATCATGTCACCAATAGACCTGACCTAAGAGTTTAGTGCTGGAGTGCCCATTCCTTTCTTTCTTTGTACAGATGACGTTATTGGAGGTTCCCTGTCCTGGTTCGTGTTGGCACCCATCTATTTCTATCTTTTTATACAGTTGACCCATATTGGGGACACTATTGTCTCTTTGTGGATGTAGTTCGCAGAAATAAGGCACAAAGCTCTGTTCTAAATACTAAAACCTACTCCATGAATCCTGAGGCACCCATTATGGCTTGTCTAGACTGGCATTTGGGTAAAAGCCCCCAAAAAGGAAACAAATTCTAAATATGTCGCACAATAATCAAAACGACCCATTGGTTCAATGTGCCTTCAAGTCATCTCTTAAGATTCCATCCGAGATAGAATTCGATGCGCACAGATACAAATCATAGGATCAAATTTCTGTTCTTTAAAAGAAAAAAATAAATTAAAATGATTTACTAATTTTCATGAAACCATCAGAAGAAAAGTCATATATGGTGGAAATCAGACGTCTCATAAAAGACCATCTCCACGGAGTCTTTGCTACATGTCGAGCTTTTGGTATTTCTTTGCAGAGTGGCTAAACCTTCTCAGGTGTACTTCGGGGGAAATGTGGTTGGAGAAAGTGCAATGAAATCAGAAGACGATATTGGAAGTCTAGTAGATTTTGAATTCCGAGTGAGTATTTTTCTTTTCTTATTATTACTATCTTTGTATGTGCTCTGCCTTGCGATTGGGTTTTTATTACCAGCTCAGAGCTCCCCCTCGTGTGCAAACTGCTTCACTACAATGTCAGGCTTGAAAAGAGCCCAATGAAAAATAGCAATACTATTATACTACTTCACTTTTTTGATAATGATATACAATTCTTCTGATATGTGCATTCCTTTCTAAAGAGCTATACTTGCTTTATCTAATAAAACGTAATGCTTATATTTTTACTAGTTTATAGCGTGTGCTGTTATGTTTTTTGTATGACATTAATTGACCTCCCGGCTAGCCTATCATTGACTAGCTCCTGTAGGCTATGAGAACATTGCCCTCTCTTACAACTGAATGTCTTAAGATATTCAGGACTTGATGGCTCAAAGGAGGATGTCTTGCTCTCTGGAGCTGGACATGGAACGTCCTCTAATCCAATGGTTACCCCGACCCAGCCCATCCATGACTCCACCACAGCCCATGCATGCCCTGACCCCTACCCTGGCTTCAGTATGGCCCCAGACCAGACCGGTACTACACGACACTTTACGTCATCTTTCACATTATTGACCATTTTTTGTATGTTCTGATTTGTAGATCACAAATTTTGGGAGACCCCTTAAAGCTCTGGGCACCGCATTTTTGGATCTTCAGTGGCCAAAGGAAATTCATAACAGAAAATGGCTGCTTTACTTGGTTAAAATAACCTCGAAAGGACTGGATAAAGTTGCTTGTCAGCCGGCTGGAGAAATCAATAGGCTGAGACTCTTGGTATGTTCATGGAGACTTCTCTTCTACTTTTTATCATCTGGTGTGGCTGAGATAGGGAATTGTTACAGCTGGTTTACACTCGGTTTTGACGACTCGTTAACAAAACCCACCATAGTTTGTGTATCTATCTCTGGCTGCCAGTATACTGTATTCTGTCAGCTCAACTTACTCATGAATTGCTCCAAACGCTGTTGTACATTTTAATCGTGGCGCCATATACAATTACAAACTATTAATATTATTGTGTTACATTCTTAAATAACGCTTGTGCGTTTCTGTTGTTTTCATAGGAATCTGGTAAGACTAGAAACAGACGGGAGCTTGACGAAAAAGAGCCGGGAACAGACGATAAGGGCTTTTCTTTCTTTTCCGAAAGGAAATACCTGACACTGGTAATTAATTGCTGGAAATCTTATTTCAGGCATTTGGGGTGATGGATAGTTGTTTGCTTTGTTTTAAAAAAAAAAATTGAAGACGGTTTTACGGCTTTTTTTTGTACATGGTTATTAACGACGAGCTGAGTCCAGAGTATGACCAACTCCTAGACTCCAGTGCGTCCCCAAATAGACTTTAATGAAATACTCCTTAAGGTGTGTCTTTTACAAGGAGAGTGAAAGAAATAAAGGGCTAATACACAAACGAATCCTGTATTAATCACTATTTCAAAAGTTACAATTCTATGAAATAAATACTGTAACTGTGTACTACGTGCTTTCCACACTGTTTTACCAAGCTGAAGGGAGCAGGTATCGCCCTGGGTTTTTGTGGTTGTGCTACTATTTCGACCCATCCTTCTCACACTCCCCTCACGCTTCTGTAGTGGCGCTGATGTGCTGGCTTAATTGCCAGCTCATTGGCATTCACATACTGAAGTCAGGCTCCGCTGTTCTCCCCTGGCAGGCAAACATTGCCACAGATGGTGGTAGGTTCACTGCTAAGACCACTGTCTTGAGGTCAGGCCTGCCCTTTGGGATGAGCAGGGTGCACACCCTGGGCCCCGCACCACTGGTGACACCCTCCGTGTGACAAAAAGTGTCAGTGACTGCCACCTCTCTATCTGGGAGCGAGAGGGGTCAGGGATGTCTTTATGGGGAGTAGTGAGAATATCAGGGGGGGCCATTGTGTGTATCTGTATGTGGGGAAAAAAGGTGACGTATAAGGAGGTGTAGCGTTGAAAGAGTGGCGACGGGCCCCTCAACCGCTAGAGCTTTCCCTGCCTGAGGTTACCATGATGATAACCGCCTGCAAGATAGCCTAATAGCCTCACCTTAACCCCTTCACTACGAGATCGATTGTAACTCAGGAATTCAAAGGTATCATCAGGTCGGTCCCCGATATCGAGTTATCTCGATCTGTAGTTCTGACGGACAATAGTAAATAAATTTGTTTGCTGTAAACAAATTTTATTTGCTTTTGGGCTGCAGAAGGTGCCCCAAGGCTTTAGCTCTGTGGGTGTAATGCCAGAGGTCCTAAAACTGTTTAAAATCGGCTGCAGAAGGTCCTGACCATCGGGCTTTCAGCAGCCGATGCAGGGAACCACAAGCTGCAGCTCAAACTGCTGTAACTCCATTTGGCCAGTAGATGGTGCCAACAGCCTGACAAATGGGTTATTACAGTAAAGAATACACTTGGAATATTGTGAATGATGGACTGCTAGGTGAGAATGATGGACTGCTAGGTGAGAATGATGGACTGCTAGGTGAGAATGATGGACTGCAAGGTGAGAGTGATGGACTGCAAGGTGAGAGTGATGGACTGCAAGGTGAGAGTGATGGACTGCAAGGTGAGGGTGATGGACTGCAAGTCTGTATAGCTTAATCAAGATCTCTAGAACACCAGAACCACATTCAGTAATGCAGGGATTCTCAAACTATGGCCTCCCAGATGCTCATAGCCTATGATATCCCTTGAAAGCTGTAGATAGAGAATCATGGAAGTTGTAGTTCAAAAACATCTGGGTGCCAGAGTTTGAGATCCCAGCTATATTTAAAAATGAACAAGGTTAAAATTAGAATTAAAAGGTATTTTCCACTCGTGCACTCTTGCCGTTTTATGAGTTGCGCGTCTTAATGTGCAGCAAATGCTCTATACAGACGTTGTAAAGGGAATATCCTACACATAGATGCATTGAACAGGAGGAGACCAGAGACCCATGTAACGTTCTAGCATCTTCACATAATGACCTGGAGGACTGTTTAAATATACTGTTTCCATTTCTGTCGCTTTATTCGGCTGAAGGGATAATCCTCCCTTTACTTTATTGAGCTTATTCTAAGTCGCAATGCAGATCCCTTTACGTAAACCTCATGTGATATTGCCACTGGGCACACCAGTCTTAAGTCACTCAAGAGCTCCTTACTAACATACCTCAATACAGAATGCACCTGTATACATGTAACATAATGACTATTTTTCTACATATTTATTTTCTGTTAATCTGTATATGTGTTGTTTTCTTAATATCTTGCATTGTATTACTTTGTATTTCTGTAACTGTAACACTTCAATGTTCTTGAACCCAGAACATACTTGAAAACGAGAGAAATCTCAATGTATCCTTCCTGGTAAAATCCTTTATAAATAAAATAAATAAATAAATTAAATTAGTGCTTCAGGCTTTTCTTTAATGGGCAGCCATAGTACATGCAGAGTATCCAATAAACAGGAAAATAAAACAAACATAAATCTAAAGCCTACTCCTCATTCGGAGGCAAACTAAGCATTATTCTCCCCTCACTATAACATTGGGCAGCGAAGATGCTTAACAATAAAGCAAAACAAAACAAAGTGTGCTTCCCTCAGTAACTTCAGGGCTTGTCTCCTCCTCTGCGGCTCCCAGCACAAAGACTGCTCTATCAGAGGGAACCATCTATAAAGGCAGGGGAGACTTAATCAGCTGCAAATTAACCCTATAGGGGAAAGGGGCTTTCTCAATCACCCCGCCCCTAATCACACAGGCTGGTCTACATTTAATATGTGCAGTTAGGATTGCATTGGTTTTTTTATTTTAGCATTTTATTACACCAAGGAATCTGAACGACCCAAACCGGCCTGTTCCTACGACTATGGTTGTACATAAGCTCTCTGATAATGTTCTTTTCCATTGGTATTATTTGCAGGATTGCACTAATAACCAGGCGCGGTGTGTAACAATCCGATGCCCACTCCAAGGCTTGGATAGTAACGCAATGATTGTGGCACGCTCAAGATTATGGAACAGCACCTTTTTGGAGGTAACACTTTAGATGCGCTCAGGCATATGCTGCCTTCAATGCTTTTCATTTGTCTTTTTTGTCTTTGCCAAATATTTGTTGCTGGAGAAAATGATATTAATGTTGTATTGGACCCAAAAATTTCTGATCTAAACCCTGAGTACATCTATGTTCCAAATACACTTTCTGGTCTGACGATGGGGATTTCTATTTAACCCATATGTTTTTTATGGTTAGATTGAGGAAAAATCATGGTAAGAATGATGACGTTTTATGGCATAATTTCCACTTTTCACTTAATGGGGTTATTAACCAACCACCATTATTTAATTCAGAGAACTTCTGGGAATTGCAGTGGCTCTAGTACAGAACATTCACAATTTTGGGAACCTTACAGGGTAATTCAAAGAGATTCGAAAAGTCGCCGCATGTTCGGTGACTTTTTGTTCTCTTCAATTCGGTTCCTTTTGCCGATCCCATTTCGGTGACCCTGCGGTGTATTCAGCAAACACCACAGGGTCCCCGAATTGCAGGGAAAAGCTGCCGGAAACCTGACGAAAACTAACCGCAAAACCCGGCGAATGCACGCCGAAAACCCGCAAAAACATCTGGATTAACCTGCCGAAAACAACAGAAAAACCCGAGCAGGAGCCGATCGCAGCCTCCGGAAAAAGCCGACACCGCAGAAGAGGCAGTGAATAAATTAGCAAAACAGTTTGCATGAATGATTGAAAAGTGAAACACTGTTTGCAAAGAAACTACAGAGCGAAAATGTCTGAAATTTACATATGAGGTCCAGGGAATGATAATAAAAAGGGCTGTTACAGAAAAAATAAGTAAAGAAAATCGGACTTTTAAAAAAAAAACTGAAAAATGCTTAAAATATCCTAAAAAATCTATAAATAAAGAGACTCTTTACTGCAGAATATTATAATCAATGGTTTATTAGATATTGAATTAAAACGGGAATATTTTTAACATTGAAGCCTATGGGATTCTCCTGAATAAACCTGCCGAATGAAACCACCGAATGGCAGGACATTAGGGGAACCTTTCACTGCTGCTGGTTTGTGTTTTCTGAATAGCCGAAGCAGTGCTTCTCTATGGGGATTTCACTGCCCTCGAACAGGCACCGAACAGGCACCGTATGTGCAGGCAATTCGCCAGGATTTGGTGAATTGCCTGCTCTCTGAATAGCCGAATGGCCAGGAAAGGTAACCATATGCTGATTTTCAGCGTTCGGTTACCTTTCTCAAGCAATTCAGAGCTCTTTGAATAACCCTGTTAGTTTTCCATACTTTTCGCCATTCTTTCCACCATAGTTTTTGCCAAAGTTTCAGCATAGATTTCACTCTAGTTGTCAGCGCGATTTCAGTTGATGTTGTCTAGCATTGTTTTTGCTGTTTTCCTCACCATTGTCAGCCATTGATAAATTTACTGTCTCTGAATAGTAACTCCGTGACTAAACCCTGTTATATCATTATTAATGACATGTACACGCTGGGTTTTTTTCATTTGGTTTTGAATTTTTTCATCCTGTTTTTTTTTTCGTTTCGGGTCATTTTATTCCGTTTTTTTTTTTTCCTTTTGAGTCGTTCGTTATTTTACCTCGATTTTTATTTTCAGACCAATCCGAAATTTCGGACAGCCGGTTATAGTTTTTTTCAGATCACTTCCTTTTGCGTTTTTATGAGTTATTTGCTATTTTGGGTTGATTTGTATTTCTTTTTTTATTAATTATTTCAGAATGTGAAACAGATTACTACCAATAAAATGAAAATACCAGCTGTCAACCGTTTATTTTTTCACTTGCAGCAAAATGACTCTTTACTTATTTATTTTTTAGGCATTTTTTGAGTTAAATTTTAAGTTTCCTACTTTATTTTAAAGCAACGAGGCTTTTTTTTCCCATAGGTATCAATTTAAATAAAATATTCCCGTTTTTATAAAATATTTATTAAATCGTTTATTTTTTCACTTGTAGCAAAAAGTCTCTTTTTTAATTTTTTTTTAGGATTTTTCAGGCATTTTTTAGGATTTTTTTTGGGTGAAATTTTATTGTTCCTAATTTATTTTAAAACAAGACATTTTTTTCCATTCGGCAATTAATTGAATAGTTACTAGTAAACATTGTGGTGTTTATTCACTGTCCTGGTTAATTTGGCGATGATGCACGGATATCCTAAATTTTAGGAGACATTAGTAAAACTGAAAACACATTGAAGAAAGCTTTGAGTCCAATCATAAAACACTCTTGTCGTGTGCAGTGGGCTGTACATTTTAAAGGCCTTTACAGTGGGGTTCAGAGAAGTTAAAAAAATTAAAATGAAACGTGTGAGAATTTGACATAGAATCAAACAGCATTTACACAAAGCAATAAAATCACACAGGGTTATTCAAAGAGGATCGAAAAGTCACCGCACGTTCGGTGACTTTTCGTTCTCTTCAATTCGGTTCCTTTTGCCGATCCCATTTCGGCGACCCTGCGGTGTATTCAGCAAGCACCAAAGGGTCCCCGAATTGCAGGGAAAGGTCGCCGAATGCACGTCGAAAACCCGCAAAAACACCTGGATTAACCTGCCGAAAAAACCTGGGTAGGAGCCGATCACACGCAGCGAAGCCGCCAGAAAAAGCCGACACCGCAGACGAAGGCAGTGAATAAATTAGCAAAACAGTTTGCTTGAATGTTTGAAAAGTAAAACGCTGTTTGCAAAGAAACTACTGAGCGAAAATGTCTGAAATTCACATATGAGATCCAATGAATGATAATAAAAAGGGCTGTTACAGAAAAAATAAGTAAAGTTAAAAAAAAAAGAAAATCGGACTTTTAAAAAAAAAACTGAAAAATGCTTAAAATATCCTAAAAAATCTATAAAGAGACTCTTTACTGCAGAATTTTATAATGAATGGTTTATTAGATATTGAATTAAAATGGGAATATTTTTAACATTGAAGTCTATGGGATTCTCCTGAATAAACCTGCCGAATTAAACTACCGAATGGCAGGACATTAGGGGAACCTTTCACTGCTGGTTTGTGTTCTCTGAATAGCCGAAGTGCTTTTTTATGGGGATTTCACTGCCCTCGAACAGGCACCGAACAGGGACCGTATGTGCAGGCAATTCGCCAGGATTTGGCGAATTGCCTGCTCTCTGGATAGCCGAATGGCCAAGAAAGGCAACCGAACACTGATTATCAGCGTTCGGTTACCTTTCTCCAGCCATTCGGATCTCTTTGAATTACCCTGTCAATGTTTTTTAAACAACTGTTTAATATTTACATCTTTCTATGGCTAAACAATGGATATCCATGTATCATAGTATGTTTTATATTTTCATATCTGTTTTTTTATTTTTAAAACAGGAGTATTCTAAAATGAGTTACCTTGACATCTTGGTGCAAGCCTCAATCACTGTTGATGCAACATCTCAAAATGTTAAAATGTCAAACGAAGGTTTCAAGGTATGTAAACCCTGGGAAAAACTCTAGTATATTGACGGCAAACCATGACAGAACTGTTTAAGAACTCCATGTCCCATAATGCATATTCACACTTAAGACTGGCTGAGCATCATAGAATATGTAGTTCAGACATCTGGGGTGCCAAGGGTCACCATCACTGCTCCAGTACGACGATCTCTGTGCTTGTCAGGTGTATCCTGGAGCATTTCGGTGCGCGTTGTGATCTATTACACAATACATACAGGTCTATTCAAAGAAAAGTGAAACCCCGGGGAATGACTGGTAAGAATGAAAATTCTAGGGCAAAATGGCTAAACCATAAAAATTCTCCCATTTATCTCACTTTCCAAATCGGCTATTTGGTCTATATTGTTCTCTTCTCCTGCCAGTTCTCCTGATGTTCACCTTTCTTTGAATAGACCTGTAAATGTCATTTAATAGTATACATCACATGTAACAAATAATATAATGCAAGCCTGGCGGGTAATCATTTTAGCTCTTTCTACCTTTATTTGATCACAAAGAGTTAATTATATCACAATTTGCTTGTTGGATGCTTTGTCACTAGATGTTTTTGTCTCTTTCTAGGTGCGTCTCACGGTTTTCCCAGAGAAGACCGTCGCTCAATACACAGGAGTACCGTGGTGGATTATCTTGGTTGCTATTCTTGCTGGAATCTTAATGTTGGCACTTCTGGTATTCCTATTGTGGAAGGTAAGTACATCTGTATGGCTGTCACAAAAATGTTTCCAGTTAAGAGTATTTTGAGATTTGTAAACTGTCGCAGAAATCCTATAGAATGTTTAGTCTGTAGATTAAACTAAAATGATGTATGAATTATGTATATCCGTACTCCTGGCTCAGAGATAATATATATATATATCAGGTTGGTTTTATCCACAATGTAATTTGCAATAATATGTCACATCACAACACAGTTTAAATTAGATATTACTATTATTCTTTATTATTCTTTATTTATAAAGCGCCAGCATATTCCGCAGCGCTGTAATATATACAGTATATTATATATATATATATATATATGTGTGTGTGTGTGTGTGTGTGTGTGTGTGTGTTTTTATTTGAGCGACACAATTGTTTGTTTGGCCCAGGGAGATCATCACCCTGCATGTATTTGTTGTTAAAGTAATTTGAAAGTGCAAACAATGTGGTAGAACAAAAAAAACATATTGTTAATGTTGGCCACTGCTACTAACTTTACAAATGCCGCTTCATGAGCGATTGATTTTGCAATATAAGTTTACACAACTTGATATTATATATTTATATTATATGTAGTTTAGTAAATAAAGTCAGAAATGTTACAGAAATGTCACTGTCATCTCACTGTCATCTCATGTTATATATACACACTTACACTATTGCTTTGTTGGTTCCACCTCTCCAACTACTGTATATAAACAAATGCTTCATTTGAAATCTAGACATCCCTAGAAATGTAGCCTTTCTAATAAATTCTGCATACATCGGGGCTAATGGAGATATCTGTAATTTCGACGCAAAATATAAATATACATATAAATAATAGACAGACAGACATAGATAGATAGTTTCTCTCTACCTACCTATCAGGTCTATTCACTAAAAGGTGAAACTCAGGAGAACCGACAGGAGAAGAGAACAATCTAGACCAAATAGACAATTTGGAAAGTCAGATAAATGGGAGAATTTTTTTGGTTTGACTATTTTGACCTAGAATTTTCACTTACGACAATTCTCCTGAGTTTCACCTTTGGTGAATTAACCTGATAGATGTACTGGGTTCCATCATGCATTTCTTTTTGGAACCTACTCACACCCCCCCCTTCAATGGCTGAGACCACTGATTTTGGTGATTTTCCTCTTACACTTGCTAGCATTGGTTCAAGTCATTGTAACTCATGGATAACAGCAGTTTGCACTACCCACATACAGCTGAGAGTTCATTTGTTTTATGTGTTTTAATGTAACTTTGTTAATCGCATGTATGATTCGTTTTGATTGCTTGACGATTTTTAATCATGACAATTGATACAATCTCTCCCATAACCTTGATTCTTTGTAGTGTGGTTTCTTCAAGAGAGATAAGAAAGATCAGTTTGATGCTACATATCACAAGGCTGAGATCCATACTCAGCCCTCAGATAAAGAGAGACTAACTACTGATGCATAGTATTGATCAACAGTCTGTGATTTGGTAATTGATCATTTACAATTGGTGGCTGTGGGCTGTGGTTGCATATGCAAGGTTTTGGAAAATTAACACTCGCTTCTGCTGCACAGAACTTTCATTAATCACGGGATTATGTTTTTGTGGGAACTTGCCTTGTTTTGCTTTATTATAATACTCTGGAAACACACCTGTCTCTGACCAATGGGGTTTATTCACTATTTCAGATGTCCTGCTCACCCAGGGATATCGCTAGTAATTATCACCTAGTCTTTAAAGAACACATTACATATTAGAATCAGGTGTAACTGGGTCAGACCAACGTCAATCAACTGGGATTGATAAATATATCTCAGGGTTTGGGGTACACTTTGTAAGATAGAATGGAAACAGTTGTAGTCTCATGAGAAATGGGTGAGAAGTTTAATTTTTGTTTCAGTGGGAGATTGACCGATGACCAAGGAACTCATTTAACCCCTTCAATACCAAGTAATTTTCCAAAAAAACATTGCCAGGAACCAGTGTTTTTTTGAAAAATAATTTTTAAGTAATTGTACAGTAATAAATATTTGGGCATATATTCCCAGTGTATTTCTTACTGTACTAACATATGTGGCCAGTAGATGGTGCCATCTACTGACAAATTGAGTAACAGCCCTTACAGCTGCAGCTCGTGTTCCCTGCATCAGCTTGCTGAATGTCCGATGTCAGGACATTCAGTAAGCTGATTTTACAGTTTTAGCTCCTTAGGCATTGTGCCCACAGGGCTAAAACTTTGGGGCAATCTTCTGCAGCCCAAAAGCAAATGAAATTTGTTGCAGCAAACAAATTTAATTTGCTTTTGGGCTGCTGAGCTGCAGATCGAGATGACTCGATATCGGGCACTGAATGGTACATTTGAAGCCCGAGATATCTCGTTCTCGGTAGTGAAGGCGTTAAGAATTTTTTTCAGGTTTCAGAGAAGCAAATGACTGAGTGTGATGAATGCGTTTGTAGCAGGAGTAGGTTTCCAGTTGAGGGGTTCATACAGGATGCCACTAGATAAGCGGAGTCAAGGTGCTTGAACCGTTAGTATGGGTAGAACTACAAAGCGTGGAAAACATTATGGTGGCCTTCGTTTAGGAAACTATGGTGGATCAAGCACTGTGAATTCACTATTTATGGAACCTCTACCATAATTCCCTTATTCCAGGCACTGTTCACCATTCTTGCCGAGGTTTCTCTTGCATTTGTTCACCATAGTTCTCAGTGTATTTTTCCATGGGGTTTTACTGGTGTTTCCACCGTAGTTTCTGTCAAAGTTATTTAGAGTAGATTTCACTGTAGTTTCAACCATAGCGCTAGACGTTTCCCAGCGTTGTTGTTACCAGTGTTTTCAATGAAGTGTCTGTTGGAATTTAATGGCGATCAGCACTGTAAGAATCACTGAAGTATATTCTCTATTGTGGTAAACAGTGGCACAACATTGAATGGAGAATAGCCACAGTTTATTCCATTTATGGAAGAATAATGGTGGTGCCATTGCCTGCATCCATTTCACCTGCCATTCTTGAATTTTGCATGTGTGAATAGCCGAAGTTTACTGCAGTTGCTATAACGGTGTCAGAACTTCGCTGACAGAACCGTTGTTCGTGATTAACCCCTTATTGTATGAGAGCTTGTCAGAATTTGTGTACGAGGTTTAGGAATTTGAAAGCAAAGCATTGATAGATGATAACAGGACAGCGGGATTTAGGAAAACACGAGCTTCTAGAGGCAAAGTGAGGAGGTTAGTGGCAGCATATTCAATACGGACTTTGCTGATGCTTGATGGTGCATATTTCAGTCACAGAGTGGGAATCGTATCTGTTAAGCAGCTGTCAAGTCCTGCAGGAACTCTTTGGAAAGCAGTTCTCTCAATAATTTAGCAGGAGGAACTTCGTTCCCTTTTGGCTGATATACTGGGAAGCTGCAATACCTTTCTATATAGACACAATTTTATAAAACTGTCTATATTTAAGGTTTGTTTCCTGGATTTAAGTCCTTTGGGAAGGCATGGGAATTACAATTTCTCAGTGTTTACCAGAGGAATGGCATTCTCATGCATAAAGAAGCGCTGCAGCTGCTGTGGCTCCCAGTAATCTTTGAGACCAGAATATACAGAATGTTGGCGAGTTCCCACACTTATTTTTTTAGGACTTGACCCCTGCGTAAACTTAGTAAAGATTATGGAGGGAATGATGACTGGATTGAGAATACGTTTTATGAAAAGAAGGGTGGGAATCGAAGATAAAATCATCCAGTTTGTGAGCCGTGGAGGAGAAACTGAGCGAAAATTAATGATATGACGAAAGAGAACCGGAAAGACTGTAGAGAATAGAGTTGCTAAAATCCTAAACTCACCTGATTTAAACATCTTCTTATAGTGAATAAACCCCAGTAAATATTACAATTTGCAAAGTCGAATTGGTAACTTTTAGCAACATAGTTGCTGTGTCTCATCATCCATAATAATCCATAATATGCCTTCATTCAGTTTAGCAGAGCTAGGTAATTATTATGGAAAATTAAACCAATGCTGCGGTGATCCTCTAGATTAGGGTTGGGCAAACTTGGCCCTCTGCTGCTTGGAACTACATTTCCCATTAGTCTTAGCCAACCTGATGAGTGGCTGAGCATCATGGGAAATGTAGTTTCACAACATCTGCAGGGCCAAGGTTGCTGATCCCTGATTTATCTCCTCTTTCCCATATGTGATGATGTAACAAACAAGTTAAATGTCCAAAATTACAATATATTTGTGTGTGTTTTCACAAGAACCTTTGCTGTAATGATTCACTGCTATACCTATGGGTGATTTTCTCACTTTTTAAGGGAAACCGGTACTTTATCTCTTGGCTTATGTTGCATTATACAATGAATGTTCACTAAAACTATATGGTACTCCTGTTTTCTTTGTGAGCAGCAGCAGTATGCAATGTATAAGGTTTTGTGTTACAGCTAATCATTATTTAGACGAGGGTAAAGTCTGCAACGTCATATAAACTGTTAAGCTGTGTGATAAACACAAACACGCTACATTTTTTCTGTAAATAAATACAAACACACTGCATTTTATTCTGTAAATAAACACAAACACGCACCATTTTATTCTGTAAATAAACACAAACACGCACCATTTTATTCTGTAAATAAACACAAACACGCACCATTTTATTCTGTAAATAAACACAAACACGCACCATTTTATTCTGTAAATAAACACAAACACGCACCATTTTATTCTGTAAATAAACACAAACACGCTGCATTTTATCTGTAAATAAAAACCAACACGCTGCATTTTATTCTGTAAATAAATACAAACACGCTACGTTTTATTCTGTAAATAAAAACCAACACGCTGCATTTTATTCTGTAAATAAATACAAACACGCTACATTTTATTCTGTAAATAAAAAACAACACGCTGCATTTTATTCTGTAAATAAACACAAACACGCTGCATTTTATTCTGTAAATAAACACAAACACGCTGTATTTTATTCTGTAAATAAACACAAACACGCTGTATTTTATTCTGTAAATAAAAACAAAGGGCTATATTACAATCCTAACGATAATGTTGGTGCTCACCTGTGTACTAAACAGTACTCTCATTCACACTGTACATTACTGAGGAAATCATTGGTACTCTCATAAACTCTGCACACTCCTGGGGAACTCAGCAGTACTCTCATACACTGCACACTCCTGGGGAACTCAGCAGTACTCTCATACACTGCACAATGCTGAGGAACTCTGCACAATGCTGAGGAACTCAGCAGTACTCTCATACACTGCACAATGCTGAGGAACTCTGCACAATGCTGAGGAACTCAGCAGTACTCTCATACACTGGACAATGCTGAGGAACTCAGCAGTACTCTCATACACTGCACAATGCTGAGGAACTCTGCACAATGCTGTGGAACTCAGCAGTACTCTCATACACTGGACAATGCTGAGGAACTCAGCAGTACTCTCATACACTGCACAATGCTGAGGAACTCTGCACAATGCTGTGGAACTCAGCAGTACTCTCAAACACTGCACAATGCTGAGGAACTCAGCAGTAGTCTCATACACTGCACAATGCTGAGGAACTCAGCAGTAGTCTCATACACTGCACAATGCTGAGGAACTCAGCAGTACTCTCATACACTGCACAATGCTGAGGAACTCAGCAGTAGTCTCATACACTGCACAATGCTGAGGAACTCAGCAGTGCTATCATACACACAGAGGATAACAGTTGTCACTCTAATACTCGATTCTGAAAAGATTCTCATATAATGTCATGTACACAGGGAAAAGGAAGGTGAACAGGAAACATTTTAACTAGCAGGGTTATTCAGAGAGAGGTGAAAAGCAGGAGAATGACTGGAGAATGGAGAATTCTAGGTCAAAATAGCCGATTTGGAAAGTGAGATGAAAGAGAGAATTTTTCTGGTTTGGCTATTTTGACTTAGAATTTTCCATTCTCCAGTCATTCTCCTGCTGTTCACCGCTCTCTGAATAACCCTGTAGGATTCTATTTACAAATAAAAACCATTTCACAACAATCATCACACGGTGTAGACAGCATTTTAAGTACTTTTTCATGACATATACCCATTTTCTTATGGCAACGTCACTGTAACCAGATCACTGCTGTCTCTCGCTAACTACAACCTTGGCATGGATACGCACCGTCCTGCGTGCTGGCTAACAATCTGTATTTAACACCTTCCTTAACCAGTTAAAGAGCTTCTACCCGAGGGAGTCTGGAGGTGACTGTGATCTTGTCTCTCTTTGCAGTGTGGGTTCTTTAAGCGCTCCAGGTACGATGACAGTGTCCCTCGATACCACGCCGTACGAATTCCCAAAGACGAACGACCGCTCAAAGACGGCAGCATAAGGAAAGACAGCGAAAAAAAGCAATGGGTCACAAAATGGAATGAAAACGAAAGCTATTCTTAGGGAGTTTCATTGTATTTTATTTGAAATGTTGGTGATATGGGTATATAGCTGAAGCACTGGACTTCTACATTTAATGGCCTGTGGGTATTGCCACGTATCCTAAGGCTATTGTGGTGTGCACTGTAAAATTTAGACTGCTTCGGGAAATTTTTAAGCAATTGAGATTCGCATGGGAACTACTGAATTACAGGAGAGATCCTGTGTAAGACAGAGATTTATTAATATATGGAGATAGGGCGGGAGAGACCCATACAAGTCCAATAAACTAATCACAAGTTTTGATTTGAACCACAACTCCCATACACCTCTGGGAGCCACTCACAAACGATGGTGGCTGGGAGAGGACATGGCAGTGTCGGTACAAATACGTCAAAGGGCTCATATTTATTATAAAGGGACTGAGGGAGCAATGTCTCTTTGGGGCAACATCTCTCCGTCTTGATATGTGTTAGCACATCTCCTTCACTCTAATTGTTACCTATGATAATATGAACATGCTAAGCAATAAAGACGGATGCAGTCATATGGACTTGTAGCTGGAATGGGAACTCTCTTTAGAAAGCAGCGATGCTTTTATATCCCCCTGGGAAGACCTAAGTATTGCCTTTCATTTCCACTGAATGACCCCTAACACTATAACCTGCCTTATTGTACACCTTGTGAAAGAGCGTGCAAGCATTTTGTGCTGTGATACAATGTAACGTGCCATGAGATACAATATATCTTGCGCAGAACCCTGATAACCGAATCAGGCAGCCCCACCGGTAATGTCGTCAATGCTAATGGCACTTATGATTGGCTCACCGCTGGCAGAGACAGGCCATCCTTAACGCCTTTCTAGCCAGATAAACCTGCCTTGCACTGCAGAGAACCAAAGTGCAAAGAGAGCCTGCGCATACGGTTTAACAGAAGCAGCAAAAAGCCATTGATTATACATTCCAAAAACAAGTAGCTGTTGCTACTTTAGTATCTTTCTGTGCATATGCATTGATTTAACATTTAGTTTTAGTGTTCCTCATGCTGTTGCAATGGCAGTCGACCGACAAAAGGATGGCGACCGTATAATGCACTATGGTAGCTGTGAACATCGGCTCGCCAAAGGGACTTGCAGCAGGGTCACCCATTATTTCAGGGGGGTTATTTACTATCCAGTGTCGTTTACTGTTGGTCTTGCGATATCTCAAACAGAGATTGCCGTTGTTTACCATCATCGCAACAACGGTAAAACACGGTGGTTACTGAATAATCCTACACATTTCCAGTGTGCAATACATTGTCACCGTACTTATTGTACCATTTGTGAGTTTTGTTTCAATTTTACTTACCATGCAATTAAAAATATATATATATAGCGAGAAAGATATGCTTGGATACCTTTTGACTGTACATAATTCCACCTGTAGGGTATTTATTACATTTTTTACCTTTTTAAAGTAAGGCTTAACCTTTCGCCACGATCCTTTTTTTTCACTATTCAAGCAATTAATGTTGGTGACTGTAATCGAGTGTAATTTCGTTGCAAAGCTGCTTTATGTGTCCTTAAGGTAATTCTGTAATGTAACACGTCGCTAGACAACCTTCCGGTGTGAATTTACCTGTTTAGCTCTTTTTGTAGCCGTAAAGACTTTTTTTGATGCAAACACTGGCAGCCAAATTGTTAATAATAAATGTTGCAGTTCATGTTCCACAATAAACTGTAAATATCATGGAGAAAATTCCAGGAATCAAATTAACATCCAATAAAGAGAGACGTACGTCTGCTAAACCTTTATTTTTTATAAACCTGGTGTTCTCCTGTGTCTTTAATCTCAATGAATCTTTTTTTTTTTTCTCCGAGACCTTTTTGTAATACTGATTCTTATTCATATTATAAGGGTATATAAAAGGAAGCTGTGCCAGCTGATGGCCCATTGTGACGATCAGGAAGCAGACAGGATGGTGATTCTTGGCAATCTGGAAATTAATGTGTATTGTTCTTTGTTTAATAGAAAAACCGCTGTGGAGCTATTCCATGGTTGATGTCAAAAGTGTTAAAAGCTAATGGAAAACTTGTACGCCTACCGTATTCTATTAGCGTCTCACTTTTAACTTCAATATTCCAACCGAACCGCTTTGTGGCTTTAGTCGCAATACTTCTGAGGTGCTAGAGCAGTGGTTCCCAACCGCGGTCCTCAGGTTCCCCTAACAGGCCAGATTTTAAGGATTACCTTGGGGAAATGCAGACTGAATCCTGCAATCACTGAGCAGCAAATCCTATCACCTGTGCTGTGCTTCAGATATCTGGAAAACCTGGCCTGCTAGGGGGACTTGAGGACCGCGGTTGGGAACCACTGTGCTAGAGGATAACGGCAGCGACGCTAAGTGCCACAGCTGTTCTCAGCTCCACGCGTACATAGGATTCTATGGGACCAGATGCAATCCTGCTCGAGCTCAGTGTGAGCGTGATCTGACCGGAATGACAGAAGAATTTGCAGAAGAACAATGGGAACTGTTTGTTCTCAGTGTTCAGCTGCGTACAGAGAGAGGAAGTGGCAGATCGCGCCACTCTTTTCACCGAGCGATCTGAGGTGAGTATGGGATTTTTTTGTTGTCTTCTGTGTTAAGTGTTTACACAGAAACACAATCACTTAACACCAGCTGTTATAAGACTTTTTTCTTTGCTGAATGTCGGGTGCAGATGATGGACATGCTAGGTTGGAATAGCTATGGCTTCATTTGCAGGCTCCAAATTAATGTCTCCCATATAAAATATAGGCGACATTAATGTACAGTAAGCAGTTGTGATGTCCCAGCGTGCATTTCAGAATAGGAAATGAAAAAAATGAAGCCGAACGCTTGATGTTAACGACAACTGTGGAATAGGGTCCGTGATGTTTTCTGTACATAGTAACTGGTCATAGTTTTTAAGTGGTGACGGCATTGAAACGCCTGCTGCTATGATTCATGAGGCTGAAAGAAAACCAGTTAAAATCAGTCAATGCCAATTAATATGCTCATTAAACTAAATACAAGGTTTTTTTTCAAGTAGTAAAAGAAAGATTAAAGGTTTGAGGATTGAGTCAGTGGGCACAGCAGGGCTTGGCAATACAATCGTTTTCCTGCCTAAAAGTTGTAATTTTCTTGTCATGTCTCTGTAATTCAGAATTTGTTGAGCAATCAAGTTATTTTCCAACTTTACTGAACAAAGTTATTTCCAATGTTTTCCAAATACCTCTGTCCCATATTTTATGAATAGACCCTTAAGTTTTTAACTGTTCCATTCATTGTTAAAGTGCACCTGTCATTGCGCTTCACTCCCCGTGTATAGATCAGCCCTTTTTTCTCTGAACTACTGTACATAATTTTAAAAAGAGATATTTGCTTTTTAAAGATTCCACTTCTTCCATGGGCCTGCGCCATGTTACCGGGGTGAGGGACCTCTGCAAACTGACAGCCACTGGGCCCCTGCTTAGTTATTGTGAGCTCTGGCTGTCACTCAAGGGGTTATTCACTAAGCACTGAACTTGCCACCGAATTGGCAACTGCTCGGTGCAATTTCGGGGCAGTCCGTCTATTCACTAAGCTATCAATTTGCCAAATACAGGTGAGTTCATAGCGAAATATGGTGCAGTTCACGGCAGTTTGCCGGTACCAAAATTGTCCCATGAAGAGGTAATGGTTGATCTATTCACAGAACCCTGAACTGCAACAAAATGTCAGCAAAATGCCCTGATTTTTGGTGTTTCAGTTTGAGAGGTTTAAACACGTGAATCTCATAAGTTTCAATGTAAAAACGTAAAATCTTATTTTTTTTTAAAAAGACTTTTTTTATTTTCAGCAAAAAAAGCTTTATTTTTAAAACGCCTTTATGTATTTTTTGACGAAAGTTGTGTTTCTCACTTTTTAAAAAGCCATTTTTTTAAATTCTGTAACAGACCTTTTTATTATTTAGACACTTTTTAATACATTTTTGTTGGTTTAAGCACCTAATAAAGGAGAATAGGAGCATTACGTTTTTTTGTTATTTGCAGTTCGGCGGTTATCGCCGCAGTTCGGTGGTTTTCTCTGTCCGATAACTGCATCGGCAGCTCCAATTTTGGCAAAATATGGTGACCATTCGCTAAATAGTGAATTCACCGTATTTTCGGCGAAATAAAATCTCGAACGTACTGCAAAAATCAGTTTCAGCAATTTCGGTGCTTTGTGAATAGACCCTTCAATCGAGACTGAGTGGGGGGCTAGACTGTAAAACCGCTCCTTGCTTGCAGTGGTCCCTCCCCCTTCGGCATGCCACGGTCACCAGGACTCACTGCAGACACCAGGGGACCAGAAATCTTTAAAGGAAAATATCTCAATTTCCCCCCCAATTATTATAGAGGAAAAGACTCTGATCTATATAAAGGGAACCATTTCCCTGTCAAATGGGCAGAACTTGTTTTGCCCATGCCAGTGGCACTTTAAAAAAAACAAATAAACATGGAGATACTTTATGAGAGTCTTACAGGGTTATTCAAAGAGAATCAAAGTCACTGCACATTCGGTGACTTTTCGTTCTCTTCAATTCGGTGCGATTTGGTGATCCCATTTCGGCAACCCTGCAGTGTATTCAGCAAGCACCACAGGGCCGTCGTAGTGCAGGGAAAAGCCACCGCAAACCCATCGCACATCCTCCGAAAAACCCGGCGAACGCACACCGAAACCTGCAAAAACATCTGGATTAACCCCGCCGAACACGCCAGAGAAACCTGAGCAGGAGCCGATCACAGCGCAAAGCAGCCGCTGGAAAAAGCCGACAGCGCAGACGAATGGAGAAAAAAAACAAAAAAAAGTACGCTTGAATGTTTGAAAAGTGAAACGCTGTTTGCAAAGAAACTACTGAACGAAAATGTCCTGAAATTTATATATAAGATCCAATGAATGATAATAAAAAGGCTGTTACAGAAAAAAGAAAAAATATAAAGAAAAACGGAAAAAAAACTTTTCGCAAAAAAATACCTAAAAAATCTACTGCAGAATATTATAATCAACGGTTTATTAGATATTGTATTAAAACGGGAATATTTTTAACATTGAAGCCTATGGGATTCGCCTGAATAAACCTGTCGAATGAAACCACCGAATGGCAGGGCATTTCGGCAACTTTTCACTGCTAGGTTTTGTTCTCTGAATAGACGAAGCATTGCTTCTCTATGGGGGATTTCACTGCGCTCGAACAGGCACCGTATGTGCAGGCAATTTGACAACATTTGGCGAACTGCCTGCTCTCTGAATAGCCGAATGGCCACGAAAGGTAACCATACCCTGAATTTCACTGTTCGGTAACCTTTCGGCCACAATTCGGATCTCTTTGAATAACCCTGTTAGTGGTTAGGAAAACAGAACTAACTAATGTTGAAAATATCCTAATTGATTTTGAAATATTTACTGCAAAATATATACAATCCTATTCTTCAGTTGTAATTTTAAGACAAAAAGTCTAAACACACATTTTATTGATTTTTGTTCCTTTTGTTTTACCTTGTGCCAATATTTTTTGGTTTTTAAATAGACTATTAGGTGGTGGATCTCTTGCAGCGTCAAATAGAGATAAGTATTGTGCAGTAATGTTTTACCTGCTGTTGATATTTTCCTGCTTCCGCCTCTCGCAGGGTAAATAATCAATCACTGGACTTTTAGTTTCATTGTAGCGAGCTGTGAAATAGCTGGTGTTCATGATGGGGTGGTTTTCTTACTGACAAACTGTGTTACTAGTTTGATAATAATTACCAATGATCAAATATAATGATCTAGTACCAGCTGGAAAACTCAGATCTCCTATAGATACACATACATTAAAGCACAAATAAATACATATTCACGTACATGAGCTCATACATTTAAAGATGCTTTCCGAGATTGTTTTTACTGTAAATACCGAAACATAAAGCCCTAATTCCAGTCAGTTTATTTTATTTTTATTTTAATTCCAGCCAGCAAGAATAACTAGCAACCAATTCAATCACTGGTTATTACCGGCTGCCTCCACATTAACACTTCCTGTACAACTGTGGTGTACAACTTTGGCCCTCCAGATGTTTCAGAACTACATCTCCCATGATGCTCAGCTGCTCATTGGGTCATCGGAGCATCATGGGAGATGTAGTTCCAAAACATCTGGAAGGCCAAGGTTGGACACCACCGCTGTACAAAGTAATTTGTGGCTTGGCTGGAATACCAGGGGAGCCGTTACCATTTACGAGTGGGGTCGGTATACCTAATAGCTCACTCATTATGGTGACAGCTTTGCAGGAATAGGAAATTATTTTTGATTGTTAATGTAGGTTTTAATTAGGTTCTAAAACGGTGAAGGGATAGTTATACATGCGCTGTCATTTTCTTAGAGCTGTTCACATGAGCCGTTGAACGCACCCTTTCCCCGCCACCAGGACATGTTTGTCTTTTTACTGCTGTGCAGTTAATAAGCGGAGATAATTTGCAGCTTAAATTCTGCAAAGGTTATTATTGACCTTATTTTATAGATAATATCTGAAAATAAAACTTAAGGACCCTTACAGCGTGTAATATTCAAGGGGCTTTTTACCAACAGTGAGTTGTATGGTCTATTCGTTAAATGTTGAACTGTAACCACATGTATGGGGTGCTGCACAAGATTTGCCAAACGAAAGCACTCTTTCAGAGTTTAGCGAATAAACCCTTAAAAAGCCAGGCTTCAAACCCTAAACAACAGAGAAAACGAATTGACTTAATTTAAAGCTCTGTGAATGTTGCACGCATTTTATTATTATTATTATTATTATTATTATTTGTCAACTCCTCATTAAGTGAATTGGTCCATTCGGTGACTGGAGCCTTTAAGAAAAACAATGACCGTTAGCTCTTGAAATCACTGTTATTAGTCATGTCCAGGTTTAAGGTGGCCCTGCTGTATTCAATGTAAATCTCCAAGTTCAAAATCAGACAAGATCCAAATGGGAAGAATATATGAACATACATGTGTTTTATGAGAGGGGGAGATATACTGCTATATGCTTTAGGAAATGCAGAAATATCAGTGTTGAGTGGATTGAGTGTTAATACTGTATCATCCCAAAATGTGTCTTTTTCAAAGAAGTGTTTTTTGATATATGGCAGATATTACAGTAACACACACTTTTTTTGTGTGTCATAGTAGATTGCAAAGCATAGAGTATACAAACCCCATCTCAGCATGTATGGCGTGAAACATTGTCTAATCGAGCCACATCAATTTTTATGTCAGCAACTCATTTTCTACTAACTGGTCATTTTAAAGCCATTCTACACATTGAATAATGTACCTGTGGATATTTGTAAAAAATATGTGTAAAATAAAATAATTTTTTGTAAAAAATAAAATAAAATGTTTATTTGACTTCTCTTTTTTATTCGATTCTTATATGCGGAGAGTATTAATGAATAATGCCAGGGAAAATCAAAACTAAACAGATTATCAATCTTCACCAGGCATGTAGGTGAAAGAAAAAGTCATGTGTAAAAACTCAGACGATCCCTTTAACACGTTTCACTACAGTATAATATGTAGGGTATACTGATACTTTTGCACAGAAATTGTTATTCTGGGGTAGAATATTGAAATAACATAAATTTGCTCATTTCTATATTTTATGTATCTGTTTATCCTTTGGAGATGTATTGTCAAGACGAAAGGTTCTTAACTTTAGATGGTGTCGCGTATCTTGCGCAATGTCACACATTATAACCATACAGGCGGACACGGCTTATGTGTCACAGTAAATGTGATAAAGATAAATATTTAAATGGTCAGATCTCCTGCTTATGGGGAATTGTAGTGATCACAATGAGATTATTAGCAATGCAGCTTCCACAAATTCCACAATAGAATATAAAAATATTTTCACTTAGGGTTGTAGTCACTTTTGTTGCCAGCGGTTTAGGCATTAATGGCTGTGTGTTGAGTTATTTTGAGGGGACAGCAAATTTACACTGTGATACAAGCTGTACATTCACTACTTCACATTGTAGCAAAGTGTCATTTCTTCAGTGTTGTCACATGAAAAGATATAATAAAATATTTACATAAATGTGATGTTGTACTCACTTCTGTGAGATACTGTAGCTGTCCCTGTTATTGCAAACTGATCTCCAGAATTGGTAATGTAGCGAAACTTGTTTCTGGATCCGCACCTGGTACCAATGCTTTCTTGGCATTTCTTCAGAGGATCTCTCTGGCGCAAGCTACAAGCTGGGGGGTTTACAAATTTACACAGTTGTGTTTGCTCGTTTCAATGGAGAGTGATGTCCAACTGGACAGAAAGACTTACCAGAACATCTGGGCCTAATATTTGTATTCATGGTCTCACCCAGAGGGTCATCCACATTAAGGGACACATCACACTTTGTCCTCAAACTAAAGGGTTGGTAAAACACAAGAAAAAAAATGACCACGTTCCACTGATGAGGAGAGAATCCTGCTGTAACTGCAACTTGTTGGAGCCCCAGACTGCGTATACAAAGCATTAATAATACAATCTGGCAGGATGTCCCAGACTCTTAAAAGACATTCTGCCAGAATCTTAAATAACCACCTTGTAACATTCAGGAATGAGGGATGAATGGGACAGTGTGATGGTGTGAATGGCTCAGTCACTCCCACTTGACACAATGGCTGTGAATCCTAATAGTAGATTTAATATCTGTTTATTATACCTCTTACTTAACCTTGCACATATACTCCTGGATTTCCTTTATCTCTTTTAATAAAATGTCCTTATTTGGAGTCAGTGAACAATTACAAACAAGGAAGGAACAACACACAATATAAATCCAAAATTTAAACAACTCCTAAACGTTGGCGTTATATGGTTTTGGATTTGCAGAATCATTTAACACACACTAACCCCCCCCCCCCCTAAAAATCCCACCCTCACCTCTCATCCTGCGGCGAAAAAGGGTGGCCTGATCCACTGCTTCTTCTCCCCGGGAGCAGACTGTGAACAAATAGTTCCTAGTTTCCCTCCATGATCACTCCACGGCGCTGTGTGATCTCGATCGCGCAGAGCTTGTGGCCCAGAAGCACAAGCCTCCATGGAGTCCTATGGACACCGGGAGCTGATACTCGCGGTGGCTCGGAAGTGCTACTGTGGGTATTAGCGCTGCGTTCTGGGGCGCGGAGCTGAGATAGCACCTTCCCCGGAATACCGTGTTAACATGGAGACACATTATCCTGCTTACCATCTCCATGTTAGTGTCAGAATGGAACAGGCACGTAGAGAAAATGGTTCCAAATAATAAAATAAATCGTTTAAAAAATAATGCAAAGGTCTGTTACAAAATAAAAAGTCTTTCAAAAAATAAAAAGGGTTTTTGGAAAAAAATGAATAAATGGTCTTTAACAAAAAAAGTAAAGATATTCCATTTATTACATTAAGGCTGGGGTCAGATGAGCGTTTTTGAAAGTGGAAGGAATGTCCGTGAGAATGGACCTTCCTTCCACTCTGACATTCGTCTGGCCACCTCATTGAGCGCAGTTCGTACACTCAGCGCTGCAAGGCTCTATCCTCCTATGGAGAATCTCACTTTGCAGCCCTGTCGAATGCGTATCGTAGCGCTTCGACGGGGAGGCGTTCGGTACGGCTGCAGCTGTCCGCTGTAGCGAGCGCAATTCGTGCGCGCGCTGTATTGTGTGGCCGGCGCTCGTCTGACCCTGGCCTAAATCCTATGGGATTCACTTGTTTAAACCTGTTGACTTGAAACACCAAAAATCAGGGCATTTCACCGAAATTTTGGTGCAATCCTGCGTTCTGTGGACAGATCGCTCGCTTCCAACGAGACAATTTTGGTGTCACCGAACTGCAGCGAAATGCAACGTATGTATTTGCTGAATTTACAGCTTTGTGAATGGACAAAATTGCCCTGAAAATGTACCGAACACTGAACCGTTCTGGGCAATTTAGTGGCAAATTCAGAGGTTAGTGAATAAACCCCTCAAGTGATTATTCGTGACTTGGTACATAGTGACTGGCGCAGTGCTTCATATCAATTCATTTCTCAAATTATATTATAAAGAAAAAAGACAAAACAAGTCCAATATATCGTAGTGTATCCACCATGTGCGTTTATCTGTATCTCGCTCCCTTTAGTTACTGTACAGCGCCGCGGAAACGGATGGCGCTACATAAATGAAGATAATAATAATTAAGTTCTGAGGGCAAAGAATAAACCTCCCAGGATCCAGAGCCAAGTACAGGCTGCTCTGTTAAATTGTATTATCTTCCAACAATTATCATGTGCAGCGCTGCAGCATGTGCTGGCGCTATATAAAGCCTAATAATGATAGTAACTATATAAATAAAGGATAATAATGAGTATTTGCAGGCTCAGCCTCCATGAAAGTCACTTTTACAGCAGGACTCAGCATTCACTGCCAGCAGGGGCCGCTGTCTCCCTCCCGCACCCACACAAGAAAAAGGCCTTTCTATCTCTCGAATTACAACTCGCTGGTCTGATCCCCTTTAACGCTTTCGTTTCCATGGCACCGGCACGCGGTAAAGAGCCAGGGGGTCGCGGCGGGCGCGTAAAGAGTTAAAGGGAACATGGCGCCTGTTGTTGTTGTATTGGCTCCGCGGCCTGCGATTGGATGCTGCTGAAGGCACGTGCTGCGCCGGGAGGGGGGAAGGTCCAACGCTGGAGAGGACACGGGGATAGCAGAGCTGTGCGAGGCCAGCTGGAGCTGTATGAGGCCTGAGACCGCGCTGTCACCACCTCACTGCTACCCCCGCCCGCGGGACTGATCCAACATGCGTCTGCTCAGGGCCCTGATAAGGAGCGCCCCGCTGGCCACCAGCCCCAGCGCCTCGCTCGCCACCACTGCCACCAGCAGCCCCGGAGCCCCTCTCCCCGCCAGCAGCGACAGCGGGGTCAGCCTTTTAGATTTCTACGCCAAGTACTGCCCGTCCCCGCTGTCCATGCAGCAGTTCCTGGATTTCGGTGAGTTGCTCCCCCGTGCGTCACAGAGCTCCCCCGTGCGGAGCTCCAGTACCTGCAGTGTGACCCTAAAACAGTGTTTTGGGGGATTCACTTCTCCCCCCCCCCAGCCTTGGGGACCCCTGTGAGTTGGGCTCTGCATGTCCCTGTACAGGTGTTTCCCTGAGCCCCAGTATCTGCCAAGTGACCTGCTCTTTGTGTCCCCAATACACCTTTTTGGGGGGGATTCACCTTTTCAGGATCCTCAGCCAGCCTCGGGCTCCTGGAAGGTGGGATCTGAAAGTCTATGCACAGCACTGCACACACTGATACATGAATGGTTCATAGAGCTCTATTAGTTGTCAGGTGAGCTGCTTTATTCTGCTGAAAATCACTTATTTAAATGATTAAATGCAATCCTGATGACCCTCAGCTAGACAGACTCAGGGGAGGGGGCTGGGAGGCGGGATCTGAATGCCCTGGATGTTCATGTACAGCACTGGGCGCACTGTGATACAGATGTGTTTCGTAGAGGTTCAGAAACTACCAGGTGACCTGCTTTATGTGGCCATAAAACACTTTTTTTGGGGTGCACTTCTTATGACTCTCAGCCTTTTTCGGGTCCCTCAGGAGCCCCTGGGAGGCAGGATCTGAATTGCCTGAGTTCCCATGTACAGCAGCGAGCACACTAGAATTGCTATAGATGCTGCAGACTGTGGTATGATCTCCATAACCCGCTTTTGCGCCGTCTGACGGGGAGCGAACACCTGTATCTTTCGGCTGCCATGGACTGTATGTCATATGATGCTCAGCCATCAGGTCCTGCATATGGCCCCTCAGCAAGCCCAGGGTGGTGGGGTCTGTGTAGTATGGCTCGGCCTAATCCTGGATAGGACATGGAGGTCGTGTGACGCCACTGACTGCCTCATGTGGCCCCCCCCCCCATTTGGCTTCTTTTAACACTCCATCTATTGTACTGCACATTTCCCATGATGCTCAGCCAGCCTTTGTTCCTCCATATGTCCCCTCTGTAGGCCCAGATAGAGGGTCCTAGGATTGGTGAGTGCAGAGAACATTGTAGCAAACACAGCTTTTCTAGAACTCTACCTGACCTTCTGGATACGGCTGCAGCATAGTATCTTTAAGCACTCCAGCCGTCCACCGTTCATTTCTCAGGCTGATAAGCTGGCTGAGCATCATGAGGAACCTGGTCTGGTAACGTTTGGGGTGCCGGGACTCTGCCGCTGTTGTCCTCCAGCATGTGAGGTCACCTGGAAGCTTCACTGGAACCTGTGGACACAAACCGATCTGGAAGCTATCAGTGTCCAAACTAGCAAGCAATGCCTCAGAGGCGTAATGTTACAGTAAATTCACTCTGTGAACTGGATGTCTTTCTGGCCGAGAATGCGCCCGGGCCATTCCTAGACATGTACATGCGTTCAAGGTCATTGAATGGTCGCTTTCGAGCCAACCAGCTGGCTGATCTTCTAATTATAGAGGCAGCACCTTAATATGGAGAGGATATTGTGTTTACTGCGAGGTGACCGTCTCTGCGGGAAGGAACGTTCACGGTAAATTAACTCACGGCTGTGGACCAGCTTTACATTTATCGCCGCGTCTCTAGTGTCCTTTAATCGGTGGAGACTGGTACTTTATCGCTTGAAGCGCGAGTGATGGAGAATGAACGGGAAAAATGTAGATATTGGGCATTTTCAGATTTTCTGTTTTTGGTTCAGAAAGCTCGTTTTCCCCTGATGCTCAATTCTTGGCCTTTTTATAAAGCTGGTTATGGTGATAATGGTCTGCCTTTACACTCTGGCGTGAAGGGTCTGGCAGAGCCAATGTTCGAAGAGCCATTGACCTTGTCTTGACATAGCAGAGGCAATATGTGAGGCTTTGCCACAAATCTGTTACCTCCGATCTCTACTCTGATTGCACGCCTGTGTCCTTTTAATATGGGAATGTGTTTTATTTATTTATTTATTTTCTTAGAGGTTGGGAATACATACAGGGTTATTCAAAGAGAATCAAAGTCACCGCATGTTCGGTGACTTTTCGTTCTCTTCGGGCCGATTCAGCAATCCCATTTCGGTGACCCTGCGGTGTATTCAGCAAGCACCACAGGGCCGACGAATCACAGGGAAAAGCTGCCGCAAACCCGACGAAAAGTCACTGCAAAAACCCGGCAAATGCACACCGAAACCCGCAAAAACATCTGTATTAACCCGCCGAAGACGCCGGAAAAACCCGAGCAGGAGCCGATCACACACAGAGAAGGCTCTGGAAAAAGCCGACACCGCAGACGAGTGAAGTGAATCAATTAGGAAAACAGTTTGCGAACAGCGTTTCACTTTTCAAACATTCAAGCAAAGAAACTACTGAGCGAAAATGTCTGAAATTTACATATAAGGTCCAATGAATGATAATAAAAAGGGATGTTACAGAAAAAATAAAGTAAAAAAAAAAATACAGAAAAATGCTTAAAGGGATACTCTAAGCAACATGACCACCTAAGCTATTTTAGGTGGTCATGATGCCCGGAGTATCCTGCCCTTTGTCCCCCCTCCCTCCGCTCAGCCGATCTGCAGAAAAGGCTGAAAACAGCTGAGAGAGGCGGAGGACTTTACTCAGCCCTCCCAGCTGTCAGTCAGCAGAGCGGGAATCATATTTCCCGCTTCTGCCGACTTTTGCCGAGTAGGAGACGTCATCGCTCTTTCAGCGTGATGACGTCTCCTACTCCCCGCAGAAGCTGGCGGCTCCCTCTTCGGGTTAGTGTTGCGCGCATCCTCTTGCGCGCAACACTAATCCTCAGAGGGAGCCGGGAGGAAGCCTGCCGATTGGCTGGCTTATGTCAGAGGCGCGCATGCGTGCTTCTCACGTAAACCAGAAGCCAAGACACAGCAAGAAGGACGGGAGCGGAAGAGGAGGGAGGTGAGTATCAAAAAAAAAAAACGCCGCTGGAAACAAGAGGATTTTAAGGTAAGTATTGCAGTTACAAGAGGTTAGGAAAAAAAAACGGGGTGTGATTTTTTTTTTTTGGTTGGAGTGTTCCTTTAACTTCCTAAAAAATCTATAAATAGACTCTTTACTGCAGAATTTTATAATGAACGGTTTATTAGATATTGAATTAAAACGGGAATATTTTTAACAATGAAGCCTATGGGATTCGCATGAATAAACCTGTCGAATTAAACCACGAATGGCAGGACATTAGGGGAACCTTTCACTGCTGGTTTGTGTTCTCTGAATAGACGAAGCAGTGCTTTTTCATGGGGATTTCACTGCCCTCGAACAGGCTCCGAATTACACATCCTATTTTTTTTTTTTTACGGTTCTTAAATGGAACGTTTTGTTATAAACAGAAGCTGCAGGTAATAAGTTAAGCAAATGGTAATAATCCATTGCTTTGTTTCTACGTGGTGGATGTTACGGAGATGTTAACTTTGTTTACGTAGAAAAATGGAACAGGATCGTCATCAATGGCAAATGTAATATCTTGTCCCCAGGCTCGGTGAACGCTTGTGAAAAGACCTCCTTTATGTTCCTGAGGCAAGAGTTACCCGTACGACTGGCGAATATAATGAAAGAAATAAATCTGCTTCCAGATAACCTGATCAAGATGCCTTCCGTGAAACTGGTGGAGAGCTGGTATGTGGATTCCAAGGCAGGGAATGGAGATGTGCCGTTTCGTGGGGTTGTTTTGTTTTTTTTTCTCTCCTTTTATGTTAAGCCCTCCTTGTGTCATTGAGGATGATAATAAAAAAAGTTTGCCATCCGCCTCTAAAAGGATTAGCTATTTAAAGGGTTACATAGAAACCAAAGGCTGAAAGATTTGATCCAAATGTATTATTCAATGTACAACTGCTTAGAATAAAATGAATATGAACACCATATACAGAACATTAGTTTTATTGGGGGGGGGGGAGGGTTGTGTTTTGGACAATAAAGCTTTTATCATTGGTAAAGCACACAGACCGGTTTCTATAAGAAATGGGGGGGGGAATTCGAATGATGCCGAGCGTGCTCCACTGTCCTCCATGCTCCTCAAATGATCTTTCCCTTTTGCTGCTAACACCAACGTTTGGCGTGGTTTGTGTTTTGCAGGTACGTTCAGAGCTTCCAAGAGATTGTTCAATTTAAAGATAAAGCTGCAGAAGACCCGCAAACTGTCAAGAAGTGAGTGAATTTCTGCACCGGCTGGGTGGAGTAGAGGTAATGTCACTGCTCTGCGTGGAGAGAGCCTGTGGAGACATGGGTTCGATCCCAATGAGCAACCTCTCCAGTAAGTGTCCTTGGGCAACACACCTAACGGTACATACTCGCCACCCAGGACATACTTGAAAACGAGAGAAATCTCAATGTATCCTTCCTGGTAAAATCCTTTCTCCATAAAAAAAATGCCTCAGAGTAGTGCAATGACTGCGCAAACTTCCCATCAAAAAGCGCACACTGGGCAGTAATATGAGCGACGTTTTGATGAAAACCTTGTGTATCAAAACAATCATAATACGTGGACAACCAATTCCGTTAGGAGCGGTAACTGATTGCGTGAGTCCCCACACAATTGTTACTGCACTGCTTGATATTCAAGTCAAGAGGCAAATTGCGATACTGCTTGGCGTTCTGTGTACTTGTTGCTTGTTTGTTAATCCTGTACGTTGTGTACTTAGTGCAAATTTGTACATTTTATACAAGTAGTACTGGATTAATAAGCAATTCCAGATCGCTTGGCATTCATGCTGCAAACTCAAATGTGCTGCAAGTGTTCCTCCATATACCTGTTTATAAAATGATTTTAATAAGAGCAAAATCGCTCTATTTACAAATTAACCCCCCCCCCCCCCATTGCAATCTCCTACCAGCCTCCCTGACCTTCTGGTGATCCGCTGTCTTCTTGTGGTGATTTTGAAGGAGGCAGAGATAAAATCGTTCCTCAGTTTTTCTCCACCAGAATATGCAGAGCACAAGATTGAGCGTGAGCTCCTGTGGTTGCAGTCAATGAAGTCCTGTGGACTCTGGACTGATTGCTGCAAGTGGTGACTGCCATAACTTGCTGTATTGGCGCTTGGCATGAAATGCCATGTGCTCCTCCTTGAATATCAGTAACCTGCTTGTGTTGGCATGTTCCACGGCGCGGTAGTTCTGCAGGCTTGGAGTGGTGCCGTAGGTATTTCGGATCCTCTTCATGTTTCTATACCATAGCTTTGCTTCATGGTTTTAACAGCTTTATGACCCCCGCCCGCCCCCATTTTTCCTCCATACCCGATAATTCTAGATTTGAACTCATGCTTTAATTGTAAAGTTGGCTGTGAGGAATTATAATGTGAAACGAGTCTCCAATGTTGTGGTGCTTTTATATTATGCGACTTCCTGAGGGTCATCCCTGGGAGAGTCTGAATGAGACTCCTAATTCGGGCTCAGATTCAGAGCTTTAAGATCTGCCACATTATCTCAGTGACACGATTCACACATTGCAAAGTTCTACATTCAAGTTAATCTTTAATGTTTTTTCTTTCAGTTTCACAGATACTGTGATAACCATCCGCAATCGGCACAATGACGTGATCCCTACCATGGCTCAGGGAGTCATTGAATACAAAGACAGCTATGAGGTGGATCCAGTGACGTCGCAGCATGTTCAGTATTTTTTGGACCGTTTCTTTATGAGTCGCATTTCCATTAGAATGCTGCTCAATCAGCACAGTAAGTTCCTGTGACATGTTGTTAGGAATTAAATGCATCGTAGTGGGTCGAAAACCCCAGGAAACTGACCTCATGTCCTGCACCATTTTGCTACAAACTGGGGGGGGGGGGGGGTTTCTATTTTATAATACGGGTGGAGCAACACTCATATGTACGAAAGGCCAAGCCATTTTTTTTTTATTTTTTTGTGGTTTGTTTCATTCTATTTTTTTTTCTTCATACATTGTTAGTAAGGAAGCCCAGAGAGGCCATTTTCAGTTGGGAAGTGTCATCGAGAGGAAGCACACACTGAAAGCCGCTACTTTGATCCTGATTCACAATACTAATCCAGGTAGATCTTGAGGAATAGATTTCCTTGCCTTGATTACTCTTAATTCTCTCACTTCACTAAAGTGCCTATGAAGTCTTCTTCCTCTACATATATGGAAGTACAAATAGTCAACGATAAGTGTAGAGAAACACAGTACAAAAAGCTAGACAGATCACGAATCCCAGAGTTTAGAGGACAGACAGATAGCCAGTGAAGTGAGAGAATTAAGAGTAATCAAGGCAAGGAAATCTATTCCTCAAGATCTACCTGGATCAGTTTTGTGAATCAGGTTCAAAGTAGCTGCTTCCCAACTGAAAATGGCCTCTCTGGGCTTCCTTACAGTGTATGGAAAAAAAAAAAAAAAAAAAAGTTAATGAAACAAAAAAAAAAATTTAAAAATGCATGGCCTTTCTGGGCTTCCGTACATATGGAATGCTTGGGAGTTTGGGACCCTGAACATTCCGGATTTCAGAATCCAGTAGAATCTGGTGTACCAGTGGAAGGAGATCATGGCAGAAGAGCTGTAATCGCCTTCATGCTGCAGCCACCAGTGTATACACATGCTTGACGCGCTCTGCAGCATTTATTTTGTGGACTTGCTGCACAGAGTTGAGATTCCAGGCAGCATTTCATACGCTGGAGCTGCCCAGCAGCTCGCAGCGTGTGCCGCGGTCTGCAGCAGCTACCGTACGGAGTATCCCTAGTCCGAATAACTAAATCCTTTTTTTTTTTTTTTTTTTTTTGGGGGGGGGGGGGGGGTCTTCCGACATTTAGAATTCTTGCTAAAGGGTGCTCTACATCTGTGCCTTTTTATTGATCACCAGGTGGACTTGAGTGTTTTGTGATGTGTCCTGTCCCCCCCCCCCCCCCCCCACGTTGTAATAGTACTGGATGTATAGAGACCTGATGGCCGTGTGTGATGGATGTGTATATATATTCAGAATTTCCCATGGACGCTTTGATCTTAGTTATTAAATCTGTCTTTCTCTCTCTCTTCCCCCCCCCCCCCCCCAGCGTTGCTCTTTAATGAAAAAGACCCAGTAAATCCGGCTCATCCGAAGCACATCGGTGGCATTGACCCAGCGTGTAATGTTGTGGAAGTTATTAAAGGTAAGTTGTGCAGGCGTTCTACAGCTCTAGATAGAATGGCCAATACATCTGTCTATTTAATTCTAAACATGGCTTTACTTATTTCTCATATCTGGCGGCTCACGCACTGACAGGTGAAATTACCTTTATTTTGCTTCATAATGTTGTTCTATATTTAAATACACACACTGGCTGGTGTTTATTGGCAAACTTAGATGTTTTACGTACTGTATTTTCTGAAGGAAAACACCTGAGAAATCTGGGATCTTCTGGCGCATTTTGCTTGCTGTACGTGGATGAATGAGTTACTTGGGGTTTTTATGTTTGACACATTGGGTGTCATTAAAGCTCCAGTGTAGGGAATAATATATATAATCTTTTTTTTTTTTTCCTTTTTCTGCTAAAATGTTCATAACACTTTATGATACTGAGGCAAAGCCACAAACACGTTAATCTGTGCTAACTAGTAGTATAGCTTTGTGGTTTGAGTTCCCCAATATTTACACACTTAGGACAGCATAACCTGCTGTATGTCTTCCGGTCTACTTTCTATTTTTGTACCATTTTTTTTCTTTTATTATTGCAACCAACAGTGGCTGTTTCTTGCTTGGGTTACAATGTTTTTCAAACCAGGACATACTTGAAAATGAGCGAAATCTCAATGTATCCTTCCTGGTAAAATCGTTAAATAAAAAAATGCCTGCTCTTCTTTTTTTTTTTTTTTTTCTTTTTTTTTTCATTTATGATCGTTGAGAGATTAAACAAATTAAAAAAAAAAAAAAAAAACTTGCAATCGTTGGAGCTGTTTATTTGGCCCCAGGACTTTGTTTTCCGAATAAAAAAAAAAACTGGTGCGTTTTTTTTTTTTTGTGTATTTATATATAACCTCCTTTCTCTCAGTGGAAACAAACGTGATTCACACAAGTAACAAAAATAAAGCAATCAACGAGTGTTTACCTGTAAATGAACGTTAAACTCCCTTAACACTCTTCTGGGCAGTGATCCAAGTGGGGGGGGGGTGTTGTTGTATTTATTTTTTTATTTCTCCCTTTCAATTTTGTGTGCTATACAAATATTTTATTTAAAAAATTGGATTTTTTTTTTTTTAATCTCGTTTTGTTCACCTGTGGGTAAACTGTCTTGAACGTACTTGTTATAGCTACACAATTCGCTCTCATAGAGCACAGTGTATGGCGTTGGTGGATTTTCACTGAATCTTATTAACTCCTTTTGCGTCCCTTGTAGTTTCTCCATCACACGCAGCAAATTCTCTTTTTTGTAAAATGATCCGGCTGGGTTAACGGGTGTTGCCAGTGTTGGACCAGTTCCAGGACACTCTGAACTTTGCAGGGCATACTTTGCTGCCAGGAGCAACTGCCAAGCAAGGGCACAGTTTCCATACAACAAACAGTGCTTCAGATGTTCTTTCTAGATGGTTCTGCTTCTATTAGAGGCCTCCATTGGCATTTGCAGTGAGGTCCAGATTTACTTTTCCCATGATGCCCTTTTCTAAACTGTGCACCATGTCTTTTAATATTTTTTTTTGTGTAGCCTGGTTCATTGTGTATGGGAGCAAAAAAAATCTGCACCTCTTTTGCATTACCCTTATACCATTCAGAACCCATATTTCACCAGTAAAATATAGCACTATTGATTTGATGTGCCCTAGGGGTAAAGCATCAAACTGCAACTGGTCATAGTCTAATAAGCCTGAAACAGCTGTGCACTGTGACCTGTTGCATAAACCTGACCTTTGCTAAAAAAAAAAGCCATCTAGTATGGCATGGAATTGATAAGAGGGTTCAGTGTTAAAACAGACCCAGGTTGGAAAAAAAAATGAGAAATTGCAAACGTCATTTGCATGTCTTACCTAGAGTTCTTTGCTGCATATGCGGTAAGTAGCACATGAGCTCTGTGAAGCAGTTCTCTGAATTGCTGGGATGTGTAAATGACTTCTGCAATAATAAACTTTATATACACACACTCTTTTGATGCAGAAAGTGAGACATTTTGGACTTAATTTGTATGACCTACCCAGAATTCATTGCTGCACACAGGGATTGTAGCAAAGGAGTCGTCGTCAAAGGAAATCTGATTTCCTTTAAAGCATGTTTGTTTTGTCGTCTCTCTCCCTCCCCCCCCCCCCCCATGACCTATAGCGTTTCGTGCACGTTTTGGAGGATTTTAATTTCTTTTTGGTCCTTCACCTTTATTTTTAATATCTAAATCTCATGATGGCGACTCCTTCATAGTCTTACATGTCTCTAGCAGGGACGTGCCGTCAGGGTAGGCAGAGCCTCACCTGCCATTAAGATAATAAAATAAATTAAACTTGCCTGCTCTACGCTCCCCTGCTGTCGTCTCCTGTCCTCTGCCTCTGAGCGAATTGCGTGCATTCTTTTTACAACCTGTGCAATTTGCAAAGCGGACGGTATGCTTCCCCACTACGATAATCGCGTAAGCGGTTTAACCTCCCTGGCGGTCCAATTCGGACATATTCTATGTCAGAATCTGTACATGTTTTTCATTTCTCTTCTCTCCTCCCCCCCCCCCCCCCGGTAGTATTCCAGAGTGTGGCTCGGGGTTAAATTGCACTGCTGAAAACCGTAACCCTGAGCCACACTTGGGCTCATACATACTTGTCCCGGCGTTCCCTCGATGTCCTCCCGCAGTCACCTCAGTCTGATCGCGGCGTCCTAGTTCCTTTCTCGTGGGAAGGTAAGCAGGACGCCGCTATCGGACGGAGGTGAATGCGATTGCGGGAGGACATCGAGTGAGCGCAGGTAAAGGTATGTATCAGCCGGAGTGTGGCTCGGGGTTACGGTTTTCAGCATTGAATTTTAACCCTGAGCCACACTCGGGAATACCACCAGGGAGGTTAAAGAAGTGTGCACCACGCGTCTGTTCAAATCTGAACACACGCGCTGCCTACTTCCTGAACACTGCTCATCAGAGACTCAGAGGTCATGACAGAGCAATGGAATAGCTTGGACCAATGGGAAAGCACCCTTAGTCCAAGCCAGTCAAAAACCCGCCTGCTCTGGAGGCTGGCCTCTGACAGGGGCCCAGGGTGCTCCCTTTTAGTGGTGGATACAGAGTATTACAGGCACAGATAGTGTATGATATGAGAAAAATAATGGTAGCTTTAGAAAGTCCATTTAATGGAGAGAAAAACGATATATAATATGTGTGGGTACAGTAAAAGATAATTTACAGCTAAACACAAACTGCAGAATGTTAGTAAATATTTGGCTCTGATACTAGCCAGTGCCTCACCAGCCACTGACCTCACCCTGAGTCCCTGGTCTCTAGCTTGTTCCACTAGGTACTTGGCTTCCTTCGTGACCCTGCTTGCTAAGGTTGGCACCCGAAGCGTATGCCCATCAAAATTCATGGATTTGAGTGAGCAAAGGACGGCGTACAAGCATCCTTCTGTAATTTATGTCCTTTTTTGCACCAGACATCTGTTGCTGGGGTACTCGGACAGGATCTATGCAAGCGTCATACATAGTTTGGGGTCTGGAGTGTCAAACCATGAATAGCATTTGTAGCTATGTGTGAGCCATTCGGTTTTCTGTAACCGTGTGTGAATTGTGGGCATTTCCTCTGGTAATCCTGCTCTTTTGCAATATCTTATTGTATGGTACGAGGCCAGATTTTATTTCATTATCACGGCTGCTGGGAAAAGGAATCTTGTGCACTTTATAGAATTCTATTTTTCTCTCTTTAGATGGATATGAGAACGCCAAGCACCTGTGTGATCTGTATTACATGAACTCACCGCAGTTGGAGTTAACAGAATTTAATGGTGAGATACTGTGTCCATGATCGGGGTGTGATACTTATTGGCTGTCCTCTGAGCGACTGGTCCCCCAGTGACTGTCTGAAATGTCTCTAGTTTGGTGTAAAAGTCAGCAATTGATTTGTAACAATTCCCTATTGTTTTACAATAAACTCCTCCTAAGCCTTTAGGGAAGGAGTCCGCAACCTTGGCCCTCCAGACGTTTTGGAACTACATCTCCCATGATGCCATTCATAAGGTTTTTGAAGACTCGCGGGAAATGTAGTCCCAAAACATCTGGAGGGCCAAGGTTGTTGATCCTTGTGTTTTAGGGGGTGGTTCACTCTTGTTCTTTGCATTTTGTGTGTTTTGTATTGTGCAATAACACATCTAGGGTTGGGGTTTTTTTTTTTTTCTATCTCTTCCTTCGGAATGAATTCTTGGTGCATGTGAGAGGTAGCAGATGCCACCATATGGAGATGTCTGTATTTTCTCTTCACATCCCAGACTTGAGAATGACCTTGTGAGTTGATATCTGCTGTGACCTGGTTGACCCTTTTAATTGTGCGGGGGTGTGTTACTCCGTATAGTGCTGTCTCTTGGGTGGGGCCTGGAAAAATCTATTTATTTTTTTACTTTTCCCTCCAGCTCAGTCTCCAGAGGAGCCCATACAGGTGGTGTATGTGCCGTCTCATCTCTACCACATGGTGTTTGAACTTTTTAAGGTAAGCGGGGCTACCAGAAAGTTATTCTCTAGGGTTGCTGCATTTTTCCAGGGTTTGTGGTGAACGTCAGGGCTGTTTTCATTGTCAGGAACCAGGTTTTTTTTTTTTTTTTTTATTTTTATTTTTAAATCCTTATTAATTATACAGTAAGAAATATTTGGGAATATTCCCAGTGTATTTCTTACTGTAATAACCTATTTGGCAGGAGACGGTGCCATCTATTGGACAAATGGAGTTGCACTAGTTTCAGCTGCAGCTCGTGGTTCTCTGGATTGGCTGGTGAAAGCCCGATTTATATATTTCAGGGCGTTTCTTCAACGGATATTTTTACAGTTTTGGCCCTGTGGATATAATGCCCAGACAGATAAAACTTTTGTGGGCACCTTCTGCAGTCCAAAAGCAAACAAATTTAATTTTCTTTTGTCCTTCAGAGCTGCAGATCGAGATAACTCGGGACTTCAAAAGGCACAATCTTGGCAGTGAAGGGGTTAAATGTATATGAAGTTGCTTGAACAGAACTCTACAATACTGTTACTGAATGTTTTAGTGTAAGAAACTGCAATGTTCTGTATCGCTCCTTCGTGATCAACACAGTTGTAACCATCATTGGCCTATAATGTACCTTTTGAACATCATGGTGTGTTGTTGTTTTATTTTTTTGTTATATATATATATATATATATATATATATTTTTTTTTTTTTCCCCAAATATAAAAATAGTGGCTTAACTTTACCAAAACTGATTTAAAAATAAAAAATAATCACTTTTTAATTATTCATGAGTCAGACGCAGAGCCGCAGGCAACACCATCATTTCATTCTAATTTCACTGACAGACACAGGCACCAATAGCCTTTCAGAGGGTGGCCGGTAGGGTTGCGCAGGAATCCATCACTGAACAGAACGCCTTACATAGGCAATTCTAGGTAACCTCAAAGAGGACAGGACATTTTATTCAGTGTGGGCTGGTGATGGGATTATCTTGCCTGTCTTGCTCCCTACGTTTATATGTAATGCAATTTCCTATTTTCTCTAGAATGCAATGAGGGCTACTATGGAGTTGTACGGTGACAGTTGCAATTACCCCCCAGTGAAGGTTCACGTGGCCTTGGGCAATGAAGATTTGACCATTAGGGTAAGCATACCTGGTGTTGTGTGCATGCATATATATTTGTAGCCTGGCATTGCAAGAGGAGGGCATGATAAATCTGTATTCTTTTTGATGGAAAAGCTTTTAGCTTCCCATAACGCGAATGTTGGTTGAGGGGAAAGTATTCTGCTGACCACTACGTACCTCCGTTGATGGGTCTGATTAATGCTGATCAGAAGAACAATTCGGCTAGATGGGAGGTAATCTTGCTATAGGTTAGATTTGCATGGGACCAGCGGGACAGTAGTTAAAACTGGAGGACACACTGAAGTTAAACCAAACCATTGAAAGCCTTGTTGGTGCTGCTATTATACAGTCGTGGCCGAAATTGTTGGCACCCCAGACATTTTTCCAGAAAATCAAAGTATTTCACACAGAAAGGTATTGCAGTAACACATGTTTTGCTATACACATGTTTATTCCCTTTGTGTGTATTGGAACAAAACAAGAAAAGGGAGGAAAATAAGCAAATTGGACATAATGTCACACAAAACTCCAAAAATGGACTGGACAAAATTATTGGCACCCTTTCAAAATTGTGGATAAATAAGATTGTTTCAAGCATGTGATGCTCCTGTAAACTCACCTGGGGCAAGTAACAGGTGTGGGCAATATAAAAATCACACCGGAGAGAAGTTCACTTAGTCTTTGCATTGTGTGTCTGTGTGCCACACTAAGCATGGACAACAGAAAGAGAAGAGAACTGTCTGAGGACTTGTAACCTGTTGATATTTTTCCACAATTTTGGTTCTCAAGTCCATCTCCAGAGATCTTGATAATGTTGCGCACTGTGGACAAAGGCAAATCTAGAAGTTTGCAACCCATGGCACTGTAGCTAATCTCTCTGGGCGTGGACGGAAGAGAAAAATTGATGAAAGGTTGTAACGCAGGATAGTCCGGATGGTGGATAAGCAGCTCCAAAGAAATTCAAGCTGTCCTGCAGGCTCAGGGAGCATCAGTGTCAGTGCGAACTATCCGTCAACATTTAAAAGAAATGAAACGCTGTGGCAGGAGACCCAGGAGGACCCCACTGCTGACAGAGACATAAAAAAACAAGACTACAGTTTGCCAGAATGTACTTGAGTAAGCCAAAATCCTTCTGGGAAAACGTCTTGTGGACAGATGAGACCAAGATAGTAGAATGATGTGCTTTACCAAAAAGCTCTGTTTACCGAAAACGGAATGAGGCCTACAAAGAAAAAAACATAGTACCTACAGTGAAATATAGTGGAGGTTCAATGATGTTTTGGGGTTGTTTTGCTGCCTCTGGCACTGGGTGCCTTGAATGTGTGCAAGGCATCATGAAATCTGAGGATTACCAAAGGATTTTGGGTCGCACTGTAGAGCCCAGTGTCAGAGCTGGGTTTGCGTCCGAGATCTTGGGTCTTCCAGCAGGACAATTACCCCAAACATATGTTAAAAAGCACCCAGAAATGGATGGCAACAAAGCACTGGAGAGTTCTGAAGTGGCCAGCAATGAGTCCAGATCTAAATCCCATTGAACACCTGTGGAGAGATCTTAAAATTGCTGTTGGGAAAAGGCGCCCTTCCAATAAGAGGCCTGGAGCTGTTTGCAAAGGAAGAGTGGTCCAAAATTCCGGGTGAGAGGTGTAAGAAGCTTATTGATGGTTAAAGGAAGCGACTGATTTCAGTTATTTTTTTCCAAAGGGTGTGCAACCAAATATTAAGTTAAGGGTGCCAATAATTTTGTCCAGCCCATTTTTGGAGTTTTGTGTGACATTATGTCCAATTTGCTTTTTTCCCTCCCTTTTTTTTTTGTTTTGTTCCAATACACACAAAGGAAATAAACACGTGTATAGCAAAACATGTCTTACTGCAATACTTTTCTGTGAGATATACTTGATTTTCTGGAAATGTCTGGGGTGCCAACAATTTCGACCATGACTGTATATACACGTGATTTTTCTGGTTCAGTAATTCAGAAGAGGAATGTTCTACTTCCACAGAATAACAAATGCTGGCGTTCTTGCCAAATTTGCAACCGCCTGTGAAGATCACTGCTGTTGCAATGGCGTTGCTTCACAAAAGGAAAATCTAAGCAGTTAGAGGGGAAGCTTCTTCTGCCACTGTTTCGATTTTTAACTTTTTGTCGCTGTTGCAAGAATTGTTATTCATTTATTTTTTTTCTTCACGCCATTGTTTGAAACGTAAGCATAAACCTTGTCGATTGCGGAATAACCCTTTTATCTCTCCTGCAAGTTTAGTCTCGTTGGAATGAACTGTACCCGAGTGTGCAGAGATATCCTTTAGTTGTTTAGTGACTTGTAAGCTAAAGTTAACATTTGCTGTGGGCTTATTAGGAGAGAAATATTTTAAATATTTTTTTTTTCCAGTTTACACCTGGTTTTATTTTTTTATAAATCCGCACAATTGCAGCATTATTTTTTTTTTTTTATTTTTTTGCAGATGAGTGACCGTGGAGGTGGAGTGCCCCTCAGGAAGATCGAAAGACTGTTCAACTATATGTATTCCACAGCACCACTTCCAACATTCGAAAACTCTCGTGCTACACCACTGGTTGGTTAATATTTTATTTATGTTTTCAATATCAAAGTGGGAAGAAAACAAAACTTAACTTCTGACCCCCCCCCTCCCCCTCCAACCATTTGTATTTATGTCAAAGCCAGCTTGTGTTGTAATCCTGCTGTGCAGTTACGGCTTCCTTCGAGGATGTAGCAAAGCAAGGAATATAGCACTCAAGCAGTCATGTGCGTAACAGCGGGTGCTCCTGATATGCCTGGAGGAACCTGCTCCTTGGTAAAGCCACAACAAAGAGAAGGGATCAGGCACACCATGTAGGCACATGCAGTGAAACATTGAATCTTTGTTTGTTGGACTGTAACATTCAGACAACTGTGGATGTTGGTCAGCCTTGTAGGGAAAGTAAACCCTGTGCAAGAGCTGCCATAAACCGTGGATGGGAAAGGGGAGCACAGGCTACTATGATCTAGACTAGGGGTCAGCAACCTTGACCCTCCTGATGTTTTGGAACTACATCTTCCATGATGCGCAGCCAATGTAATGAATAGCTGAGTGTCATGGGAGATGTAGTTCCAGAAGATGTGGATGGTCAGGGTTGCTGACCCCTGATCTAGACCACTTAAGGCTTGAGTGTTCATAGTAGCTAGTGTACCTTTATCTGACATTACATTGTGAATAGTCATTGTAGAACTATGTGCGGCTCAGGCGGCGTCTATCAGTTAACCTTATAAGGAACACATCCCAGGGTTGTCTGCATTTGGAAGTACGAAGGCATTGTTTAGCCAAGCGAAGAGAAATGTCTTACACGGTCTCCCTGGATCTAAACATAAACTAGTTTGCTTCTCTGAGCTAAACACACTGCATATCAAATTCCAGTCGTTCTAGATTAGAGGACCGCGGTGACCTTGATGTACATAGAATTCTAACTCTTGTGTCAGGAATACAATCCAGTGCTTCACCACTGCGGTTTACTTGAAGGAAAGTAAAGCCTTTACAGCCTAAAAAGGAATTCGCAGTAAAACAAATGTGTTTGTTTTTTTTCTTTCTTTCAAGTGAAACCAGTGACATTTGAGCCGGTTCCCTTTTTTTTTTTTTTTTTTAAATTAAAAGGTGGATATTAAAGCCTGTTAATATTTCTCCAGCTATTTGGCAAATGTTTTGTATTGCTGGTCAGAGATTCACCTTCCTAAATAAATGATTAAATAAGGGGTGGGACAATATCGTGCTACACACGTAAACACCATTCCAGCATCATAAAATAATAATGAAGTCTCCAGAGGACGCTACAGTGGAAATGTGAATCCAAATAGACTTTAAAGACAGTTAAAGGGCCACTACCACCAAAAAATGAAATGTCCTTATGGTGTTTATTTTATGTTGCTGATCTCTTACATGTGCTTTGTTTTCTCATGTATATGTGTCACTGGGTGCATCCATTGTTTGATCATTTGTGTTGTAAACTGCCCCCCCCCACGGTATCTTTACATCACTTGCTCCTCACTGTGTGCCATGGGCCATAGAATGGAATCTATAGGTGGATCACTGACTCACATCATTTATATTGTGTGGGATGTATTCAAAGGACATCACCAGGGGTAGATTAGAAGTCTTTTGAAGCTCCCTATGTCAGCCTGGAGAAGGTCCTGCAGCCTTCTATAAACATTCCCTCCTCCATCTCAATAATTGTTAAATACTGTAAGATAAAGTGCAGTCACAAAGTAAAGCTTTTGGTAAATGTTGCATCATGGGAAACATTCACAAAATGGAAACAAAATTAAAAATATATTCTTTTTTTTTACATGCAATTACGTCCAAATGCAGCAGAATGTGTTTTATAATCTAGTGACGGCTTATGTTAGTGGTAGTGTCCCTTTAAACAGATCAGTAAGATGTTTACATTTTTTGAGTAACATAGCTGATTTACTATCCCAAAGCTGCATAAATTAATATATCTGAAATGGATAATGGTTTAAGATTAAAAAAACAAACTGAGCGCATGTATTTGGCTTTGAATTGTAATTGCCTACTTCTATGGATGGTGCGTGGCTTTCCTCTTATATCTGCCATAAGATCGCACCAAATGTGATGATAAATGTCAAAACAATAATGCACGCTACACTTTTTAGATTATAAAACCGAACACTTATTTATTTTTGTGTTGTTCAGGCCGGGTTTGGATATGGCTTGCCGATATCCCGTCTATACGCTCAGTATTTTCAAGGTGATTTGAAGTTGTATTCTTTGGAGGGTTACGGGACGGATGCTGCTATCTATATCAAGGTATGTAGTTACTGGCTGGTTATACAGATCTAGAAGTATGGAGGAGCAGGGCTGTCAAACTCTGAAAGCATCAAAGAGCAAAAGAATCATGGGAGTTGTAGTTCAGTAGAGGGGCCAAAGTGTTTTGGAGGCTGGGGTTGGACAGCCGTTTTAAACCTTATGGACATAGGTTGGGGTGATCATATAAATACGCTTTAAATTCAAAGCATGGAAATGAGTTGTGGAGTAGCTCTACAAATCTTCACGTCCGCTTTCTGTACTTGATGCAGATAGGATCGTGATCTGAAATTCAAATCTTGTGGGATCATTTTTTTATTTTTTTTTTAAATCTATGCCCCCACTAATCCAGTTTAACCCCTTCACTTTCCGAGCCATTTCACGGCTTAATACAAAAAATAATTATTTTTTTTATTTACTTTAAACATGGTCATGTTTGGTATCATTGGAAAGGGCATGACCCTGCTAGCTGAAAACAGTCGGGAGATATCATCAGGGTTCAAAGGAACCCTTATCTTTCCTTAGGAGTCAATGAGGACGTTCCCCACACGTCCTCAGCAGTGAAAGGTAGGGTTGCACTGATACCGATACTAGCGATCAGATGGTCCCACGTGGTTGCGGCTGGGAACCTTCCAAGGAGAGCACGCACGCGAAGACTTTCCCGGTGTCGCTAAAGGAAGGTAAGTATGAGTGGAGAGCTCCAGGTTAGCTGGGGGGACATTATCCATGAGCTGGGGGCAAATCCATGAGCGGAGGGGGGTTCATTATTCACGAGCTGTGGGGCATTATCCATGAGACCTGGGGGCTTTATGAGGTCTGTTCTTATTGGAAAGCGGTCACATGACATAAGTATCGGTACTCGGTATCGGTGAGTACTTGAACAAAAGTATCGGTACTCGGTCTTAAAGTGGTATCGGTGCATCCCTAGTGAAAGGGTTAACTACGTGATTTAATGTTCAGCAAGTACGTGCACAAGAATTTAGAGCTGCAATAAACACTTGATAAAGTGGATTAATTTAACCACTTTTTGAGAAAACATGTTACATTAACTACACAAACAAACCATGAACACTTCACCAAATTCCAAGTGCAGCACTTTAATCATTCTGTCCATAAACCCTTATTTGACAGAGGGGTGCCATCTGCTGGCGTAAATCTGCTGGGACTTGGTGTTCCCAGCTGGTCAATCCATTCCAGCACATCAGCTGACACGTCCAAGGTGTTGAAAGGTCAGGGGCATGGGGCGGAGCACACTTGCAAACCAATTTTGTCTGCACCAGATTGGGTTGGCTTGATCTAAGGCTCCTGCAGGAGCTATTGAAGATGTTAACACCATCACGGTAATGAAGAAGTTTGATCATGAGCTTCTAGTTCTAAAATACCATAGAGTTGAGCTGAAGAGCTGGCTTCAGATCATTCTGTAACATTAGTTGAAGAGCTTATGTTAAATTTATTAATCCAAGAAAATGTGGTGGATTCAGCGCTTCGTTCACATAAAGGTTGGAGAGGAACTGTATTGGTTCGTCACCTTCGGGTAGCCTCTCACCAATATCACTCATAAAATAAATACACATGGTAAAATAAAATCTAAAGTACCAGGATATTTGTGAGAGGCTACCAGAAGGTGACTACCACTTGGGCCAAGGAGACGAATCAATACAGAGGATCCTCTCCAACCTTTTATGTGAAAGCGATGAGTCCACCACATTTTCTTGGATTTTTCATTTATCTATGGTGGCTTGGTATACCATTGCGTATCAGCGGCTGGATTAATTTTATCTGTGAATCTTACTCATCTGCACATAAGATTGTGACATTCTGTACTACCACTAGGTGGCGCCAGTAATACATATTAATTTGTGTTATACATGCAGTATTTACTTATTTTGCTTTACACCAACAGGCTGTGACGACAGAGTCCATAGAGAAGCTTCCTGTCTATAATCAATCTGCTTTGAAACACTATCAAACAAACCAGGAGGCTGGGGATTGGTGTGTGCCAAGCAGCGAGCCCAAAGACATGACCACCTACCGCCGCAAATGAATCTCTTGTTCTGAACCAGATATACCGTTCAGGTGCAATTTTGAACCTGGTGCGTTCTTCACTTCGTCTCAGATATGACCTACAGAGTACAAAGGGACACTGAACCACAATATGCCAGTTTATTCTAAAAGAGTACCTTTTTTTTTTTTTTATGCTGTCTGATGCAGCATCACTCCAGTCTGCTCTTTGGGGCGATTTTATAAAAAAAATACTGCTTCCCTCAGCTTGCTGGGAAAAAACCTATTAAAGTTTTGTGGTTTAATTTTTTTATGTATAGGTATCTGTATATATGGATATGTAATTGTGTGAACTGGTTCATTGGAAACCTTTGTTCCAAATCTCTAAAGTTGCTTTTATTTTGTTCCATTTGAGGGCCAGTCCTTTTCCCATATTATTTGCTTTTTTTTTTTCGCATGTCCAGATTGTTTTATTTTTTGCTGCTTTTTTAAATCGTTAAACGTGGCAATGTCCTACCAATGTTAGGAGAATGTATGCAATATATTTATTAGAGGGTTATTAACCAAGCTGTGAATTGGTAATAAATTTTAATTTGAAATGGAATCTGGGTTTTTATTTATTTAAGTGTTTGGCATACAACTGTAGAATTCCCTTAATTATCTCCAATTTGTTCTTGGTGAATAACTTGGAGTCTTGATTCGGCAATTATGATTCACATGGAAACCTTTTTTAGACTTTTTTTTTTTTTTTTTTTTACCTCTTGTCACAAAATACCCATCATGTTTGGTTAAAGGAAATGGTATAGAAAAGTCCCATTTTTACTTGTTGTTTAATGTGAAATGTATTTTTTTTTTTATTTGAAACTGTTATGGAGTAAATCTATTTTTAAGCTACCATTCGTGTTTTGTTTTATTTTGGAAATCATTCTGTTTCACTGTTGGGTTCTGCTGATTTTTATGTTAGTTTCTATATAAATATCTTGTGTAAGCGATAAAGGTTCCCAATCCAGTAGCTGCTAATGTCTATTGAAGGGAAATTGTCAACGCTCTAGCTGTAGTTGTCCTGGGGGAGGTGGGTGGAACATGGCATAGTGTTCACTAAATTAGACTGGAGGGGGTTGTTAATTCAGTAAAGCATCTTATCCATTTGTGGGGTTAGTTGCAGAAACTCCTAATTTCTGAATGTATTATCTTGTAACAGGTTTTCGTGTACCGTTGAATGGAAACCTCTACTGCTCCCAGTAAAAAGATGTGAGTTGGCACAGAATTATTTTTGGGCCATATCCATGTTGAAGTTGAAGCCTGTACTCGCCACCAATGAAAAGCCAAGGGTGTGATCTTTCTATTCTGTTTTTTTTTTGGAGAGCTGTTAAACACTAGCAGTTATGTCTTGCAATGGCTAAAAAAAAGTGCCAAGTGAAGTCCTTGAGGGCAGGGCTCAGCAACCTTGGCCTTCCAGATGTTTTGGACATACGGTTCCCATAAAGTATTGCCAATGTAATGAGTAGCTGGACATCATGGGAGATTTAGTTCTACAGCATCTGGGGGTTCAAGTTTGCTGATCCCTATTCTGTTTTTTTTTCTTTAAGTTTGAATTGTTAAAGAAATACAATGTTCTTGAACCCAGGACATACCTGAATAGGAGAGACATCTCAATGTATCCTTCCTGGTAAAATACATTTTTTTTTAAATAAAGTTCCAGGAAAACACACTCTTAGCACTGCAAAAATTGGACCTAATGCTGTGCAAGTAGACACTGGTAAACTGATTTTGTTTGGGTGCCTAGAGTAATCTTGCATTTGAATTAATCTAACATCTGATTACTAAAACTAGGTTTCCCAGTTACATCTTGTTCATTAGTTTCTCAGTTCAGGCTCAGAAAGCAGAAATGATCAACAGCTAAAAGTTAAAGCCAGGAAATGATTTAATTATGAACAAGGTTACAGGTCAACGTGTTGACCTTTTAGGTGTAAAATGATAAAGTACATTCTACTGGTGTAAGGCACTAATGGTTACAGGAAATCCAGTAACCGGTAGTGCCAATGGAATCTGCGTCCTGTGGACTTAGACTGCATTCAGTAGTTACTAAATGCTATTTATACCTATTACAAAAGGGACCAGAAAACGTTTACTAAAAGGATGTAAAATATATTTTTGCACTGATACAGTATCAGGTGCAGTTACAGGAGGGCTGAAGCAGAATGTTCTAACAGCATTCTACCAGGTTCCTCTGCTGGCTGTGTTCCAGCAAGCAGCCGCTGGCATACGCAAGTCTTAAAGCTTGGGAGATCTGTATGTGTGAGAGCATGGTCCTAGCAGAGCAGCCTTACAACTTAGAGGGTTGCGTTCAAGCAACCGGCCGCTGGCATCTGGGAGCCTGGCAGGAATGCTCTTAAATCTCAAACGCTCAATACTGCATTCTGCCAGCTCGCCAGAGTGTCGGTGTAGGCCTGTGCAGTGTATGCAAGGGGTGCCTGGCTTTAACTTTCAATACCTGGCCTGTCCAATTTATGTACTGTTTCATTAAAATCTTTATCGATATCGGCGAGTATCTGGGGAAAATCTGTGCATCAAGTTCTCACTGTTCTTTTCCTCCACTCTCTTTACAAGAGTGAACTAGTTTACTCAGACAAATATGTTAGGCTTTAAATTTTATGAAATTTAAAATGTAGAGCACCGCAGAATAGTTAGCAACAACTGGTAGGACCGAAATGCTAGGTAAGTGCACAGAACCTGTGGTGCAGACAGGAACATTAACATGTCAAACCACAGCCTAAAAGAAGTGGTGTGGATTTACAATGTTTGTTTTTTTTATACACATCTGGACATGACGTTACAAGTATTTATAAAGCGTCAACAAATTCCTTGGCATTGTACAATGGGAGAAACAGAATAACAAATACACATACTCGTTACACACACAACAGATTGTAAGCTCGAGCCGGGTCCTACCTCCTAAGAGAGGTGACCCATTAGGTGAGGGCGGAATGGGAAGAGGAACAGGAAATGACAGTGGGGAGATCATGGTGTGAGTCTACAGGCTTCTCTAAAATGTGTTTTCAGAGACTTTTTGAAGGACTAGAGACTGGGTGAGTCTAATGATGCGGTGGAGGGAGTTCCATAGAAAGTTTATCTACTTTGAAGTAAGTAAATTACTTCCTTTGAGTTTACGCTTCAATGGCCATTAAGCAAATAAAACCTGACAGTGTTTTGTTGCACATGGAAATAAAAAAAAGTAATCTGCGCTCGTTTTATACATGAACTGGGTTGCTACTCCTGGCTGTTGCTGCTGCTCTGAGGACAGGCGCGACACCATTTTCTGTGTGTATAGCAAAACAACCACACACAGTCTTAAAAAAAGGTACATAATTTTCACTGTGTAAAGTGGCACTCAGAGCCACAATACATTATACCAGGCCACAAACATAGAAGCCCATAATGGTGTATTGTGGCTCTGAATTTTCACTGTGTAAAGAGGCACTATTTGAAGGTTCATTTCTGACCTATATGTACCTTTTAAGACTGTGTGGTGGTTTCTTTTGAGATGTGTTTATTTTCCTTCAAAGACTGGGCTGTGGGCTTTACCTAATTCTATGATTATATTTGGCACCATGTCCCTGCCAGTTAGGGGAGTGTGGAAGTAGTCTTACTCTTCCTACAGTGTTTCCCTGAAAATAAGTCGTGTGATTTTTTGGGGGTAGGTCTTAGATTTTAATTTTTAATGTGCAACATATTTACTGCATGTAAAAAATACAATGTATTTAAATCTCTTGTGGAGATAATGTGGCTGAGGGTTGTGTAGGTGGCTTCCAGACCATCAAGTCTATCATGGATGATCTATAGGCCACTTCTTTATTGTAGCTTGTGCCATAGTTTTCAGCAGATAATTACCACTAAATTACGCAAGGTATTAAAGGCAATAAGCAACTTTTTTGCAAGACAGACACATCCATCCGCTAAAACCTATGCCTGTATGAGGCTCTGTCTGTCCATCTCTATCCCCCGAATGCTTACGCTTCCTCCCCTGCCACCGCCCCCACGGACACTTGCTTCATCCCACCCTGCAGCAATACGGATTGAATGTTCAGCTCTGTAGGATAGGAGCCGGTGCTAGAGGAAGCATTGGCTTATGCAGCTCTGCTGCTGCCTCACTTTCTCTGGCGCCGTTATTGCTCCCCTGCACAGCCGGTAATGCTGCCTCTGGCGCCAGCAAGTCTCCCCCTCGGATCCTCAAGTTGGTCTCAACTAGGTCTTATATTTTTAGTAGATAGCAAAAACCCACTAGGTCCTATTTTCCGGGTGTATTTAAAGTTTATATCAGTTTGAGCAATAAGGAGTGTCCTGGGTGGGGCCAGTCTGGATATCTGGGTGAGAGCCAGATCCCTGGTGGTGTCTCGTGTCAGAGCCTGAGAATTGAGTGGAGAGTTACGGCGATTCCCCACTAAAGATCTGAGCGACACCTGAAATCCAGCTATCTAGTATTCGACAGATCTGGAATATTACTGGAGTGGTAATATTTATTACTCCAAACAGTAAATATTTTAAAGAATGTAATAGGATGTACGGGGGTTTATACCAGGATTGGGTTTCAGAGCCGGCTATGCGGTCAAGCTACCCAAGGAGCTGCAGTTGGAGGCTGCTTGACTGGTACCAACACATGGAACAGAAGAAGAAACCAGCAGCTTTGTGTGTTAATGTGGTTTAACTAATCCGTGTCAATGGGGATAACACAAATGACCCCCTTATTAAGCTTGGTAACTATATTCTGCTCCTAGAAGGGGTGGTTTGAAAATTTGGTGCATGATGGTAGCTTGGTATCTGCATACGGAAGCTCACATGTAAAAAACATATCCAGGCAACCAGAAAATAAACTGGCATGGGTGCCTGAGGGCAGGAATACAGGAATGGCCTCTAGATCAGGGGTCAGCAACGCAGCACCCCCCCTCCCCCTCTAGATGTTCTGGACTTGTGTGAGTGGCTAAACATCATGGGAGATTTAATTCCAGAATATCTGGGAGGGCCAAGGTTGCCGACTTTTACCTAGGCCCTAGAGGCACAAGGAACAGGTTTTACAGACAATAGAAATGTTACCACTAATACACATCTTTCAGCATAAACTGGAAAAAAAAAACCTTACAAAAACAGCAGCTTGGAAAATTGTTCAGTTTTATTATTATAAAACTTTTTCTTTACAAAAATCTATGTCCTTTCTTGATTTGTTAAATCGGGGGCTACATGTAGCACAGGCAAAGTGTGGAAGGAGAAAATTGGTCCACAATAAAAAGATACAAAAGCCCTCCACATACATGTTATCTTAATCTGCATCCACAAAACACTTGCGTCCGTTAATTTTTTTTTCTTTATACATTTCACAACTAGACTTGCCCTGTACCTAAACACCCCGTATATATATATATATGTGCTCTTGCGCTAGAAACGAAGGCTAGATTAGGACTGCTGTGCTTTTTTTCAACTCTTAAGAGATCTAGAAATTTGTTCTCTAGAAATACTAGCAGTACAAAAAAAAAAAAAAAAAAAATACATCTGCGTGTCACCATCTTTATAGCAAAAAAAGGTACATGGTCAGATGTACTCTCTGCACATGTAATAAAAATATGGATATTCACAAAACACTGTCTCCCTCTAGTGGCAAATCGTTTTACTGCACAGCTTTGAACTGTAAATCAAAGTACAAACAATTTACATCATGAGTCTTCAAACCATAAAACAACAGTTTTACTATAAGCCCTTTCATTCCCAGAGCTGTATAATGCATGTCTATTACAATCACACGTTCCTGATGCATCAATTGATAGTGGTTGTTAAATTACCAAAGGTTAAAACACAGTAGAAAGGGGGGGGGGGGCACATACAATTCCCATATACTTTGCACCACACATTATCTCACATCAGTCTTGCTGTAGAGGCGTACCACAGAAACTGGATTTTGTTCCCTCGTATGTACCATCAAAATAATCAATTTTATAAAATGCAATTAGTCCCATAAAGTATTGAATTACACTGCTGCAGCTCGACAGAGACCCAATAGAAAGGCGTCTTGGTCCCTTCAAAAAAGAATAAAACACATAGTGTATCAATCTAAGGGAATCCACGATAAAGTGCCCGGAAAGGGAAGGCAACAGCATAGATAAGAGATTAAGGCCCCCTCCAAAAAAAAAAAAAAAAACGCAAACACTAAACTGGCAGAACAGTACAAGCTTAGGCTAAAGCAATGCAGGGCTGAGAAAATGTGCATTTCTCCAAATGTCATAGCCTTCTCCTGATCTTGCTTTACCCTGTAACAAGGAATGAAGTGTAAGACTGTCTTCGCAACTGTGTCAATCTATGGGAGGATTACGCCCAAATAGCAGAATGATGGTTTCTATGATGCTCAACCAACCAAAGACACAGGAGTGGGGCGGGGGACCTCTGCATTGGGGTTTAAAGACAAATATGCCAACTTGTTAATGCAGAACATTGTGAAGAACTGTCCTGCTCACATGGGATTATAGGCGGGGAAAAAAATAAAAAAAAGGATTGAGATCTCTACCACCCACATGGTTAGTTTAAAATGAAACAAAGTTCCCTTCGCAGCGTCTCCAATACGGATTCCTGTGTCAATGATGGAATATTTCAGAACATTTTGAAAACGATCCCACATAGGAAGGAAGAATGTTTTCTTTAACAAAAAAGTGATTATGCGGGCAAGTGGTCAGGCTACAGACTAGGACTTTGCAAAGCGGATTCACAAAATAAAATTAGGAAGGGGGAAAAAAAAAAAAGCTCACTATAGTGACAGAAGTATAACCAGTGTTGTCAAAAGAAATGAGGGGTGAAAAATTCTACTGATCCTTTTGTGCCAATGTTCATTGAACAATCAAGCCACGTTACAGAGTGGTTGAGCAACATGGTTTTAAGAGATTTTGTTCAGGAGACAAGTCTAGACACTGACAGGTCATATTTTACATATTCAGTACAAAATATAGTTACTACATTTAAAAATACTATTAAAATATGATCCTTGAAGATAACTATATATCTCTTTTGGTAGCAGATGCTATAGGAATACGACAATATAAATGTTAAAGTTTAGTGGTGATTAATCGTACATGTATACACAAAAAGGCATTGTGTGGAGAGGTCTTAGCAGTTTGATTCAACGACGGCTGTCACTTTGCCGCCTCGTTTTTGTATCTCTTTCTTAGAAATCCTCTCCTTTTGTTTTTCCAGTTTTTCCTGCGCTCGTTTAATCTCCTTTATTTTCTTCTTGATGGTAGCTCGATCTGTGTGACTTGAAACGCCCAGCGCCTTAGAAGATACAAGAGGGAAAAAAAAAAAATCAACATGTAGTCTAACATACTGCTCCCAAGTTATAAATATTTATGGAAAGATTTGTACCATTACAAGAATAAAATAAAATATTAGACAAAATAGCACGGCTCACTGGCTTCAGGTAGTTGGACATTCCCACTTTCCCCTGTAGGGCTAGATTTTTACAAAATTTATTTACTACAACCATCCTCGTTATCTCTTAACGTAGGTTTATGCACCAGAGTATAAAATAAAACGGCAAATTTAAGCAAGCCGAGAACCCCCAACAAAATAACATTTTAAGAAGAGTCCAAGTGGAACATTGAATCAGAGCACATACTGCAGAATTTAAATGTCAATCTCCTGGCAGTGCTGTAATGGTTATCTCTTGGCTGCCAGAGTCAGAGTGTGGAGCACATGGGTGTCCCTTTGGGGTTGAAATGTTGCCACGGTCCACATTTGTTGCAATAGAATACTACGCCTTTTAAAAATCTTTGTGTGACACGACCATTATTGCTGGATCTCCACTCTCAGATGTCCTCTTCCCAGATGCTGCAGGGACGTGAGGAACAGCAAAAGTTTGACAGGGAATAACATTCTTTATTGAGCATGTTTTGCAGACCTAGAATTAACCATATAACAGTTGTGCACTCCTAGGTTTAGCCAGTTCATGATCAAATGGGTGCTCCTGGGACATTGAGCGGCCAAAGAAAACTACAGATGAAATTAAATAAGATGTAGGAACCCAACGCTCCCAAAACGTAAAAAAAGGATCAGTTTACTGGGCTAGCAGCAATGTTTTGGCTTTTGCATCAGCTGATACTGAGCTTGATAAAGGCTGTTTGCATCAGCCGAAATATTGCCGCGAGCCCAATAAAACGGTTATTGGTTTTTATAGATTGGAGTACTGGGTTCCTGCAGCTTTCAATTGAAGCAAAAAAAAAAAAAACTGATAGAAACAAAGACCGTGATTCCCTGTCAGATGAGCCCAAATTGTTTTGGGCTTAACCGACCCACATTAAGGCTAAGGTCAGACGAGCGTCATTTGAGAGCGGAAGGAACGTCCGTCCGTGAGAGTGGACGTTCCTTCCACTCGATGCCTGTCTGGCCACCTCGCTGAGAGCACTTTGCAGCCCCGTCAACGCGTGTCCTAGCGCATCGACGGGGAGGCTTTGATAACAGATGCTTGTTGCCCGCGCATTTCGTGTGCACGCACAAGCGTGTGACCGGCCCTGTTGCAGCTTCAGCACGTCAGCACGGGCGCACATAGTGCGCTCGTCTGACGCGGCCCCAAACCTGTAAGGTCTATTAAAACTAACTTTCTAGTAAAATTTATATTTCTTTGGCCCGGTAATATTATTTATACACTTGTAATAAATAAGTGCAAGACCAAAACGGGAATACATTGGATCTGACAAACGACACCGATATTGTAGAGGAGAGTTTCTCAACGCTGGTCCTCAGGGCCCACTACCAGGCCAGGTTTTCCTTGTAACTGAAGCACAGCACAGGTGATAGGATTTGCTGCTCACTGATTGCAGGATTCAGTCTGCATTTCCAAGGGAATCCTTAAAATCTGGCTTGTTAGGGGTACTTCAGGACCGGAGTTGAGAAACACTGGTGTAGTGTTTGGCGCTTAGCGCTAGGATAGTCTGCCACCTCGCTATAATAATACATTACAGCTAGTAGTATATTCACCAGTAGGTGGTGCCATGACACACAGCTTGTGTGTTTTATTCTGCCTCAACAACATTACATGTTGGGATTGATCTCCTAGATGTTACTTGACCCAATAATATAGAAAACCCACATTAGAGTTCAGATTGCATCATGCACATATCTACACCATAATATGAAAAGTTGAAAGGGTCTACCCACGAAGGTCTTGAGTTGCTGCAAAGTAGTGCAACAAAGCTTTTATAGCTAAATTGCACTTGTCAACATCAATTTGGGTAATTGATAATCAGGAAAGACCAAAACTTTTTGATACATACCTTCAATCGATCGCTGTCAAGCAACATTAGCTGCTGTCCATCGATGTTCTTGGTTGTGAACTCTGTGATATATTGCTCCATGTTCATTCCTATCAGCCAGTGGCATACTTGCTGAGCGGTCCAGTCACATACAGGCCTACTATGCCACTGATTCTGTTTCCCGGTTGTGCTGTTATCGTCGTCCAGTGCCTGCAATGGGAACACAAGTTAGTATATATATATATATATATATATAAAGCTAGGATGGGGGGGGGGGTCTACAGAAGCTATAATCGCAAATATTAAACCAAATGAAGTAACCCATGGAATGTCACGCACATGTCTCGATTATGAGCGGCCACGATTATTTGGCTGTTCTCATAATAGCGCAATATTACTGAAAACAGGATGGGAAGTACATGCGAGTTAAATAATACACCAGACAGGGTAAAAAAAACATGAACGACTTTGAATATTCTGACAGATAAGGCTGGGGTCAATAGAGAACAACACACGGAGTACGTGCACACTTTTTCAAGCACGGGCAACGCATGTTGCAACAGACGCCAAAACGGCATCAACGTATGTAGAGAAACCCCTGCATACAGCTTTTTTTTTTCCTCTTTTTCTCAACATCAGTCAAAACTGATACAATGTAACCACAATCTCGTCCATTATAAAGTGCATCCGTTACTGTGTGCAATCAGTGCGTTCGTCTGACCCCAGCCCAACATAGTTTGGAAAACCAGAAATACTCTAATCCACCTTGATCAACAATGCCCACATTTCTCCATCTTTGTTTTTACAGTTGACCCTTAAAACGTAGACAAAACCTTAAGCAGGTTTCTAATTGCACTAAATAAGTGGGAAGCAACCTTTCTGGAGTCCACAATACAACACAACATCGCCTTTGAGTTACAAGCTGTTTGAACATCGTATGCTTTAAATCATGCCTGAATATTCCTGGTATATCCCCCCTCCCCCCCGCTAAAAAGTCATCCATGCAGCCTTTTGTGAACACATCTATTGAATCAAATAACGTTCCTGGGCAGGGGTCCACATACAGTTTTACCGTTTGCATACAAGATATTCTACTCTGTAATGGCACCAACCTATTTGAACACAGTACCTCTGTGTACAAATTGAAATAAAAAAGGTAAAACATAGTATTAACCACTGAATAGACCCGATTTAATTCTGCAGGATTAGAAAACCGGTCTCAAAGGCCAAGAGACTCCGTTAAAGCAAGAGACAAATCAATCTACACACAACACAGCAAGCTTTACATGGAAAAACGTATCATCAGCAATTAATGTTCTTAAAGAATCTCTTCCAGCAGGAGTCGGCAATATTGGCCCTACAGAGGATTTCAAACTACATCCCATGATGCTCAGCTTCTCGTTACAGTGGCAGAGCATCGAAGGAAATCTAGTTCAAAAACATTTGGAGGGTCATGTTGGTTGACCGCTGTCTAAGGCAAATGGAAATAAGACATTTAAGCCAGTGGGGGGGGGGGGGGGGGAACAACCCACCAAACTGAAACCTTTCAAGGCCAATGACATTCCACGCGGTATATCATCATACAAGTGCGGAAAGATCTTTGTTAGCATGACTATTTAATATCATCCCATGGCCATTTAAATTATAAGAGTGCCTCCTAACCAGTGGGTGCACCAGAAGGCCGATCCAACCCTTCCCAGGTTTTGGTCAGGAATGTACACTTTGTGAGCCACTGGCTTGGCTTCATGCTCAAGCATGTGTCCCGTCGCCTGTGTGCTTTAACACTGTTACAGGAAGAAACCGCTGCTGCCAGATTCGGTCCAGCTCCTGAGGGAGCCTGGCATTGTAATAAAGGGCATATTCCTGGCATGAGAGTATTACAATAGTGGCAGTTCAGAGGGGAGAGAGGGGGGGGTATTTCAAGATTTAACCTCTCCATTACCTGTTTTAACCCTAGAGAGTCCCTTTAACTGCACAAAGAGGGAATCACAACTCCGCTCCCCCTTGTACAGTTAAACCAACAATGGCAGCTTCTCAAATGGTAACTTGATGCAACCTTAGATCAGTGTTTGCAGATGACACAAAGCTAGGAAAGGTGATAAAATGTGAGCATGATGTTACTTCCATGCAGATGGATTTAGATAGATGAAATTTAATGTAGATAAATGCAAGGTTATGCACTTTGGAGTGAAGAACACACAAGCAATTTATAGCCTAAATGGTACGGAGTTAGGGAAATCAAAGCAGGAGAAGGATTTGGGAATAATCATAGACTTCAAACAAAGTAACAATATCCAATGTCAAACAGCAGCGGGCAAGGCCAGCAAAGTATTGGCATTGAAAGGGGGATTCACTCTCGGGATGAAAACCTAATTCTGCCCCTTTATAAATTAATGGTAAAACACACCTTGAATATGCCGTGCGATTTTGGGCACCTGCTTTAAGACACAATATTATAGTGCTAGAAAAAGTGCAGAGACGGCAAATAAATTAATAAGGGGAATGGAAGGTTTAACCTGCCTGACGGTTTTCCCGTGTCTCGGGGCTAAATTTCACTGCTGAGAGCGGTAACTCCGAGACACACTCGGGCTGTATACATTGCCTCGCCCTGCGCTGCCTCGCTGATCCCCGCAGTCTCCTCCGGCGATCACGACCTCATACTTCCTGGTTTCCTTCTCGCGAGGATGGAACCAGGAAGTATGAGGGTCGCAATCACCGGAGGAGGCTGAGAGGACCAGCGAGGGAGCAGAGAGAGGTGATATCCAGCAACATCCCGAGTGTTGCTCAGCGTTACTGCTTCCAGCATAGAAGTTTAACCCCGAGCAACACTCAGAGTGCTTTTTGACATGAAAATGTCAAAAAACAGACCGCCAGGGAGGTTAAGTTATGAGAAAAGGCTAACAAGCTTAAATCTGTTTTAGTTTAGAGAAACGGCACCTTAGAGGGCATCTGATAACCTTATATAAATATACACGGGGCCATTATAAACCATTGTCTGGAAACCTATTCATTAACAGGACACGAGGTCATCCATTTAGACTGGACTAAAGGAAATTCAGCCTAAAGCATAGGATTTTTTTTTTTTTTTTTTTTTTTACAGGGAGAACTATACAGCTATGGAAAGCTCTTGCCTGTTGAGGTGGTTTGTACAGACTATTAAAAGCTGCTTTATCCAAGAAGAAATCTAACCCTATCTGGGGTCAGGAAGAACTTTTTTTCCCCAGCGTGTTTCATTTTGTCAAGCGCTTCAGACTGTTTTTATTTTTTGCCTTCTTTTGGATCAACAGCAGGTGCTGTGTGAAGAGCTGAACTCGATGGAAGCACATCTTTTTTTCGGCCTATTTAACTCTGTTGTTAAGTGCAGTGAGCCGCATCAGAAGAGGTTCGTCATCAGAAATGGACCACTGAGAGATTTCACAGTCCTGCAAACCCCATTTAGACACATAAATAAGATTATGTAAGGAGGTCAAAACATTGTCCTCCTAAATCCACTTGTATCTGGATGACCATCTTTACAACAGGGTTGGAAACCACAGATTTAGGGAAGATTGCAGGGGGGGGGGGGGGGGAGGATTCCCAGACTTTTCAAACGACTTCTAACCATGGGACCATTTACGCAAATAAAAAAGGTATTTCTGAACAGGACTGAACTATCTTCCAACATTTGTAATGGCATGCAGGTTTGCAGTTATAAAATATACATGTCCTCTAGTTCAGATTTAAAGGGGTGAAAATGGGGAAAAAAGCAAAGGGGTTGATTATGAATTATTTATTAACCCCACCCCAAATTCCCCTCCCTTTTTGCCTACCATGAAAAATTCACCTTCATGTGGCAGACTCCCCTGGCACTTTTCCAGCTATTGATTTATACAAAAATTACCAAATTTTCCTACTTCCTATGACGGAAAGTTTGGATTTTAATAAGGACTCGGAGGCGAGTATTTGCAATCCCTTTCTTTATTGCACCCACAGCAGTAAAGAACAGTGACAATAAAGAACAAGAAAAAAACATAAAACAAGACCCCAACGTGGGGTACACTCCCAGTCTGTAAGCCCCGCCCCCAAGTCTATAAATGGTCTGGGCTGGAGCAGTCACACCCTCTTTCTTCATGCGACTAACGGAACGATGCCCAGGAACAACAGGAACCAAGTCCAGGGCGCACGTCAAGTCCACACGAAGGTCCATTCCATAGGAACTCACATGGCTGTAAAAAAACACATAACACAAAGCCAAGTATTAAGAAGAGCAGGCAGGAAAACATCAATACCCATCCCAAAATATGAGGAACAGAATCAAATGAAATCATGCGCTGCGCCCCTCCACAGCAAAAACCCAGCCGGTCGAGAACACACACCCCCAGGGCGGGAGAGGCGGGAAATACTCGCCTCCGAGTCCTTATTAGAATCCAAACTTTCCGTCATAGGAAGTAGGAAAATTTGGTAATTTTAAGGCAGGCTCGGAGGCTTCATATTTGCACGTTCAACGCATCAGTGCCTGAGACCAATACGAGACCGGTTTAAAGTAAAAGGTACGAAAAGTAGACTCTCGCGACCAATCTGCAGACTTCATAATGTCCTCCAGGCGGCAACCAGCTAGGAAAGCATTAGAAGCCGCTGCGCTACGAATAGAATGTGCACCAAAAAGAGAAACATCCACCCCAGCAAGATCTAACAACCAACGAGCCCACCTTGCCAGTGTAGGTGAACTAACAGGGTTATGCGGAGCACAAAAGGAAATAAACAGCGGAGACACAGGGAGAGAACGAAAAGTCAAAGTGCGACTCTCATACTCCCTAAGGCAAAGTACAGGGCATAAATCCGGGACCCCCGGGTATGCCGGAAAAAACACTGTACGTATTGCGGTCTTAGTCCACCGGGACACATCAAAACAAACCCCCTCCGGGAGAAAAGATCGTGCCCCAAAATCCAGCGGTCGGACATCGCCAACCCGTTTACAGGAGATCAAACACAGCAACACCAGCAACTTCGCAGACAACTGACGTAAGGAAAGGGAAGCATTACCCGGCCAAGAGCGAAGAAAATTCAGAACAACGGAAACCTCCCACGTTGAGGAATAACGTGGAGCAGGAGGCCGAGATAAACGCACCCCTTTAAGGAGGCGACACACTAACAGATGTCGACCCAGTGGGGAACTATCGAAACCACGGTGACCTGCAGACAATGCGGAACGGTAAACATTGATAGTACGAAACGCCAATCCTGAATCAAAAAGAGATGACAAGAAATCCAAAACTGACCCTAGAGGGGCAGAAGTGGAATCCTCACCCCGTCGCAGACACCAACTGTGCCAAGCTGACCAGGCAGAGCGATAGGCCCCCTTCGTACCTGGGGCCCAAGCTTGCTGCAGCAATTCCTCAGTTCTAGCCGAAATGCCCGTGGCCCGCCAGGAAAACCGGAAATCAACCAAACCACGAGGGACAACCGCCCCTCCCGTAACAACGGGTGAGGAAGGGCTGTCCGGCCCCAAAAGTAGGGAGGACGAGTGCGGAATCAACCTGGGCGGAGCCAGAGATAGTTCCAATAGTAGAGGAAACCACGGTTGGGTCCGCCATAGCGGTGTCACCAACACCAGTTCCGACCCCGTGTCGCAGAGACTCCTCAAAACTCGCAACAACAGCTGAAACGGAGGGAAGGCAAAGAGACGACCCTCCGGCCAGCTCTGAACAAAGGGGTCCGTGCCTAATGCCTCCGGATCCGGGCGCCAACTGTAAAACTCCGTCAACTGACGATTCAGCCTGGAAGCAAAAAGATCCATCCTGAGAGCATTCCAACGAGACCAATCCGTCAACCACCACTCCAGATCCCTCCTCGCGTCGGAGAGGGGAACCTTGCGGGAGTAGTCCATCACCGAACGGAGAAAATGGGCCTTCAATCTCTGGAGGGCCCTGTAATGAAGAGGAGCCGGGAGAACCGCCAGTTGAGTCGCTGCCAGGAGACCGATCACCCTCGCCAGCTCCCTTAGCGTGAGGGGACCCGCAAGAGTGACCGAACTTCCTTGCGAATGGAACGGACCTTGGAAGGGGGAACACTGAGTGTCATGTCGTGTGAATCCAGCAGAAAACCTAGAAACTCCAAGCCCCGAGTGGGTACCAACAGAGACTTCTCCTCGTTTATCAGGAAACCCAAATCCTGTAAGAGCGAGATTGTCCATGACAAATGGAGAAGAGTTTCCGCGGAATCTGACATCAATAGAATGTCGTCTAAGTAAATGACGAGGCGTACGCCCCGTATACGCAGAGAATCCACGATCGGTTTCATGAGCTTCGTGAAGCACCACGTAGCGGATGAAAGGCCGAACGTTAGGCATGTGAAGCGCCACATGCGGTCGCGCCAGGGGAAACAAAGGAAATCTTTGGACGCTGGAGCCATGGGGACCGAAAGGTACGCATCTTTCAAATCCAGCTTGACCAACCAATCGTTCTCGTGTAGCGTATCCCTGAGAGTATGAAAGCCCTCCATCTGAAAATGACGATACGTCACCCACACATTGAGATTCTTGAGATTTATAATCGGGCGCATTCCGCCCCCTTTTTTGGCCACCAAAAACAAATTGCTCACGAACTTGGGGGAATCCCAAGCGACCTCTTCGATAGCCCCTTTCAATGCCAGAGCCATGACCTCTTCCTGAACCAAGAGTTCTTGGTCAACGGAAAGGTGTAGAGGTTGGGGGGTTTTTGACTCGTAAGGAGGGGTAGACTCGAATTCTATTTTGAATCCCCCCACAGTATGGAGGACCCAAGGATCCGATGTTAAAACCTCCCAACTCTTGAGAAAACAACAGATGCGGCCCCCCCACCTGAACAGTTGAATGTGGAATAAGACATGGAAGACTTACCATTCGGACGCCGGGTACGAAAGGCACCTCGACCACCTCGGAAACCACGGCCTCTCCAGGCCTGTGCTCGGTTAGAAGGTCCGTAGGTGGCGGGACCCGGATCAGCGGCCGCGGAGGCCCGGAAGGAGCCTCTGGTAATGCCCACAGAACCGATGCGGCTGGCAGAGCGGCCCCTTCCTCTGCCAGCCCGGTCGAAAACCTTCCTGGGGAACACCTTTTTTATGGCCGTCTCAACCTTATCCAGGGCGGTAAAGGCGCTGGTGTAGGTACCCATATTTTTGATAAAACCGTCACCAAAAGCAGTCCTTTAGCCGATGCACCCTTATCTCTAGTGGCCATGGCTGTAAGTTGAGGATCCATCCTCAAAATCATTGACTTGCGTCGTTCAGCGGCCAGTGCTGCATTCGCGCCCCCCAATAAGCACAACGAGCGTTGAATCCAACCCGTGGCATCTTCTAAATCCAAGGGGGTATCGTGTAACCGGGCATCCTCCACCATATCAAGGAGGTAGATCAATGGGGAGGCCACATCGAGAACCTTGTCCTCACAAACTCGCAACGCCACATCGATACCCTTCTTAGGGGGACCAGCCCTTATTAGTCATAAATTTGACGAAATCTTCATCTACCACTGGAGTGAGACAAGTCTTGCCTGCGGTGGTAGGACGAGGACATTCCGCCCTCATATTGACCCGTGTCTCTTTGTCCATAGGGAGACGCATATGGGCATCAACCCACAACTCCACGTGGGGCATAGGGGACCATGCGGTCGATCTCGGGTGCAGCACCCCCGCTGGGGAAAACATCGGGCGGCCCTGAGGGTCGCAAACCACCTCCTTAGGAGACAACAATGGTGGTGGTGGACCATCCTCCTCGGCCATCAGGCCTACATCATGCGGAGCATATATTTCAATGACTCCGTCATCCTCCCCTTGCTCGGGTTCCTCACCCTCCGAGTCAGAAAGTATGGGGAGTCGGCCAGAACCCTTGGGTAGAGGCCTATCTTTAGAAACTGTAACCACCAAAGCCCCGCGGCTAGGGGTTCTCTTATGCGAGGTCACCTCGCTATTCTCAATAGGCAGAGTGTCGGGGATGCCAGCCCCTCTTGGAGGTATATTTAAGTGCTTTGTTTTGGCACGTTTCTTAGAGCCACTCGGGCCTGAGTCAGAAGGGGTAGCCGGGTCTGGAGGGGGAACCGGATCTGCCCTGGTAGCAGGGAGTCCCTGAACAGAAGCCACCGCTTCATCCATAGTCCTACGAAAGGATAAAGACAAGATAGATACAGCCGAGGATAAAGATCGGGAAATGGAGGCCTGAAGTGCGGCCTCCAATGCCGCGAATCTAGAGGCCGATCTAGAACGCTTCTTAGGAGGAGGGGGGAGGCAAAGTCATCTGAGCGATCGGAATGCCGGGAGCCAGAAGCTGAGTCTGATTCCTCAATTTGGGAAGCCCCACTACCCTTAGAGTGGTCGGAATGGGCCATGTTATATCGAGCGAGGTCCGTCTGGTAGAGCGAGTGCCGCGGAATGTCGGAAGCCGCATGTGGTCACGTGATCCCAAGATGGCCGCCGGGATCCCGCAGGAACCCAGCCAGCCTCAGTGGAACTAAGCAGTCGCGCGCTGCGCGCCCAGTGATACCGCAATGCCGGTAAGAGATAACCCACCCTGCAATAGGGAGAAAGTAAGCCAGCAGCCGGTGGGGAAACTCCGAGCAGACTGAAAAGCCTGCTAAAGTTTACCCGCCGGACGGGTAGCCAACCCCCGCGGTTATAGCCGGGGAAAGTCGGTACCGAGAAAATAAATAGATAAAATGAATAATTAATATATACAATATAGACAATATAATAGAATTAAATAAACAGAATACATATAACCAGAAAGTAAAATGGGAGATACTCATCTGGTCTGTAGCAGGAGCAGTAAAGCAAGAGGGTGTGACTGCTCCAGCCCAGACCATTTATAGACTTGGGGGCGGGGCTTACAGACTGGGAGTGTACCCCACGTTGGGGGCTTGTTTTATGTTTTTTTCTTGTTCTTTATTGTCACTGTTCTTTACTCCTGTGGGTGCAATAAAGAAAGGGATTGCAAATATGAAGCCTCCGAGCCTGCCTTAAAATCAACAGATTACAGACAGACAGGTGGGGAGATCAAGGAGAGAGTTTATCTGAGGGATCTATATTGTGACATTCCCAGCTACCTGCAAACACAGTATATACACTTCTATGAGATGCTTACATAAACTGAATATAAAAGGATAATGTAAGATTATTTCTGGACTGGACTGGAAAAATAAAGCACAGGTATGATTTAACTTTATATACGGCAACACCTACCCAGATCTGTCAGATAATAAGAGTAATTACAATGAGGGAAATTACATTGACTGGCGTATCCTGTATATATTCCCCACAAAAAAAACAAAGCACCTTTATGGCTGCACACATTAAACGGTCATATAAAACCATACACATACCGTGCAAAAGAGGAAAAACACCATGCCGTCCACATACCAAAAAGACAATACACCATAGACAGCCATAATTAAATCAGTCACTTGGAATCACCATTTGTTTTACCACAATGACAAGTGAATTAAAAATTCCAAAATGGAACTATATGCATAGTGCTATACCATTTATTAATGGTCATCTCCCACTTTAGGTCAAGCATCTAAAATTTGTTCTCTTTATTCATTGGAACTCATACAGGTTCTTAATCTTCAATTTATTTTCTGTGTTAGCACATTTTCCATGTCGGACAGATTAGAGACATGTTAACTCTATAGAATAAAATGGACATTTAGTCACCATATCAAATAAATGGGGATCTGGGTCAGTGTGGTTTTTGCCTTTTAATGGTTAATAACATCAAAATGTTAGCAATGAGTACTTATGACGTCTTTGAGGCAAAACAAATACTAATACAATGGGAAACCATAAAAGATAAAACAAGAGCACATATACACGAAACCACGAGCATATATTTTAGGCCTACACTTTAAACACTGCAAAACAGACATGCTTTTAGGTGATGTACTACACAAAACGCTATTGAGACACCATGTACACACCGAAGGGGGGAAACTCACCTCAGTTGAAGTAAAGGTGAAAGTGTGTGAGCGCCCAGACAGAGTGGGCTCTGCCACTAACCCTGACAGCTCAGAGATAAGGCTGTAACTGTATGAATCATCTATGACAAGTCTACTCTGAAAACAAGTAAAAATGAAACGGCATTAACTAAACTCAACCATGGTCATTGCAAAAACATCCAAAATCTGTTTGTGTGCTGGTGTCTTCAGGATTCACATCTGTAGGTCTAGACTGTGTGAGGCTTAAGAGTAAACGAGAGAAGGTTAGTGGACGGTCATGTTTTTGGCAGGTAATATCAGATATGTGATATTTAAAAGCTTCTCAAATTAAAATTAGAAAACAAAGCTAAAAGGAATAGTCTACGGTTAAAAGAAGAGGGGGTTGCAAAAGGAGTTAAAAAAGTTAACTAAAGAATTATAACAGGAGTTAACTTTTTCCCCCAGTGCTGTGTTACCTCTGCACTGATCAGATGTGGCAGGCTGCTGCAAGTTTAGGAATCATGAGAAGATCTGACAGCTCCCACTGTTGAGCATCTTAACAGCCATTGGTCGGAGCAGGTTCCCAAAGCCCCAGAAACGGAGATCAGAGCTCAGAACATGGGCGGGACTAAGCCCCTGCATCAAGAGGGCTGAATTAGCCACCCAACACCCCCCCCCCCCGGAGGAAGATGAGGGGGGAGAAAACACCGCCCAAACATCGATCAACAAATCTTTGGCACAGAGACTGGTCTTTGTTCTGTGATAAGGAGACTGAATGTTTGGAAAAAGGATGCTCATCTATAGGTTAGTCTCCTGCTGGCCAGTCACTGCATGTTAATGTGCTGGCAGTGAAGAGGGTTTGAAAGAATAAGCAAACTGGTGAGTGCAGAGACACGCAAAAAGGAAGTACCCTCCGTGGTTGAGTTTATGTAGGTATAGACGCAATTTATTAGACTGTGACACAGAACTGTTTTTTGTCGTCAATTCTATCACATAAACAGTTTATTTCATGCCAGGTTCGCTTTAGAAGAGGGAATAGTTCAGCAGAATTCTTATAAATTGTTATACAATGAAACCGTGAGACATTAGGGTCTATTCACGAAATACCGAACTTACCACCGAAATGCACTGCACAGTGAATTTCACCGTTTGTTGCAATTTCGGGGCAGTTAGTCTATTCACCAACCTGCCGATTTGTCAAATACAGGCGAAATGACAGCGAAATACGGTGCAGTTTGCCGCAAGTGAAACGGGCCCATAAAGAATGTTTAGTCTATTCACAGGACAACAAACTGCACTGAAGTGTCGGCGAAATGACATGATTCAGCGTTCCAGTTCGACACGTTTAAACAGGCGAATCCCATGGGATCCAATGTAAAAATGTATTCTCTTCGGTTAAAATTATTTTTTCCCCCATTTTCAGCAAAAAGACTTTATTTTCTTGAGCAAGTTTGTATATTTTTTTTTTACGAAATATTTCCCAATTTTTTTAAAAAAGGCTTTTTTATTCTGTAACAGACCTTTTAATTAATTTTCTAAAGTACCTTTTTTATTATTTAGACACATTTTAATAAATTTTTATAGCTTTAAACACTTATTGGGAGAATTCCTGTTGTTTTTTTTGCAGTTCGGTGGAATTCGCCAAGGCCACTTTAGCGCTTTACAGTGACGTTCAACTTTTTTGTGGGGCTTCGACGACTCCATCTTCACTGCACTACGGTGACATTGCGCTAAATAGTGAATTCACTGAAATTTTGGTGCTTTGTGGATAGACACTATTGTAAATGTAATGTATGCCACACTGCAAAACTCAGTGCAAACCATGCTATGGCAAGGTGACAGACTTTACAAAAACACGACAAATTTAAAAATTTTCATGAAGGGGAGTTAAATCCCCCCCCCAAAAAAAAACACCTAAAAATCTCTATTCCAGTGCAATAAAAAAAAAAAAAAAATTAAATCATGAACACCTGAAATGTGTGCCTGTTTACAGATCCGAGGACATAATACTTTGTCATACCAGATGATAAATTTTGAATTCTTTCAAAAAGTATCATCTGAATGTACCAGTGGGATTATTTTTTACATAAAACATAATAAATGACAAGTTAAACGGCACTCCACTACTGGATGTTAGAACTTCAGCTGCAACATATACAGTAATTAAAGCTACATAGTTCTTTAAAGTACACTTGGGTGTACCATAACACATCTTAGCTTTGCATGTACAAAGTGATTGTGAAACACAGTTTATAAAAGACAAAACCGTAAGTCTTTTTATACGAACATCTAAAAGTTACAAGAATATCAGGTGTACTTCATAAGGGACTAAGCACCTCTGTATTTGTATCACAAGAGATCACCATACAGGTGATGGGGTCATAGTCGGCTAGCGCAGAACAGTGAATTAAAACATGAAATTAATCAGCAAGCTAAAAGAAAAAAAACTTAAAATGTGCGTATAAAGTCAGGTGAATTGTGGAATGTTTCAAAAAGCCAAACTTGCCTTTAGCAGGAAAATGGATTACTTAAATAGAAGATTGAGAGATTTTTTTTAAAATGAGTAACATTCATACAAGCAATAAATTATGCAGTGAATCAATGTCTGCAGATAGCCTGTAAATTGTCAATATATATTATTGCCCATTTTTACAACTTTTGAATAAAAGCCTAGCGATATATATACACATATGCCAATATATAGAATTTGCACACACACATATATATTTATATATTTTTTTTCTCACATATATACACACACACACACCCCAATATGTTGCACAGTCAAAATTATGTTGCTTGTTCCAAAGGAGCTTCCCATCTAGTTAAACGGCCCTCACCTTCACATTCACGTGCATCATTAAGTGTGGCCTGAATAAAGCAGAGAGAAAACCCTCACACTTTGCACATGTGGAACTAGTAATGCAAGATTATCTCCTGCACAGGGTCAAAAATGACCTACCAGAGCAGTCGGCTTTACACAACAAGACATGGAACCAAATCCATGTTTTGGTCTGTATACAAGAGTTTTCTCCTTGAAAATACAGGATTTGTATCGGTTATCCTTTCAGATATTTTTGGGAGCATTGCATATAATAATAGATCTTTCGGAAGGACCCAAATAAACATAAAATTCATTTATACCTTATTCGCACAGCTAGAAGGCAATTGTAAACATTTTTTTTTTTTTTTTAGAGATTTTGTCCTTTGTCAAAGGAGTTCAGATGTGTAGTTTACTTTTAGTGTCATGTCAGCATTCAAAAATGTTCCGTATTTTGGGATATTTCATATTTGAGAATCCCAGATGGAGATTTAACCTGTGGGTAATTTGTGTGTGGAGCCTTTGTTCTGCATTTTATACAATAGTATTAGAATACTTAAACATCAACGTTGCAATATGAAATACAGAAACCGCTGCTGTAACTTCTAGTATTTGTACGGTTGACCTGAAGAACAAATAAAAGTAATACGGTTAATTTAGGGTTAAATATATATGTGTAATTTCACCTTATTTCTACTTTTTTCTTGTCCTTGCTCTGTGTAAAGATCAGAAGGATTTTGTGGAAAGCTCATGCTGCCAGATTCCTTGTGGCTCTCTCCAAACCAAGAGAAAGGCATGCAGGTTGGGACTGGAGAGTCTGAATCAGACAAGGACTGATTGCCGGCTTCTTCAAGCAAGTCTCTGGAACCACTGTGCAAACACAGAAAAAGAAGGTGCTTAAACAACAAAAATGTAAATACAGAGGGATTGGGGGGGGGGGGGGGGGGAAGTCAGTGGTTGCTGCCCATGAGTCCCATACACAGTCTGCTGATCATTTAAAGCCTAAAATCACTGGGATAACGGGGCTGAGACTTGTCTCACTAGGGGCCGTCCCTGAGAGTGTAAGTGAATGGACTGTGATTGCCAACACTTTGCGCACAATGTGACCATATTCAGAAAGTGGCAACAGCAGAAATGATAAATGTATTCTGACCCTTTTCTTAAGTATTTATGATTAGGACTGCGAATAGAGGTTGAGGTTTTGAAATATTGGTAGGATTGAACTACACATTCTAGACTTATGGAATAGAAGGAATCTAGGTTTTTGCATAATCCCCAAAGCTCCTCTTTATGAACACATTCGTCATAGAACTATTGCTACACACAAGAGTCTGACAAATCATTCTTTTTAGTGTAGAGTTTTACAAATTCAGTCCCCCCCCCCACCCCAATCAATTTCTAGAAGTGGGAATGATTCCTTGTTGTCCTGTTGCAAGCCCGCCACAGTCTGACCAACAGCAAGGCTTGTTAAAAGAAGCTCAGGTTTTCACCATAAAAGGAAACTTGCTATTTCTCAGCATTAAACAGAAATGAGGGGATGGGATTATAAAAAGTATTCTCTTTGACAAAAAAAAAAACAAGATGAGTAACTAGAAGGTTTACCAGCCAAACCAAGATGTTTATATAGAAAGAAAGAAAAGAAGCACAAAATAAAATGGCATTTTTTATGGCATAGCTTATAAATCATGAATCTGTCACACTGTCAATGGTGGCCTGCAGAGTTTTCCATGAAGATATTAGAAAAGAGAGCAGAAGAGAGAAGAAAAAATTAAAGTTCAAGAGGAGGCACGAGTGATACAATGAATGGGAGCCAATGGAATACACTCAGAGCACCCCAGTCCCGGTATCCCACCCCAATGCAATCAAGCCCACTCCGTTCCACAGTTCTCACAAGTTTATTATAGGACTCCAGTATGTGGTGAGTGACTGCTGTAAAGTCATCCAATTGCATGCTCTAGTTTACATTTACATTACAAGTGCATTAAGGCCGGGGGCCACATGGACATACAGGATGGCAGAAAGAAAGTCCGTGAGAACAGATGTTCATTCCGCACAGATGCCAGTTTGGCCGCTTGTGCATACAGCTCTACAAAGCTTTGTTGACCAGTTTGACGTCCATCGAAACGCTTTGCTGGGGAGGTAAAATCCACGACCGTTGTAACGTATGCTAAAAGTACGCATAAAGTACGCAGTATGCATGTTACATGGTGTGGTTCTCCCAGCAGATTCATAGAAATGCTACCAAGGAAGCTGGGAGGTATGGTCACAACATAAGCACTTTGTCCATGTGGCCCTGGCCTAAGACTGCAGAAACGTCATGTGGTACAGAGCAACATTTTGAAACATAGGGGTTATTCAAAGAGCGCTGAATTGGTTCTGAAATTGCAGCGAATGGTGAATTTCCCAGTACGGCGCAATTTCGTAATCATTCGGCTACTCAAAAGCTGGCAGTTTGCCACATATTGGCGAATTGCCAGCGAAATACGGTGCTGTTCGATGGCAGTGAACTACCCATAGAGAAGTAATGGTTCATCTATTCCGAGACCACCGAACACCACCGAAATGGCCAAGATTCAGTAGTTTTGTTCGGCAGGTTTAATCAGGCGAATCCCATAGGTTTCAATGTTAAAAAAAAATCCCGTTTTTATTAAATCTTTATTAAACAGTTTATGCTTTTAAATTTGCTACAAAAAGTCTATTTTTTAGGAATTTTTTGAAGCAAAATTTTTTTTCTGACTTTTTAAAACAGCGTTTTTCTTTCTGTAATAGACATTATTAATATTCAGACCTTATATGTAATTTTTGGGCATTTTCGTGTAGTAGTTTTTTGCTAACCGCTTTTAAAAGTTGCAGTAATTTTAAATCCCATTCGCCGGCGCTCGTTCGGCAGATCGGCTTTTTTCGGATGCGTTCGGGGTTTTTACGCTGGATTGACAGGTGCGTTCGGCATTTTTTCGGATGTGGTCAGCAGCTTTTCCCTGTACTTCAGGGCATCAAATTCCCAACCCTGCGGTGAATTTAGTATTCACCGCGGGGTCAGGGAATTTGATTCCCTGAAGTGCGGGGAACGAAAGATCACCGAAATTCTGGTGCTCTTTGAATAACCCTGAATGTGTTGTCCAGTAGAAATTCTCTGCAGGGCACAAGAATTTTGCTTTCTGCCAGGCAGGGCGCTGCCCTCAAGAATGGAGTATACAATTTCCCTAAGTGAAATCCATCAACTAACCAGGATCGGGATCTGAAGGAAAAAGAATACGAAACACCTCCTGGAAGCCCTAACTGTACGAATGCAAAGTTCATGAAAGCAACTTAATTTGCACCCATTGTTGACAAAATACATGGGCTGCCCAGCACACCAAAACAAAAAATTCTTTAATTGTCCTGCCAAGACAATCAAATAGTTTCAGTCTAAAAATCAATGAAAACCTTATCTCATGCTCATGAAACAAAATAAGATACCAGCAGTGCAGAGAAGGAATATAGAAATTTCTATTTCAGTTTGTTTGGCCTTGGACTTACCGGCTATCCAGTGAACCTCTCTGATTCTCCCGATCAAGTTTTTTGCCTTTGCCGCCAGACTTTCGCAATCCCCTTGAAAAGTAAGTTCTCATATGTAAAAAACAATTCGTCACCGGAAACAGCTTCTATGTTACAGTTACAAGTTCTTATAAAGCGCCAACAATTTCCGTAGCGCTATGTCTGTCTGTTTTGAAAAAGGAAAAAAGGGACCAGGCACTCCAATCCTTTGTGTCACGACAAGTTTATTTCAGCATTAGGAAGGTTGTCGCTGCAGCCTTTATATAGCTTAAAATCTTTTTTTCACGCCTATCAAAATCCAAGTATGTATGTCACAAGGACTCTCCAAATTTCCTTACTTTATTATATCCAAATAATCTGTAGTTATTGCAAAGTGCCGTTTGGATTTTTAGGCTACAATCTAAAATTACAAAAGGTTTGAAAAAACGTATTGCCGCCATGAATGTGGATTCTCAAAATGCTTTTGATTCGGACATTCTTACCCGAAATCAGGAAATCGTCGTTTCTGCTTTCCTGTGCTTTCATCACCTGGTTTGTCATCACTCCTCTTCTCATCTGCAGGCAGAAAGCAAATAAGTAAAATGCAGGCCATTTTATCATTTTCTACAGGCCGTTAAAGAATTTTTTTTCTTCATTATTATTTTTTTTTTATTTTTTATTTATTTTTTTACACAAGGTTTGTGAAATACTAACAAAAAACAACAACGAAAACCCTAGATTAAAAAAAAAAAAAAGGCTGTGATTAGATCTATTTCTTCATAAAACACCCATATAGAAATCAAAAAATATTTTAACAGGAATGTCAACACCAAACTTTAATTTTTTTTATTTTTTTTTAAAGCTTCAGTCCAACAGTATCAGAATCTTCTACCTCTTGTATTGTACAGTTCCTACAGTCGGTAAACCGACCAGAAGAGCTACCATATCTCATTAGTATTGAAACCTAACCCAAAAATTTACAGCAAACACAAACATTCTGCCATCAAACCGTGGGATTTGAAGCACAAACAAGAAACAAGTTCTTGCTTTACCAAAACATTTCTTTTTCTAATACCATCCTTAGGACATAAGATACATGTGCATTATGCTTGGGATGCAGAAGCAGACCACTATCCAATCAGGTTTAACAACTCCTAAAAATTTAGTTTTCCTATAACCTACTTTTATCAGATTTATTGCGATCAAGCACATGCCACTTTAAAACAGATTAGCATCCAAAACACAAAACCTCTTAGAATATATATATATTCAGCATAGATGTTCATCCTTTATGTATGGAGTTTTTAAAAAAAAGAATTGTAGAATAGCATTTAGCCTTATTTCAGGAGTTCTGCAACAGTTAAAACATTAGCAAACCAGGAAGAGGAAGCCCGATATCAGATCTATTTAATATGTACCCCAAACAATATTCTTCAATTATTTTTTATTTTTTTAAAAAAAGGGGGTGGAGGAGTACACTCCAGTCCAATTCAAATGTTAATATATCATGTTGCTACTACAATTAGATAAAAGCAAAAAAGTTCTACACTTAAGGTTTTCATTATTACAATAAAAAAAAAAAAAAAAGATGAGCATATGCCATTACTCCAAATACTTTTGCAGCCTCTGCTGTGAATGCTATTTAAAGCATGGATTGGTACGGACATGAAGTTAGGATGATAGGAATGGACATTTGAACATTAGCTCTATAGCTTACCAACAGCTCTGCTATAGGTCTTGATCAGGTCTAAACGGCGAAGAACGGGAGTTAACTGTATAAAAACTTTTTTTAATCAGGTTTTTTTCAGAACTTTATGAAAATGAACAAGAGAGAATTAGTTTGTAGAACAATTAGCCCATTGTAAGGGGCAATGGTGTGTTGGACTACTTTTTAGAAGTGGGACATTAGGAGATCTGAGCAGGAAACTCACTGTAGGGCAGGTCCCTAGTGCTGCTGCCCGTTCTCTGTGCTTTCATAAACCTTGTTTTTGCTCACTATAAGGGTGCAGGGTAATGTAGACCATGATCAATTGCTCGAGGTCCCTAGAGATGTATCAGTTATACTCGCTTGACAAGACCTTAAGGCCAAAGTGATCATTGGGGATTAATACAAGTGTCCTGCAGAGACTTCCTTGGCATTTCAGCACCGGCCATCTTTTCCATGTGATTGCAGTCTGATTTGCATATGGTATAGCTTTCTCTGTAATGGCACCATCGAGCTAAAACCTTAAGGCAGGCCAGAACTGTTAATGCACTCATAAATGCGGACCATTAATCTGCTACACATACACCAATGAGCAATCTTCTGAACAGCTGAGAATGTGCGTTCACTGTAATAAATGGGTTTTAATCAGGCTTTAAGAACTTTGCAAAATTGAGGACACAGTTTGAAGAACAATTACCGTAGATACTCGAGTATAACACGACCCGAGTAGAACGCGAGGGGTAGAGATTATGGAAATAAGAATATTACTCAAGACTTGAATATAACGCTACGAGCAAAATTATGAAAGTATAAATTTTCCAAAACACGACAAAAGGCTGTTAAATTACTGTTGTTCCATGTTTTCATTTCATGTTCATTCCACCCCACTCTCACCCTCGTTCCTCCAATAGTTGTTAGAGAGCAGGGGTGCAGAGTGAGAGGTAATGCATTATCGTGGCTATTTTAGAATGATGATCGATGTAACTGAGCGTTTTGATTGCTATGGAATATAATTCTCTTATGATAAAGTTCTGCACATGAAACTAAATAAATAAAATCCATAAGCGCAGGTATGGCATAAGGGCACATTTTTTAGATTTAATTATTGCAATTGCATTTAATAAGAAATATATATATATATATATATATATTGTTAGGAACCTATGCATATACTCATGCACTACAAAAAGACACATTTTGTAATTGATAAAAGCTTGCTTTACCTTTAAAAAATTAATATTGTTTATATGAAGCAGAGTATATGATAAATTGTGACAAATTATTTATTAAAGGGGTTAATGTTACTGTTTATTGCAAAGGTTAATGTAGGTTTTTGGATTGAAGGGTTACTAGAGGACTGAATAGTATTGGAGATGTTTTGTACAGGGGTACTTGAGGGCTGCAGTCATTAAGGGTTAATGGTTAAAGTCAGGGCTGCAGGGTTAAATTGGGATTCCAGAGTGTGCAAGTGTCAGACAGCTCCTGGAAGCAATCAGATCTTCACTCCCTCGCAGCTGTCCCGTGTATAACGCGACCCCTACAGTTTTAAGCTTGATTTATTGCTCAAAAAACTCACGGTATACACGAGTATCTACGGTACTTCAATAAAATGGGCAACTGTCTATTGGAACGTTTTCACTACGTGTGATATTAGATCGGTGATGGTTTAAATCTGCAGTAGCATAAAAAGGTTTTATTGTACCAGCGCCTCTTAGTTATTTGAATAAATGCGATTGTAACTCTGACGGATGACAAATCCTATTTGAAATGTTTTGCACAATACCATGAAGGTCAGTTTATTTTTTAACCCCTTCACTGCTGAGCCATTTCACGTCTTAAAAAAAAACAAAAAACAAAAACACTTTTTTTTGTGTTTTTCTTTAAACATGGTCATGTTTGGTATCATTGGAAAGGCCATGCTCTGGCCTTTCTAATGATACAAAAGATTACCCTGCTGGCTGCCAACAGTCAGGAGAGATCGGGGTTCAAAAGAACCCCCTATCTCCACCCCTATCTTTACTTAGGAGTCAATGAGAACGTTCCTCACACGTCCTCAGCAGTGAAAGGGTTAAATCAAAATGGTAGCCGGAAAAGTAATACATTCGCCATGAAATACTAGATGCACAATTAAATCCATTCCATAGTGAAACTCAAAGAAGTCAGCCAATATCTGGACTCTACTACAATGTGTAATATATATATATAGATTCAACTGATTGCCATGCACTCTTGTGGTGTTTGCCCGGTGCCTGCCGTCTGGCTCGATAGTTCGCTTGAATCCATAGAATGATGGCGGCACTCCAGGACTGTCAAGGTATTCTTTATTAATCCATACAGTGGATTACACCGATTAATCCATATTAATCAAGATATATATAAAAAAGTGTTTAAAGTGCTAACTAGGAGTCTCAACCTACGGGACATATAATCTTGAGAAACAAAATTTGAATCACAATAAAAAGGCAATGTGGCTTCTTTTCATTGTACTATTGTTATACCTAATACCTAAGCTTACCTTTGGTGAATCGGCTTTTGCCCTTAGACTCTCTCAGCTTGGTATTCCTAATGTAACCTTCAGGAGAGGTCTGCGCTACCTCTTCCCCTGTGGGAGACTGACTTTTGGTTAGAATGGTTTCAAGGTTAGTCTTGTGTGCTGGGGAGGAGGAAATGGAGGGGTTTGACTCCAGAAGGCTACCTAAACTTTCTGCAGGCTGACATGTTTCAGTCCTTTGACTTTCTTCTTGGGAAAAAGGAACGGTTGCTTGCTCAGCTTTGTCTCCAGGTTTGCGCTCACAATAGCTGTCGTTTGTAGCGTGGACACTTTCTTCAGGAACATCTTCCTGTAAATTCAAAGAAGTCATTAGTGTAACTTCGTTAATTCATTCAAGGTTTACAGGCGATTCTAGCCACTAAACTCAGATGCAGAGGAAACGCACCTTCTCCTTTACAGTTCATTTCGCAAAAGAGAACACACTGCTACTGCCAAGGCTATAAAAATATCAGGACCTTGATAATGCATAACAGACTGCATATATTTAAACAAGAGGGACTAAAGAAGCCAGCAAATACACTCAAAATGATACACAAAAGAATAAAAATTTTGACAAGAAAAACTCCAGTGAAATTCAGTTTGGTTACAAAGATAGGTGTTCATCAAATGATAAAATAGAAATCAAATACTTCAGTGGCAGTACTTGCAAAAACAAAAAATATGTGTTTATTATTGCAGAAGCCACTTGCACATCACAGCAATTCGATGAATTGCATCCCAGAGCTCCTGTGCCACATTCCCCATATGCAGCAAGGAACTCTGGGTAGGATATGCAAATGACATCTGTCTCACTTTTATGCATCCTGGGTCTGTTATTACACAGAGCCCTAAAATCAATGCTATGCCACACCATGGCTTTGTAGCAGAGATAAGGTTTATGCAACTGGTCAAAGCCACTCCTAGGACAGCGCTGTTTCGGGTTTGTTGGACCCTCATCAGCTGGGAGCTAGGAATTGCTGTGAAGTGCAAGTGGCTTCTGCACTACAACCCTTGTAGATACAGGATTGCCCTGTGGGTCCCAAGCATCCACTGCAACTCGTCATCATGCCTAGCTCCTAGCTGATGAGGGTCCAACAAACATTTATTTGGGGGGGAAAATTACGATTTTTAACAAACGCACCCCATATCATATCATATCATATAAAATCATTAGTGCAGCATTATTGTTCACATAATTGAAATGGGAACAATATTGCTGCGTTAAAAAAAAAAAAAAATTATAATTTTGTTAAAAAAAATAAAATAATATTTTAATTAAACTTTTACATGGCCTTTCCAACGATACCAAACATTAACCCCTAGCTGCCACGGATCGGGAGATAGGGGGTTCCAATGAACCCCCTATCTCCACCATTGGTGGCAACTAGGGGTTAACTCCAGGACTGACGTCATCGTGCTATGCACGATGACACCAGTAGTCAGGGGGCGTTCCCGGAAGCTTGGCCGACATCCAAGATGTCAGCCAGCTCCGGGAGAGGATCACGATTCGGGCACTTTTCGGCACCGAATCGTGATCTGGCACCCAAGGGGTTAAAGCCAGACACCGTTTGGAACGGCAGGCTGTGCCCTTCCAAACGGTGCCTGACATTCACAGCTGGACCCCGGCGATCTGGGGGGGGGGGAGAGGAGGAGAGATGTCATTGCACCAGCGCGATGACATATATTTCAGCCCCCTCCCCCTCCCTTTCAGGCACCTCCTCGCACACGCCGGGGGGGGGGGCTGAAATATATGTCATCGCGCTGGTGCAATGACCTCTATGCCCCCCCCCTCCCGGGTCCCGGAGTGCCGGGCTGACATCCAAGAATCCCGGCCGATTACTGCCTCCTGTGCTGGGACGCACTCAGCACGTCTATAGCACAGGAGGTGCACTTGGCAGTATGAGCTGAGCGCTTCCTTAGCAGCCAAGCGGTTAAATAACTGTACAGATGCTACCGACATCTGCCCAATTATTTTTTCCCCATTTTTCTTAGAGAAACTACTCATCTTTTCTTCCTTGGCGTGTGCCGCTTGTCCTCGTCAGGTCAAGGTCTTCTGAAATGCAGATGTCTCTGCAGCTTTTCTACACAATTTGTGTATCGTAGCAAACGCAAACTGTGCATTGCTCGGAACATACGAACTTTACGTATGCAAGTTCAGTAACGCATGTGTAGAACGATAGATCAGAACTGCATGCGCGTAACTGATCGATTGCAGACATCCTGAGACAGGCAGCCAATCACAGGCAGTCAGATACGGTGATGCCAGCATGCAGAGAGTTTTGAAGTCAACAGTGACAAGGAAATTTTAAATTCCGGCTGCTGTAGGAGGAGGAAAGTCCTCAGCTACTCTGAGTGTTTCTACGAAAACCAGAGGAGGAGTGACTCCACACAACCTCTGGCCACTTTGAGACGATAAAGTGGTCAGAATAGAATATAAAGTGTCCCTCTAAAATTAATATGCAGGTACCAGTGTGTACCAGTGTGTAACCAGAACAAATCTCTTAATCTGAATGAGCTTTATAAACTAAGGCTTTTTAAAAAAAATATAGAATTAAAAAAAAGTTGCGATTTAAAAAAGTAAAAGACAAAAATTAAACGGTGATGGATCTGGAAACACAACTCACCTCTGTGCAAACAGTCTGCTTCCCGCTAACAAAAGACTCCTTCAATTTGTTACGTGATGGACGCTGTCTTCTCACTTTCAGAGCAAGCTGAGCCTTGGCCCTATGGGCGCTGGTGTCCAATCGTTGAGTTTCTCCCACGCACATATCAAAATCTAGATGTGGGGAAAAAAAAGTTCCAGTCTTATCAGTGTTAACCTTTAGCAGAATAAATACAATTTATAGAAAAAAGGAAAGGTGGTCACAAATTTAGTCAAAAGCCAACTAATGTACTCTTCCACTTTTTGGCACCATGTGTTTTCAAGCTTTTCCACATGTTAACTGTATGAAAATCACACATGAAACAAATAATTACAGGCTCAGGGTTTTGGTCTCTTACCTTCCACAAAACTCTCCAAGGCAGAGGAGTCTTCTGTTTCCAAATCATCTGGAGTATTTGCAGTGCTAGGGTGCCCACTTGTTGACTCTGAGAAAATGTCATTAACGTCCTCCTGTTTACTCTTTGGGAACACTTTAAGAACTTCTTCATACACACCCAGCTTGTCCTCAAGACTAGAGATCTGTAAATTAATAAAAGGAACTTTAAGTGACATGGCAGCAGGCAAAATTAGCATTTATAAATTTTACAGTTCTTTTTAACTATCCCTGCGCTCGAGAGAGGGCCTAACTATATAGATTTAGAATGTGTTTTACTAATCCTTAAAGAGTTGCCCAACCCTGTCATTTTGTGGAAAATCTCACAGTAACAATCAATGCATAAAAAGTATTACCAGATAATGAAAAGTTTTGTCCTTCAACTAAATGGTGTTTACCAATTTTGGCACCAAAATAGTCCTGACAATGAAGTTTCTAAAACAACTCAAGCATAAAGACAGAATGAGCTTCATATGACGGACAGCTGATAAATTCTTAGGGGCTATTCAATAAGTGCCAGTCTTTGCCAAAATTGCCATTGTTATGCCTAGACATGTTGGCATTTCACAAAAGTGAAATCCAAACAGTGGCAGGAGAAGCTTCATTGTGAAGCTTCTGCAGTGGTTTGGAATTTTTCTTTTGTGAAATACGTTTGAAGGGAGACGTGTGGTTTATCTATGCAGAGGTAAAATGGCTTTCACTTTATACCCAACCCCCACCGATTCCCAAAACAGGTAGATTCACTTCTGTATACATATCCCTTAAGATAATAGAAATATGCCGACTAATACACAAGGATATGGTGGACAGATTTAAAACAAATTTTAGTAGCTCTTCTCACCCTTGTGTTCAGCGTGCTGATGATTTCTGTGTGTTGTCTATCTTTTTCTTTTAGAAGCTCCCTGTGCTCTTCTTCCTTTTTTTCAAACTCTATTTCCCTAAAAGAGATTAAAATACAGAAACGTTTTAAGAACCAAGTTCTACTTATTGAACGCTATCTAGCGACAGTATATTTGTTACATAGGCTGAAAAACAAGACATGCGTCCATCGGCTTCAGCCTTTCACACATCACCTACGGCTGTTTATCCAAAAGAGTATTGTTGCACAACAATGTAGATCGAGCAGACATGGCAAACCATCCTACTGTATAGGACTGAAACAACTAAAATCGATTAATCGACAACTAATCGATGATGAAAATAGTTGACAACTAATCGGCTGTCGATTAATCGATGTGCACAGCACACACTAACTGGAGTCAGACTGAGATAATTCTTATTCGGAGCTGATTGCAGAAAACGTGCCATTGCTTTACTCATTTAGTTCTAGGGTTATGACAGACCTAACCGGTTTGTTTTTTTTTAGTTTACAATTGCAGATGCACTATAACACAAACCCTGGGATACTGCCACTGGGTACGTGCACTGTACCGCTGGGGTTTTATCCTTACTTGAAGCTAGAGTCCTCTGTCACCCCCTCTTTCGTCTGGAGCTGCCATGCTCTCCCTTTGGTCCGGTCCCTTCCCACAAACTCCCTCCCACATTCAGGTCCGGTCTTTTGCCGAAATCAATTCCCTCTCATACTCAGGTCAAGTCCCTTGAGCAAACTCACTCCATTCCACCTCTGGACCCTCCTCCCGCTTAGTTTGTTCATGAAATTATTGTAAAGGGACACTCTAATAAGCTAAAGTGGTCTGGCTGCGTGGGCACAGCCTGTTCTCGCCCCGCTTTCATGACGATATTATCATGTCTATTGAAGCGCTTGTAGCAGTGTTCGTGGAGAAAGAAGACGTGGGCTTAAGCTGCATACACAGCATCAATCCATCACTCTGACCACGTGCTCGTGTACATTGTGCGAAAAGTATGCAATTTGCGAATGTACGTACGAATGTTATGAACACTACGCAAATTGCTTACGAAAAAGGAGGGGGGGCAGGTTTTTTTCTTTCTATAATGTTCCTTTTAAAAGGAAAAAAAAATAATAATAATTGTATTTTATCCGATGAATCGATTAATCGAAAAAAATAATCTGCCAACTAATCGATTATGAAAATAATCGTTAGTTGCAGCCCTACTACTGTATACATGTGACATGGCTGAACAGACATAAAAGTTGGGAATTTTCATTTCGGGACTCTAGATATTTATGAACGAACAGTAATCTTAGCCATGCTCTGCTTGTTGGATCATTGTGCATGCAATATAACCTGCCCACCAAAAATTCATGTGATACAAAAAAAGGCCATTTTCCCCATTCTAAATTTGATTGCAAAACAGCAATAGTGACCACTGCAAATGTGTCCACAGACTATAAGTGGACATCACTTAATATGCCCAATGCCAGATCTCCTTGGCACATCAGGAGTGCCAGTACAACAAGAAAAATACGCACTTTAGTTGAAAATCCTTCAGTAGCTTTTTAGCTTTGGCATATTTTTTCTCCAAGGCATCGTATTGCTCCTGGGTTTCTTTCAAGTGCTCATTGACAGTTTTGCAGAGTGCTTGAGCTTCCAGCCAATAGGTTTCCAGCTTCTTAATTTTTTCTTTATTTTCTTCAATAGACTGCTGATACTTTATCTTATTAGACTCCCACTCCATTTTTTCAGTTTCAGTAGCTTTAATCTACATGAAAAAAAAGAAAAATTGTGAACGCACACACAAAAGCACCAGGAACTCTCAATGCTTTAGCAAACAAAACCCAAACAAGACTGTACCAACCATGATAAACGGGTTATTTTCTTATAGGAGTGGTAAGTCACAATAGTGGTGTATACAGATTTGAGATCAGAAACCAATATACGTGGCATTTAGAAATACATACTCACTCTGTCCTTCAGCTTGTTCACCTCAGCAGTAGTAACAGAATGTTTGAGTTGAAGCTTAATAAAAAAAGGGGGGAGGGCAAGATAAAATTTGTCAAACTTAAAATATGTAGGACTTCACAGAAAACCGAACGGAAAAAAGGTTTTGAAAGGTTTCTAGGTCACATTATTAACATCTCTCAAATTAACTTATTGCATTATTACAATCACTGTGCATACACATTGTTAACATTCTCTTCACACACAAAGTAAGGAAGCATTCCTACAAATCATAAAATATCTAATAAGGGTGAACACATTGTAAAAGTAAGATACCTCCTTAAATTTAAGTGCCAGTTGTGGTGCATCCATATCCAAGGGGAAACTTGTGTCCTCACTCTCAGACAGTTCAAAAACCTCAACAGAATTGCCAGTAAGTAAATGCGTTCCTAGATCGTCACTGTCGTCATCTTCATCAAAATCTTCTTCCTGCAATCAAATTAGAAATCTGCTGATAACATGTAATATTTGCAAAACCAGTATGAAGACAGTAACAGAAATCTCTTAAGACAGTGGTCAAAACCTTTTACTATTTGTGGTAGCAAAGCTTTCAACTTTGCTGGAGAAAAAAGGTCTGGATCTTTTTAGCATGGTTGTGACCAAAGACAAATTTGTTTTCTTTATACCAACTGATGAAGCTGCTGTAGCAGCGAAACGCGTTTTGGTTATGTTTTTATTAAATATTTTTTATTTGATCTGTGGAGAGTGAAGGACCTTTTTGCTTCTAAAGGGGGTTGGTGTATCCCAATATACACCAGAGTGCCTATACGGAGCCAGTGAATCTGCACAGGCTCATCACCACGTGAGTTTTCCATATTGCGAACTTCTCTTAAACCTGTGGTGTTGCAATATTATGCCATGGTCTGTGTTCTTCTCTTCTCCATATCGTTGATGTGAGTGATTCCTGATATCGCACGAAGACGGGACGGGGTCATCCCTGAAAGGACCCACTGCGGTTGTATTGAGCCTTGATTATATAGGCTCTACTATATGTGAGTGCATTCACCCCACGTATTCCTATAATTTTACAGACATACTACGCCACATATTTGTGTCTCTCTTTATCATATGTACCCAAAATCTGTATAATTGCGGCCAACAAGTCAGCACCTTATACAGATATATACAGGGTAAATACATTATACATGTTATCCACGGCAATAGCCCACAAGGTGTGTTTGCTGTGCTGTTTGCCTGTACGGTTGTGGGGATCTGTATAGGCGCTTTTCTCTTTCTCTTTCCATAGTATCCTCTGCTGTGGGCTTTGGGGAAGGCCCATTGAGATCATAGCTGCCGTACTGCTCCACTTCCGTGCGACCACTCCCTCCACCACTTGCCGCTCCAGCGCCCCTTATATCTTTTGTTTAGTATTCAACAACAGTAAACTGAGAAAACTAAATTCAATGTAGCCAAATAGTAGAACACACCAACTATAAAACAGAATAGTTATGGAGAGGTCTTATGCCCCTGGTAGACGAGCGGCGCGCACTAGCTGTGCCCATACTGACGTGCTTCCCGGCGTCTGTCACAGCGTTGTGACGGGGCCGGGCACACGCTATAGCGCTTGCACGAATTGCGCATGCTACAAGCGGACGTCCCGAAAGCCTCATGTCGAAATGCTACAGTCGCGCTAGACGGGGCTGCAAAGCGTGATCCTCCAAAGGAGGATCGAGTCTTGCAGCGCTGAGCGCACTAACTGCACTCCGCGAGGTGGCCAGACGGTTGTCAGGGTGGAAGGAACGCCCACTCTCACGGACATTGCTTCCCCTCTAAAAACGCTCGCCTGACCCCGGCCTTAGAGAGCCACACAATACTAAAGGGATAATAAAGCTCCGATTGTATAATGCTGCAGAACATGCTGGAGCTTAGAAGCAATTGTAATTTCTCCAAGTGTTCTATTTGGTTGTTACAAAAGATCACTTCAATAAAAAGGAGTTAATGGGTTTTGGGATATTTATAGCCCAATACATTTATATTTAAGAGATCTAACTGTTCTTCTACCGAGTAGCGTGCCACCAGTGCTAATGTCATCTCAAAAGCTGCAGTACACATTTTTAAGCATTAAAGTCAAAATAATTTTATTAGACTTTTGTCCAACTTAAAGGAACACTCCTTTTTTTTGCCCTTAAATAATTGTGCAGAGGCCAGTTTTAAAAAGATTTTTTTACTATTTTGCTCCAATTTTACTTACATTTTTGTCTCTTGCCATGCGCAGCTCCACCTCTCCGGCTCAGGGACTCTCAGACCCAGAAGTCCGAGGCTTTCCTGCCCAAATGCATATTGTGCACCACAACGGGACTTGCGAATTCTACATACGCAAGTCCCATAGCGCCTGCGCAGAACAATGGATCGGTGCTGGGTGCATGTGCAGCTCGATCCATCGCGGCCTCTCAGAGAGATCGCCAATGAGATTGGTCACAGATAGCGACATCGGCAGGCTCCCTCTGTGCTGACGTCACTAGTAACCGATAGCCAGGAAAATCACTTTCCCGGCTGTTGGTGCCGCTGGATAGGGTGGAGGAATTCCACCACTTCACCCAGCGTTTTAGTAAAAAAAAACAGGAGGTGCTGGGAGGGACACTCCTCACATCCTGACCACTTTACAATTAGAATTGGCTTTAAACACACTCTGGGGGTGGGATAGTGGACGGACATAAAATACAATCTTGTGCTGCCTCATTGTTCATTTTAATTTAATACTTTTTGGTTACAACAAATCAAGTACATCCCATATTTCTTTTTAAGTTGATTCTACAGTAGCAATAAATTAAAGCAATATGGAAATGCTTCCATTGCAGTCCATGAGAGATTCCCTTTATTTTAAGAGCTAGGAAATTAAAACTGTATAGAATTAATCTGGCATGGGGGGGGGGGATCTTTGCGGTTTCCGGTCACTCACAAACCTAAAGAAACCCTTTTGGCTTGTGCTCCTCCTGCTAACCCTGCAAACTAGTCAGTAAACGCTAGCAGGTATTTCCCCTGGGCAGAGCACAGTTTTTGAAAAGGTGAGTGCGCACACATGTGTGTCCGTGCATAGGGTTTTACAGTGGTTTAACGTACCCTACAAAAAGTACACTTTGTTATGAATTATATCAGAATATCTCAAGAAGCAGTTAAATACTGACTCCTTCGATTTGCCAACTCCTATATTTGTAGCTTATTGTAATGCGATAGAGTATTAGAATTGTAAGAAAAAAAATACAACCCACACCCTGTTCTGTACTTCAGTTTAAATCACTTTAGCTACAGGAATGACCTTTGACCTCTTGTAGTCATGGAAATGTACGAGTCAGAGGGTGGACCAATTCAGAGACTGGTGTAAATGTTACCAAAGATCTGGTGACTGTACCAGAGCCATTGAGGTCTAAACGGTTGAAAAGTTTACAAAAGCTCTTATCTTGATTACAACGTGGCTCGGTGTTTGTACACGGTTATACATTTTTTAAAAAAAAGCCCTTTTCTAAAATAAAAAGGTACACAAGTAATCAATAAATTATGTATTTTTTTTGCATTTTTTAAGCTCCACAAAACCCACCAAAATATGCACTGAATCTACACAAGGTACATTACTTTTACCTGTCCAGTACTGCCCTCCGAGTAATGCTGATCATACATCTGCTGTTGACATCTCTCCTGCTCCAAAGTTTCACTGATAAGACGTGCCACTTCACTTTGTGCACCTGGTTTCTCTCTTCCAATAAGAAATCTACAGTATCATAAAATACAATGATAGAAAGTTTGTTTGTATCCTTTACATTGCACCCACTTATTGAAGCCAGCAGACTGCTGCATGGGGTTAATATGACACTGACCTAATATACACACACACACACACACACACTGCAGGGCCATAAACCATCACCAATGCATGTGTACTTCTTATCTACAAACATATTAGGGCTTTAGTGTTAAAATGTTTACAAGTATTTCTGTTGGGCAATAAACCCAGGGACCAGGATGCCTAGACTTCTAGAACTATTCCTCCCTTACATTTTCATAACATGTTTTTCTGCTTTGATCAAGTAACAAATGGCAAAAGGAACACAGAAAATTACAGTATATGTATGAGCCATAAACATAACATTTTAATAACTGTAGTAGACTAGCAGAGCAGCTGTTATTGGATGCAGGTGTCTGCTTACCAGGGTCGTCTTGGAGAAAGAAAAAAAAAGAAAAAAAAAAATGGAAAATCAGAACAATTTCTTTGTTTTTACCCACCTCACTGTACCTTTCGTGTTTTTCAGGACTGTGGCTGCAAAAAGTTGAGTAACTCCAACTAAGCTTGTACCATCAACCTCTACTATCTGGTCATTGACCTGGATCCTGCAAAACGAACACAGTCAAAATTATAAACCTATAGGTTTTATAAGTCAAAAGGTATTGAGAGATTAAAAAAAGTCAATAGCAAATCATTTCAAATTTAAATCGTTACAGTTACAAGTATTTATAAAGTGCGAACATTCCAAATTCAGATGAAGACTGACAGTTTGTCCCAAACAACAGAGCAATTGTTTAATAATTAACAATGACCTCACTCGAGGATGATGAAGGGAATGTTTACACACCAGGTAAAAAAAAATAATCTCGAAAATAAAGCTGCAGCACTAGGCAAGTAATGTGGACCACTAAAATGGTAGCAAAAGAATATAAAAAAAACAAACATCAGCTTTAACCCTTTAGTGATGACTTGCAGGGTTAAGGACCGCCTCCAAATACTGTGCATTTACAATCTTAAAGTAAACTAAATCTCTGATTGCAAAAATCAAGCCGGTTTATGGTCATAAATTCTGTTGAAGTTAGAATTAAAGGGATACTCTAGGCAACATGACCACTTAAGCTTTTTTAGGTGGTCATGATGCCCTGAGTATGCCCTTGTCTGTCCCCCCTCCCTCCCTCTGCTCAGCTGATCGGCTGAACCAGCTGAAAACAGCTAAGAGACGCGGAGGACTTTACTCCGCCCTCCCAGCTGTCAGTCAGCAGAGCGGGATTCATATTTTCCGCTTCTGCTGACTATTGCCGAGTAGGGGACGTCATCGCGCTTTCAGCACGATGACGTCTCCAACTCATTGCAGTAGCTGGCGGCTGAGGATTAGTGTTGCGCGCATCCTCTTGCGCGCAACACTAATCCAAGAAGATGGAGCCAGGAGGAAGCCTGATTGGCTGGCTTACGTGAGAGGCACGCATGAGCGCTTCTCACGTAAACCATTAGCCAAGTGAACGTTAGAAGGACGGGAGCGGAAGAGGGAGGGGAGTATAAAAAAATAAAAAACCGCCGTTGGAAACAAGTGGATTTTATGGTAAGTATTACAGTAAAAAAAAAAAAAAAATCCCTACCTATTTATTGAGGGAATAGGTATAGTTTAATGTAAAGGGGGGGGGGGATTTTTGATTAGAGTGTTCCTTTAAGGGCAGGAGTATTTAAAATAATTGTAAGCAATCTCCATGGCAATCTATGAATGACTTCAAAGAAGGAATTTGCAGGGCAGTTGCTGAATTCAGTTTGTAAGTCGATACGGAGTGACCAGCGGAGTACTGAAACATTTCGATTTTTAACACTTTCAATTGGACATTCTACTGTAAAAATGTATATGCTCTTTTCGAAACTGTGCTTGCAAAAAGAAGCCTGTAGAAAAAAAATATATATATAAAATTGCCCATATACTCCTAACGGAACCTGTGTGTGTCTACGTACGTGTGTCTACAGATTACTGGGAACAACATAGGCAAAGAAAGCCAGGGGGTTGCATCGAACTCCCTTAGGTCCTATCATATTTAAACTTTGATCTTCCCACGGTCTTCCTTAAAGGTTATGCTTACCATTATGTCCTTTGTGATTCTGGAATCATTTTCAAATTTCACTGACCTATATTATGCAACCTACTACACAACATTAAAAACTTAATGAAAAGAGGTCACAGAAAAGGTCAGCAGATGGTCTGCTGATCCTCCCAAAGTTCCCACACCTTGTGATACAATGTGAAGGCGCCTCTCCTAACAACAAATCATTAATCAATCAATTTGAGTAGGTTTTGAGTCACATTAGAAGCAACAGATTTCTGGAAAACATGGTTTTGGTATTATCCATCTATGTCAGGCATGAAAAGGAAAAAAAACAAACCAGGCCTTTTACATAATGAAAGTATTTATTGTGATTTATTGTAAAGTATGCAATACAGGCTCAATTCTCCTTTACTGCTGCACTACAATGGCACCAAAACTGTCAGCAATTCCATTCCTCCATAAAACTCAATGACCAACATGTAGTACAAGGTCGAGGCAAGAAAAAAAAAGTTAAACTAAAATTGACGGAGTTACGAGAAGATGTGGTTTCCTTCCTGCTGTATATGAATTCTACATACTGCATGGTACCATTAGAACTTTTACATGCCACAAAAACAATGTGGTAACTCTTTCCTTATTGGCCTCCCCTCACCCACATTGACACTTTGCAATCTGTTATGATTGCCGCCGTCAAGCTTATTCTTCTCACCCGACGCTCCTCACATGCCTCCCCCCTCTGCCGGTCCCTCCATTGGCTTACTGTACATTTCAGGATACAGTTTAAAATGCTGATGCTCATGATCAAATCACTCAGTAATGGAGGCGGTGCTAGCCACCAACGAGAGCAGTCACATGCAGACGAGCTTTGCTGATTAAAGTTTACCCAAGAGGATTTCGGCTGCCCTCTCTTCTTGAAGCGGCTCCCTGTCTATCTCGGGACACTCGGCCGGACTTGTACTGCTCGCGTCACATTTTGGAGCGCCTTTACGGAGCTGGCACGATCTGGGCCTGTATCCGCGGCCTAGTCGATCGGTCATCTTAGACATCCTGAGCATTCTCATACGTCTTGCTGGGACTGTCCCTGGTCACCTACATCCTTGTATTTCACCTCTCACGATGGGTATATATTAAAAAAAAATAATAATAATCTACTACGAGACACTGCCAGATGGAGGGCTGCCACCAGAGTATGTATCTCTCCGAGTGCAGCTCCTTCCCCCAGGCTAGAATTCCTCCGATATGGATGGCTGTTCTTGGCCCCCTGGGAGTGAGGATGACCTCGATGTGCCAGCCCCTGACGCCTGCCATAAAGGGCCCGACGGCTGAAAGGGTCTTCATGAAAAACCGAGCCCAGCTGAAACGGAAGGCTTTGGTCACTGCACCCCCGAGACTGGGGCGGCCCCAGCGCCAACTCCTGACCACTTGGCTAGGAACTCTGATGACCACTTACTCTCTACTAAGGGTGACATCAAACGCATGCTAGCTGGGATGTGTGAAATTTAGAGCTCTGATGTTGCCGGGGTCCAAGCGGAGGTCGGCATTCAGGAGCAGGTGACTGATTCAGGAGCGGGCGGACAGTGTCGAGGTTCAGCAGACTTTACTTACCTCCAGTGTTGACTCCCTTCAGTCGCAGGCCGGACACTGGAGGGCTGTGGAGACATTAGAGATCCGTCATAGCAGGTGCAATATTCGCATCAGGGGGATCCCAGAGACCGTACCCACTGATGCAATTTTGGCATTCGTCAGCCGCCTGCGGGTCGCATGTTACAGCTCCCTTCGGTAGCGCCTGAAGTGTTTGGAATGACAATTCGCATTCGTAAGCCGGCGGCGGCTCTGCTTGGAGCATCAAGAGATGTCATTGCCATCGCCGTAGATGTATTTTTGAAACCGCAACTGATGGCCCTACCTGCTGCTAGAAGAGCTCTTTGCCTTTGAGTCTGCCTCTGTGACTCCATATACCAAGAACTGCCCTTTTCGACTCTTGGCACACTGGAGGCTTCAGGATGTGGTGACCTGTCTACATGATGGAGGAGTCCGAAATAGATGGGGGGGCCCCCCCCCCTTCTGTTTACTTATACCGATGCCCATTACACTATTGATGCTCCGGATGATGCAGGGCCACTACTTGCCACCTTAGGGCTCTCTTCGATCTCAGCGGCCACTGGCGGAGGTGATTGGGTGACCCCGTCGGGATGCGGGGTAATTGCTGTTTGGAGAAATGCCCTGTGATAGCCTGCCAACTGAGACATTAATGCAATTTTTGGACACTGGAAGATGGAGGAAGAGTCCCCCCCTCTCACTCTTTCCTTCCACACCCCCCCCCCCTCCCCGTTTAGCTTTGTACGACACACTTAGGGATGGTTTTCTCTGCGATTCCCTGAGCAGTTATTTCGGTTTTTGTTACAGACTCGCAGGACCTGGTTACTTACTCAGACGATGGGGCACTGGGGTTCCCACCTTTTTTAGGACGGTGTGTGTGGGACCACTGGTAGGCCTGGGCGAGCTACTTGAGCGGCCACCATGGCTCAGTTTGCTTCTTTTGGCCCTGGGCCACCTGGCCATGTGGCCTCTTCCACAGCCTCCGGTCTCCCATTGTGTTGCTGGAGTGAGCCAGGAACGCCACGTCTCTATGGGCGATTTCACACCCCCTTTTTAAAAAAAATATGCCTCTGCTCCTTCGTGAACTCGCCAGTACCTCCTGCACTAGCTGTCTGATTAACGTTAACTCCCACTTTCCATTAATTATATTTCTTTAGCCGTTTACTGCATTGTCTCCACAATTTTATGCAACTTGTTGTACGGCTGACATACCTTTTTAATAACAATGATCAAATATGAAAAATCAATAACGTGACCTCTTACAGGTCTTTGTTACTCGGCAAGGACGTTCCTTCTAGATCACTTTGGTTAGAGGGCAACCTCTGCCTGTCCTGTCTATAATCACACTGCCAACTCTAGTCTCCAAGACTTCAAGGGCAGCTCCGGACCTATGGGATGAATTAACGCCCCATCAAATGCTCCCCTAATTATAAAGGCCTTCAAGAAATCCCTCAAAACCCATCTCTTCAGATTAACATACCAAATTACTGTTGCATCCCTTCCCTCTCCTACCCGCACATTGAGGCAGCTTCCATGGCCCATACCATTTCTAAACCAAGGACGCTAGTGTTCCTGACAACCTATAAACTCCTCTTTTCTTCCTTCACTCCCAATCCCTAGACTGTAAACTCCTGTGCAGAGCCCTCTTTACCTCGTCTCCTAAAGAAGTTTGTGTTTTGGTCCCTTTGGCCATTGTGAAGTGCAGCAAAAACTGTTGGCGCTATATAAATGACAATTTCCCAATCTAAGGCCTTATTCCTACCTTATCGTTACACATAAAAAGGTCCCCCCCAGCCTTAAGGGCTCTAGCTTTGCTTGCCGTTTGTAAATGGCGTCTCCTTACTTTACATTAATGGATTTATAGGAGTCATTAATAGGAGTCATTATAGGAGTCATTAATAACTACTCCACTAAGGAACAGCAAGCAATCCGAATGTAGTACATATTCCTGAAAGAATACCGACTCCGCCTCAAATTTTTTTTTTGCAAAATCCCTTCACACAGAGGGAACCCCCCCCCCCCTATAAAATATCCCATACCTACTTCCTCTGGCTGAGAGCAGCGGAACACCGAAAAATAGGTTTCAGTGCAACACTGCATATGCAAGCTTGCACAGCATTGCGCTTAGCTCCATTAAGTCCTAAGATTTCCAACACTGGACACCATTGCCGTGCTGCCAACATGTTTGCAACACAAATATTTCCACTCATGTCACTAATAAAAAAAATTACAAATGTTAAGTCTTGTCCATTTTTTTTTTTCCAGTAAGCGTATTCACTGCTTCCTAAGAAGTTAGACTAGAGCCCTTAGTGTTTAAATATAGAATAGTAAACTAGTTACTGGTACCTTAGCTTTAATAAATTATTGCTAAGCAGTAAACATCAATTAAAAAAAACACAAAACCAAAAACACAGCAATATGACCCGCTGACACGCACAGATGCAGGTTCAAAACGGCATTCTGAAAACATTCCTCACTTCAGTTGTCAGTGGTTTCTTCTTCAACCACAAAAGGTTGCAACATTGCTTAATATTCTTTGTTGCTCTTTCAACCACAACAGCAGCAAAGAAAAATAAAAAAAATACATAATTATCATGTCTAGACTGGTGGACATATATCTAGTTCCGTCACAATGAAAATGCTGAATCCTGGTTTTCTTTCTATACAAAGCAGGAGGGGGCGCTGACTAATATTCTTTAAAAAGGCACAAGACACCTTCAATTGGTAAAGCTAGCAGAGAAGAAGGATTGTTGATTGGTTATATTAATGCAGGGCTTGACAAATTTGCTTTGAATCTAGAAGTTGATCTAGAAGTTAGGAGCCAACGTTTCGGCGAGGATTCGCCTTTATCAAGGTATACCTTGATAAAGGCGAATCCTCGCGGTGACGGACGCCGCTACTCGGAGGGAGTAGATCCGCCGTAGGTGCCGGGGTTGTTCTGCAGTGAGCAGCGGTAGTGAGCAGGCATCAGGTCCCTTGCTGGAAGCTAGCGAGTCAGCTGGAGGAAATACCTAGCAGATAGTCCCTCTTCCCAAATACTCGTCGAGATACAGTATAGGTTAAGCAAGTTGGTTTAATGAAAAACCACACATACACGGTCCATTTATATGGTACAGTCCCATTGTTCTCTCCCATGCCCGCCCCCAGACACCCCGGTGCCAGTTCTGCCACTGCCTCTAGCCCGAGCCCTTATTGTATGTTTAACAGGGTCCCAGCTCTTGGTGCCACACTGTCTGGCCCGCCCTGGGCTGCTCCCCGCCCAGGAAATTCCACCCCCTGGAGTGCGAGCGCTGACTCCGGCGCCGGATCTCCTCTGCGGCTGGTGCCAGTTCTGCCACTGCCTCTAGCCCGAGCCCTTATTGTATGTTTAACAGGGTCCCAGCTCTTGGTGCCACACTGTCTGGCCCGCCCTGGGCTGCTCCCCGCCCAGGAAATTCCACCCCCTGGAGTGCGAGCGCTGACTCCGGCGCCGGATCTCCTCTGCGGCTGGGAAACCCGACCTGAGTCTAGCGACTGATTGGGGGGAGATCTCGATGGCGCTGGTCTCTAGAACTCACCCCACAGTGGTACCATGTTCCCAGGGCCCCTCTGCCCAAAAAGCACTCTGGTGGCAGGAACAGGGGCTGAGCGGTGCAGTGCGCAAGGCAAGGCATGTCGGCTGTGCTTGGTTTTGGCCGGCGGCAGCAGGGTTGCGCTGGGCAGATAAACTACGATGGCTGGGCAAGGCAGATTTGGCAATGAACCTAATAAACAACCATACACATACGGGCACAAACTGTACTAACAAATTCTACACTTGGGGGAACGAAAACTGGGCAATTTGGGTGTTATTAGATTGTGAAGGATTGCAGTCGCGTTTGGTGCGGGGAATTTGCGAGGGGAAACACAATACACCCAGGGATCACACAGACATAAATTGTATAAATGAAATTTGACCTTAAAACAAACTATTAACTTTTTATGGGCTAATAAATTGAACGTGACGGCTGTTCTGTCACACTCGCCAAAACGTTGGGACCCTTGCTTCTGCATCTGGGAGTTGGTTTGTACTGACCCAAATTATGATTTTAGCTGCACCTATTTATTTATCGCTTTGTTACATGGTGCTTTTTGTGAATGTAGTCTTTTGGCTACTATTTTGAGCCTAGAAGTATAGACTGTCGCTTCGAATATCAGTTTGGCCACTCGGATATCGGAGAGATAGATAGATAGAGATATATATATATCTCTATCTATCTATCTATCTCTTGTTAACATCTGTATATTGTGATTGTTGTCATTGGACACCCTATTTACCCACTGCAGACACAGATCCACACACACACAAGGGCTGGATATATTTACATTAAATGTAGGAGACCGGAAGAAAACATTGAAGCCAACTAGAAGTTAGGAGCCAACTGTTTTTAGATGCCAAAGACTGCTTTTAGATTGGTGTAAAATAAACTGGAAATTTAGGAGCCTGGAGTAAAATTCTAGGAGCCAGTGGCTACCAGGCTCCTGGCTTTGTCAAGCCCTGTATTAATGATATTGTAGCAATGAACATAGACCAGTCATAGTTTCTCCCACCTACCTGCTGTCTTTCTCAGCAGCTCCTCCTTCAGTAATTGTTTTCACAAAGATGCCCAACTTTTCCAAACCCTGGTCAGCACCAACTCCCATTCCAATGATGCTGATACCAAGTCCGCTACCACCTGTAATCATGGAAAAACAAAACCTACTAAAACAAGTGTTCTGCAGAATGTCACCTCTCTTCAAACTCATTCTAGAGTTAGGAAAAGCGTCACATGGTTTTGACTAAAAGAAAAAAATAACTTAAAAATTTGAAATCGTTGGTGATTATAAGACCTCTATAGTCCAAGGTATTAAAACATTGACCGTTTTCAGAGCGGTTGGTAAAGAACATTCCACCCAGAAGGCTTAAACTGCCTGATCGAACAGATACAAGAAAGAGGGGGGGGGGGGGGTTAGGACATTGCTGGACACGACCATATAAAATACTAAAGGGCATTATCACCTCCTTAACGCTAGCACTCACATAAATGAATGTTAGCGCTACGGCCACATCAGCTCTCGATTGCCGACAGGTTAAAAAAATCAAAACGTTAGCGAATCAATATTAGCGCCAGCTTACTGTACTTTGCGCTCCCCATGTTAAGCATAGGGAGCACAAAGTGTAAACAGCATTAGTCCTAACGCTAATTACAAATCGCTGTAGCGAACGAAAAAAGTTAAAAAGTCAGCAGAAGCCTCCACGGAGTCCATGAAGGGGATGTTCGGGACGGCACTTTAACACTGCTCAGAGCATCCTGGACCCTAGCGGCCGCTACGGGGCAGACGGCTGGACTCGGCACCTGCCCTGTAATGTACAGGTAAAACAGCAATGAAGAGATTAGCGAATTATATTTTTTTTTCTCTTAGCCGATACTGCCCTATATAGGGTCATAGTGGCTAGTGTCCAATAAAGAATATATCCAAGCTATACGGATGTACTAAAAATCTGACGAGAATAGGCACAAGAACCACAAATTATACTGCACCCTTTTCAATCTCCACAGGAAAAACATCCATTTTTTCCACTCTTTTCTCCAACTCATACTCTGCTGAGGCTGCAACTGGATCCACCTCCTCATTTCGTCTGTCATAGTCTTCATTTGAAAAAGTAGTGAAGACCTTGAAATAAAGAGAATGGAGATTACTCCTAGAAAACATGAGTTGAAATTTCCAGTACAATTCTCTAGATCTTCATAAAAGAAAAAGTAACAGAATATTAGATTTAAGGAAATACAATTTGCGCCAAAAATCTTTAGAGACATTGAATAGAGTCCCCCGTCCCAGATTTTAACCTGCTACAGTCCTATATAACCACCCCATAAACCCCCAGCACTGGTCTGGATCTGGCAGTTGCTGTTACTACCTGTAACAAGCGGCACATGTCGAAGCAAGCAGGGGGGCTGAATATTAACTTGAGTGTCTAGCAAATCCAATGTCTCTCAATGTAAGCAGATTGAGAGGCATTGGCTACTTTGAAATGTATTGATCTGTACATTCCTGACAGAAATCCCAGAAAGCTTAATCCGCAAAGCTTGACAGCTTTCTGGGTGAGGAAACTCATAGGGGGAAGGATGTTGTTAATGTTAGGAGGATTGGTCATGGTGCATAGAGTGACCAATTCTAAAAGAAGAGTCGTACAATTCTGATACAAATTCACATAGCAAACTAATGTCACAGAGTAGCATAGCATAGCATGGATGCAGAGAATTAAGTGACAGGAGAAAGCAGGAGAGCTCTCCTTCACTCCATATTGAAGGATATGCTGGCAAAGCATCCAGCACGGGCGTATTCTTAAGTAGGACAACATTATTGAAACCTGCACAAATCCAAAATGATTGAAGGAGTAAAAAAAAAGGAACAGCTTAATAAAAAAGACACTCTAGGGAACAGTTAGTGAGCTGTCAGTAATAGAGGTCTGGACAGTCACTTGAACATCCAGCTAATCAGATACTTCTCAATGATAGCATGTGGAGAGGCACTGGCTGGTCAGGAATACAGAGAGCTGTGCACATGCAATGTGTAATAATGACTCTCCAGGAAAATAACTCCCCAGTTATTTTTATATATGTAATAATAACCATGTAATAATAACTCACAAAACAAAATAGGCGCAAGTTATCCAAAATAAATTCAATTTTTAAATGAAATGTTTATTATTAAACAAAATGATCCATTACATCACATTGTAGATTTTAAACAAAAATTACTTGTACCATTGTGAAATACCAACAAACACTTTATGTAAATAGTTATGTACTTTTAGCTGGAGTCTAAACGCACCCTTCACCTTTCCAGCCTGGTGTCTAAGAGCATTTCTGGGAAGCTGCCACCCTACCTGAATAGACTGCTTCCCCCAGCAGCTCCCTCATCCTATAACCTCCGATCCAGGACCAGCACCTTACTTGCAATACCACAATACAAAAAGTAAGTGGCTCGGTCCTCATTTTCCTACAGAGCACCGCAATTCTGGAATAACCTCCCAGACGCCATCAAATCTTCCCCCAGTCTTAAGTCACTCAAGAGCTCCTTACTAACATACCTCAATACAGAATGCACCTGTAAACATGTAACCTAGTGACTATATTTCCTACATATTTATTTTCTGTTAATCTGTATATTTGTGTTTTTTTTTTTTAATGTCTTGCATTGTATTACTTTGTATTTCTGAAACTAACACTTCAATGTTCTTGAACCCAGGACATACTTGAACACGAGAGAAATCTCAATGTATCCTTCCTGGTAAATTCCTTTATAAATAAATAAATGGGTTTGGGGTTTACAGTGTTACGTATATATTAACAGATAAGGCATATTAATTTAAGCTCTTAGTTTCAATTTTTATGTCATTTAGCTTATTCAAAACTAGGGGAGTTATTACATAGAGTTATTATTACATATATAAAAATGACTGGGGAGTTATTTTTATATGGGAGTCAATATAAAACACTACACATTTCCAGCCTGAATCTCAGAACATTGATGAGCTCTAGCTGAGTGAAATCATTGCAGGCACGAAAAAGTCCTCCCCTGCCCAGAAAAATGAATGAACCCGACAGGACATCCCCAGGGCGGCTAGATATTCCCTTTGAACAACAGAATATCATGCGGATCTTTAGGATCATTGCTTTAGTCTTTCACAGAGACAAATTTAAATATTGCAGATTCTGCAAGCAAATTCAAGGTACACACATACAAACTCTTCCAAACACCTGGAGGAGAACACCCCCCCCCAAACACTGCTGGAGGTCACCGGATATAGGCATTGCTAAGCTGATGCAAATCTACAAAATCATACCATGCTTGTATCCTACTGTATGCTGTAACACATCCACGGTTTATAGAAAATTGCTAGGGGGTGTGGGTACATGTAGATTATATACAGAAAAGTTTATTACGGTACACACACATAAAAATCTGCTTAATATGCTATAAAAGATTACATATAACAAACATTATGCAACATTAAATTCAAATATCCCTTCACAGCTATTCAGACCTGAAAATTTGCAGTTATCACTTCACCGCTTTGTAAACTACCCAGATAATGACAAAGCACTTATGCTTGCTGTACATCCACCATGCTTGTTAAAATTACTCCAGAAGAACTATAGCAACACGTAAATTAAAATTAATCTGACAGGAACATTTTCTCCCTCCAATTACTGGTGGTTTGAGTCAGGTGATACTAGTTAATAGTAATAAGCGCACTAAATCTGCCCAGGTCAACAACTTAGTAAAGCATGCATTTTGTTTTATTTAGAGGATTGTGAAAATATGAACGATCGTTTTCTGCAGTGGGTTCAATGGGAAGAAAGGGTAACGATAGGATACACATTTCAAAAACAGCAACAATAGACGTAGAGGGCCCTGCCTCCCTATAACAGTTTCAGCATCTGCATACAGGGGAAACAATTACAGAAAAGTGTATAGTGGAGACTGGGGTTGAGAGAAAGACTTGGTAGGTATGAAAATACAAACTTGCGTTATTTTATGAACGCATCACAAAAACTATAACTATAAGAATGCACTTTATTATAGTAGTAGGAGGCTAGGCGAGTACGTCCAAGTACACAAGACAAGAGGTCAGTCTGTTCAAAGTACATTTTAACCTACCCCAGCTCTCACTTTGTGAAAATAACAAAGAGCTGATTTAATAGACCTTGTTGATAAAATTCTTCAAGTTTGAGATTTTCCAAACGTTAAGAATGACCGAAGAGCATCTGTGATGTATAGACAACCCCACCTGCAGGCCATTCCTGATCTGGCACAGGGAACTTAAAATCTGCCAGGGCATTGGGGGGGTTCGTATGTGTGCATTTACGGCTTTGCAAAAAGTCAAGCCCTGTCATACGAATTAAACATGTGTCTCAGCATATGATCATGGTAAATCTAGAAATTAAACCGTAAATCCATTTATTTAAACATTCTTTCAATTACAAAATATGTATGTAATGTAATGTAATGTAATGTATGTATGTATGTATAATTTTTTTATTTTGAACTTAAACATTTTGTAAAATGAGGAAATTATTTTTTATTATATATTATGCACACACACACACACTGGGTGTCCCAAAAGTTTTCATACATACGGAACTGGAATATAAATGGCATTATATTTTACAAAACATTCTATAGATTATCACGCTTTCTAAAACACATACAGAAGTGTCTCTTCCTCTCAAATGCTCTTGTGTATGAGTAGATGCCTGAACACATTTGGAATTCTGCACGTAATTCCACTCTAAATGGAAAGCTTTCAGGTCTTTAAGGCCAGTGTCAGGCGAGCGTTTTTCAGAGCAGAAGGAACGTCCGAGAGAGTGGACGTTCCTTTCACTCTGACGCCCGTGTGGCCACCTCGCTGAGTGCAGTTAGTGCACTCAGCGCTGCAAGGCTTGACCCCTCCTATGGAGGATCGTGCTTTGCAGCCCCATCGAACGTGCGTTGTAGCGTTAAGACGGTGAGGCTTTCAGCACGTCCGCTGTAACGTGCGCAGTTAGCGCACACGCTATTGCGTGTAGCCAGCCCTACCAAAACATCAATGCTGCACCAGGCATCGGAAGGCACGTTTGACACTGGCCTTCCTGTATATATACACCATGGCCGCCAAGCGCCCTCAAAGTGAAGGGGTGAGTGGGTTGAGTCAGGTCGGCCGAGATCTGGAGACCTTGGATGCTGCACTGCAGAACCAGGGAAAGCCAAAATCATGACCATGTGCTCCTACCTTTAGGCATGTATGGGGATTTTTGACACAACCTGTACATGCATTTGTAATTGTTTTTTTTATTGTTAGTCTTACAAGAACCGGCCAGATGCAGGATTAATATATCCTTAGCAGACACACAACACACTCGTGCACTCACGGCAATCACATACACCAAAAACCACATATCTAAAACAAATACAAGTTAAGGGTTCCTGCTCTTTTGTGATAGTATCATGTTTGATTTGCAACAAGTTAGGACGAGGAAGGAGAATTCTTTTTAAAATATTCTTTGAACAGACTAAATAGAACTATTGTTTACTAACTAATGCTGCCTGGAGTATAATGTAGCACTTTTGTGCATTTAACCCCTTCCCGACCGCTGACATACAGATGTACGTCCTGCCCACGGGTCGCCCTTAGACCCGCGGATGTACACAGTACGTCAGTGGGCTCCTAACCTCCCTCCCGACGATACTCAACTCCCTCGCTGGCTCCAAAAAGGCATCCATGGCAAGCTAGAAAGCTTGCCTCGCTGTTTCCTGGGGGCCGGCAGTTCCGATGACGTCGTCACGCTGCGTGACAACGTCATTGGCAGGTGCCGGTAAGGTAAATTCAGGAAGGGAAGGGGGGCTCCGTTGGAGCACTATCTCCAACCATTTAAAAGGTACAGTGATTCTTTTTGCACCGCTGGAATGGGGAGAGTCTCCCCTTTCCAGCAGTGTATAGCATTAACTGTTTCACTGCCGGATTTGTGCCGAATCGCGATTCAAACCTGGGAGGAGGCTGACATCTTGGATGTCAGTCAAGCCTCCAGGTTCCCCCCCACCCACTGACAACTTCACCATATGTGTGAGGATGTCAGTGGGCCAGTTAAGGGGATTCAAAGGATCCCCCTATCTCCCGAACCGTGGCAGCTAGAGGGTCATATTTGACATCATTGGAAAGGCCATACAGTGCCATTTCGTGGCCATTCAGAAAGCAAGCAGTTCGCCAAATTTTGGCAAATTGCCAGCAAGTACGATGTCTGTTCGACAGCAGAGAAATCCCCATAGAGAAGCAATGGTTAATCTATTCACAAAACACAGCCCTGATGCTCAGTGGTTTCATTCAGGCGAATCCCATAAGGTTTCAATGTTTAAAAGAATAAACGGTTTTAGATATTGAATAAAAACGGGAATATTTTTATCATCAGCTGTAAAAAGTCTATATTGATTTTTCTTTAAGGATCTTTTAGGCATTTTTCAGCAAAAAAAAAAAAAAATCAGTTTCTTTAAGTTTTTATTATCATTCATTAGGACCTTATATGTTAATTCCAGACATTTTTGTTCAGTAGTTTTTTGGCAAACAGTATTTCAATTTTTACACTTTCAATAGTTTTATTTTCTTTACCCCTCCGGCGGTGTGTCGGCTTTTTCATTTTGGGTTCAGCCGATCGGATCCAAACCGATAATGAATCAGATGAGGTCCGATCCAATATTTTAGTAGTGTTTTTTTAAAAAAAAAAGCAAAACCCTGACTGTAAACCAAATCCAATACTTTTAGCTGGTTCTCTGTACTTTCCTATTGAATCCGATTCGATAACACGCCTGACCCCGCTGAAATTATCGGATCTGATATTTTGGCGGTTCTGTGCCCCCCCCCCCCCCCCGCCAGCTTTTCCCTGCACTTCAGGGACCCTGTAGTGAATGCAGAATTCACCGCAGGGTGGGGAAACTTGATTCCCTGAAGTGCAGGGAACGACAGAGCACCGAAAAGTCGGCAACATTTTGGTGCTCTACGAATAACCCCTTTAATGTAAATTGAAATACATATAAAAGGTGTCCCAAATCTGGAAAATTGCCCAAAGTAACTTTGGAATAGGGCCCGCTCTTACTTATGGAATTCTTCAAGTGATTGGATTTAAGCCCTCTGCCTCCTTCACATTTCTAAAACAAATGATAAATCTTTCATAGCTTTTGTTCTGTAAGGTTTTCTACAAACATCACAGGAATTTGTTGGCCAATGCTCATACATGCTGCAAAACAGATAGCGAGCTTAAAAATAACATTTAAAGTAATAAGAAGGGACACAGTTTAATTGGATACAAAATAGTTTCAAAATATAAAAACAAAATTAGTGGGAGACAAAAAGAAAGGATTAACCTCTTTTGCCCCATTTTCCAGTTAAGAGGTGTTTGAGAGTTAGTGTCCAGACAAGGGGCGATCAAAGAATAAGCAACAAGCACACACAAAACCTCACTTGCCAATTCCTTAATCAGTGACACTTCGCAGGTGCATTGATTTTGGACATGTACTGGAGTTTGAATTGATCCAAAACCCTGGAAGGCTCCTCAGCAGGCTCCATCAGTCTTCAGGATGGCAACTAGGACTGCCGGCTCTCAAAAGCAGTCATAGTTGCCAGCATCAGAAGTCAATGTGGTGCCTTGTATACATTTAACTGTGAAAAAAGGTCAGGATAATCCCACAGTGCTGCAGAAGGTGTTGGCACTTAACAGCAATCAAGCCAAAATAATGGTATTAGAAGAGGGAACTACTCTGAAAATATTAATATATTAAGAAAACCGCACAACATTGTAATTCACCTCTAAAAGTGTTTGCACCTATGATGTGCTAGTTAAGGCTAGGGTCAGACGAGTGCATTCTGTGCATTCATGCACAACGGACGTACTTTCTGACTGATGACAAAGTGGCCACACGGTCCGTTTTTGTGACTAATGTTTTTTTTTGACTGATGTAGATGGGAAATAAACATTAATATGAAAAAACATTTTGTCCATCAAAAATGCAGTCCGTCTGACTACGATCCATTACTCACACACAAAGCTATGCGGACGTTGTGCACTCCACACAGCCGTTCTAGCGGTTTTACTTTCTTGCCCAACTTGCGTCCGTTTGCCACGTCCGTTGTGCGTCCGGACTTCTGTGCAGACGTACTTCGTGTGTGGGTCTCTATTGATCATGATTCTATGCTACCACAGACGTTAAAATGTGCGGCAACACGGACGTGAACACTGCGCTCGTCTGACCCGAGCCTTAGACAGTGTGCAAATTACTTGCCGTTTTATAGGAAATCACAAATAACCATCCGAAAGGGATTTATAAGAGTATTATAACTAAAACAAAGAAATAATTTGCCACTGACATGAAAAGAACGACTATAGTATTCTGGTCTGTCTGAGTCACAGTGACATGTACGTACAGAAGCCGTGCCCAGTTCACCAACCCCAAAAACACCACAGGTTGTAAAAACAAGGGAGTGCTTCCTTGATAGAAACAAATGGTATTTCCGGTCGCAAATACATACTGTTACTTACATCTGTGATCTCACAACAAACACTCCACCCAATGCCTTCAGGGTAGAGGGCCTGGCAAAATTCACTAGAAATTTAGAAGCCAGGGCAAATATTACCCAGATAAAGTTGAAATTAAAGCGATCCTGGATAGAGATCATTTTGCTAGAATATATTCTCACCAAGATTGAATATTTTACCATAGCAAATGCAAAACCTTGCAATTTCTCTTCCCATTGGCGTTTTAGAACTTCTATCTTTCTACCACTTCCATTAAGCAAGTCATATACAAACTGCCTTTAGTTTACATTGTGCTGCAAATTGTATATTTAAAACAACAGGGTAAAACAAAACTGCAAAATGAAAGTGTGAGTAAACAAAATACAGGTTACACACATCTAAAAAACACATATATATAAATATAGATCTCAAAAGCGACGAGTGTGCACGGAGTTGTGCTAGTTCATGTGAAACTGATGGGAATAGGCAGGTGGGTTAAAGACAGGGAAGGAACACCCCTGAGAGACGTGCTAGAAAATGGAATGATACTTTGTTATTCACCTCCGAATTTCCAACCAAATTGCACTCAACAATGAATTTCACTGTAGGTGCAAATTCCAGGCAATTCATCTTTTCAAAGCTGTCAATTTGTCAAATACAGGCAAATTGACAGCAAAATATGGTGCAATTCGGTGGCTATGAAATTAGTTTATTCAGAGTGCCGAAATTACACAATTTAAGGAGTTTCAATAGGCGAATTGAATAGGTTTCAATTTAAAAAATGGCATCTCTTTATTTTTGCAAACCCTCCTATTTTTTTTTTTAACAACCTTTTTGGTTTTTTCAAAAGATATCGTTTTATTTTTAAAAGACTACTTTGTAACAGACTTTTATTAAATGTTTTAACCCCTTAGTGACCGGGCGGTTTTACACAAATCCGTCCTTTAGTGACCGCTGCTGTTTTTACGTTTCTGCGCTGTTAGTGTTTAGGTCAAATTTTCCTCTTACTCGTTTATTCAACCCACACATATTATACACCCTTTTTCCCGCCATTAAATGGACTTTAGAAATACCATTATTTCCATCATATCCAATACTTTACTATAAAAAAATATGATGGAAAAAAAAAAAAAATGGTAAAAACACACTTTTTCGTAATTTAATCCCCAAAATCTACAACCACCAATAAAGACCCCGGCTAAATAGTTTCAAAATTTTATCCCGAGAATAGAAATACCCAATTTTTACATGTTTTTGCCTTTTAACCCTTTCACTGCTGAGCCAGTTCACCTATGTGCGATGCGCTCATTCTGACCATTTTGTGCTATTTATTTTGAGAGGACAGCCTAGGTCCTATTTAATTAACCCCCCCCCCCCCCCCGACAAAAACAACTTTAAAAAAAAAACAACTTTATTTTATTTAATTTTTTTTTATTATTATTTTTTTATTTATTTATTTTTATTTTAAACCAAACCTGGTCATGATCAGGCCTTTCGAATGACGTCAAATATGACCATCTAGCTGCCATGGATCGGGAGATAAGGGGATCCTTAGGATCCCCTTATCTCTACATGGCAGCTATTATTATTATTATTATTCTTTATTTATAAAGCGCCAGCATATTCCGCAGCGCTGTACAATAAGCACAGTATAGACAGGGTTACAATACATTGAACAACATTTGACAAACAGTACAGGAGGAGATGAGGGCCCTATTCCCGTAGGAACTCACAATCTGGGAGGGTTGGGGTTGGAAACAGGAGGAGAGGACTGTAAGGTTAGAGTGATTGATGATTGCGTCAGTGAGTTGGGTGGTAGGCTTCCCTAAATAGGAACGTTTTAGGGGAAAGTCTGACAGCTAGATGGTTAACTGGCCCACTGACATCCTCACACATAGGGTGAGGTTGTCAGTGGGTGGGGGGGGGACCTGGAGGCTTGGCTGACATCCAAGATGTCAGCCCCCCTCCAGGTTTCGAATCGCGTTTTGGCGCCAATTTGCACCGAAACATGATTCGGCGGCGAAACGGTTAATGCCATACACCGCTGAAAAGGGGAGACTCTCCCCTTTTCAGCGGTGCAAAAAGCATCTCCCTAGCTTCAATGGTTGGGGAGATAGAGGGCTCCGACAGAGCCCCCCTCCCCTCCATTGATTTGCATGGGGATGCCTGCTGATGATGTCACCACGCAGCGTGGCAAAGTCAGCCTCGCCTGCCCATGTAAATCACATGGGCAGGCTTCCTCCCTGCCAGATCGCCAAGGGATCCAGCGAGGGAGGGGAGTATCGGGTGGGAGGGGGATTAGGCGCCGCTGACGTACCCTGTACGTCCGCGGGTCTAAGGGAGACCCGTGGACATGACGTACAGGGTACGTCAGCGGTCCTTAAGGGGTTAAAGAAGGAACGGTTATTATTTGGACACATTTTTACAAAATTTTTGTTAACCTCCATAGCGTTCCGTTTCTGACATATTTTATATAATTTAACCACTTGGCTGCACTCAGCACGTCCTGCCAAGTGTACCTCCTGTGCTATGGACGCGCTGAGTGCGTCCATAGCACAGGAGGCAGCAATCGGCCGAGTTTCCGGACAATTGCTGCCCCCCCCCCGGTGCAGGCTGACATCTTGGATGTCAGCCCGGTGTTCCATTGAGGATTGCCTGCCTGTCGAATAATGCCTGGCCCGCTCTGCGCATGCGTCTGATGCACCTACGTCATTATGAATAAAATTACTCTAATTTCGATCATAATTTCGATCCTATTGAAGTACAGCACCATTACAGCAGCTGGTCACCACTTGCCAACTGGTAACATGGTGCGATATTTTGAAATTAGAGTAATTTTATTAATTCATAATGACGTAGGTGCACCAGGCGCATGCGCAGAGTGGACCAGGCATTATTCGACAGGCAGGCACTCCGACGTTACACCGGCACTCCGGGGGGGGGGATAGATAGAGGTCATCGCGCTGGTGCGATGACATTTATTTTGGGCGCCCCCCGCGAGTGCGGAGGTCCTTGAAAGGGAGTGGGGGGGTCCTTCGGACCTCTCTCCCTCCCGATCGCCTGGGGCCAGCGATCAAAGCCAGGCACGGTTTGGAAGGGCCCAGCCTGCCCTTCCAAACCGTGCCTGGCTTTAACTCCTTGGGTACCGGATCACGATTCGGCACCGATACTTGATCCTCTCCCAGAGCTAGCCGACATCTTGGATGTCGGCCAAGCTTCCGGGAATGCCCCCGACGACTGGCGTCATCGTGCATAGCGCGATGACATCAGTCCTGGAGTTAACCCCTAGTTGTCACCAATGGTGCAGATAGGGGGTTCCATTGTACCCCCATCTCCCGTTCCGTGGCAGCTAGGGGTTAATGTTTGGTATCGTTGGAAAGGCCATTCTCAAACATGACCATGTAAAAGTTAATCAAAAAAATAAAAAATTAACAAGTTTTTTGTTTTGTTAATGCAGCAATATTGTTCCCATTTCAATTATAATGTGAACAATGATGCTGCACTAACGATTTTTGTATGGGATGCATTAAAAAAAATGCGTAAATTTCCCCCAAAAAAAATGTAACGAGACCCCATTTCTAATTTGTTTAACTAGCGCAACCCATACAAAATAGAACCGCAAATGCTCGCATGTTAAAAAAAAAACTTTACACATTGTAAATTATTGAAAATTCTAATTTTATTGCATATTTTGTTATAATATACAGACAGGACATTACGTATACATATAATGATAGATTATGAATCTGCCGAAAGAACGATATATAACATGTCTGGGTCATATAATAAAATAAGGCTTCAAAAACGCGGTTAAACATGATGAGCGAAACCAGTAAAAATGAGCTCAGCACACAGGCGTGAAATGCCTCAGCAGCGAAAGGGTTAAATTCTTAGTTCATGCAGTAGTGGATAGTCACAGTAAATAGAAAGTCTGACCAGAACACAACGGGAAGTGAATCAGCCAATCAGGAACATCTTGTTCTGTTGTAGGGCAGCTGTGCACATTCCTTGACCACCCCTTACCAACCAGGCGTTAATACTGGTGCCCTCCTCCAGCCCACCTATGCAGCGGCTGAGTTCAGGCCGTTCCACAGCAGTGAATGACATCGCCAGCTGCTAGGCGGGCCGGAAAGGCATTCCATAGACGTCAAAAGGGGCGTGTTGTCCCACCCACAGCATAAAAGGGTTAAATTAATTTTGAATGCATGTTTGTGGACGTGTAATTGTGCACCAACTCAGATGAATTGCTGTAGCTGCTATAAAAAGGTACACTTTATGTGGATTGTGAGGAAACACTGGAAAGGGGGAGTGTTAAAATTGAAGTTTTTTTAATACCATTTTAATTCAACTTAAGTCGGCAAAAATATTAGGGCTGAAACAACTAAATCGACAACTAAAAAAAAAAAAAGAAATTGATTAAAATAGTTGTCAACCATTTCCATTATCGATGTCGATTAAACAGTGTGTGCTGTACACCGGACATTAGAGTCAGACTGAGTTAAACGTAAATAATCTCAGCTTCGGAGCTGATTGGAGAAGACGCGCCGCGGCTTTACTAGGTATGATTTAGTTCTAGGGTTATGTCAGACACAACCAGTTTGTTTTTATTCTGTTTACAACTGTAGCAGAACTAGAACACAAACAATAGGATACTACCACTGGGTGAAGGAGCTGTATGCCTGTGTTTAATCCTTACTTGAAGCTGGAGTCCTGTGCCACCACCCCACCCTCTTTGGTCGGGAACTGCCATTCCCTCCCTTTGATCTGGTCCTTTTCCCCCAAACTCACTCCCACACTCCGGTCCAGTCTTTTGTTCATACCCACTCCCCATCACACTCAGGTCAAGTCACTTGAGCAAAGTCACTCCCTTCCACCTCCAGACCCTCCTCCCACTCAGTTTCCTCACAAAATCATTTAAAAAGGGACACTACACACCCTGACCAATTGAGCTTATTAACCCCAATTTCATGCTGACATCATCCTCTATGACCAAGTTCTTGTAGCATGCAGCATCAACCCATCCCTCCGACCAAGCACTTGCATACCTTGTGTGAAAAGTACGCAAGATACGCTATTTGCGTATGTACGTATGAAACTTACATGCACTATGCAAATTGCTTATGAAAAAAAAGGGGAGGGGTTGTGGTTATTTTTTTACATAAAATTCCTTGTAAGTAAACAAATTTTTTTCTATCCGATTAATCGAAATAATAAAAAAAAAAAAAAAAAAAAAAAAAAAAAAAATCAGCCAACTAATCGATTATGAGAAGAATAGAAACATAGAAAAATGTCGGCAGATAAGAACCTTTCGGCCCATCTAGTCTGCCCAATTACATGGATACTTTACCTGGATTTATCTTTTGTTTAGGATAGCCTTATGCCTATCCCATGCTTGCTTAAATTCAATCACTGTTTTGGCCTCTACCACTTCTACTGGAAGGCTGTTCCATGTATCCACCACCCTCTCAGTAAAATAATGCTTCCTGATGTTACTTTTAAACCCTTGCCCCTCTAATCTAAGACTATGTCCTCTTGTTTTGCTACTTTGTTTCCTTTTAAATATACTCCCTTCCTCTACCTTGTGGATTCCCTTTACGTATTTAAAGGTTTCTATCATATCTCCTCTGTCTCGTCTTTTTTCCAAGCTGTACATGTTAAGATCATTAAGCCTTTCCTGGTAACTTTTCTCCTTCAAGCCATACACCATTTTAGTAGCCCTTCTCTGAACTCTCTCTAAGATGTCTATATCCTTTTGGAGATACGGTCTCCAGTACTGCACACAGTACTCCAAGTGAGGTCTCACCAGTGCTCTGTACAGTGGCATGAGCACTTCCCTTTTCCTACTGCTAATACCTCTCCCTACACAACCAAGCATTCTGCTAGCATTTCCTGCTGCTCTATTACATTGACTACTTACCCTTAGATCCTCTGAAATAATGACCCCTAAATCCCTTTCCTCAGATGTTGAGGTTAGGACTGTATCAAATATTCTATATTCAGCCCTTGGGTTTTTACGTCCCAGGTGCATTATCTTGCACTTATCCACAGTAAAACTCAATTGCCACAGCTCCGACCATTTTTTTAGTTTACCTAAATCATTTGTCATTTGGCTGATCCCTCCAGGAACGTCAACCCTGTTGCAAATCTTTGTGTCATCAGCAAAAAGACATATTTGTATATATTGAAGGGCTGCAACTATAAATGTTCAACTCTGAACTCAGGCCAGTTTAAAAACTTCCAACAGTCTCAAGCAGTTAGTTACAAGATTTTATAAAAGAGCCAACAAGCTCCGTAGCGCCACTTAAAATACAAAAAGCAGTCATTCACATTGTGAATATTTAAAAAATTGCTGGTATTGACGTGCTGGCTAACACCAGCAGTTCACAAAAACTAAAAATCAAACGAGAAACCTGTAAGTGTCAGTGTAAAGCTTCTCCTGTTGCTCTTTGTATTTTAGTTTTGTGAAACGCCAATGGCTTTCTCCGCTATTTGCAATACTGGCACATAGTGAGTAACCCCTTCCCACCACAGGACGTTCTATGCCGTCCTCCCGGCGGGAGGTCTTTGAAGATGCAGTTTGCACCTCGGCCCCTCCCTGCAGCCTGCGCGCCATTGGCTGCACTGGGACAGCCTGAAATCAAGCCGCCCCCTTGCAGCCAATGACGTGCGCTGCGGGGTGGGGTGGGTTTTAATCAGTGCGTGACAGCACCTGTCTGGGAGGCGTACCTGTACTGCAGTTTTTCATGCACTGCCCATCAGGAAAACCTTGTCAATCTGGCACCCCTAAATTTACGTATCTACATCAGAATGCGAAACCAACAGGACAGTACTATAGGGGCATCTGAAGTAAGGTACAGCTAGGTTAACCCATGAAGCCATTATGTACACCACACGTTGATATTTATGATCGAAGTGACAGAGATCACTCACTGACAGGCTCATGGTAAAGTTTAAAACGTGTCCTTTAAGTAGTCGAGTGGGTGTGCACCCATCTATAAAAAGTAACAAAGTGCTAAAATATTAATGTGAAAATTGAGCTAATGGCTGAAGAGCTAGAAAATTCGCCTGCGCGTAATGCTAGATAAAACGCTACCACATCATTTTATCATGACAGACGCACTTTAAACACCAACAGAAAAGGCACTTAACAAGGAGTGATGATGATTAAATGATTTGCTTTATTTTTTCTCGCTTTACAAACTCAGACACAAGTGAAATAGAAGTTACAAAGAACCCACACCAATCGTGCTAGGAGATCACAGGGATAAGAGTAATTTAAAAATACCTATAAATAAAATGACAAATGTTATTCCTCTGAGGGTTTTGCATAGAAAGTGAATAATCACTATTCTGTTTGTATCAGCGTCACTTTATTTTCTCAATTCAGGGTCTGCTCTGTACAAGCTCAAATAGTATAAAATTGATATAAAAATAAATTACATGAATTCATCGAACTCTAATCTCAACATTAAAACAAGCCATTGCACGCAATGTTTTGCAAACACTTGGAAAAAGGAGACACAAAAGATACACTACTCATTCATTACAGTGAAAGGTTAAAAAGGAGGATCTGGTGTCCAATATGAAATATTTAAGAATGGCACAATCGAGCTAAAGCCTTGAGACCTGAGCGGTCCCCACCGTAGAGCAGGCCACTAGTGCTGTTGTTCGTTCTCAGGACCCTCACAAACACCCCTTTTTTGATCACTATTATTTAAGAAGACATATTCAACAGCGTTGTAAAAGCCAGGGCTGTCCATTAAAGTGCCTTGAACTTTGTGAGCAAAATGATTATTTGCATAAAGTAGGAAACGTTCTGTTCCTCAAATATGGTTCTGCACCCGTCTAAGAAAACGCTTGATATATTTATTTATATACAACAAACTGAAAAACGATATATTTTAGGGGCCAGGTAATTTTTTTGAATACAGACTTTTGTAGAATAATCCTAAATTATTAGGAACCAGAGATAAAAGTCTAGAAGCCAATTGCTACCTGTCCTAGATGAAGCCCTGCACTAAAAGCGACTGCAAACACTTCATATAAAAGTCACCAAATATTGTAATAATGTGTCGATATACACACACCCTTTAGACAGCCGTCAGGGGAGTGCACTGATGGACCACAGTGCGTCCGTTGAAACGGAGGAGATTGTGGTTAACATAGTTATGACTGACGTTTAGAAAGAAAGAAAAAAAAAATGTATGCGGGGTGTCTACGGCGGTTGTAGCTTTTTCACGGCGATGGCTCCAGGGCGTCCATTGCAATATGCGTTGCCAGTGTGTGAAAAAGTGTGCACAAGCTTTGTGTATTGTTCTCCATTGACTACTTTGAAAAGCTATGACGGACAGCAAACAGTGCGGTCAGACGTACGTGCCAAGTGCGCTCGTCTGACTGCAGTCTTAGGCCGAGGGTCAGGCGAGCGTCTTTGGAGTGCAGACAGAACATCCATGAGAATGGACGTTCCTTCCACTCGACGCCCGTCTGGCCGCCTCACTGAGCGCTGCAAGGCTCGCTCTGCCTATGGAGGATCGCGCTTTGCAGCCCCAGTCTACGTGCGTCTAGCATTTTGACGGGGAGGCTTTGTGCAAAGACATTTGTAACGCGCGCAATGTGTGCGCGCGCTACAGAGTGTGACCAGCCCCGTCGCAGCGTCACAACACTGCGACAGACACATCAGTATGGGCGCACCTAGTGCACTCATCTGACATCAGCTTTAGAGTCCATAAGCTATATAAATGATATGGTAAAAAAGGTAAAGTTGCAATGTCCATTTCTCAGGTCGCCTTGAATATTGCAGTTTCACTATTTAAAGTATTATTTGAGACAAAAAAAAAAGAAAAAAAAAGCAGCCCCTACGCCAAATTCCTAGGTGCAATGCAAGTATACTGTGAACTAGATGTGAAGGAATTTTGCAGAAATTATTAGCTATTTTGACCCTGTGCTAAGCCATACAATCGGTGCACAAGATGACTATTATTACTACCACTGCCGGCATAAGGCTGATTCAATTCGATCTCCTTTGTGCCAGGTTAAATAAAAACTTCTTGGGGAAATTCAGGTTAAATTTACAAGTCAATATTGAGATTAGGCTTTTTTTTTTTAATTGCTCTGTTATCAGAAACTGTCAATTCACATTAACAAAAAGGTATTAAAATGTGATGCAATTCCAAGATGGGCACCTCCTTATCGAAATCCTGACAGATCTCCACGTGGTGATACAGGGCACATTAGACAAATGTTTAACAAAACCAGTTTTTTAAATTTATGCAAGAAACATTTTAAGTGACAAATTAAAAGTACATGGCCACTACAGCATAATACTAGGGGGGGGGGGGGGGGGGGGAGTCAGCAACCTGGGCCCTCCAAATGTTTTGGAACTACATCTCCCAAGATGCTCAGCTACTCATTTGGTGAGCTCCACCTCATTGAAAATTACCATCCAATCCATCTGAAGGGGTTAAGGTTGCCAACAGCTTATATATGTAAACACTGGGGCGTTTGAACACTCTGGGTGCTGACCCGCAGTTTTCACACAAGCTGTCCAGGTGCAAGGAGTTGTTGTTACATTCCTTCGAACATAGGATATTGCGGCCATAGCAGAGTAGTTTTACGGTGTCACTGAACTCTAAACTATGGCTTGTGTTTTCCAGAAAGAATGCAGTTGGTTGCTAAGGAATACCTCGGCTATGGGCGCACAATGAGCCCTTTCTTTCAGAAAAGCCTCTTAGCAAGGAAAGCCAAGCAAATAAATTCTATGCTCTCAGTTCGTCCAGTATACTACTGCGGGTACAGAAAGGAGATCTAATTGGTAAAAGGAACAAATTACAGCACAGATATACTCAAAGCTATTCAAATACAGCGCTGAAAACATAGCACGATGAGGGAATGCAAATAAACTGAAAATAAGAATTCCTCATTCGCAGCTACGCCGTAAAATAAAACAATCTCCTGCTTTAGACTCCGACTCACTGGAGAACTTGAAGACAGAAAACTGGTAGTTAGGGAATTATCTAAATCTTTGAGCACTTTTATTAATGACCTACAGCTTCTTGTAACAGAGTGCTATAGGTCCGTGGCCAGCAACCTTGGCCACCTAGAGGTTTTGAAAAGACGCTTTCCATGAGGCTCGTTCATGCTAATGAGTGGTTGAGCATCATGAGTAATGCATTTCCAAAACATCTGGAGGGCTAAGGTTGCTGGCCCCGGCTATAGGGCAAGTTCAGCAAGCAGCAGTGTTTGAAATTTTAAATTAAATAATGGAACATCTTCCACTTAAACCGTTAAGTTTAAGAATTATACTCCTCGTCTCTGAGGCCAACTTGTGATGAGCTATGTAAAAAAATCTATATGCATGCACAAAAATCTAGATAGAAATGGAGGAGAGAACAAAACTATTACAAGGTTAGATTATATATTAATATACATACTGAATCTCATGTGACACCAGCTTGGAAGAAGAAAACCAAAACATTTATGTCTGGAGAGAATCCCTTTGACATCGTTACTGAATTTCTGGCACTATGAAATATTTGTAAAACACCATTTCCTTTTTAAAAATAAATAAATAAATAAAGCTTTAAATACAAGGGAGATCTTGAATGAAGTGTTCATTTCAAAAGACAAAGTTCATTTTTTCTCTGCACATCTTTAAGAGGATCGCACGTCTTCCCATTGCTAACCAGACACCGTTTAAGGAAAAGGTACTCTGTGACCCGGTGCACTTTACTTATGTGAAACAGGATCAGAGCCAAAAATCAGACAAAAGAAGCACTGTCAATGGTTATCCAATACAGAACGCACAACCAGATCAGTAGGAGAAAAAAGAACAGAATAAGCCTATTGAATCACACTGCTGCTGGTTGTGAGCTTCCGTTCTGCTTTGAAGAAGAAAAAAAATCCACAAACTGGAGCAGCAAATGGACTTCCTGACCAGCTTTACATAAATACATACAAAAAAAGATGGCAACCGCTGATCAGACACAATGGCTGTCTACCATCCCGACTAGCCATGCAGCCCTCAAATCAAAGAGGAACCGATTTATTTATTTATAAAGGATTTTACCAGGAAGGATACATTGAGATTTCTCTCGTTTTCAAGTATGTCCTGGGTTCAAGAACATTGAGTGGTTACAGAAATACAAAATAGTAAAATGCAAGATATTAACACAAAAACAAATATACAGATTAACAGAAAAATAAATATGTAGGAAATAAAGTCATTATGTCACATGTTTACAGGTGCATTCTGTATGGAGGTATGTTAATAGGGAACTCTTAACCCCTTAAGGACAGGAATAATTTTACAACTTCGGCGCTGTTTCGGAAGTAGAAGTTTGCTGAGCTCATTTTGACCATTTTTAAGTCACGTATTATTATACCACCCAGACAAATTATATAATCGTTCTTTCCGGCAGACTCGGCAGATTAATAATATATCATTATTATATGTATATGTCATGCCCTGCCAAAATGCTATAACAAAAAATTTAAAAAAATGTGAATTTTCAATAAAATTTCAATCTTCCACAGTGTGTAAAGTGTTTTTTTTTTTTAAATTTTATTATCCGAGGCTCTCCGGTCATATTCTATGGGGTAGATTTGTTAAAAAAATTAGAACGGGGAACCCATTTTTTTTTGGGGAGAAATTGTGTGATTTTAGCTAAACCCCCCAAAATAAAAATTCATTAGTGAAGCATCATTGTTCACATTATAATTGAAATGTGAACAATAGTGCTGCATTAAAAAAAACAAAAAAATGTTTTATTATATTATTTTTTTATTATTTAATTTATTATTTTTATTTTTACTTTTTTTACACTTTTATTTTACATATAACATGGTCATGTTTGATATCATTGGAAAGGCCATGCTCTGGCCTTTCCAGCAATATCAGACATGACCCCCTTGCTGCCACCGATCAGGAGATAAAGGGGTTCAAAGAACCCCCCTATCTCCTGCAAGGGATTTCCATAGGAAATCCCTTTGCAGCTAGGGGGTTCCCCGGTTAACTGACATCATTGCGCATGGCGCGATGAGTCAGTTGACCAGGGGGGGACCCAGAGGTGGGGGCTGCCATCCAAGATGGCGGCCCCCACCAGAAATAGGCCGCGATCGGGCACAAGTTAGTGCCCGGTCGCGACCTGGCAGCTAAGGGGTTAACCCCCCATACATCGCTGGAAAGGTCAGGCTGGTCCCCGGCGATGGGGAGATAGAGGGATCCAAAGGATCCCCCCCCTCCCCTTCAGGCGCTTCCCCTGCTCCGGCGGGGGGGGGTGGGGACACACGCCTGAAACTGACGTCATCGCACCACCGGCGCGATGACGTCACAGCGCCGGAGGAGGGATCACACTGATCTGACTCCGCGGGAGTCAGAGCAGCGTGAGAGCGACCGGAGGAGGTAAGTATTACCGGAGGGGGGCTGTAAACGCCGAGGACGTACATTTACGTCCTGCGGCGTCAAAGCCCGCCTAATGCAGGACGTAAATGTACGTCCTGCGGCGTTAAGGGGTTAAGGGACTTTAGACTGGGGGAAGATTTGATGGTGTCTGGGAGGTTATTCCATATTTGCGGTGCTCTATAGGAAAATGAGGATCGAGCCACTTTCATAACAATCGTCAAGGAATAGGTAAGGTGGACATGGATATGTAAACAAATCTAATAATTGTTTATATTAGGGTTCAACAAAATTTATGCCAAATTTGAGACTGCAGATTTTTTGGACGTTTAAAAAAAAAAAAAACAAACACATTTACGTGCGAGTTGTAAAGCACTAAGAACACTAGGAGCCATGGATACCTGGCCCCTAGAGTTGTCAAACGTGATCTCATAACCAGAAAACAAAAAACACGCATCAATATAGCAGATAACAGGGATTGCTATTACAGCAGCAATACACCCCCCCCCCCCCAAAAAACACAAAAAATAAATTATCTTACTTTTTGGTGAAGTGTAAAAAAAAAAAAAAAAAAAAAAAATCTAAAACTTTTATAGGAAGTGCAATTAATAGCTCAGAACATCCAGAGGTCTAAAGCCTTGTGCAGAGGATCTGCCACTGCAGAAACGTCTACAGTCTTTGATATTCATAACGAGGTGCTCTGGTTTAGAGATGGCTCCAGGGCAGGGCAACTGATCTGGAGGAGTTAAGTGCCACTCCTCTTTATAATCCAAGAGTAAAGGTTCATTTGAATCGGAGGAATGCCTAGTATAAAATGGTGACAGTCATCAACGGACCAGGGCAGGTTACCGCTTCAAATACAAATATTCCTAAAAATTCAGCAATCTAGGATTTTCAAGAGATGAAGTAGGTCCTTAAATGCAGTTGTGTAGCACTATGGCCTGTATTTAGGGAGCTTGAGATAGGAGTTATCAACAACCTAGGAGGCAATTGCAAAGGAAATCTGTATCAAGATAGAAAAAATATTTTGTTTCCTCCTGATTCAAATGGCAGTGACTGAGCCACAGGCTTCTAACATTTTACCCACGGCTCTCACATTTGGTTTGTCTGCATAAATGGAGTAAAGGTAACATCACTGCTCTGCGTGGAGAGAGCCTGTGGAGTCATGGGTTCGATCCCAGCGAGCAACCTCTCCAGTAAGTGTCCTTGGGCAAGACACCTAACGGTACATACTCGCCACCCAGGACATACTTGAAAACGAGAGAAATCTCAATGTATCCTTCCTGGTAAAATCCTTTCTCAAAAAAAATTAAATAATAATCTATATTGAATCTGATGATTAAATCTCTAGATCCTACAATAAACTTTATTAAGCGCGCTCAGTCTCACTTGAACAACTTTAAAACTAAGGCCGCGGGTGCACACTAGGCTTTTTTGTGCGCACTAACGCGCGTTAAAACACACTTACCAGCGTGCGTTGCAGCATATAATTACGCGGATAGAAGAACACACGCATAACGCGCGCTGACGATGTCCATCATGGAAACACCAAGACTTGTGCGCTAGGATTGACGCGACGTTGGCCGTCAAAAACCCAGCCTTTCTTTTTCATTCAACTCAAATTCAGTTTTTACGACATGCGTCAAAATTAATGCATAGTCTGGCGTCTACCATCTCTTCCGTCATTTTTAAACGCACGGGTGCGTAGTTTTTAACGCATGCTACTGCGCACAAAAAGACGCCTAGTGGGCAGGCACCTGGCCTTACCTACAAATGGAGAACAAAACAAAAATGTGTTGATGACATGCCCCTGTGTCTTCGCTCACCGACGCAATCCTCTTTCTTCACACAGCTTTGTATTTATTATATCTAAAAAATGCCTATGCAGTGGCAGCAGATACAGGAGAAGAGTTGGGGGGGAGGGGGTGATGAAAAGTATGCTTGCTAGAGCCCACACAAGGAGGAAAAGAAAGCCTTTTGCCAATGTAACCATCCATAACACCTGCGTGCTATTGATATGACTTTATATGTTACAAGGAGTTACAGATGTTAAACAAGAAGCAGCACACTTCAGACTTTTCAAAGCTTCAGATTTCACATTTGCTTCACATTTTTACCCCCAAACACCTTATTGTGATAATCCATGGTACAGGAAGAGTAGATCTGTACACTATTTTTGTTATATAAAAAGGTAAACAACGAACATAAAAAGCAAAATAAGATGCATAACAACCAACAACTACGAGAGCTTGCAAGGGATTTATTATTTACATTTACACAAACACCTAAATATTGTTATAAATATTATCTAGTGGTAACCAATACCTGGAAATTATTATAGTACACAGATATGAACTTCACGTAAGATAAACTCAACATACAGAAGGAAAGCGTGTGCAACGCTAAATACAGCAGTAATGGATGAAGAGAATGCATTCAATTAGCAGACATCCAAACAGGGTTTTCATTTCAACACACAGGAGAGGGGCTGTATGTCTAAACAAAAACTCTGACACAGGACTGACCTGGATCTCTTCCATTAAAGCAGCTTTGTGCAAAAAATTTGAAATATTCAGTAATGTATGATGAGATACACCATCTAAATATTTGTTAATTTCAATGAAATATATCAAAACATTATGAACCTGAAATCATAAACAATGTAACAGATGAACAAGAAAAAAGCCACAGCTGTTTAATTATTTTTGCTTTTTTACTGGGCAAAGGCTGCTAAAACAGGGCTTGACAAATTTGCTTTAAATCTAGGAGCCGGAGCTGACTACCGATGGGATCGGACGCATGTTGAGGTGCTCTCCTGCAGACTTGCGGTTTTCATAAATTTTTCACCCCCCCCCGTCCATTTTGAGACCCCCTTAAGCCCCCTAGAGTTGGGAAGTGGGCTCCGCGACACCTAGCTGACTCTTGGTCTGCCATTGCAGCCTGTCCTGGTTCCCGAGCCTGAGATAAGGCCTACATCGGCGGCCATCTTTGAAGCCTGCCGTTGCACCTCAGGTTTCCTGGATCTGTGGGATGGCCTGAATCCTCACCTCGAGGTGCAGCGCCTGCCTCTCTGCTCCGATGGCGGATCAGGATTCCCTGCCTCTTACGAGGGGAATGCTGGCCGAGCTGGTGAGAGAATTCAGGGCATCGTGGTCCCTTGCCCGACAGGAGGCTGGATGGAGCACTGCAGCGATCCCTGATAAGACAGCGGTGGAGGAACCTTTAGGGGAAGTTTGGCCATGTGGTCATCTTGTTGGATGCAGCTGGGGTACTGAGGGTCCGAGCAGTGTTAACCCTTCGCCGACCAGGCAGATACTAGATGTGCTTCCTGATACCCCAGAGACCTTACCTGCTGATGTGGAGGATATCTGTAGCCGGGGGGGGGGGGCCTTCTGTTCCCCGGCCGTCCATCGTGGCGTTGGAGTGGCCTGGCGGCTGTAGGATGGACCTGGCCTTCCGATGGAGTGAGGACGGACCTGGTGTCGCTGTTACCGTTCTAGATGGGACCTTCCCTTTGTCCAGATGGACTGCCTTGGAGCCCAGAAACTCCCCTGATGTGCCTCACAATTGCTGGGATGGGAACACTGTTACTTCCAGCACTTTGGGATACAGGCTGATGCCAAAGAGTGTGCTTGGGGCTGATGCTACCCCGTCTCCCCTGTTATATTCATTTTTCTGCTGACCCCTCTGCTGATTTTTCTTTTTGTTTCTATTAATTGCTGAGACCACCCCCCACTCGGGGATGACTTTGAGTTTTATTTGTGACAGTGAGACGGTGTTCCCCCCACAGGATTAGGCTGTAACTTAGTTTCTTGGAACCCCGGAAGCCCCCCCCCTTTTTTTTCGTGTGGGAACACTCGGGGAGGCCCAGGTGAGCCGTTTGGATGGCCACCATGGCTCTAGCCACTCACCTCGGCCCTGGGTTCCCAGCCTTGTGGCCTCTTCCTCTGCTCCTCGGAACGGGCTGGGAACGCCACATAACCGTGAGCAGTTCCCTACTACACCCCTACCCACTGGTGTGGGTTTATTTTCTTTTCTTGTCCTGGGACCTCCTACACAGACTCCTTGTGCTTTCCGCCATTTTTCCTGCGGGTGTTACCTGCTGTTCTATATGCTGCCCCTTTTTTTCTGTTTTCTTTTGTTTCCAGATAACCACTTTGCCGGACACTATTTTTGCTTATTCTATAGGTTTGCATAAGTTGTGATTCATGATGCATAAATATTTGCCTGATGTCTTGCGGATTTCTTATCACACTTATTACTCTGATATCCTTTCTTATTATTGTCATTTGTTGTACGGCTGACTTTTTCAAACTAAAAGTTGTCAATAAAGAAAAAAATAATAATCTAGGAGCCAGCTACAAAAGTTAGGAGCCAAAGTTTCGGTGAGGATACGCCTTGATCAAAGCATACCTTGATAAAGCAGAATCCTCGGGAACCTTGCCTCTGCATCTGGGAGAAGGTTTGTACTGACCCAATTTAGGATTTTAGCGCCTTCTATTAATTACTATGTTACCTGGTGCTTTTTGCTGTTAGGTATTTTTTGTGCATGTGGTCTGTTGGTGACTTTTTTGAGCCTAGAAGTGTAGACCGTTGCTTCGAATATCAGTTTGGCTGCTCAGACACACACACACACGTTAAATATATATATATATATATATATATATATATAAACATCTGTACATTGTGATATTGTTTTATTTACTTATTTTCTTTGCTCCCTTGTCATTGGATGCCCGATTTACCCACGGCAGGCAGACACACACCAGGGTTGGATATATTTACATTAAATGTAGGAGACAGAAAACATTGAAGCCAACTAGATGTTTTTAGATGCCAAAGACTGCATTTAGATTGGTGTAAAGTAACTGGAAATTTAGGAGCCAGGAGTAAAATTCTAGGAGCCAGTGTCTACCAGGCTCCTGGCTTTGTCAAGCCCTGTGCCAAAACATTCCCTACAACTAGAGGATAACGTTAGCATCCATGTCAAGGCAGAAACGTTTTAAAGTAGAGCGAAGACTCAGAAGCTGCTTTTTCAGTCTACTGGTATCCCAGCCGCTCGCCAGAACATAAGCTTCAGCTTTATTCTACTTATTAACCCGGTCATTGTCATTGGTAGGTCACAATTGCTGTAACAATAGGGTTTTATTATTGTGGTGCCAAAAGGGTTAGTGTTTGAAACATTAGTGATCCCTCTGATGTCTACCCTGCCAAATTAAGTACGTATTACACAAAAGACAATGTCTTATATAAACAAAAGTAATGCAGCCAAAAAGAACTTCAAAAGACGAAAACAAGTTTTACGCTCTATAGAAATACAGTAAAAGCCACACAAAGCATCTGAAATACATGGTGCTTCATTATACAGTTAAATGCATAGGTCTCAGGTTTTGTCTAGCATTCATAGGGCGTGACTATTATCCCTCCCTTCCTACCTGCACCCCCTGTTTGATGCTGTTGTGTTAGAAATAAACTTTTCAGGGGTTTAAATCAACTGGCCAAACGAAACATGTGTTTTAACAACTGCCTACTGTTCCTGGTCTTACTGGAGCACAACGAATTCATGTTGAATAAAAGATTGCCGAATGTCCTATGATTTATTCATGCTGATGGGTAGTGCATGAAAAATGCAACTTTGACATAAGCAAGAATCCATACATCTCACATCAGAACCTAGAGAGGAATCCCAGAAGACCTTCAGTAATTAGGCAATGGTTTTCCTTCCTGAAGCATACAAATTATACATGTTACGGGGCTGCACTTTCCCTGAATTCTCACTGTGTGAAATCATAAATCTAGGAAAACCAGGCCAATCTGGCAACCCAAGCCATATGCCAATGATGACATCGGGCCAACTCTACCACTGCCTGGGGAGAGCTGAACGTGAAGATGGGAGGCTGTCCAAATATCAGGTGGTTAACAGCAGCCTGGGTCTAAGTTTGCAAGCAGTATGACCAAGATTAGAATATATAGGACAAAATTAATGTATCTCATAACCTCCCTGGCGGTCTTTTTTTAAAATTTCCTCTCTAAAAGCGTTCCTTTTATTTTTGCCTCCCTAGCGGTATCCTGAGTCTGGCTCAGGGTTAAATTCCTATGTTGGAAGCGGTAACCCCGAGCAACACTCAGGATGCCGCTGGATAAATCACCTCTCCCTGCGATCCCTCGAAGTCCCCCGCAGTCTCCTCCTGCGATCGCGACCCTCATACTTCCTAGTTCCCTCCTCGCGAAAAGGAAACCAGGAAGTATGAGGTCACGATTGCCGGAGGAGACTGCGGGGGACTTCAAGGGAGCGGTGATTTATACAGTCCGAGTGTGTCTCGGGGTTACCACTCTCAGTGGGAATACTGTCAGGGAAGCAATTTTCAGCCACACCATGGCACACTGGTGTGCTGTGAATAGTCCTCAGGTGTGCCGCGTGAATTTGCCGTGCAATGGCAGAACGGAGGTGTGTGACTAAGGACAGTGCCACAATGTGCTTATAATGAAACAATGATACAAAAATGGGAGGCATATTGTTGAATAGAACGTTAAGCTTCTTTCGAACATCGGAATACTTATAGAAATGTTAATATCTAGCCTTAATAAACTGGTGTGCCGCAAGATGAAAAGCGCGGGGGGGAATCCCTGATCTAGGAGCTCAGAAAACATGTACCAACCGGAGCGGTGTGGAAATAATCACAATAAGTTAAAAATTACTAACGCACCAATAAATTTAGCAAAACAAGGTTTTATCCCCAAAAATGCTTATAGCTAGTTGTGGTTTTTAATTCCCTTAAAAACACTGTATGCAGTTCTCACATGCTAGTGCCAAAGCAGCCCAAGTGGACAAAATACATGAATAGCGGTGAAAGGATGGAAGTGCTCCCCTATGGTAAATAGAAGTCATAGGATAAAGGAGGGACACCAATTCACTAGTCAATGGAATGACATTTCATTCCTTCAGCATACCAACAGAAAACTCTGCAGAAGAGTATTTGGTTATGTTGCCCGTTATCAACTTATGTGTGTAAAATCACTAGGGATGCACCGATACCACTTTTTTAAGACCGAGTACGAGTACCGATACTTTTTAAAAGTACTCACCGATACCGAGTACCGATACTTTTATTTAATGTCATGTGACGCTTTCCAATAGGAACAGACCTCATAAAAATTTATATGAGATTGACCGCAGCTCTCATGGATTGGCCCCCAGGTCTCATGGATTGGCCCCCAGCTCTCATGGATTGGCCCCCAGCTCTCATGGATTGGCCCCCAGCTCTCATGGATTGGCCCCCAGCTCTCATGGATTGGCCCCCAGGTCTCATGGATTGGCCCCCAGGTCTCATGGATTGGCCCCCAGGTCTCATGGATTGGCCCCCAGGTCTCATGGATTGGCCCGCAGCTCTCATGGATTGGCCCCGCAGCTCTCATGGATTGGCCCCGCAGCTCTCATGGATTGGCCCCGCAGCTCTCATGGATTGGCCCCGCAGCTCTCATGGATTGGCCCCGCAGCTCTCATGGATTGGCCCCGCAGCTCTCATGGATTGGCCCCGCAGCTCTCATGGATTGGCCCCGCAGCTCTCATGGATTTGCCCCCAGCTCTCATGGATTTGCCCCCAGCTCTCATGGATTTGCCCCCAGCTCTCATGGATTTGCCCCCAGGTCGAACGCTGGGGAAGCTGGCCGCGTGCATGTAAAGCACGCGGCCAGCGTTCCCCTCCGGCGCGCCAAATACTCACCCTTCCTGAAGTTCCGGTCTCCGGGCAGTGATGCAGTCACGTGGCCGCCGGGCGCATCTGTGACGCTGCCTCCAGCCAAGAGGCCGCGTCACAGGAGCGCCCGGCGGCCACGTGACCGCATCACTGCCCAGAGACCGGAACTTCAGGAAGGGTGAGTATTTGGCGCGCCGAAGGGGAACGCTGGCCGAGTGCTTTTCATGCACGCGGCCAGCTTCCCCAGCCCCGCGGATACCGGCAAGCCGGCCCAGCGCCGGCTTCCGGTATCGGCGGGATGTATCGGGCCGTTTGCACGAGTAACAAGTACTCGTGCAAACGGCAATATCGGCCCCGATACCGATACTAGTATCGGTGCATCCCTAAAAATCCCCTTTTTATCTCAGCTCTTTAGAAAACAGTCTGAATATTAAACGGGTTAACAACGTAACATTGCAAGAAATGACTGTCAAAAGATTCACTGTCATGGAAACCCCATCATACACAAGCTCAAATTTACATAAACATATGTACTTTGGTTAGATTTGTGTATTGCATGAACACAACTATTACTGTCTAACTACAGCAACCTGAAGAACTATATCAAGGTGCCAAAACAAGAGTCAGAGAAATCCCAATGTAATACATATCTGGAAAAGAGAAATAGATTAAGACAATATATGTAGATGGTTTTCAAACTAAAAGATGCTGCATCCCATTATAATTTAACTTGCAAAACGGACCTTATATCACAGCACATATGGCCTGATCACATTCCACAGGTTTCTTCACCCATGAGTATGTACGTACACCTTTTCTATTGCCAGATTAATAGCACAACATCTAGCTGACTTAATGGATTGTCAAGGGGAAGTATTTTAGTTATTACGGATTAACAATATGAAAAGGTAAGCATCATTACACTGTAATCTATGTAGGAAATATTGGTGAATGAAACTTCTACTACAGATAATTGAATTGGAAAAACACTTTAAATTGACTCCGTAGCTGTTTCAGCAGGTGATGTATATCATATTGTTAATAAGGATCAATGGAATATCGCAGAGAGCCCAGTTCTGGTTGGTGCCACCATGCGGTCCTGTGAGAGTCGACGGAAGGGGGCCCATCACACATCAAGATATAATTGGCCCTCTACGGTGATGTCAGCATACGGACTCCACTACTGGTAGCTCATGGGCAGCGAGGAGTAAGGATGGCTGTCCTGCACGCCACCTCTTCAGATCACAGCTGTCACTCACCCAAGGCAGCATGCCACCAGGAGTGACAGTTTTTGAAAGCGAATTCCCTGCGAAAATGATCCAATTTAGGCTAGGGTCAGACGAACGCATTTTTCACGTTATCCGTGAAAAAGTGCGTTCGAACGAATGGATGTATTTTTTCACGGAATACGTGATAGCGGTCATATGATGCGCATTCTCATCCGTGATTTTGTACGGATCATCAATAAAACACTTTTTGCGTCCGGACGTTATGTTGGCCGGACGTGTGCAGCGTCTGACGTCTCGCAAACACACCGCTATGCGGCCGCAGCGCACTCTGTACGTCAGTAGTAGCGGTTTGACGTTCTCGAAAAAATGCGTTCGTTTGCCACTTGCATTGCACGGACGAACTTTCGTGCGGCCGTTCGTCGTATGTTCCCCGGCATTGGACGTCATTTGCTGCTAGCACAGCCGTGATTTCGTGCGGCTAAACGCACGTTAAAACGGCTTTCGTCTGACCTTAGCCTTAGGGTCACTTTAATACAGTTGTAGTTGAATTCTTTGGTTTTCAATCAGCCTGTCTCCAGGAATGTTTCACAGGCAGTATTCAGAATACAGAAGGGATATTTAAACAGGAGTAAAAAAAAAAAAAAAAAAAAAGAAACCCTTTCAAACACTTAAACCAATTAACCTGGGTGCTGTACAGTATGTAATGGTTTCATCCACAACAAGCAATCCCAAATTGCCCCAGGAAAACCTAAATTTTACTGCAGTCACCGCAGAGACTGCACATAAAGATTCAGCTGACCAGTTTTTTATATAAACATTGTCAATAATTTATGTGCCAAAAATCTATTTTAAAACTATCCATAGACCAACATTACAAAAAAAGATTGCTCAATAGATGGATCTTTAAAATAAGCCCTACTAAATCAGAGCAAGGGAAAAAAAGTATTTTAAATGCAAGCCTATTATAATAGCCAAGCCACCATTAAGCAATTTAATATAGTTGAGGCCAACAAACTTGGCATCCAAGTTTTTGAACTACATCTCACATGATGCTCAGCTACTTGGTCAGCCTGGGAGGGGCCTCAAGGGAAATGGAGTTTGAAAACATCGGAGACGCGTTCAGTTCCTCAACCGCTGCAAGTGCCAAGTTAGCAACTTGGCACTGAATTCTGTGCTGCAGCTCAGCACTGCTAACGTAGCACTTGCAGCCAAGTTGAGAGGTGCTGCAGAGTAGCTAAGTGTGACATGGGAAAGATGGCTGCCTCCACGGAGCAAATAATCCAATAAGGAAATGTTCCGTTTGAAGTTTTGGTGGCGCAAAAGAGCAAATATTTATTGGAATATGGCAAACATTAACACTAAAGGGGTAATAAAAATGGACAAAAGTGAATTTTGCAGGAACAGCACCTTTCATTAAGCAATCCTCTGCCCTTTCACTTCCATATTCACAGCCAAAGCGTTCAGTGAGACTGCTGCGGCAAACTCAACTGCTGCAATGTAGCAATTCAGCAGCTGCTGAGGAACTGAATGCTCCGACGGGCCAAGGTTGCTGATCCTTGTTACACAGTCTCACAATGCACACCATGATCAAGTCATGTTCATACTAAGGGCAGCGAATGTGAACTTCGAGCTGCCAATCCAAACAAGAACATTTTCCCCATGTTCAACGCCCAACATTTAAAAAGTCAAAACATCTGAATAGATTTTATGTGCCGGTGTAAAATGTTTTTTCATGACAGATTTAACAAAATCGCTGGAAAACAGGTCACAATGGTTCCTGGGAAAGTTCTCCTGGAATGTAAGTACTGAGTGTAATGGTTTCATATAATAAAAAAAATTAAAAAAAAAACAAACAGTTATCAAGTGGATCCCTCTGTACTGGCAGTCGATGTTGCTTTGGTGGTAAATTTAGTAAACAAATCAACCACAGAAAACAGTTATTTTGTGCTCCCCTCAGGTACTTCACTCCAAAATATACTTTGTAAAATGCTTTCACTTGCCACAACTTAAACGGTAACAGCAGGCAGGAAAGATTGTGCAAATGATGCCCAGACAGGTCTAATGCACATATTATAATCAGGATATCTCACTTTAAGGGAGGGTGGCATTTTAATAGTGAAGAGGGATTGAAATAAACACTATAGGAAAACTAACAACACAAGTAAACATTTTTTTTTTTTTTTTTTTTTTTTAACAAAAAAGGTGTAACACCGGTTCAGTTTTTTATTTTATCTTAAAACGCTGTCTTTTTTGTGCCTTCCTAAATTTATGTCAATTATATGAGGCCAGCCAAAGCTTTATTCCGTATGTGTGTGACAAAATAAAATGTAATTTGATAGAGTCCGAGTTTTCTTGTGCCTTATTTCAGCCTCCCTCACGCATGTGATGCCTTCGAACAAAACCCTTTTCCAATTCATCTATGGAGAGACAAAACCTTTTTAATTGAAGACTTGCTTTTCTACCCTTTTAATGAAATACTATGCATGCTGTACATACTTTCAAACGACTGGCTTGAAATGTCCCTTTGTAGTGACTGCAAGCATATTACCGGATTACCCGTATGAAGGTAAAAAAGTTGAATCCCTTAACTGTAGAAAACCAAACTAAAAAAGGTAATCGTTCTGACAAAACGTGCAAAATAATCAGAAAAGATAGTTACCATGGTGACTGTCAGTGTCAGTTTAAAATTTGCGTGGTATGAGAATACAGTGTTCTTTAGTCACAGAATATTTTAACAACTTTTCTCAGCCACTCAAATACCCACAAGATGGAAACCTAAAAATGTACTCTGCAAAATGCTTCCCTAATTTTTCTAAAATTAATATTTTTGTGTGAGAGTTGGGTGTCTATTCTAGTGGGCAACACATTCACTTTAATATTAAAAACAGAGCTCATAGTTGTGCACTGTGTGTTAAGCCCAGGCAAAAAAGCCACATTGCAGGAAGCAGTGATGGAAAGAAGCACGTGGGTGGGTTACTGCTCTAAGCATCGAAAGGCACGTGTTCTTAGGAGGTACATGCCAAATAGTGCTTTTCCTACTTTGTTGGCTTATATTTATAATAATATTTACAAAGAAAGCCATTAACGAGCTAACATATGCCCAACATAGACTCACAAAATTCTCATTGCACGCAGATGTGGTACTAAACAAGCAAATGGCCCAGAGCTGCAGGTTTTCTGCGAGTACAGGAAGACTATAGTAGATTTCAATCACTGCACCACTACAAAGCAGGCAAAAAAAAAAAAAACAAACACACACACACAAAAGAGACCCGGGAGTTGTCCTAGAGATTTTAGGCCACGTTTTCCAAATGAGTTAAAACTGCACAACAAAGAGAAATCAGAAACAATGTTGCAAAAAGCAGACCTCACTAGTTCCGTCAGAAAAATATCAGCGGCCATATTGTATCGGCTTGATTGGTTTATCGAATAAGTGTCAAACTTAAAATATTCGCTCTCAGAGCAACCAAAAAAACTGAACCGAGATACTTATGATTTCTCATGAATAATTAAACCTTTTGTGACAAATTTATAATGCAAACAACCAGAACTACACGCATGCTTTGTTCACATGATCTGAAAAGTTGCGGATTGAAGCTGAAGTTAACAGTAACATAACTACAAAGTAGCATAACCATAGAAACCAGGCATCATAAAAAAGGCACACTGATATATGAATATGACTAGAGCCATCATTAATACTGTAAATGTATGACCTTTAAGGAAGGCCTACAACAAAACGGAGCCAAAGCTGAGCATTTCCATATATACAAGTCCAACAGCAGAAGGTACAACCACAAAAAAAAACACCCAAAGCAACTCTTTGTGAGAACAGATTTTCGTTGAGGCTAAAAAAGGAGGGGGACAAAAAAAGTAAAAGAGAACAAATGAACTGTACATAATACGTGTGAAGTACCTTAATTGGAGAGGTAGAAAACTTGACTTTTCGCTTGGGTGCTGAGTCATCCTCTTCAGGAAGACCAGGTAGTTCTTCGTAATCACTAGTGACCTCATAGTTCGTGTCTTCAGTTCTAAATCCCTCTTTATGTTCATCTATGCCGTTTTCTGCCTCCGTTTCTCTGTCATCATCAAAAGCTGCATTTTCTATCCCATAAGCCCCTGTGGAATATTTGTGTGAATTCTTGTTCCTATCTACTGGTTCCTCCAAGTCGCTCTCATCATCATCCTCTTCACTATCCAAATCCTCTGCATCTTCCTCAATTGATTTCTTGGGAACCTCTGATGATGTCAGCACGAGGTCTTCAGAAACCACCGCACCTTGTGGTCTTATGTGGTTTTCAAGCTGTTGGTCGGAAACCAATGATGACTGTTTCTCATCTAGTGGCTTAATGTCATCGAACACCTCATCCTCTTTCACACTTTCACATTCGCTCTCTGAAGACTCATTTTGCAAGACTACTAGTTCTGCCCTCACCATCTCAGCAGGTGATTTTTCAGGCACAGGACCATTAGAGCCATCGTCGGCTTTGACCGGCAACCTGTTGTTCTGAAGGGACGCTACATCATCCCGGAGTACAGTATTCACACAGTGTGACTTATCTTCTGTGCTGGAACTCTCTTCCAACTTTTGGTCATGAGTAGAAATGTGCTTGGTCCCATCATTATCATTCAGTATCTTGGCCGGAGACGTAACGGTGTTGTTTACAGATGAGTGTAAATTAGAACCAGTCAAAATATCAGTTCCTTTGAACTCCTCACCATCACTGTCACCAAGGAAACTATCCAGTCGCCTGGATATCGGTCCTGCACTGACAGAAGAAGAGGTGGAGGAGGACCTGTGACTTAATACATTGGATTGCTGGTCTTCTCTACTCTTCGATGTAGGTGATGTGACAATGCTAGTCTTGGAAGATGTACTAGTAGGACTCCTGTCAGGAGAAGCACTTTCCACGTCCAAAGATCCGTGTCTTCTTTCAGCCCTAAGCAACTTCTCTTCCTTGGTGGGAGAAGACCTGTCAAACGTAGACTGCCGGTTTAGGTTTCTTTCAAACAGCTTCCTGGTCTCTGAGAACTTTTCCGCCAGAGTTGTCTTATCCACATCCACTTCCTCGACAGTCTTAGCTGCCTTCTCAGGAGACGGAAGATCAGGACTGACATTTAAGTCGTTGATATTTGGCACACTTGTACTAGAAGGGTTTGTCACTGGGGAAGGAGAATCCGACTTAATGAGTTTGGTCTCCAACGGGCTCTCATTGGGACTGGAGCTCATTTGCATGAACATGTTCTTGATCTTGTGGACACGGTTACCGTAAGACGGACGGCCTCTCGTCATTTCACCAGGCGACCCATTGGTGTTCAGAGTCAGAGAGACCGGCTTAGGTGAGATCTCTGGTTTTACGCCATCGAATGAACACTTAATGGCGTGGAAGTCAGATTTGTACGCGTTCCTGTGCGGGGAGGCACTTCTCAGTGTTCTCTCTCCTTTCCCTTCTGTTTTCATCATTTTTCTTGTTGCAAATTATACCTCAAGGGAAAAATAAATAAAATAACAAAAAAGACGATTCCACGTCACTCCCAGATTACATGGAAAACGACAGCCGTAAGAATTAAGCCTTCTTCGAATTCCCGGGAAATCCCAAGTAATGAATCACCCGTGCCGCATTTAGGCTGTCTAATTTCATCGCCACACGACAACCATCTGCTGTAAAAAAAAAAAATATGAAAAAAAATTACATTGGCACAAAGTATTTTTCATAAACCTACAAAAAAAAAATTCAAGGAAAAGCCTGTTCTAAGTATTATTAGAGTTCAGATGGGTTTCTCAAACATTCCAGTTAAATTTTTCATAGGTCACTGCAGACTCTACCACATCCCCTGCCCACATCATACACAACCTAGGAGCCAACTGCACATTTTTAGAAGCCACTCTCGTCCTCAATGTACTTTTGTGTTAAGATGTCCAGTAATCTCGAAACTTGTAGAGAAATAAAATATATATATTTATTTTTTTATAGGAACCAGCAGCTGTGCTGCCCTACCTCGGTCTAAGTGCTCCATTGCAGTTCAGTAGCACAAGGCAAGCTTTAGGATCCAGATGTAAAAATGTAAGAGTCGGTGACTATCCTGGCCCTCAATTTTATCCATCCTTGGCATAAGCTGGCACAAGCGATCCTGTACATCGCAGCCAGATGAACGTAAAATGCCCATTACGACCCACATTAGGTCCCAGTGACGCCTTTGAACTTTAACGACCCTGATCCCCTCACCCATCTAGATTGTAAATTCCCACGGGAATAGGGTCCTCATGTATCTGCTGGCAGGAATACTGACCTGACTCCTGTATGTATTGTAGAATTGTCCTGTCTTTACCCATTACACCTTGTACAGCGCTGCAGAATGTGTTGGCGCTTAATAAATAATAACTTCAGGAGGGACTGGGGGGGGGGGCAAGAGGAGCTTCTCAATTCACCAAAACCAAGGAAGCGGCCACAAACTGCTCTTTGACAGGAGGCAATAGGACAGTTTAATGACTGGCCCCGAGGAGAAAGGATAAGATACACACAAGGAATAAATAAAATGGTACAGAAAGGGAGGTCTGGCTTCTGGGAACTAAATACAAAGTGTGTGAAAGTTGACTTTTTCTGTGCTCAGGTGCAGAGGGCCCGGGTCTGCCAGACTCACAGGCGGCACTGAGAGGTCTCCTCAGGGGGTCCCTGTGAGGAGTCAGTCTGCCCCCCCCCCCAATGAAAGACAATAAAACAAAGGGGCCCCGGCAGCATGTGAGGGAGAGGCATGTGAGGGAGAGCAGAGGCCGGGCTCCCCCCCCCCCCGATGAGGGAGAGCAGAGGCCGTGCACCCCCCCCCATGAGGGAGAGCAGCGGCCGGGCTCCCCCCCCCCATGAGGGAGAGCAGCGGCCGGGCTCCCCCCCCCCCGGTGAAGGAGAGCAGAGACCGGGCTCCCCCCCCCCGATGAGGGAGAGCAGAGGCCGTGCACCCCCCCCCCCCCATGAGGGAGAGCAGCGGCCGGGCTCCCCCCCCCCCGGTGAGGGAGAGCAGAGGCCGGGCTACCCCCCCCCCCGGTGAAGGAGAGCAGAGGCCGGGCTACCCCCCCCCCCCCGGTGAAGGAGAGCAGAGGCCGGGCTCCCCCCCCCCCGGTGAAGGAGAGCAGAGGCCGGGCTCCCCCCCAGCATGTGAGGGAGAGCAGAGGCCGGGCTCCCCTGGCAGGGAGAGGGGGTTTGAGGCACCCCACACACAGAGAGCGGGGGCGGGAGACAGGCCGGAGCGTGAGGACTCTGGAGGAACTTCCTGAAGTACCTGAAGTTTCCGTGTGGCCGGCAGGTCCTCCCGGGAGCCGCACTGCCCGCAGCGCCTTACGATTTATCCGGACAGCCGGGGCCGCGCAGCCATCACTTCTCACCGCCGTCCTCCTCCTCCTCTCCCCCCTGGCCTCCCCCGGGATCCGGCTCGCTGCTTCTCCCTCGCTTTTTTTTTTTCTTTCTCTCTCTCTCTTTTTCCCAAATAACTCACTCCGTGAGGAGAAGGAGGAGGCGCGAGCTGCTGGCGGTGCGCGGCGCCAGCCAATCAGACGGAGGCGGGAGAGGAGGGAGCGCGCGCGCTCTCTGCCTCGTGAGAGGCAAGGCGGTCGCGCGCGGCTCACTGGAGGAAAAAGGAGAGCGGGTGCGAGCGTCACGGGGGCGCGCGGCCTGCCCTGACTGTCACGCCGAGCCCCTGTCAGGCTGCCCGCGGGCACGAGCACGCCTGGGGGTGAGCGGCGCGCTCCCGAGTATCCTTAACAAGTTGTGCCTCGCTCACATTCTTGGCTGCCGTCGTTCTTCTGTCAGGCCCGTGTTTAAACTCCACCAAGGCCTTCACCCATTCTGCGTGTACTTTATTGGCTCTGCAAGGTTTACTCCAGAGTGGGGACCTTACAGGCCGCATCCAGGCAACTCCTCCCCGCCTGGAGTAACAGGAGTTTCCAACTGCAACCCCATGAAGGCGCCAAACCTCTCCCCATACAACCTGCGCACCTCCTAGATGTCCCTCAGGCTGGGGGCACACTAGGCGTCTTCTTGTGCGCACTAGTGTGCGTTACCGGTGCCCGTCGCAGCGTTGTGATGCTGCGTACGGAGCCAGTCACATGCTTGCGCGCGCGCACTTAGAGATCATCACTGTTGATGCGTGTCGTCAGGGCTGCAAAGTGTGATCCTCCATAGGAGCAGCCTTGTGGAGGGGGCGAGGGGGTGCCGGTGCATTAACGTTTCCTTTCGTTAAAACGCCTAGTGTGCCCAGGGCCATAGGAAGGGCGAGGCGAGTGAGGCACGTGCCTCGGGCACAGCTGTGAAGGGGCGCAGCCATGGCTCGAGTCCTGTGGGAATACAGGTTACGGGAACCTGCCTTCCCGCAGCTTTGCAGCAGGACTCGAGCCATGGCTGCGCCCCTTCACAGCTTTGAAGCGCCCAGCCTGAAACAATTGCAAGCGGCCACTTGCTTCCTGCTTGAACGGCCGCTGACAGGAAGTGCAGCCGCTCGCCTGGGATCTAACAGGCAGGCTGTTTCATCGATCCCAGGCGAGTGGTGTGTGTCAGGTCTGTTGTGACCCCCCCCCCGGAGCGTCTGTTGTAGCGTTTCCGATGGATTGGCTGGGAGAACAGCACTAACGTGTACTTTTACAACAGATGTGGCTTTTACCCCCCCCCCCGTTGAGCCGCTACAATAGACGTTAGATGGGTTTACAAAGCCAGAGCCTCCACACGAGCTTCCAGGTGGAATGAATGTTCGTGCTCACCGACGTTCTTTCCGCGTCCGTGTGGCCACAAGAGTTCACTAAATGCATCCATTGTAACACGTACACTTTTTCACGCACGTCAGAACGGATGCAGATTGTTGGTCGGCGTCAATGCGTTAGGAGACACGTTCAGACTTTTCTGTGGACGTTTAGCTTTCTACAGGCGGGAATACATGACATCAGACGAACGCTCATTTGACACGCGTCACGTGTGTACAAACAGACAACAAAACGCAGTTGCTTCAATTTCCAAATTTATGATGTTTTTTATTGTCAATGTCAAAACTTATGCGCATCGTCTGGTGTCCAGAAGTACTTACTGCGCTCGCGTGGCCCCAGCCTTAATCCACACTATGTTTATCGGACCAGCATCTCCGTCCCGCTCTTCTTTCTTTATGCCTCTCTTTTTAGGGGCTCTGCTATGTTTTGGGGATTATAACAGAATGGCACGTGAGCAAAAGCAATTGAGTTGCACAATGTCTGGAGTGTCCTTTTAATACAGGGATTTCAACTTCTGCCCCAGATGTTTCTATACTACACCTCCCGTGATTCTTTGACCATTTATTGCAATCAAAGAATTCTGCGAATAGTAGGAAATAAACATCTGGGGGGCAGAGTTTGAGATCCCTGCTTTAATACAAGGGTCAGCAACCAACCTTGGCCCTCCAGATGTTTTGGAACTACATTTCCTATGCGGCTTTGCGAACCTGACGGGCATCATGGGAGATGCAGTTTCAAAACATCTGGAGGACATCTGGACATCTGCCTTAATACATAATCTATACAATGAGTAAAAAAAAAAGAGTCTTCCCCATCCTCAAATGTCAACCCACACCTCAAACGTTTATCTTGGTGTGTTAAAACTTAATGTCCGCTAATGAACTTCAAGTTTATTAACCATTAATTGAAAATTAAAAACGTTACGCACCCAACCATCCATGACTCAACATATCATGTGAAGGGGTTACAATGTTTTTGAATGACACATTCAACAGTGGAAGAGTTAAAAGAAATGCTGCTATATTTAATATATGAACAGTTGCCATGGTTGCGCAGAATGCCAATGCAATGTGTGACAAATGTAACGGATGGGGGAAATTAATCTGGTATTGCCTGCTAATAAGGAGAGTGCTTTAAAAGGGCTCAATGGATAATGACACTTACAGGTATATATCCATATGAGATCTGCTGGGTGGTAACTTCATATATACTGCAAGAGATATTTTGTGCTATTAACCACTACGCTATCTAACAGAACATGGAGAAAAAAATCCAAGACATACGGGAATGGGTGTGACGGGGCTTTATGGTTTATATACTGGGTGGGCCTGCCATATCAAAGTGCTGCTTTTGAAATGTTGTCTATAATTAGTCCTCTGATTTTTTTTTTATGTTAAAGATGCCTCAAAGAAACAAAAGATCAGAAACACAATATATTGTTTTACGATGGGAGTGCGCATCTCTGTGTGTGTTGTTCTAGGAGTATTTTAGCAGGGTAGGGGGACACATGTCACTCAGCTGGTTCAGCTTCATGCTATTAAGGCCGGTGTCAACACGAGCGCTCTTCAGAGTGGAAGGAACGTCCGTGAGAGTGGACGCTCCTTTCCCTCTGACGCCCGTGTGGCCACCTCGCTGAGCGCAGTTAGTGCGCTCAGCGCTGCAAAGTGTGATACTTCATAGGAGGATCACGCTTTGTAGTCCTGTCGAACGTGCGTCACAGCATTTCGACGGAAAGGCTTGCAGCACGTCTGTTGTAGCCTGCGCATCTCGTGCGCGCGCTACACCGTGTGGCCCGCCCCGTCGAAACGTCCTAACGCTGCAACGAACATCAGGAGGGGCATCTTACACCTGCCTTAATGGATGCTCTAATAAGGATTTATTGGTTAATAATGAATCTTTCAATGAAAGAACTGTGGTTTTACATTGTGGAACTGTGCTGTGGTGGATGAATTATGGTGTAACTACGATGAATTGACTGGTTAGTTAAAAGTCACCCTAGTTCGCCGCACTTTTCACCTTTCTTTTTACCAAAGTTTCTGTCAAAGTTGTTCAGCATACTTAAATGGGGTTTCCGCCATAGTTTCTGTCAAAGTTGTTCAGCCTAGATTTCACTGTAGTTCCCACCAGTATTTCATTTGAAGTCGTCTAGTGTTGTTTTTACTGTTGTTGTCAGGATTGTTTCTATCAGAGTTCAATGGAGATCTCCACTTTAAAATTGTCGAAGGATATTCACCCAGCGTTGGAAACAATGGCAGAACCACATTAAATGTCAAATAGCCATGTTACTAATTATATGGAAGAATAACAGTGGTGTTGTTGCTCAGAATTGCTTGCATAGTTTTTATCAACTGCTCCTGCCATTGTTAGGTTTGTATTCTGTGGCTAGCTGAAGTTGCAACAGTGGTGACATTTACCATTGTTTGAACACTGTTGGTTAGTGAATAACCCCTGAAGAATACATGTGGTTTACAATAATAAAAGGGGTTATTCAAAGAGCACCGAATTGGCCACGGAATTGCACCGAACAGTGAATTTCCCAGTACGGTGCAATTTTGTGGCCATTCAGCTATTCAAAAAGCTGGTGATTCGCCAAATATTAGCGAATTGACAGTGAAATACAATGACCTTCGGCGGCAGAGAAATCCCCATAGAGAAGTAATGGTTAATCTATTCAGAGAACACCAAACAGCACCGAAATGTCAGAGAAATGCCCTGATTTTTGGTGGTTTCATTCGACAGGTTTAAACAGGCGAATCCCATAGGTTTCAATGTAAAAAAAAATCCCCATTTTTCTTAAATGTTTATTCTTTTCATTTGCAGCAAAACGACTATTTATTTATTTATTTGTTAGGCTTTTTTAGGCATCTTTTGGTTTTTTTCTGAGAAATTTTTGATTCTGATTTCTTTTACAATTTAGTTTTTTTTTTTAATTCTGTAACAGATCTTTTTATTATTATTCATAGGACCTTATATAATATTTCCAGGCATTTTCATGTACTATTTTTAAAACATGTTTTAAAATTTGCGGGTTTTTTTTTTACCATTGTTCGGCGGCTTGTCTGCTTTTTCCGGCAGCTGGTCGGCAATCTGTTTAGTGGGTCGTCGGCTGCTTGAGAATCGATTTGGTGGTCTGTTTGGCAGGTCGTCAGATTTTTTGGTGGGTTTGTAGCTACGTTCGGCGATTTTTTCGTATCGATTTGGTGGTTTTGTGGTGTTTTTTACGATCGATTCAGCGGTTTTGCGGTGGTTTTTCGGATGCGTTCGCACTTCGGGGACTCTGCTGGGAATTCTGAATTCACTGCAGAGTCACTGAATTTAACTCGCCAAAGTGTGGCGAAAGAGAGAGCGGTCTGAATAACCCTAACCCCTTAAGTGTCTCTCTCATCTGTAACCACCAATCCTCCATGTTTTTTTTTATGGATACCAAAGAAACAGAAGCCCTGACAGTCTGGATTTGCAGATGTTCCATCAATATTAGAGCGCCTTGTCTCACCACGCATTGGCTTGATTTAGGTGGTGAGGTGTCTGCTTGGTGCCAGGTGCATAAAAAGTAAATCTTTGTTGGCCTTCAAACAAATCACACCTTTTATTGTAAGCTCATTTGAACAGGGTTGGCCCACTTTTCATATTGTTCTCAGTGCATCAAATTTGTTAATATTTATGTTTGTTCTGATCTTAACCATTACACAGTATTTTGTAACGTGTCCTGATTTTACCAGGAAGGATACATTTAGAACATTTCAAGTATGTCCTGGGTGGCAAGTATGTACCGTTAGGTATCTTGCCTAAGGACACTTACTGGAGAGGTGCTCTTGCTGGGATCGAACCCATGTCTCCACAGGCTCTCTCCACGCAGAGCAGCGATGTTACCTCTACTCCACCCAACCAGTACAGAAAACTTGTAGCTAAGGATGCTTTAATTATGGAAGTAATGGTTCAAATCTGAATTCACTTGGGTAATGTGTCAGGTAATTGTTAACCTCAAATATTTTGCAATTGGTGGAATATATACTTGTAAACATTACAGTGGGGAGGAACTACTGGATGTTTATTGTACCCCTATTAATTAGTGGATGGACCTAACTATGTTGCCCTGATAGATGATGACTATCTGTCCAAACAGCAAACCATCTAGAGTCCCTCTCACTGCCGGCTTATGTGTTTTGAGTCCAGGAACTGTTATAGGTAAATCATAATATGATATTGTCAGCAAAAAAATAGACACATCAATTCAGTATATTGTAGAAACAGGCACGGAACAGTGTCTTGTTTTAACCTGTGACTACATTTATCGGCTGAATGTCTTGACAGCCTCAATCTAAAACTTCCCTTTTTGAAACGTATAGAACAAACTTGCAGTACGAGCTTTTCAGTGAACTCCGTATGGCAGCTGCCGAAGTCCAGGACATGTTTGCAATTAGAGGGTAACTCTTCAAGGAAACATCTGCGTCAGCGATGGGAATAATTCACTCATCTACACACTGAGCCTCCCAGGCCAGATGCAAATTATCAGGCCTTTTAAAAACAAGTACCACCCAATCACCAGGAAATTTTCCATACACTTTCACACTCTTTAAACATTTAGTTTGAAGGGATGCTAAGGTAATAACGCTCTATCTATGCGGCATAAAATATGTTCTCCCACCCACATGCATAGTGTCTTCTTGAGCAAAGACATGAGTCGAGTAACCTATGTGAGTAAAACAAGAGTGTGGGCGCATTTCATTCTGGCGAACGTACAGCCTATTATGGGCACATAATGAATTTTTCATTGTTTTTGTCGAATCTATCAGGAGCGTGCTATATTTAATCCTAGATGGTGCATCATCACCAAAAAGAAACATAAAATGGTACATTTCCGCTGCTCTCACTACCTATGGCTAATAGTTCCTTTTTTTTTTTATCAAACGTTTCTTTCTCATTTTTGGCATCTCCAAGGGCCGCTGGCATGCGCAGCCTGTTACATTAGGGTGCGCACCCGTGGACATTTATTAATTGAGAACTTATGTTTAGAAGATTTTACACAAAATACACATTTTTCACTAGAACTAACAAACCTGTAATCAGCAATACAGTCAGTTTTTATGTTATTCATCGTGAACCAGATAAAAGACAAACAAAATGCCACTGTAAGAGGTGAAAGAGGACCTCTTCACCTAACACTAGAGTGCACCTAGACACACCAGGCAAACCCCCTGCGCCCCCTATGCCAGGGGCAATACACATTCAACATTCATTTGAGAACCCTTACTGATTTTGGTACGAAGGAAGGTTTGTGGCATTTAATGTAAGAAATTGTCAGCCAAGTGACAGAGTGAAAATAAATAAAAAAGAACTCCAGAATCCACAATGTAATTCAATGGATTTAATCCAACACCAAGAAACCAAGGCAACGTTTCAACCACAGCTGGTCTTTGTCTTTGCCAGAATTAAGGTCAAGCCAGGCTTGACAAAGACCAGCTGTGGTCGAAACGTTGCCTTGCTTTCTTGGTGTTGGATTAAATCCATTGAATTACATTGTGGATTCTGGAGTTCTTTTTTATTTATTTTTGCTGTTTGGTGCTGTGGAGCAAGAGACCCTCACTCCATCGATCCACGTTGGGGCTGCATTCGAGTGTACATTTCTATAAGTGACAGAGTGACGCTGGAGCAGGTCCAGGGACATATATGTAAACCTCAGGGCGCGCTTGCAGAGGGGAAGTGCCAAAATCTTGTTGATACTGTGCACAGGTACCATCAACTTGTGGAGAAGAGGCAAGACATAAATTCTGCTTCATGGATAATTTTGGAAAGCAGTTGCAAATTTCAGCAAAATTTCGGTGCTCCCTCCTTCGGTGCACTTCGGCACCCTTAATTTGCCGACCCTGTGGTGAATTCAGCAATCACCGCATGGTCTCCGAAGTGCGCCAAATCGATGCACCAAATGCCGCTGATAAACACACCAAACACAGCCGCAAACAGACGAAAAACCACTGAACTAGTTGAAAAAACGCCGGATCGATCCAATAACCTTACGCAAAACCGCCGTATCAATCCAAAAAACAGCAAAACGCATCCGCAAACCGCCCAAAAAAATGCCGAAGCAATCAGATAACCGCCAAATGCATCTGATGATCTGCCGAACAGACTGCTGAACGCAAATAGCTAACCAGACGCCGAGAAGGGTAAAAAAAAAAACCACAACTTTTAAAAGGCGTTTTAAAAGAACTAGAGCATGAAAATGCCTGCAAATAATATAGAAGGTCCTATGAATAACAATAAAAAGGTCTGTTACAGAAAATAAAAAGCACCAAGAAAAAAAATGTGGAATCAAAAAATTCACCAAAAAAATCCTTAAAAATAAATAAATCATTGCTGCAAATGTAAAAAATAAACGGTTCAATAAATATTTACTGTAAGTATAACGGATTTTTTTTACATTGAAACCTAAGGGATTCGCCTGTTTAAACCTGTGGAATGAAGCCACCGAAAATCAGGGCATTTCACTGACATTTCGGGGCTGTTCGGCGTACTCTGAATAGATTAACCAGTCTCTATGGGGAATTTCACTGCTGTCGAAGGTCACTGTATTTCGCTGGCAATTCGCTAATATTTGGCGAATCGCAAGCTTTTTGAATGGCCACGAAATTGCATCGTACTGTCGGGTATATTACACAGAAAAGGAGAATTTTAAAATGGACGCTTGTAGCCATTTTGTTTTAAAGACCGTTTTTCTTTCTAAATATTCTCTAGGTTTAGAAATGAACAAGATTCTTTTTTTTACAAAGTTCATTCCTGGGTTAAGAAGTCCCAGACATGAAGGAACCTAGAATGAATGTGAGATAATGCTAAGACATGTCATAAGTAAATTTATTGGTCTGTTTTAAATTTTTAAAACAAAAGAGATTTTGTCTTTTGGGTATAGGAATAAGAGTTAAAGTATTCTGTAATATAGAATTATATTCACAAAATATATGTTTATAATCAAGGTATATTTTATTATAATTACAGTATGAAATATATACTCCAAAATATTGTAGAAAGTATATAATTGGTAAATAATAAAAATTACTAAAGAATAGATTCTGTGAGTTAACCAGGAAAGAATTTAGCTGATCTAAGCAACTAAAAGGGAGTGAGAATATAAATCAGATGACAGACACTGTGTCTAGAGACAGTCTAGTTTGAAGACAAGGTTCTTTGTTAAGTTAGTCTGATCTTTTGACCCAAGATAAGATATTAAAAAGAAATAATGGAATTAATTGGAATTAATATAAGAAGTGCAATACTGCCCTCTAGAGGATACTAAAAATAATGATTCATATTATTATTGATTATCCATGACGTCAAATTGGGTATAATAGGCGGCAAAGGTTCTTTTGTAAGTCAGTCAGAGATGTGAGCAGACCGACTCACACCGCAATGTATTCGGACGTCCCGTACATATGACACTCTGAAGAGTCAGAGATTCCAACAGACAGAGACTCACATCAGACTCACATCACCATGCACTCAGATCCCAAGACATGAGGCAATTAATATTCTCACCAAATCTCTAACTCACATGCATTGATTATCTAATATCGATAATTTTCACATATTCCAAAACAAAGCATCACATAGAAAATTCCAAGGCAGACTCGTCAACATCCAAATTGGACAGGTAATGTATGAAATAAGGAATTAATGTAAAAATATATTTGTAGAGATTTTTGCAACGTAGACTGAGACTTCTCGGATAAGGTTAAAATCCAAATTCTAAGTAATTCTATTCTGCAGATAGAAATATGAAGAAGTGGATATAAGGATTTATTCCTAAAGAAATGTTGCAAGATTGATACCAATATATATATTGAATTTGGAAATTACTGTGATTAAAATTAATGAGCAAGGAATTATATAACTACAAAATAAAAAGCAAAAGATTAGAAGTTTAATTCTCGAGATTAGGGGAGGATTCATGAAATAAGTTTTTATTACTTATCAATAAATTAGCTCATCTTTTGTTGATCCATGTAGCATAGAGATATATATATATCTATAAGAGCTGGCTGGTTAAACATTGTTTGCTGGGAAATGCATGTTGTATTAAGCAGAAATGTTTATTAACCATTTGTGTATTAGTTACTAACTGATAAGGTAAATGATATTAATCATATATGCAGTTACTAACCGGAGATACATATATTGTGAAGCTAGTTTTTATATGCTGATGGAGTGTGGTTTATAAATTGTTGTTTATGAAATGAGATTTGAAACTTTTTTGTATACGTAATAAATATATATATATTTTTATCCGATTATTGATTATTGTATTTTTTAAAGCAAAACACAGACAATTAAAAGAATTCAGTATAATTTCTAAGAGATATAAACGATTGATATTTGTGTCTCGTATAAGTTTCTTATGAAATAATAATCCCTGATATATTGGAGACAACTGCCGAGGTAGGTCCAGTAAGTCCAATATAGACATATTGGAGGCTTGGCTGATAAATCCAATATGTATTCACGTGCAGAGATTATATCCGACAGTACTGGGAAATTCACTGTTTGGTACAATTCGGTGGCCAATTCGGCTCTCTCTGAATAACCCCTATAGTTTCTCTGAATGAGATGCAAGAAGTTCCTCCATTCTACAAATAGTTTTCATTTATCTTGGCCTAAAATGTATAATCCCCTTGCAAGTCTTAACCACTTAACTACATAGTCCAGCAGTCAGCAACCTTGGCCCTCCAGATGTTTTGGAAATACGTGATGAGTAACGAGTGGCTACGCGTCATGGGAGATCTAGTTCCAAAACATCTGAGGCCTGATCACAACCTGAATGTTAAAGGCAAGACACAAATGGAAAACATTTGTTACCAGTGTACCTCTTCCCATGGAGCGACAAAGCAGCAGATCATGCCACTCGTGCCACTAAGGGATCTGCAGCGAGTATTGGATTTTAGGTGGGTTTAGGTTGACGTGTTATGTGATTGTACAGAAGCATCATCACTTAACACCAGGGTCTGAAAAACGTTATTCTTTTCACAATAACATCAGAAGCAGATTGGGAACGTGCTGGTTGGAATAGCTCATTCTCCAACTGCTGGGGCCACATTATCGTCTCCCATACAAAGTATAGGAGCCGTTAATGTACAGTAGCCTGGTGCAACATCCAAGACTCAAGCTGAGCTTGCATCTCAGATGCCATAGGATGTCAGGACCGTACCTGCCCGTTCCTGTGACATTACCTGCAAGAGACGGCTGCATGAAAGGTGCTGCCCTTCTGCACAGCACCAGTATCAAACAGTTAAAATCTCATAACACACACACACCTTTGGTCACGTGATTCACCCATGTGCCTAATCAATAAAGGCTCCACACGCCCTCTGATCCTCACTTCATTGTTGTCTCCTGTTCCTAAGAACAAGACCAGCTATACAAGCTCCTGAAAGACCTGCTTTCCCCTACCTACCCACCGTGTTCCCCTGCTCCATTACCCTCTGTGTTTCCCCTACTTCCAGACCCTCCAAGACCCACTGTGTTCTCCCTGGAGCAACTGTCCTTCCCACCGTGCTCTCACAGGAGCAATCACCCATCCAACCTCCTTACCTGGACACAAGGACTGCTTCCCCAATCACCCTCAGCCAAACCAGTAAGTCCCACTGTGTCCTGTCCCACAGCCTCCTGTCTGTCCTCCACCAATACCTCTCCACCCATCGTCAGTGTGCACCCCTTTCAAACTGCATATTGGACTCATCACTGAGAGGCTAGTACCTGCAAGGTATTAAACCTGACATAGGATAGGTATAAAAATAAGCACAGCACTCCAGTCGTTATTCTGTATGGCTTGAGCGCTGTGATTGGCAGCTAGGTTTTGACAAGGTTTCTGACCCCTGGACTAATCAATAACCAATTAAAATATCTATACATTTTAATAACTATTGCATTTATTATGGATAATCCTCCCTATCTCACAAAAAGAAAAAAAATTACATGTCACAACTTTTTACATTATATCAGTGGCATGTCGGCTGTCCTAGGCACTCCAACTTCTGCCCCCCCCATAGCTAATATAAACATGACATTAAGACAAATACACAATACAGATCAAGGCTATTTTTGCAACTCAAACTAAGGAGTTACTCAAAGACTGTCGGCGATTGCCCGAAGTTGCAAACACCATCGAAAGTTGCCATTGACAGTGACAAACACCAGCGTTTCACAAAAGAAATATCCAAGCAGCGGCAGAAACAGTGAAGCTTCTCCTTCTTCTGTTTGGCTTTTTCTTTTGTGATCGCCATCATTTGTCACTGTTGCAACAATAATGGCGGGTTTTGCCGGTGTTTACAACTTTGTCTAACATTAGCCATGGTAAAATATCCCCCATAATGTAGAACAAAAGCGCAGTATGTTATTTACAACAAGTCCTTCCAGCAACAGATATTATATTTTAGAGACTCATTGAAGAGTTTTAATGCTCTACAGCTCTGTTATACACCTGCACACCTTGATGGTGTCCCCCGAGCCTGCTGCTCCAGACCCATGCCCAGCTGGACAAAGCAAGAATTCATCCCTCAGCTATATTTCTGTATCTACAACATGCGTGGGAGCTGCACATACTCTAGTACATTGAAAAGGACAAACCATCTGTCTTAAGGATCTACGATTACTTGTGTAGACCAAGGATTGCCGCTTTTACTGTAATCATTTGTTTCTCATCTGCATATTTTTCCTCTCTCCTCATCTGTTAAACGACTCAACATTCTTTCATTGACACAGAATCCAAATAATCGATGCTTAGAGCATATACATATCTATATAGACGGCACCCTGTAAAAACTGGAACAATACCTGAATTATCTGGCAATCCCCGGTTTAAGAGCACAAGAAGAGGAAACTATTTCTTTTTTACAAATCTTACAGTAAACTACTCCACCCTATAAAGCCATGACCTAGATTATTTACAATTCCTAATCTCCTTTTTTCTTGACTAAATTAAACAGCTTCCTTTTATATATATCTGCAGCTGCTGGGAAGAAAACAAAACAGCTGCCCCTAGTCTTGCAAACCCTGAGAAAAAGAGGAAACGGATACAGCATAGTTTTCTCTCTCTTGAATTGTTTCTTATCTCTTTTTTTCTGTCTGTAGACGGAAAACAAAAGGACTCTGCCACATATAAGCTTATACAGTCCTGTTACAATCTGCAGATAGTTGTATCGATATATGGTGTAGTAAAAAAAAGTATACAATTACAGGGTTATTCAAAGAGAATCGAAAAGTCGCCGCACGTTCGGTGACTTTTCGTTCTCTTCAATTCGGTACGATTTGGCAATCCCATTTCGGCGACCCTGCTGTGTATTCAACAAGCACCACAGCAGGCCGTCGTAGTGCAGGGAAAAGTCGCCGCAAACCTGCCGGACACTCACCGCAAAACCTGGGGAACGCTCACCGAAACCCGCAAAAACATCTTGATTAACCCCGCTGAGGACGCCAGAGAAACCCGAGCAGGAGCCGATCAGAGAGCAGAGCAGCCGCCGGAAAAACTCGACCCCTCCCAGACGAATGGAGTGATAGAAAAAAAACCTGTACGCAAAAACAGTTGAATGTTTGAAAAGTGGAACGCTGTTTGCAAACAAACTATTGAGCGAAAATGTCTGAAATTTACATATAAGATCCAATGAATGATAATAAAAAGGGCTGTTAGAGAAAAACGTTTTAAAGAAAAAACAGAATTTTTTTTGCAAAAAATCCCGAAAAATGCTTTAACCCTTTCGCTGCTGAGGCGTTTCACGCCCCTGTGCTGAGGTCATTTTTACCGGTTTTGCTCATCATGTTTAAACGTGTTTTGAAGGCTTATTTTAGTATATGACCCAGACATATTATATATCGTTCTTTCCGTCAGACTCGGTAGATTCATAATATGTCATTATTATATGTATACGTTATGTCATGTCTGTATATTATAACAAAAAATGCAATAAAATATGTATTTTCAATAATTTACAATGTGTAAAGTGTTTTTTTTCACATTTTAACATGCGAGCAATTGCGGTTATATTTTGTATGGGGTGCGCTTGTTAAAAAAATTAGAGATGGGGTCTCGTTACATTTTTTTTTGGGGAAAATTACGCGATTTTTAACAAACGCACTGCATTCAAAAATCGTTAGTGCAGCATCATTGTTCACATTATAATTGAAATGGGAACAATATTGCTGCATTAACGAACCAAAAAAAAGAAAAAAAAATGTTTTGTTTTTTTTTATAATTTTTTTTTAATATATTTTTATTTTTAATCTTAATTAAAAAAATTTTTAAAAAACTTTTTTCACTTTCATGTTTGGTATCGTTGGAACGGCCATGCTCTGGCCAATCCAACCATACCAAACATTAACCCCTAACTGCCACGGATCGGGAGATAGGGAGTTCATTGGAACTCCCTATCTCCACCGTTGGTGGCAGTTAGGGGTTAAGTCCAGGACTGGCGTCATCGTGCTACGCACGATGACGCCAGTCCTCAGGGGGAGTTCCCGGAGGCTTGGCCGACATCCAAGATGTCGGCCAGCTCCGGGAAAGGATCGCGAACCGGCGTTTTTCAGCGCCGATTCGCGATCCGGCTCCCCAGGGGTTAATGCCAGGAACCATTTGGAAGGGAAGGCTGTGCCCTTCCAAATGATGCCTGGGTTAACCCCCGCAATGCCGCCGATCGGGAGGGAGAGAGGTCCGAAGGACCTCCCCCCCTCCCTTTCAGGCGCCTCCTCCGCACATGCGGGGGGGCGCCTGAATTAGGTGTCATCGCGCAGCCGCGATGACACCTAATTCCAGCGGCTGTGGTCCCGGATGCCGGGCTGACATCGAGGATGTCAGCCCGCACCGGGGGGGCCAGCTATCGGCCGGAACCCGGCCGAACGCTGACCCCAATGGGAGGACGCGCTCAGCGCGTCCTCAGCACACCAGCGGTAATGCGGAGGACGCGCTCAGCGCGTCCTCCGCATTGAAGTGGTTAAAGATCCTAAAAAATCTATAAATAAAGAGACTTTTTGCTGCAGAATATTATAATAAACGGTTTATTACATATTGGATTAAAACTGGAATATTTTTAACATTGAAGCCTATCGGATTCGCCTGAATAAACCTGTCAAATGAAGCAACCGAATGGCAGGGCATTTCGGCAACTTTTCACTGCTGGTTTTTGTTTTCTGAATAGACGAAGCTATGGGGATTTCACTGCCCTCGAACAGGCACCGTATGTGCAGGAAATTCGCCAACATTTGGCAAACTGCCTGTTCTCTGGGCAGACATTCGCATCTCTTTGAATAACCCTGTTAATTTGTAGTGCAATATGGAAAAAAATAGAAATTTACTGTGCGTTTGGTGCAGAGGTGGTCAGTTTTTTTTGTGGCTTTAAAAGGCAAAATTAATTATTTTCAAACGATCTTAATGAGCAGTCCCTTCCCTGGAGTTTTGGCTTTCACCTATTTTCTCTGTTGGTATCTCTGTAGAGGCAGATAGTTCCGAGAGCACTTCAGAGTAGCTCTCCTGTTCCCCACACTTCGGTGAGTTTGATTCCCTGACCCTGTGGTGAATTCAGCATTCACCGCAGGGTCCCCAAAGTGCAGCAAATAAACTGCTGAACGCATCTGGAAAACCACCGCAAAACTGCTGAATTGAACGGAAAATTTGCCAGATCGATCCGAAAAAACACCGATCCGATCCGAAAAACCACCGAAAACCCACCGACTGCATCCAACGATCCGCCGAAAAACCGCTGAGTCGAACAGAGCGCCAACGAGCCGCTGGAAAAAGCCGACAAGCCGACGAACGAGTAAAAAAAAAAAAACACACTGCAACTTATAAAACGTGTTTGCAAAAAAAACTACTGCATGAAAATGCCAGGAAGTAATGTATAAGGTCCTATGAATAATAATAAAAAGGCCTGATACAGAACAAAAATGACAATTTAAAACAAAATCGGGGGAAAAAAATTGCCGAAAACCACCCCCCACAAAAATCCCTTAAAAATCCTAAAAAATAAAGAGACCTTTTGCTGAAAATGAAAAGAATAAACGGTTAAAAAAATATTTAACAAAAAACAGGATTTTTTTAAACATTAAAGCTATGGGATTCGCCTGTTTAAACCTGTCGAATGAAACCACTGAAAATAAGGGCATCTTGCTGACATTTAGGTGCTGTTCGGTGTTCTCTGGATAGATTAACTATTACTTCTCTATGGGGATTTTCACTGCCAATGAAGATCACCGTAGTTCGATGGCAATTTGCCAATATTTAGCAAACTGCCAGCTTTTTGAATAGCTGAATGGCCACAAAATTGCACCGTACGGGGAAATTAAATGAATAGGTTATCTGTATGCACCATCGTTTGCCCTTTGTGTCCTTGTTCTGGATAGACCAGAATAAGGTCCTTGCTCATGCTAATTACAGCAAAAAATATATACACTTTTGGTAAGCAGTAGTAAACACCTGCACACGCCTGTTCCGACAAACTATTTTTCCATTGATAAAGAATATGGTCACCGTTATTCCATAATCAGAGATAATATGGCTTTCTTTCTCCTCTGTAAGCAGTTTTCATTTTTTGGACTATTTCCCTTGTGTGTCATGCTTCACCCAGCTAATTAGAAACCTTGATTTAAAAATGTGCATTATCTAGTGGATTACAAGCTTCTTACATACACAGGAGCTTGGGTGTTTGTGCCTAACAGGCAATCCTTTAAAGATTTTTTCTTAATCTGAAGTTCAACTGAAAAGTTATAACTTCATTGTAATAAAAACAAAGGAATAGTTTTACATTCCTGTGATAAATATAAACATGTTTGAGCAGACTGAGAGCCAGGGCCGGTGCTTCCACTAGGCAAGCTAGGCAACCGCCTAGGGCGCACTGACACCTAGGGGCGCAGCCGGCCCCAACCCAGGTTCCATTATTGTATGCCAACCTCATTGTTTGCTTGTGTAGCCAGCAGTGGCGGCTCGCAAGCAGACCTCTGCTAGTGGCTCAGAAGGTGGGCCACCAGATCACATGTGGGTGCTACAAGAGGCAGATGAAAGAAAAAAAAGTCAGAAGAAAAAAAAAGGCATGAAAGAAAGAAAGGCATGAAAGCTAGAAAAGGCACGAAAGAAAGAAAGAAAAAAAGAATGAAAAGTAGCAGAATTTTGTTGACTAGAGCTAGGGAACCATAAAAGTAACCCTAACCCTGAAAATAAAATGGGCATCAGAAAAATCACGAGAGTATGGTTCTACGTTGCACCAAACACTGATGCATCAGTGCATCTTTTCCGCATCACATGACATTTTTTCTTGCACCTAAATCAAATGTGAGCATCATTTTTGTTTTTAAATCTGCAAGATTTTTATCACGTCGTTTCCATCTCCATCCTGAAAGTAGTGACTTGGTGATAGTAAAAACGTTTAGGGGTTAAGGTTTTCCAACCCAAATTCTTGTATGGTGATCCAGGTGACCAAGGGCTGCAAACAGTACTGAGAGCATTCCACTGTGCACACACTCCGAGAAGGTTTTGAACCAAAATATTCAATCCTTATGTGAACCTCCTAGGGTGCAGGTCCTGGAGCCAGAGCCTGGTCTGTCCCTCCAGAAGAGCCGGCTTATGGCCCCCTCTATGTGTTCTTGACATCTAATAAGTACATACACAACTGATCAGCAGAGCACTGCAGTATCTGATTCATGCCATGGTCTTAAAACCGCCACAAAAACGGTGGGCAACACCAAAGTAACCATAAAAAGAATCTTTATTCTAGGCTTGTGCACCGATTTTTTTTTCGATTCGGTTCGGTTCGTTTGGATTTTGTAAATTTTCGTTTCGACTCGTTTCGGCCGATTTCCGTTTCGGTTCGTTTTTCGTATCGACTTATTTTTCGTGATTTCGGAAATTTTCATGTTTTTCAGAACGTCTGTTCTCCTCGTTTCAAAGTGTCTATTAGTTTTGACGTAAACTAATGGTTTTTCGCATACGATAATTATACGATGCGATAATTATACGATACGATAATTCTGCCGATACGATAATTCTGCCATTGAGATTTCTCATGTTTTACAAGAAGGATACATTGAGATTTCTCTGGATTTCCAGGAAGGATACATTGAGATTTCTCTGGTTTCCCGGGAAGGATACATTGAGATTTCTCATGTTTTACAAGAAGGAGGTGGCTTATGTAGGTGGCTTGAACCACCGAGGTATAGTGAGCCATTAGTATCTTTGTGTATGCCTTTGTTACTTGTTACTTTTTACTGCTATTGCCTTCTGGGTGGCTTGAACCACCGGTGTATAGGCAGCCTTCATTAATTACAAGTATATCCTTGCTACTAATTATTGGTACGGCATCGACTTCCTCTTGGGTCACTGTCCACATTTCTATTTTTTCCAATCCTTTTTAATTTATCATTAACCATTAAAATTATCTGTTTATACCACTCTTGTTGCACTTTGTGCAAACTGTTTTTCATTGTTATTGTTGGGTTATGCCCTGTGGAGTGGTTTATTGAGCCTCACTCCTTTCGCTGTTTTGTCCTACATTGAGATTTCTCTGGATTTCCAGGAAGGATACATTGAGATTTCTCTGGTTTCCCGGGAAGGATACATTGAGATTTCTCATGTTTTACAAGAAGGATACATTGAGATTTCTCTGGTTTTCCAGGAAGGATACATTGGGATGGGAATGATACAAAATTTTATTACAGAATCAGCGATATAAATACGATGTCCGAAATTACTGGAATGGAGCCGAAATCACGAATTGAACGAAAATGAATTTCGATTTTACACATTTCTACTCCATTTGAAAATTCCGAAAAGTTTTCGTTTCGTCTCGAATTTTTTTTCTGATCTGCCGTTTTCGGATCTGAAAATTTTCGGAAAATCGGCCGAATTTGAATGCATGAATTGGGAAATTTCGTGAAAATTCCGAAATTCCGAAATCCGAATCGCACATCCCTACTTTATTCCACCAGGGGATGCGGCCCATCTTTTTTGTGAAAGTCTGGTATGGGACAGCGGACCCCCTGGTGGAGCACCCAGAGGATTACCAAAAAACAGGCTTGCTCCCACTGTGTAGCCATGCTTATCTGCCTCTGCATGGTCTTAAAACCTAATGGACTTACCATCAAGGCTAGCTCTAGTATTTGAGTGGCCAAGTGAAAGGTGCAACATGGGGTCTGGGGGCAAATTCGGCCACTGTTTCTTTTGGAGATTACCCAAGCCAACACTAATGAATGCAACACAAATGTAATAGCCAAAGTGTCAACTCTGAAATCTGTGACAACTCCTATACAGCTTTTTTTAATATTTTTTTTGCAACATTGTACTGTTGTACTGATCCACAATGAAACTGTGCAAGCTTTGTAAAATATATCTTACAACAGTCCACAGACGCCAATTAAGGTTCCCTTCTCAGTCCTGGAAAAAAAGTTTCCTTGTGAACTACGTAATGTAAAATCCTGTGATTTGAAGGAAATATTTACTGCACAAGTTAGCTTTCCAAACATTTGCCTTGATTTTCCAACCAGATTGTATAAATACTATTCGCAGTGGTAGAGTTGCTATTCTGCGCAGCTGTAATGCTGATTACAGGATTCTAAGAGGAGGTGTAATTATCTGTGCTTATTAGTGTTCTCTAGGTTACTCCACGTGAAATTAAATAAATATAACAGGATTTTTGTGCCAAAAGCAAGTTTCTCATTGTTTGGATTCAATAAAACCAGATTTTTTCCCCCTCACCGCATTGAATGTAATCGGATTGTTATTTACATAGCTAATTACAAAAATATGTGACTATTACATTCATGTGACTACATACATTACAAGAAAAACGCAAAAAGCTTAAATAAAAACGTGACTAATTTACCCAAGGCACGGACATATCACATTTGATAGCACACGCTGTCATACTCTATACATTTAGGCTAGGGTCAAACGAACGCATTATTCGCAGCGACCGTCAAAAAGTGCGTCCAAACGCATTGACGTATTTTTTCACCGAATGCGCGAAAACGGTCATACGATGCGTATTTTCGTGCGTGATTTTTTACGGATCGTCATTAAAACACTTTTTGCGTCTGGACGTTATGTAGGCTGGACATTAGCAGCGTCTGACATCTCCTGATCACGCAAACACGCCGCTAGCGGACGCAGCGCACTCTGTACGTCAGTACTAGCGGTTCTGCATTCTCGAAAAAATGCGTTCACTTTTCTACTTGCGTTGCGCGGCCGGACTTCGTGGCCGTACTTTGTATATTGGCTGTCATTGCCCGTCATTTGCTGCTATTGCGGCCGTGATTAAGTGCGCCTAAACGTACGTTAAAAATGCGTTAGTCTGACCCCAGCCTAAAGTACTTTGCACGTACCCTAGAGACAAAGATCGTCAAGTCTCTGTTAGAATGAGCTCTGCATTTTAAACATGGCTATAAAGTATTCAGCTTATGTGTAGTAAATATACGGGGTTATTCAAAGAGATCCGAATTGTGGCCGAAAGGTAACCGAACAGTGAAATTCAGCGTACGCTTCCCTTTCCTGGCCATTCGGCTATCCAGAGAGCAGGCAGTTTGCCAAATGTTGGCGAATTGCCTGCACATACGGTGCCTGTTCGGTGCCTGTTCGAGGGCAGTGAATCCCCATAGAGAAGCAATGTTTCGTCTATTCAGAGAACAAAAACCAGCAGTGAAAAGTTGCCGAATTGCCCTCCTATTCGGTGGTTTGATTCGACAGGTTTAATCAGGTGAATCCCATAGGCTTCAATGTTAAAAATATTCCCATTTTAATTCAATATCTAATAAACCATTGATTATATTATTCTGCAGTAAAAAGTCTATTTATTTTTAGATTTTTTTAGGATCTTTTAGGCATTTTTCGGGGGTTTTTTTGCAAAAAAAATTCCAGTTTATTTTAATCGTTTTTTCTTTTTTATGTAACAGCCCTTTTTATTATCATTCCCTGGACCTCATATGTAAATTTCAGAAATTTTTCGTTCTGTAGTTTCTTTGCAAACAGCATTTCACTTTTCAAACATTCAAGTGTACCGTTTTTTTTTTTTTCTTACTCCATTCGTCTGCGGTGTCGGCTTTTTCCGGCGGCTGCTCTGCGCTCTGATCAGCTCCTGCTCGCATTTCTCCGGCGTGTTCGGCGGGGTTAATCCAGATGTTTTTGCGGGTTACGGTGTGCGTTCGCCGGGTTTTGCGGTGAGTAATCGTCGGGTTTGCGGTGACTTTTTCCTGCACTACGACGGCCCTGTGGTGCTTGCTGAATACACCGGAGGGTCGCCGAAATGGGATCGCTAAATCTCACCGAATTGAAGAGAATGAAAAGTCACCGAACGTGCGATGACTTTTCGATTCTCTTACAATATACACTATCAGGGTTATTTAATGTCAAGCTGAAAAACAAACAAAAAAGGCATCAACAAAAGAAAGAGATTATTGCATTAAATTTAATTATATTAACGTATCTGAAGTGGAGAATGAGTGACAATCAAATTATGTGTCACAAATTGAGAGATGATTATGGATAAAGATGACAGATTGATACAGACAGCCATGAACACTACAGAGGCTGTTACAGATGATGCAAAACATCGATGCCCACTCTTCTTTCTCTGTACCAGGAGTCAGTAACTTTGGCACTTCAGATGTTTTGGAGCCAAATCACCCATGATACTCAACCACTAATTAGGTACAATGCGCGTTATGGGAAATGTAGTTCCAAAACATCTGGAAAGTCACCTGCTTTCTGGGGCTGCAAATTGCGCATGACAACGCTTCCACTTGCCATGCCACCTGCCCCTCCGATCTCAAACCTGTCAAAGTCAGCTGGTCAGCATTTGTCATGTTGTGTCTCCCTTTTGCGTAAACTATGTAAAACTATTGGCCATATTACATACTTAACGTTAACGTTAGCGCTCAGCTGTGTGAGATCCTGCAGGTCATGTGACTGGCAGCGGAAGACTCAATGGAGTCCTATGGACTCCACGGAGGGGATGCTTGCGCGCGCGCCGCCTCGAGCATCCCGAAGCTTAGCGCCGTGTTAGGCTAGGGTCAGACTAACGCATTTTTCACGTTGTCCGTGAAAATGTGCGTTCGAAGAATGGACGTATTTTTTCACGGAATACGCAATAGCGGTCATACTATGCGCAGTTTCATCCGTGATTTTGTACGGATCATCAATAAAACACTTCTTGCATCTGGACGTTATGTTGGCCGGACATTAGCAGCGTCTGATGTCTCCTAATCATGCACACACGCCGCTAGCGGACGCAGCGCACTCTGTACGTCAGTACTAGTGGTTTAACGTTCTCGAAAAAATGCGTTCATTTTCCACTTGCGTTGCGCAGCCGGACTTTTGTGCGACCGTACTTCGTATATTGGCTGTCATTGCCCGGCATCTGCTGCTAGTGCGGCCGTGATTAAGTGCGCCAGAACGCGCGTTCGCACTGCCTCAGTCTGACCCTAGCCTTACGGTGCAGGCTGCTGGATTAGTGCCTGCACCGTAATATCACGCTAAAACAGGGACGTTAAGGAGAAACCTGCAGGCGCAGGTTTTCCTCCTTAGCGTCCCCGTTTTAGCGTGATGATTGTAATATGACCCTATGAGTTTTAAGTTTTTCATAATAATAAAATCAGACAATTTCCATGACAACAAACAAAAAGTCAGAAAGTATAGTTTCTGTAGAAATATAAAGTAAGTGAATATTATTAGTAAAATTTTGCCTTTCATAAAATATTTAAAAAAAAATGAATGTGGTAAAAATCTAATAATTAAATCTGATGTTCACGTTGTGTGTTTATATATTCTGTAAGGGAAATAAAGTACATTTTTGAAAACTAAAATGTGAATTTTAGAGAATTGTCATTGGAAATTGCTTAGGTTGGGTGAAACTAGGCATGTCAGATTCATAGTTCTAACCATGGTTGCCAGATCCTCCATGTTTTTCTGGAATCATAGAATTTATTATTCATGTTGATGGACAGAGCATAAACAAAATGGAACCTTAAGGTAAATAGATTCCATATGCTGTTTGGAAGAGGAATCCCAGATGAGTTTCCTTGATTAGATAAAGGGTTTCCTGGACTTGTCATTACTGTTGGGAGATGTGGGGCTGGGGGGGTCTGACACGTCGTTTTATTCCCCAGCCCTGTCCTATATCCATAGTCACCCTGTGCCTATAAGGGTATAGGGTGTCTGAGTTATGTGTGAATATATTCTTAATATCGTTATTGTCTTTGCTTATATGTTACTGTTAATATTTCTGATATTCTTACTGTGAGTGTCACTGCAGCCCTCTCCAGCCACCCACCCACCCTGATCTAGAATATGTTTACATCTGTGACAGACTATTGTATCAGGTTATTGTCTGCTTGTGCAATGTCTTCTCTGTTTTCCAATGTATTCAGACAGTCTTATGCTCAGGCATTGATTACATGACACCCTATTGTTTCACATCTGGAAAGTAGAATGGGCTTTGGCTCTTGACACAAGGGTATCATGTTCCATTGATCTCTAGGCCCCTCATTACTCTGCATATATTTGTCTCATACGCTTTCATTAAATGCGTTTGGTTCCTGTCTGTCTGTTCTATCCCAAGATCTGAGTGCTGCCTCATTTCTGGGGAATGCTATCACTGCTCTTTCGTGGTCCTGAAGCTTCGGCTAAGGGCTGGAGAAGGCACGAATGCAAAGGCAATCACAGATGTACAGTCTCCTGAGATATAAATCCAGCCCTGACTCCATAGGTTCCCTATTCTGTAAATAACCATGGAAAATATCAGCGGACTCCTACTTTAAATGCTACCAAGCCACCTTGATATTTGCTTCACTAACCATGTAGACTCTAAGGGCCCTATTACATTTTTCGCACGCGTGCAAAAACGCATTAATGCGAGGGGCAAAACCCTTTGCGCTGAACGTCATTTTACGACGTTCGCGCACAAAATGTGCGTTAACGTCTAACGCATGACCCTGCGCAAACCCTTTGCGAGTGCAATTTAGTACGCGCATCCTATTCTTAACATTGTGAGCGCAAATGCGTTTGTGCGCTGGTATTACAATCTTAGCGCAAAATTTTTAACGGACAACGTTTGCGCATAATTTTAACGTCTTTAGCTTGCGTTTTGCGTTAAGAATGTAATAGGGCCCTAATGCTTTTCACCTGCTGCTGGGAAAAGGGAAAGGTCTTTCTTTACAATAGCTGAAAGCTGAGACAGGGCCTTTAATAAATATGTCCGCTCCTTCTTTCTAAGGCTCCTTTTCACCCTATTCTCTTCCTGACACAGATCACTGGCTCATTACCCACCCGTGCCAGGTTGTGTTCCAGTTTCTAATGTCAGCACAGTTTTTTTTTTGTAAAAATTAGCATATTTCTGCATGTGTTGTGTACTTTGTGGCTTTGGATTTTCAATGTCACCTTTTGCATGACCAGCATTGCACGGTACCAACTTTACCCTTTCACTGGTTTTGCCACTATATCTGTGATAAAGATCATATGATCTCTGAGACTTGAACATTCTAGCCTGAGCTGAAAAGGAAAAAAAGTATGTAGGAACAGGTTTTAGATTTGTGGCAGCTATTTCTTTCATAGAATGTTGTAGAAATGCTTCTAACCTTTCATGAACAATACAAAGCTAATCCTCTATGGATATAAATGTGTGCTTGGGCAAAAAAGTCACACACTCTAACATTTGGTTGGACCGCCTTTTGCTGTGATTACGACACACATTCGCCACGGCATTGTTTTGATAACCTCATGCAATGTCACAACATTTATTTCCATCCAGAGTTGCATTAATTATTATTGTTATTTTTTTACAGAGCAAGACGACCCCCTGTGGTAAGTACCTGTAGGCACATGCCTACTTTGCCTAACTATATATCCAGCCCCGAGCCCAGTGAATCCTGGCATTGCCATCTTGGAATATGCCCGCTGTGCCATCAAGGAAAAAAGAAATCCATTGATGGAAAAAACCTGCTTATTCGATATATTCAGGAAGTCACATGACCTAATATTTTGCAGCTGACACATATTAATCACTGCAGTAGTTATCCAATGAAAGACTCACACCTACAGTAGTTGCTTAGTTAAATCATTGAGGGGACAATTTTTGGCCAGGCAGTGTAAATATACAGGGTTATCCAAAGAGATTCGAATTGCTTGAGAAAGGTAACCGAACGCTGAAAATCAGCATTCGGTTCCCTTTCCTGGCCATTCGGCTATTCAGAGAGCAGGCAATTCGCCAAATCCTGTCGAATTGCCTGCACATACGGTGCCTGTTCGGTCCCTGTTCGAGGGCAGTGAAATCCCCATGGAAAAGCACTGCTTCGTCTATTCAGAGAACACAAACCAGCAGTGAAAGGTTCCCCTAATGCCCTGCCATTCGGTGGTTTAATTCGGCAAATTTATTCAGGAGAATCCCATAGACTTCAATGTTAAAAATATTCCCATTTTAATTCAATATCTAATAAACCGTTCATTATAAAATTCTGCAGCAAAAAGTCTCTTTATTTATAGATTTTTTAGGATACTTTAAGCATTTTTCTGAATTTTTTAAAAAAAAATTAAAAGTCCGATTTTTTTTTTATTTTTTTTTCAGTTTACTTATTTTTTTTGTAACAGCCCTTTTTATTATCATTCCCTGGACCTCCTGTGAAAATTTCAGACATTTTCGCTCAGTAGTTTCTTTGCAAACAGCGTTTCTTTTTCCCAGATTCATACAAATGGTTTTTCTAATTTATTCACTGCCTCCTCTATGTCACAGCTGCTTTGGCTCTGTGTGATTCGGCTCCTGTTCGGCTCCTGTTCGGCTCCTGTTCGGCTCCTGTTCGGCTTTTTCAAAGGTTAATCCAGATGTTTTTGCTTGTTTTCAGCGTGCATTCGGTTAGTTTTCGTCAGGTTTGCGGCAGCTTTTCCCTGCAATTCGGGGACCCTGTGCTGTTTGCTGAATACACCGCAAGGTCACCGAAATGCAATCGGCAAAAGGAACCGAATTGAAGAGAACGAAAAGTCACCGAACGTGCGGTGACTTTTCGAATCTCTTTGGATAACCCTGATAATGTTATGGCACTCTTATGAAAAATGCATGTTCAGGTTGAGTGCAATAGCTGGCCTTGAAAATCCAGAATCCCTATTCTGACGGAATCGTTAGTATTAATTAGTGGGACTGTTATAAGTAAAATATCACTCATTAATCAATAAGACTTGAATCACTATTTCTAGCTGTGCCTCAGACTTTGCTTGCGGCTCGGCTGTTACGGCAGGTAACTGTAAATTAACCCTTTCGCTGCTGAGGCGTTTCACGCCCCTGTGCTGAGGTCATTTTTACCGGTTTTGCTCATCATGTTAAAACATGTTTTGAAGGCTTATTTTAGTATATGACCCAGACATATTATATATCGTTCTTTCCGCCAGACTCGGCAGATTCATAATATGTCATTATTGTATGTATACGTCATGTCCTGTCTGTATATTATAACAAAAAATGCAATAAAATATGAATTTTCAATAATTTACAACGTGTAAAGTGTTTTTTTTTCACATTTTAACATGCGAGCAATTGCGGTTATATTTTGTATGGGGTGCGCTTGTTAAAAAAATTAGAGATGGGGTCTCGTTACATTTTGTTTTGGGGAAAATTACGCGATTTTTAACAAACGCACTGCATACAAAAATCGTTAGTGCAGCATCATTGTTCACATTATAATTGAAATGGGAACAATATTGCTGCATTAACAAAACAAAAAAAAAACAACTTGTTTGGTTTTTTTTTCGATTTTTTTAAAAATATTTTTTTATTTTTATTTTAAATTTTTTTTTTTTTTAAAAACTTTTTTCACAGTGGTGTTTGGTATCGTTGGAACGGCCATGCTCTGGCCGATCCAACAGTACCAAACATTAACCCCTAGCTGCCACGGATCGGGAGATAGGGGGTTCATTGGAACCCCCTATCTCCACCGTTGGTGGCAGCTAGGGGTTAACTCCAGGACTGGCGTCATCATCCAGGGGGAGTTCCCGGAGGCTTGGCCGACATCCAAGATGTCGGCCAGCTCCGGGAAAGGATCACAAACCGGCGCTTTTCAGCGCCGATTCGTGATCCGGCTCCCCAGGGGTTAATGACAGCCACCGTTTGGAAGGGCAGGCTGTGCCCTTCCAAGCGGTGTCTGTTTTAACTCGCTACTCCCCGGCGATCGGGAGGGAGAGAGGTCCGAAGGACCTCCCCCCCTCCCTTTCAGGCGCCTCCTCCGCACATGCGGGGGGGGGCGCCTGCATTAGATGTCATCGCGTCGCCGCGATGACATCTAATGTCCCCGCCGGGGTCCCGGATTGACGGGCTGACATCCAAGATGTCAGCCCGCACCGGGGGGGCGCAGCAATCCGCCGGAATCCGGCGGATTGCTGCCTCCTGTGCTCGGACACGCTGAGCGCGTCCGTAGTGCAGGAGAACCACTTGGCTGGACGCGCTGAGCGCGTCCATAGCAGCCAAGTGGTTAAATGGACACTCCCCATTACATAAGCTGTAACTAGATTACATGTGCATTACAAATAAAACCACCTTATAAAACACATTCTGCTGTTTTTTTCTCTCGTTTTCTGAAGTAATTGCATGCAAAAAGGAAAAATACAATTAGTATTTTTTTATCTCCTGTTTCCATTGTGTGCATTTTTCCCATGATGCAACATTTACCAAAATCTAATGGTGAGTTTTACCTTGTGGCTGTGCTTTATCCCATACAGTATTTAACAGGTAATGAGGTGGAGGAGGGAATGCTTAGATAAGACAGCAGGGGGGACTATTGTGCTGCCTCTGCTACCTGAGTTAGGAGCTGGCAGCTGAATGAGCTATGACAGTGATCTAAAAATACTTCTAATCTAGGTAATGAGCTTTGAATACATCCCACACAATACAATGAGATTTGAGACAGTGATCGACCCATAGACTCCATTCTATGGCCAAACGCCACACAGTGAGGAGCAAGTGATGTAGAGATACTGTGGGGGGGCAGTTTACAACACAAAGTGTCACACAATGGATGCGCCTGGTGAGACATATAGAGTAAAATATTTTCTTAACTAAACATACAAGAGAAAAATAAAGCACATGTAAGATATCAGCAACATAAAATAAACACAATAAGGACATTTCATTTTTGGGTGGTAGTGGCCCTTTAAATATTAATATAGGGCAGCGATTGGCTAATCTCGGCACCTCGGACTATTCAGAAATACGTCTCCTATGATCCTCGGAGCTGCGAGCTCCTGTCTGCTCCTCCCTTGAAACAACGAACCTCTCGTTTGAAACTTGGAACATGTTAAATAAAACTTAACAAAGAACAGATGTGCAAATGCTAGACATAAAAGTTATCTAGGGTAAAATAACATCTGAATTTGGCAGCAGAGCGTAGTTAAACTCGCCTCCCCAGACACATGCTTTAGAGTCTAGTTTCAAAATCAAATCGATCCATTTTTAGACGGTTTGAGAAATATTGTCTCACCCACTGGGATATACTGTATACAAAGCTTGGAGGTTTTGTGTCAGTTTTGTGCAAAAATGTCCATTTGTTCCTAAACTAGAGAAATATAACCATTTTGTAGTGATGCTCCGCGCGCTGCAGTTGAATGACGGAATAAATATCAAAGATTTTGGTTTGTATTTTAGAAATTGTTTTATAGGATCCGATTTAAAATAATGAAGTTCATGTCATGTTCAAAGCCCTCATTAACTGGACCCGTCCTTATGTGATCACAAATACAAGATCCCACCGGTCTGCAGGTGACCTCTGCCTGTCCTCTGTTTCCACCTGCAGCGCTAGCTCATGCCTTATTGCCTTCAAGACTTCTCAAGAGCAATGCTGTCCTTTGCATTGTTAGGGTGTAGGAGGGCGACGGTATGAGCCCAAGGGTGCAGTGACAAACAGGAGACCCTGATGGAGTTAGACCAGGAGCAATTCCAAACATAGAAACAGGAGGGTATAACTGTAAGTCCAGAGTATGTGAGAGGGGTAGGGCAGGAATGGAGCTGACCGGAGGGGAAAGGCAGGGAGGAATAACAACGGAAGGGGGGAACAAAACACGGAGAGACACTGTGGGCAACATGGCAGGAGAATCACAGGAGACACAGGACAGGTGGGGCAGGATAAGGGCTGGCTGAAGAGTTTCAGGGCACCAAGAGACCGGAGTTGCAGGGTATTTGGAGACAGGAATCCGGAGTTGCAGGGTATTTGGAGACAGTAATCTGGAGTTGCAGGGTACTTTGAGACAGGAGGCCGGAGTTGCAGGGTATTTGGGGACAGGAAGCCGGAGTTGCAGGGTACTTTGAGACAGGAAACCGGAGTTGCAGGGTGAATTGTAGCCTCAGGTTCCTATTCTTAGCTGATAGGAGTGGCACCCGGTGTGGTCTCCTGCTGCTGTAGCCCATCTGCCTCAAGGTAGACATCATGTCAACGTCACTGGGACACAACGTGATGCAAGGAGACCCTTTCATAGTCAAAAGGTGTCTAATCATTTGAGTAGATCACTATATAAATGCCGGTCTTGTCATCTAATGGTCAGAACATAAATTTCATGGACATTTGCCTCTTTTCCCATATATTAAAGGACCAGTAAATGGCAACTGCCTGGCGTACGGATGATGGGAGTTACTACACCTTAAAGACAGGGACCAGTATAGTTTTAATATACAAAGTTACAAGTGCACGGCCTCAAAGTTACATGCTTAACTCACATATACCAGCATGTGTCAGGAGAGGTAAAGTCCGGTATACCCATATCCAAGAAAAGACATGGGCACAGCAATAAGGAAAATGAATTGAAGTCCCTTCAGTCGATAGACAACGTTTCAGCCCATCAGATCCTACTGATGATGGGTCTTCTATATATTTTATCTTATCGCATGAAGATCTGGATTGCCCGTATCATCTCCAATTAAGTCTCTTTTAAACACCTGCCACCACTTACCTGATCTAACCCTTCTAGCCCTGGCAGTGCCCTTTAAATCCTCTGCAGATTGTATTGTGCCCATCTGCTCTCCACACTCACACCTAGTGAGGTGGCACATTCATGCACTAGTTTTAAAGGGCATTTGAGGATCTCGTCTGTCAGTTGTATCCAGTTGATTTTACCCAACAGTAATATAATCCTCAGATTTAATAAGAGGAAAACAAATAGTAATGCGGGTCATTATTTGTTTATTTTTGTAACGTAATTAACACTTTTTTTTATGCCCCCGATATTATTACAGCTGTAAAAAAGGTTAATGTGGTTTTGTGGTTTCCTTAGTAAACCAATAGCTTCATCACATTTCCTGTGGTTTGAACCAAGCAAAAAAAACAACAAAACCCCAGCGGTGTGACTTAAATATTCACTTCCACTTTCTCTGTGCTCACAAATATAAAAGCGTACACTCCGAGACGGCGAGAGTTCACTAAACCAGCACTTATAACAGATTCGAAGTGGTGTCATAAATCAGTGCAAACTATGGAAAACATCCTGTGTATGGCTCTGAAATGTGTGTTTGTATATATATATATATTATATATAAAGTCACCAAACCCAGCACTTCATCCAAATAATACCAAATATATATATATATAAAAATAGTTATTTGCTCCAGTGCCTAATCCAACCAACATATATATACCAGAACCATATAGGATGCACTCGGGGTCTTAAAAAGAAAAATCAATATTTAATCAAAGATGCATTAAAAATAAAAAGAAAAAGTTTCAGCCCAACGCTTGAAACGTCGGTTTACTTTTTAATGCATCTTTGATTAAATATTGATTTTTTTTTTATAAGACCGTGAGTGCATCGTATGTGGTTCTGGTATGTACATATATATATTTGCAGCATGCCATGTACTCTTGCCTTAGGCTAGACGAACTAGAGGTCAGACGAACTAGAGGTCAGACGAACGCAGTTTTTTGACGTACGTTTAGCCGCACTTAATCACGGCCATGCTAGCAACAAATGACGTCCAAGGCCGGGCAACATACGAAGAACGGCCGCACGAACGTCCGTCAACGCAAGTGGCAAACAAACGCATTTTTTCAAGAACGTCAAACTGCTAGTACTGACGTACAGTGTACGCTGCGTCCGCTAGCAGCGTGTGTGTGTGATTAGGAGACGTCAGATGCTGATAATGTCCGGCCAACACAACGTCCAGACGCAAAAAGTGTTTTATTGATGATCTGTAAAATATCACAGACGAAAAGGCGCATCGTATGACCGCTATCGCGTATTCGTGAAAAAATAAGTCCATTTGTTCGAACGCACTTTTTCACGGACAGCGCGAAAAATGCGTTCGTCTGACCCTAGCCTTAAAGTTCGTTAATTGCCCGGGGCCTGCTGCTTGGCTTGATAATATATAGGAAAATGAAAATAGTGTAGCGGCACTCCAGGTCTGCATAAAATATTACTTTATTCCTCCATATAAGGTCGAGGTTTCAGCTCGTTTCCGGAGCTTTCCTCAGGACATATACATAATATATAAGACATAAACATTTTATAATATACCTGACACACTTAACACTCCCTTCGTGCCGGCGTCTGCATTCACTCAGTGCGCACGCGACTAGTCCCGTCGCGGGGAATGAAGTGTGGAGCGTAACCTTAACAACCCCAAGCGCTAACTTTGCGTTCTGTACATCCGTGATTCAATGGAAGTAAGTAACAGTGAACATATCAATCAATGGCTACCCTTCCTAGTCAGGCATGAGTATCGGTATTTCCCTCAGATATGTCATCATTACACAGGAATACAGTTCTACTATTTCTATAGATAATCTTATATTTTACCAGGGATCCCCCATGGATCCCGATGGAATCTATTTCCAATAGGACTATTATTATTATTGTCATCATTTATATAGCACCAACAGTTTCCGCAGCACTTTACTAAGTGAATTATTGTCATTATATAACTATAACAGCGGTATCTTGTATAGGGATGTGCGTTTCGGGTTTCGGAATTTCGGAATTTTCACGAAATTTCCCAATTCGTGCATTCGGATTCGACCGATTTTGCGAAAATTTTCAGATCCGAAACCATTTACGAAACGAAACGAAAATTTGTTCGGAATTTTCGAATGGACTAGAAATGTGTAAAATCGAAAATCATTTTCGTTCCATTCGTAATTTCAGCTCCATTCCTGATTTCGGTTCCATTTCAGTAATTTCGGACAACGTATTTTTTGGTTATAATCGCTGATTCTGTAATTTTGTATCATTCCCATCTCAATGTATCCTTCTTGTAAAACATGAGAACTCTCAATGTATCCTTCTTGTGGAACATGAGAAATCTCAATGTATCCTTCTTGTGGAACATGAGAAATCCCAATGTATCCTTCTTGTAAAACATGAGAAATCTCAATGTATCCTTCTTGTAAAACATGAGAAATCTCAATGGCAGAATTATCGTATCGACAGAATTATCGTATCGACAGAAATATCGGATCCGAAAAACCATTAGTTTACGTCAAAACGAATAGACACTTTGAAACGAGGAGAACAGACGTTCCGAAAAACACGAAAATTTCCGAAATTACGAAAAAGTCGATACGAAAAACACGAAACCGAAACGAACCGAAATGGAACTCGGCCGAAACGAGCCGAAATGAAAATTTACAAAATACGAACGAACCGAACCGAATCGAACCGAAAAAAAAATCGGTACACAAGTCTAATCTTGTACATTGGTGCATTTATAGTTCCTAAGCCCCACCTCTATTAATGCAATTAACCTCTTCTTGCCCAAATGTATAACCAGTATTTCAATTACACCCATGGTGATACATAAAGATGCACCTTATCCATGGCGGACTTCCATGGGTTATTCTTTTATTGCAGCCGTTTCAATACTGAGCAGGTTGCACGATCATATCCTGCTGCACGTAAACACTTAAAACATGGAAAATTGTGTACAGAAAGCAAAGTTAGCGTTCGGGGTTGTTAAGGTTACGTTCCAAACGTCATCCCGCAGAGACGGGACTAGGCGCGTGGGCACTGGGTGAATGGGGGCACCGGCACCAAGGGAGTGGTAAGTGTCTTAGAAATGTTATAAAATGTTTATGCGTTATATATTATGTATGTCCTGAGGAAAGCTCCGGAAGGGAGCTGAAACGTCGACCTTATATGGAGGAATAAAATAACCTGGAGTGCCGCTACGCTATTTTCATTTTCCTATATGTATAATTCCTAAATATAATTATGTATGTTTATATATACACTATACAGTATATAGAGAGTAACATGTCACGCACTTTAACAACAAAAGAAGGGGGCGCTGGAGTGGCAGTAGGTGGAGGGGAAGAAAAACACAATAATGGAGCAATACAGCAGCTATGTTCTCAAAGGGTCTTTCCCAAAAAACCCAAAACAGTAAACATAAAGAAGAAAGAGGAAGAACAGCGCTAGTACAATGCCCCACTTTTGTGGGAGGTAAAAAAGTACACCACAGGCAGGGGATGTGCACCCCAGAAGTGTTGTAGATAAAAAGATGGTACAAAAAATGACCTGTAGGACGCTTCTATCCAGTGGGAGCAGATGAAGGTCAAGGCACATAAAGGAGAAAAATAGAAAAACACGTATATGGTGCAATATATCTATACACAGATATCAGGTGGATATGTGAGAAAAGAAAAAACTCACAAATGATGGAGCCTATAATCTAAGGCTCAATATGATCGCAGTAGGTCTCTTTAGGGATGACCTCGTCCCGTCTTCATAAGAAATCCAGGAGTTTATGCACATGGATCGTACATGAAACAAAAAAGACACATACCATGGTACAGCATTGTAAACCACAAGAAAGTGTAAGCCAGAGGGTCGCAACACTTACGTGGTTAAGAGCCTGTGTGGGTCCACTGGCTCTGTATATGCGCCTGGGTGTAGATAGGGATACACCAAACCCCCTTCACTGAATGAGAAATGACTGGTAAACTCACCACCATGAAGTAAAAAACAATTTAATAAATGAATAAAACAAGTAGATAAGTCCAAAACGCGTTTCGCCGCTTACGCAGCTTCATCAGTTGGTATCAGAAAGAAAAATATATTTTGACATGTCTGACAAGCACATATTTATACTGACAGTCATTAAGTTCGCAAATTTCACAAGTGGTGTGAGCCTGTGGTGTACTTTTTTACCTCCCACAAAAGTGGGGCATTGTACTAGCGCTGTTCTTCCTCTTTCTTCTTTATGTTTACTGTTTTGTTTTTTTGGGAAAGACCCTTTGAGAACATAGCTGCTGTATTGCTCCATTATTGTGTTTTTCTTCCCCTCCACCTACTGCCACTCCAGCGCCCCCTTCTTTTGTTGTTTAAGTGTTCCTTTTTTCCCTGTTTGGGGGCAGCAGGAATGGCTGTACAATTCTGTAGGGATAAATTTGGACACCATATGGAGGAACTCCTTATGGTGGAGGTGTGTTTAGAGGAGGCGGTCCAGGGGACCCAATATGTGTTACCTATGGATAAGGACACTGTTAAGATCCATTTGGATAGATTATTGCAAAAAGAATTAAAAATTAAGTGGGAGATTTCCACTATGGAAAAATATATTAAAGAAAAAATTACCCCTAGGGGACTTAGGTTTGATAAAGAACCCACATTTGATAAACATGTTGAGCCCTTTATGGAGAGGTGGAATAACTTATTGGAAGATTTCTCATTTAGACTCATGGGACTCATTGTAGAAAGGCGTAAAGAGTATCTCAAAGAGCTAAATGTAGAGATCGGTACATTACAGCAACAGATAGAGGAGTGCCTCAGTGGAGAGGAAGTTACATAGCCTATCTTTGCACTTTAAAGAAATACATGCGCAAGATCCAGCGGGATTAGAGTTCTGTATCCTTAAAAAAGTCAAGAGAAGCTGGAGAGGGGGTGATCTGGACCTCATTCTGGCTAAAGAAGAAATGAGGTTCATTTTTGAATGTGGTACCCTGATTCCTGCTGGCCTGAACAGTGATTTTGAAATCCGTCATTTCTTGTAACACATTGTTGTTATTGGTTTCTGCTCTTATGTTTATATCTATCTTCATTATCATCCCTCTTTTTCTAAATTTAAAATTCCAAATTTAATATTTCACATTTACATTTATATTTTTGTTCTGTTTTGTTTTTCTGCCCCTACCGCTTTTTCCATTGGCTTAGCCCTAGATGTCCGATGGAATATAATATTATTATTATTATTTTCTGTTTTTTTGACCATTGTGGTATCCATCCCATTATGTTGTTTTTTTCATGCTTTTTATTACACACTAACCCATCATATGTCATGGCTTTTTATCTTTTTATATTTTTTTACCTTGTTAAGGATTTTTTCATTTTGTATTTTCGTCTCACGTTTTATATGTATATTTCCTCTTTTATATTTGTTGTATTGACCTAAATATCTCATTGTGCGTTTTCATACATCTCTCCTCTATATGTTTCTCCCACATGTGAAATCCACATCTAACTGAGGTATATATGCATACCTAGAATAAGGACTTGATCTGCGGAATATACGTGCAGCCTGCTTGACATAATATGAGGCTCAAGGGCCTCTCTCTAAAGGCGGCGTCTGTGGAGTTAAGGATGAATGTGATCACGGCATCCTGCGTATGAGAGGAGGAGGAGAGATGGCCGATTCTTACGGCGCATGCGCCCGCCCATATCCAGGGAACTGCGTCACGAAAGGGAATCCCGGAAGTGGCAGGAACCAAGCTGGGACGCAGAGAGTACCGGAAGGGGCGTTTTATGTAACACACTTGTGAAATTTGCGAACTTAATGACTGTCAGTATAAATATGTGCTTGTCAGACCTGTCAAAATATATTTTTCTTTCTGATACCAACTGATGAAGCTGCGTAAGCGGCGAAACGCGTTTTGGACTTATCTACTTGTTTTATTCATTGATTAAATCGTTTTTTACTTCATGGTGGTGAGTTTACCAGTCATTTCTCATTCAGTGAAGGGGGTTTGGTGTATCCCTATCTACACCCAGGCGCATATACAGAGCCAGTGGACCCACACAGGCTCTTAACCACGTAAGTGTTGCGACCCTCTGGCTTACACTTTCTTGTGGTTTACAATGCTGTACCATGGTATGTGTCTTTTTTGTTTCATGTACGATCCATGTGCATAAACTCCTGGATTTCTTATGAAGACGGGACGAGGTCATCCCTAAAGAGACCTACTGCGATCATATTGAGCCTTAGATTATAGGCTCCATCATTTGTGAGTTTTTTCTTTTCTCACATATCCACCTGATATCTGTGTATAGATATATTGCACCATATACGTGTTTTTCTATTTTTCTCCTTTATGTGCCTTGACCTTCATCTGCTCCCACTGGATAGAAGCGTCCTACAGGTCATTTTTTGTACCATCTTTTTATCTACAACACTTCTGGGGTGCACATCCCCTGCCTGTGGTGTACTTTTTTACCTCCCACAAAAGTGGGGCATTGTACTAGCGCTGTTCTTCCTCTTTCTTCTTTATGTCACGCACTTTGTCTGCCAAGAAGCTCCCAGCATGTGTCATGCTCTGCTGCAGGGATCGGAGCTGCGTTCCCGAGTGGCAGGACACTTGCGGATCATCTGAAAGGTGAGTACAACTTAAATCTGGAAGACTCGGAAAACTGCAGCGTTCGGAGTCAACTGGAGTTTAGAATTCCGGATTATCGCTACCCAACCTGAACTTATATATTTGTTTATTTTAAAAATCTACAAGAAGTTGCTACTATAAAGCATGTAAGAATACAGAAGGATGAGCTCGCCCTTTACTGGCGAGCCACAAATTAGTGGCTCCTATACAAAATATAGGAGCCATTCATTTACAGTAACCTGCTGCAATGTCGGAGCTGTCACCGAAACTTGCAGGTCGGTTGTATTAGCGGCTGGAACTGTAAAGCTGGAGATACACTGACAGTGATGCGCCACTGTTCAAACCAGTTGCTTCACGCCTCGACGACGAATCACGGCAAAAGCTGGATATTTTCAACTTTGGGCGCTCAGCCACACGGCCTGACGCCAACTGAGCGCACAGAGAAGATGGGGCTGTATACATTGAGTGCGTCTCGACGTCCAGCGCCACCTACATGCGCTGCGTGCCGTAACGTACTTGGGGCCCTATTACATTCTTCGCGCATTTGTTTTGTGCGCGCGCAAATGTGCATTTGCGCGAGTGCAAAACCATTTGCGCAGAATGTTGTATTTCAACGTTCGCTCAAACGATGCGCCTTATCGTTTAACGCGGTTGGACCTGCGCGAACGTGATGAACTGTGCGCGTCCTATACTTAACATTGTGAGCGCAAATGCGTTTGTGCGCTGGTACGCGGATGGTATTTCAATCGACGTGCATCTTTTTACGAACGACGTTTGCGCGCATAATTTTAATGTCTTTGAAAAGCTGGTGGTAACGGCAAATCGGAACGTTCTGGCCGAAACGAAAAACACCAGCACCAAAAAAAAATACAGCACAGTATAGTTACACATTCTAAACATACCCAAAACAATAATAAAATTGTGAATTCGTGCATATTTCTTTTATTGCAGAAGCATATATACTCAGATTTACTTTGACAGGTGCAAAAATTTAAGTGAGTCAATTAAGGTAAATTGATGTCAATTAAGATTCTCAATTCTGATTGGCTGAATCCCGTGAAAAAAACACTACGCACACTGATTTACGTACTTCGTTTTGCGCATCGTTTTTCCAAACGATATTTTTTGACGGATGAGAAAATGCGTTCGGATCGTAATGCCGCGTTAATTTTCGCGCGATATTGCTGGACGATGCGCGCAAAAAAAATTCCGATGCGCGAGCGCAATTGCACAGAGAATGCAATAGAGCCCTTAGTGTATCTCTGACTTTAATGCACTAGCCGGTGTGTGTAACGACTCAAACCATTGTCAGGAATGGTACCGAGGTGGCACCCCAGGTATAGGGGTGTCTGAGCCCAAGATGCAGGAATACACACACTGAATAGATGGAGGTGGGCAAACAGATACAGAGGAGATCCAGAGAATAGACAAGGGGCGATCCGTGGTAAAAGTGTTGGCGGAGTATGGTTGTCGGTGGGCAAGCAGAGGGTCTGGTACACGGTATAACAGAGACCACGTTATAACACCTTTCATGTGCTGCCTGGATTCAGGATGCAGGCATGGTATGGTCAGCGATGGGGATCCTGACAACCATAAGGTTACCGACTCGGTTGGAATTGAGTCTTTTATCCAAGATTCCCTGTCTAGTGAATAACCCTGAATTGCAAAGTCAAAGGCTCATCAAAGTAATGCAAGACATAGCTGGATAATAATCAGGTCTCAATGGATTCTTCCTGGAATAACATTTTATAAGCCGTAGAAGATTTTGCTCTTGTTGACTTTCATCTTCCCTTTCTCCCTGGCCTAATAACTCAGCGTCAATCACCTTGTAACTGCTACATGTCGATACCTGTCTCTAAGACTGAACTACAAATTTAGCAAAAATAAACACATGCAGGTCTCATATCTTCTTAGAAAATACAGGACATATGGCGTTCTTTTTGCATATCATTTTGACAGCGTTCTCCACCATCGTAAACCTTCCCGAGATCTGTATCAGCGATAACCGCAGCTGTAGCCTTCTAGCCAACTCGTTCTACAGCATGAAAGGGATTCTCATTCAGCTCACGCTTAGGGAAGGTTTTATTTAGGTATCCAATCATATGTTTTCTTGGTAAATTACTATGAATATCAGGGGCCCTATTCCAGTTTGATTGGTAATAGTGAGCCGCAAAGGCATGGATCCAATATGAACCATTATGTTTCTGCAGGTTCTATTCCTGGCTCAATTATGAGCCAGATGCTGTATATTAACCCCATCCCGACAAAAGAGGGATTAATTCTATCATGTGGGCAAAAAGAGCTCTGGTCAGTGGTGGGACCAGCATCCAAAGGGTTAATGCTGTTGCTTGGTCCCTTGGACTCCCTACCTATGCAGTGTCTCTGAATAGAATACAGTGTCCGCAATACACTAGGCATTAAAACTCCCTATAACTATAAAAAATATTAATCCCTTCAGTGCCTTGTGATCAAAATGTGGTTATAAAAACATTTAAAAAAAATTTGAACAATAAATAAGAGCACAGCAGGAGGGCAGCACTCAACCTTTGCTAAGCACAGATTGTGGGTGCTTCTCATGACAAAATAGATCATACCTCACCAGGAGGAGAGCACTCCAGCCAACAAATTCAAATTCATATATAGTCAATAGACTATATATCCAAACAGAGATTTTGCCAAAATTTAACCCCTTGCAGTTTCTAACAGCTCTTGGGTTTAGAGTTTTAGAAACTGCAAGGGGTTAAATTTTCCCATTAGGTGATTTACAGTAGGACCTGTCAAATGTGGGATACATTGATGCTGTTGACAGGCTTAAGCAATTTATGGCCATATATTGTGAACAAAATTCCCAGAATTATTTATCTGGGTGGAGTAGAGGTAACATCACTGCTCTATAACTGTGGAGAGACTGTGGAGACACAGGTTCAATCCCGGCATGAGCACCTCTCCAGTAAGTGTCCTTGGGCAAGACACCTAACGGTACATACTCGCCACCCAGGACATACTTGAAAACGAGAGAAATCTCAATGTATCCTTCATGGTAAAATCCTTTCTCAAAAAAAGAATAAAAACCTTGAAATATCTTAAATGGGTTGAGAAATGCTGAAAGGGCTAAAAGTTGTTAGAGACTGCAAGGGGTTAATATTTGTAAACTCCTCTATGTTTGGATATATAGGCAATTGTTTTAATCTTTTGAATTTGTTGGCTGGAGTGCTCTCCTCCTGGTGAGCTGTATAATAAATAAGAATATATATATAATATATGTCGCATCAAATTAAAGCCCTTTTTGTCCTTTAAAAAACAATATACAGTCATGGCCGAAATTGTTGGCACCCCAGACATTTTTCCAGAAAATCAAGTATTTCTCACAGAAAAGTAATGCAGTAACACATGTTTTGCTATACACATGTTTATTCCCTTTGTGTGTATTGGAACAAAACAAAAAAGGGAGGAAAAAAGCAAATTGGACATAATGTCACACAAAACTCCAAAAATGGGCTGGACAAAATTCTTGGCACCCTTAACTTAATATTTGGTTGCACACCCTTTGGAAAAAATAACTGAAATCAGTCGCTTCCTATAACCATCAATAAGCTTCTTACACCTCTCACCTGGAATTTTGGACCACTCCTTCTTTGCAAACTGCTCCAGGTCTCTCTTATTGGAAGGGCGCCTTTTCCCAACAGCACTTTTAAGATCTCTCCACAGGTGTTCAATGGGATTTAGATCTAGGCTCATTGCTGGCCACTTCAGAACTCTCCAGCGCTTTGTTGTCATCCATTTCTGGGTGCTTTTTGACGTATGTTTGTGGTCATTGTCCTGCTGGAAGACCCAAGATCTCGGATGCAAACCCAGCTTTCTGACACTGGGCTCTACAGTGCGACCCAAAATCCTTTGGTAATCCTCAGATTTCATGATGCCTTGCACACATTCAAGGCACCCAGTGCCAGAGGCAGCAAAACAACCCCATAACATCATTGAACCTCCACCATATTTCACTGTAGGTACTGTGTTCTTTTCTTTGTAGGCCTCATTCCATTTTCGGTAAACAGTAGAATGATGTGCTTTGCCAAAAGCTCTATCTCGGTCTCATCTGTCCACAAGACGTTTTCCCAGAAGGATTTTGGCTTACTCAAGTACATTTTGGCAAACTGTAGTCTTGCTTTTTTATGTCTCTGTGTCAGCAGTGGGGTCCTCCTGGGTCTCCTGCCATAGCGTTTCATTTCATTTTCATGTCGACGGATAGTTCGCGCTGACACTGATGCTCCCTGAGCCTGCAGGACAGCTTGAATTTCTTTGGAACTTGTTTGGGGGCGCTTATCCACCATTCGGACTATCCTGCGTTGCAACCTTTCATCAATTTTTCTCTTCCGTCCACCCACAGAGAGATTAGCTACAGTGCCATGGGTTGCAAACTTCTTGATAATGTTGCGCACTGTGGACAAAGGAAAATCTAGATCTCTGGAGATGGACTTGTAACCTTGAGATTGTTGATATTTTTCCACAATTTTGGTTCTCAAGTCCTCAGACAGTTCGCTTCTCCTCTTTCTGTTGTCCATGCTTAGTGTGGCACACACAGACACACAATGCAAAAACTAAGTGAACTTCTCTCCTTTTTATCTGCTTTCAGGTGTGATTTTTATATTGCCCACACCTGTTACTTGCTCCAGGTGAGTTTACAGGAGCATCACATGATTGAAACAATCTTATTTATCCACAATTTTGAAAGGGTGCCAATAATTTTGTCCAGACCATTTTTGGAGTTTTGTGTGACATTATGTCCAATTTGCTTTTTTTCCTCCCTTTTTTGTTTTGTTCCAATACACACAAAGGGAATAAACATGTGTATAGCAAAACATGTGTTACTGCATTACTTTTCTGTGAGAAATACTTGATTTTCTGGAAAAATGTCTCGGGTGCCAACAATTTCGGCCATGACTGTATAATATGTGTAGGTGCAGTAAATGAGGAAGACAGAAATTATCATTGAACAAATGCAGGGAATACTTGCATTTACATGTGTCCTTAGGTAACTATTAGGTAACTTTATAAGATGGTGATCTACACACATGGATTTCCTTATCATGAGAATTGTTCCGCTGTGGGAACTATAGAAACATAGAAAATGTCGGCAGATAAGAACCTTTCGGCCCATCTAGTCTGCCCAATTACATGGATACTTGACCTGGATTGATCTTTTGTTTAGGATAGCCTTATGCCTATCCCATGCTTGCTTAAATTCAATTACTGTTTTAGCCTCTACCACTTCAACTGGAAGACTGTTCCATGTATCCACCACCCTCTCAGTAAAATAATGCTTTCTGATGTTACTTTTAAACCTTTGCCCCTCTAATCTAAGACTATGTCCTCTTGTTTTGCTACTTTGTTTCCTTTTAAATATACTCCCTTCCTCTACCTTGTGGATTCCCTTTACGTATTTAAATGTTTCTATCATATCTCCTCTGTCTCGTCTTTTTTCCAAGCTGCACATGTTAAGATCATTAACCCTTTCCTGGTAACTTTTCTCCTTCAAGCCGTACACCATTTTAGTAGCCCTTCTCTGAACTCTCTCTAAGATGTCTATATATTGGAGACAATACTGGAAATCATTTGAACTTTGCTCCTGAGGAAGTCAGATGAACCTGACGAAATGCATCAAGCTACCCTGGCCCATATCTACTGCCTTTCCCGGACTGGTTTGTCTACGTGATTTTTATTAATTTGCTTTCATCCTTTATACTTTTGTGAGTGCAATAAATTATTTATTTCAATAGACCATTTTATAGTCTGGGCTATTTTTTTTTAGAAAGGATTTTACCAGGAAGGATACATTGAGATTTCTCTCGTTTTCAAGTATGTCCTGGGTGGCGAGTATGTACCGTTAGGTGTCTTGCCCAAGGACACTTACTGGAGAGGTGCTCTTGCTGGGATCAAACCCATGTCTCCACAGGCTCTCTCCACGCAGAGCAGTGATGTTACCTCTACTCAGCCCAGCCGGTACATATTGTTGGTTTTATTTGTGACCTTTCCATTATGTGTGGCTAAAGTTTGACCCATCTGAGCTACTGGGTCTGTGATTTTTGGATCATCGAGAGGAACCCCTGGGGAATGATGAGTGCTGATTTTACTGGAATATGTGGGTGGCCAATGGCGCCCACTTTTTGCTTCTTGTATGTAGGATATTACCCTGTTGCTTTTTTCTCTAGTTGCAAAACGTGTAAGGATGCTTTATCTACTCAATCGTCCCCCCTTCTTTCATTCCTTCCAATAAAACATCAGACAAATCTCCATTCAGTATAAAAGAACGTGGTCAAAGTATTTTATTTGCGCTTATAACGAGACGCAGAGTACACGATACAGTGGTTAGATTGTTGGGAAATGTTCTGGAACAGAACCTAGAATTCTTTAAACGGTGCGGGAAAGCCAGTCTGGAATACTGGATGGAAAAATACATTTGATGCCAATGATGTTGGATACAATTGTGTCAAAAAGGAGTTGTTGTTTTTTACATAGGTTGAGCTACAAAAATTCATGAATAAAATGGACTCTACTGTACAGAACATGATGGACTAATATGGAACTTCAGGAACTCAATGAGTTTACTACGCCCTAGAAAGCCTGACCTGGGGGGGACTAAACCTTCTGGTTAAAGTGTAACCTTTAATAATAGACTTAGGTCTCTATTACATTCTTTGCGCAAAAAGGCTCGTGCAGCGCATTAATTTGTGTGCGAAGCGTTTTTTTTTTGTTGTTGTTTTTTTTTTAGAAAGGATTTTACCAGGAAGGATACATTGAGATTTCTCTTGTTTTCAAGTATGTCCTGGGTGGCGAGTATGTACCGTTAGGTGTCTTGCCCAAGGACACTTACTGGAGAGGTGCTCGCTGGGATCAAACCCATGACTCCACGTTAACGTGCGTAAATTAACACTGGTATTACAATCCGAGTGCATTTTTTAATCCGTCAAAAAATAATGCACGTAAAAAAGACGCGCAAAAACACGCACGCATTAACATTGCGTGCAGAAATCGGTGTGCGGACTGTTTTTCACGCGATTCTGACAGTCAGAATTAAGAACCACAATTGTCTCCCGTTCAGTTTTTGCGCCTGTCAAAATCTATCTGAGTATATATGCTGCAGCAATAATAAAAACACGCACAACCTCTCAATTTTATTGTTTGGGTATGTGTAGAATGTGTAACTATACTGTGCTGTATTTTTTTTTGGGCTTGTGTTTTTGGTTTCGGCCAGGACGTTCAGATTTGCCGTTAACACCAGCTTTACAAAGACATAAAAATTATGCACGCAAACTTTGTGCGTTAAATTTTGCGCATAGATCGTAATACCATCCGCGTACCAGAGCACAAACGCATTTGCGCTCACAATGTTAAGTATAGGACGCGTGCAGTGCAGTACAGTACGCTCGCAAAGGGTTCGCGCAGGTTCACCCGCGTTAGACGTTAACGCGCATTTTTTGCGTGGACGTTGTAATATGACGTTCAGCGCAAAAGGTTTTGCCCCTCGCATTAATGCGTTTTTGCGCACGCGTTAAAATTTGCGTTTAGAATGTAATAGAGCCCTTAGCAAATTAAAATAAGCCATAGAGTACTGGAAAGGATGAGCCGTGATGGGAGCATATGGCAGTGTCCAATCCCTGTCCTCAAGTACCTGTTACAGGTCAGGTTTGCAGGATATGTGAAGCACAGCACAGGTGATATGATTTCTGCTCAGTGATTGCAGGATTCAGTCTGCGTTTCCCCAAAGTGATCCTTAAAACCTGACCTGTCGTTGCTCCCTGAGAACATGGTTGGGAAACGCTGCACTAGAGTATTCAACTAACTGTTTCTGGATCTACCAAGAATATTACATATAAACATTTTCTAATAGTGATGAAATACGCAATATCAGTAGATGACCGTGTATTGTCAGGCAGGAAAGGAGATCCAAAAATCACGGAAGTAGCTGAACAGACTTTCGACTCATTTCTAATGCTTTTCTTGTGCCTGGAGTAAATTGATATCCTCGATTATGCATCAATCACAACACAATACAAGAAAGTTAAAAATTATCCAAGTAAGAACTATCCCAAGTTAAATATTAATCTAGATGCCACGGCAAACCGCAGGAATGCGACTCGTATTCCCAAGCTTTGGGGAAGGAAGCTATGAAATGTTATGAAATGCACCTAAAAATATCCAATGCCAAGAGTTTGTGGCCTTTTTTTCTGTAATATTCTTTCATGCCAGACATAGCACGCATTGCAATAGAATTCCATATGGCATTAAAATATCCTCTCCAGATTACTCTGAAACTAAAATGTCGAGAAAGTCTGACATTGTATTTAGCAGTTTCTGGCACAAATCCTGAGACACAAATTGTTTCTTTCTGTAATTTTTTTAAATATATTAACATCCAGTTTTTAAAAACTAAACACCTTCAATACAATTATAAAATAGCATGTTGGTAATGAATGACATCCAGATGGTTGTTATCTTGTCAGTTGGGCTTACCCACCACACATACTTCAATATCTAACTGGACGACGCTCTCCACTCAATCCCAACACCTAGGAAATTCCTTCCGGGGATCCTTTCTGCCGCGGCCACAAAGGCAATTCTTGGGCTGCGGTTGTCTCCTTCCCCACCATCAGTCCAGATGGTCTACGGGCACTTACATGCACTTTTTCAACATGATTGGGCGGAAGCCCTGTTGAACAGTACCCTCAAGGTGAAACACTTTTTTGGGATATGGAGGATCCTTATACAACATTTAACGGACACCACCAGGGACAAACTGTGCAATACGTTTGAATATACCCCCTGTTTTTTACTGCAGAAATTGAAGGCTTCCTCCCCACTCCCTAGGGTGGTGCCCGTATCTGGGTTCCTGGCTCAGGAGGCTCAAGACTAGCAGGGCTATACAGAAAGAGGTGAAAACCTTGAGAATGACTGGAGAAGTGAAAATTTTAGGTCAAAGTAGCCAAATCAGAAAAATTCTCCCATTTATCTCACTTTCCAAATTGGCTATTTGGTCTAGATTGTACATTCTCCTGGCAATTCTCAAGGTTTTCACCTCCCTCTGAATAACTCTGTAGCTGTTTGTTTGCTTGATTGTTCTTTCTTTTTCTTTTGATTTTAGTTCCCACGATGTAACATTGTGCTTCCTGTTTCTATGTATGAAGTTCATGTTTGACAATAACTGTGGCGATACCTTTCTGTCCTGTTGGCCTGAATCTACAAATAAAGTATTCGTAAAAATAAATAACTGAATAAACAAACATCTCTGTGATCTTGGCTTCTGGCTCCTATTTTTTGTATTAAGGATTGGTGTCCTCTATAAAATGTGCCCATTCTTCTGACATGTTTATTTTCTCGATTGAGATTGCACAGGAAAAATGTGCCAGAAATATCGAACAATGCGGTAAAACAGGTTCTAGGGTTACTTTTTCAACCACGCAGCGTAGCAGAGAACATGAAACATGCTCGCACAACATTCGTTGCTCAGATTTATTACTTCTACTCTTAAGGGTCTATTCACTAAGCACCGAAATTTCTCTGCTTTTCACTTTGGTGTAGTTCGGCCATTCCATTTTGCCGACAATATGGTGATTTCACTATTCACAATCACCAGATGGTCACCATAGTGCGCTAAAGATGGATTCGCCAAAGCCTCATGAAAAAGTTGGAGAACTTCATCGAAGAGCACTGAAAATTCCTGAAGTAGCCTTGGCGAATTCCACCAAGCTGCAAACCCCCCCCCCAAAAAAACGAACTCTCCCATTCTCTTAATAGATGTTTAAACCATTAAAAATGCATTAAAATGTGTCTAAATAATAAAAAAGGGACCTTTTAAAAAATAATAAAAGGGTCTGTTACAGAATAAAAAAAACGCTGATTAAGGCTGGGGTCAGACCAGCGCACTTTTAACGTGCGTTCTGGCGCACATAATTACAGCCGCACTAGCAGCAGATGACGGGCAATGACGGCCAATATACGATGTACGGCCGCACAAAAGTCCGGCCGTGCAACGCAAGTGGAATTTGAACGCATTTTTCTGAACGCTGAACCGCTAGTACTGACGTACTGTGTGCGCAGCTGCGGCATAGTGGCGTGTGTGCGTGATTAGAAGATGTCAGACGCTGCTAATGTCCAGCCTACATAACGTCCAGACGCAAAAAGAGTTTTATTGACGATCCGTACAAAATCACTCCCAAAAATGCGCGTCGTCTGACCGTTTTTGTGCATTCCGTGAAAAAATACGGCAATGCGTTCGGACGCACTTTTTCACGTTCGCGGGGAAAAATGCTTTCGTCTGACCCTAGCCTTAAGAAATTGGAAAACAAAAATACAAAAAGGTGTTCTAAAATAATAAAAAAAGCTTTCTTATAAAAAAAGTTAAAAATGATATAATGTTTATACATTGAAACCTATGGGATTCGCCAGTTTAAGCCAGTTGAACTGAAACACTGAAAATCAGGGCATTTCACCAATACTTCGGTGCAGTTCGGCGTTCTGTGAGTAGACGAACCATTACTTCTCTATGGGACAATATCACTGCCACCAAAGATCAGCGAACAGCGGCGTAATGCACTGTATTTTGCCATCAATTCGCATGTATTTGCCGAGTTGACAGTTCAGTGAATAGACGTACTGCCCTGAAATTGCACTGAACAGTGAAATTCACCATTTTTGGTGGTAAGGTCGGTGCTTAGTGAATAACCTCTTAAGTGTATTTGATTTGCAATCATTTCTAAACACATCTGTCAATTCACACTATTTCATAGGATCACACACCGTATGCAGTATTTAGAAACTTCTCCCGATCACATTACACAATATCTGGAGGAATTTCTAAATATTTGAAATACTTATCCAGGGCTGGATTCCACTCTGGTACAGTGAACACTAGGTCAATGGCTGGTCTTTTCCAGCATACCCAAAAATGGGAACAAATTCAGGTCAATACAACAGAGCCAACTTGATATTTTTGATTGTAGTTTTTAGATTAGTTTTTGCAAGGGACATCTTTGCTCCTATTCCGGCCTGGGGCCCTTTTCCAATTGAGCTGTTAATAGCAGCTCACAAGTAGAAAAATCCTGCAAGAGTCTATCTCCATTTCTGACTTATTATTAATAGCTCTATTACGATTTGTCCCCTTAAAGGGACACTCTAACAAAAAATCACACCCCCTGTTTTTTAATCCTAACCTATCCCTATTCCCTTAATAAATTGTTATTTTTTGTTTTTGTGTTTGTAACTGTAATACTTACCCTAAAATCCTCTTGTTTCCAGCGCTGTTTTTTTTTTTATATACTCACCTCCCTCCTCTTCCGCTCCCGTCCTTCTATCCAACTTGCCTTCTGGTTTACGTGAGAAGCGCGCATGCGCACCTCTCATGTAAGCCATCCAATCGGCAGTCTTCCTCCCGCTCCCTCTGAGGATTAGTGTTGCGCGCCAGCTTCTGCGGTGAGTTGGAGAAGTCATCAAGCGCGATGACGTCTCCTACTCAGCAAAAGTCGGTAGAAGCGGGAAATATGATTCCCGCTCTGCTGACTGACAGCTGGGAGGGCGGAGTAAAGTTCTCCGCCTCTCTCAGCTGTTTTCAGCATTTACAGCTGAACCGCTGAGCTGAGGGAGGGGGGACAGAGGGCAGGATACTCCGGGCATTATGACCACCTAAAATAGTTTAGGTGGTCATGTTGCTTAGAGTGTCCCTTTAATTGGTGGCTTGAGTTGTAATATTTGTGAGCCACTGGATTCTATGGAGCCAGGCACAAACCTGCCGGAAGCTCACGTATATGGAGTCATGCAGGAATGGCAGAAGAACACTGGGAACTATTTGTTCTCGGTCTTTCTTTTTTTTTTTCATATTCAAAATTTTTATTTTGTAACAATGTCAGCGGTACATAGAACAATAATAGCAAGGGCCACAAAGTTAACAACATTAAGGGGGGGGACGGGGAAGGGACACTTGACATAGGTGACCAGGGAGGTGGTCTAATCAAACATACATGGGGCAAAGCAACCACAAAAAAAAAAAAGGGGTATAAGGGGAAAGGTGGAGGACAGCCCGGAAAAAAAGTGGCATTCCTGGCTCACTCCAGCAACCTCGCAAGGAGACTGGAGGCCACGGAAGAGGTCACAGGGCCAGGCACCCTGGGGCCAGAGGAAGCAGTCGGAGCCATGGTAGCCACTCCAATGGCTCGCCCAGGGCAACCTGTCGTCCCGCACTCAAAAAAAAAGGAGGGGGCCGAAATAAAAGAGTGGCCAAATACCCGGATCGCCTCGCCAAACCACGTCCTGGACAATTGAAGCAAAGTCCTCTAAAGAGTGTCCAGAGAGGTGGGGGGGAGAAATCAGCAAAAGCCCTCAAAAAGACGCATGTGTGTGTGGGGGGGGGGGGGTTGTCAGCAGGAACAAGAAAACTATTCAAGTTCTGACTGGGGGTTTCATCTGTAAATAAGCAAGAGTCAGATACTATAAAATAAAATAAAATGAGGGGACAGATCACAGCAAAGGGGTATCAGCCAGAGAAACAGGGCGATTGAAGAGCAGCCAGAGATCGTCAGCCAGTATCCAACAGCACAAGGCCCATCACAGCCCACGGCCCAATGACAAAGAGGCCCGGCCATGCAAAGAAGGAGATGCCTCTGAGAGGAGCCACCGTGGCCTCGGGACTAATAGCAGGGCCATCACAGTCCTCCTCGGCCAAGGCCAACAAGCAGCTGTCATAAGACTCCAGCGGGCGGAGGAACAGAACTTCAGGAGGTTCCGCACGGGCAACAAAGGACAACCAGCTGTCCGCCTTCCACCGCCTCTGGGACCGCAGGGTAATCCGCCGTGGACAACACAGCTCCCTGCTGGGAGGCCTCTCCGAGCAGCTCTCCACCGCCACCTCCAGGTTGAACCTCTGACCCTCCAACCACCACCGGTACCGGGCACCTCTCCTCTGGCCTCACTACTGGACCGATATCTTGCTTCTTCAGCAGAGTGGCATCTGGGGTACCCCGCAGCAAAGCCAGCAAGCGACGAACATCACCTCTGGTCAGCGGTTGGTTTTCCTCGGTGCTCCCCTGCAGGAAAGTGAACCGCTCTGGCTCCAGGAACTCTGCTAGGCCCGAATATCTGGTCCTCGTGTCATCAGGGGGGAGGGAGGCCGTCACACCACCGAGCCCCATCAGGTCCATCTGTCCACGGCATGGAGACATGCATAGCAGCCGGCAAACGTGAGCCCTCCATCACCTCAGTCAGCATCAGGTGTCCCACTCGGGGGGGGTAGTGTTAAGCGGGCCTGCCGCGAGCCCGGGATAAGGCCCCAAGATGGCCGCCAGTCTGAATCTCAGGTTGAAAAATGCAGTCGCCCCCTGCTCCAAATCAGGCTCTGGCCCCAGAAGTCAGCAGGAGTGGTGGGGAAATCAGCTAGGAAGCCACAGGACCGAGGTAAGAGCGATAGGACAGCTGGATGGGTAAATTATCACCCAAAAATCTAAGTTGGGACAGGAGCCCCAGCACTCTGCATCCTCTCACCTCGGCAGTTAGCCACGCCCACTGTTCTCAGTCTTTCACTGGTTGCAGATAGAAGAAGAGGTGGATTGTTCTCCCCAATATTCCATGGGATAAGGGGTCATTTTATAGGGAATTTTTGATGTCTTTAAATCTAAGTGTTAAGGGATTTTGTAAAAGCATCACTGCTTAATACCATTGTTTAAAAGCTATTATTCATTCCTGATTTATTTATTTATTTGCAAAGTATTTTACCAGGAAGGGATACATTGAGATTTCTCTCATTTTCAAGTATGTCCTGGGTTCAAGAACATTGAAATTTTATAGTCGTTACAGAAATACAAAGTAATAAATGCAAGATATTAAAAACAAAACACAAATATACAGAATTAACACAGAAAATAAATATGTAGGAAATATAGTCATTATGTTACATGTTTACAGGTGCATTCTGTATTGAGGTATGTTAATAGGGAGTTCTTAAGTGACTTTAGACTGGGGGAAGATTTGATGGCGTCTGGGAGGTTATTCTATAATTGCGGTGCTCTGTAGGAAAATGAGGATCGAGCCACTTTCTTTTTGTATTGTGGTTTTGCAAGTAAGGTGCTGGTCCTGGATCTGAGGTTATAGGATGAGGGAACTGCTAGGGGATGCAGCCTATTCAGGTAGGGTGGTAGGTTCCCAGAAAATCACCAGGTTGGAAAAATGAAGGGTGCGTCTAGATTCCAGGGACTGCCAGTTTAGCTCGTTTAACAATTCATAATGTAGAGTCATGTAGTTACATTGTAGCGCAAAGCGACAGAATGAGTTATACAATGCAGTAAGTTTCTAAAGGTGGGTTTGCGGGGCGGCTGCATACACTACATCTCCGTATTCAATAGCCGGCATAAGCATTTGTTGTACAATCTGCTTTCTTACCGTGGGGCTCAGGCAGGATTTGTTTCTGTACAGCGCACCTAGTTTGGGGTAAAGTTTAGAAGAGAGTTTTTCGATCAGTCCCCTGATTAACAACTTGAGCCGCGAAGAATAAGCGAGGTTGGAATAGCTGACTCTTCATCGGCAAACCACTAATTAATGGCTCTTATACAAAGTATAGGAAACATTCATTTACATTTAGTAGCCAAAATGTCCTTGCTGCAAGCAAAACTTAATGGATAGATTTTAAAAGGGAACTAGTCTGTAACAAGATGCGACTTACAGGAAATATTGGCGTTAACCTTAGCATCTCACTGTTACAGGCTGAATTACACCCAAGCCACTGTATTCTTGAGTCAGAACAGATACCAACGGCAGCCCTTCTAGAGTTCCAGGGGACTCCTCACCAGGGCTGCAAGCAGACACCAGGAACTACGTCTCTATCTCTGATTATGATAATGCATTGATAACTTGTTTTCATGTATAGTCGTCAGTATACAACGTTAATTCTTGACTTTTTTTTCACGTTGCTTGCAAGTCTCTGCAGATCACCCTTTTCCGCAGTGAATAAGAATCCCCACAGGCCATTAATTTGGAGGCTAGCCAGAACCTTGCCTACCGTGGAGAATGACTTTTAGCATTGCTCATTTATATTCTGTTGCGTGATGTTTTGTATATTTACCCCGAAGCTCATATCTGCGAGGAGGGATTGTGTATTTATAAATATCTGCCCTGTACACAACGCTTTCTTACAACACCCACAATGCTGCTTCTCGTGAAAGTGGAATAATTTACTCACCGTTTATTTGACAACTGCGAAGATCGCTTTGTTTATTGTAAGTCCTACAAGAAAGATATAATTTATTACTAGCTGCACGAAATGTTATTTACACCTTTTATGTTTTTAAAGGAACACGACACGATGATATAAATTCCACCTACTCCATAACCAGTACTAGAAATGGGAAAAGTAAAGTGACAATATTTGCTTGGTCTTGAATTGTTTGTATTTGTTGTTTGAGGAAAAACTCCAGAAATTGTTTATCGAATCAAGAAGAGGAACAGAAAGAAGAGAAAACCGCCCGGGGGAATTGAAGATTTTCACGTAGTACCCTTTCCTAGTAAAAAATAACGTAAAAATCACAAACTGCGCCTATTAAGGCCCTACTCCCCTCTTGAGGCTAAGACAACTGCTGGAGTTACATAACGGGCCCTATCATCTGGTCTGAGCTAAAACGGACACGCTAACGGGAAAAACCTGCGCCTGTAGGTTTCCCTTAGCTTCCCCCGTTTTAACACCAGATTACAAGGCAGGCGCTGAATTCAGCAGCCTGCCCCGTAACGAGCGTTATCCTCCTGGATACTCAGCTAAACGAGTAATCGATAATGAAAATAGTTTTCAACTATTTTCGTTATCGATTAGTTGTCGATTAATCGATTAATTGTTTCAGCCCTATCGGAATGCATTTAGTGTCATTTAGACATGTGCACAAATTTGTTTTGTTTCGTATCGATTCGTTCCGTTATTTAATTAGTTTCGGTGCGTTCATTAGGTCACCGTGATTCGTATTTTGGATCGATTCGCTATTTTTAGAGATTAGTAATTCGTATTTTGTATCGATTTGTTGTTTCCTTTTTAATCAATATTTCATTTTGATTCGTTATTTCGGAATGGTGAAACGGATGAATTAATTACTTAGATTAGGGTTAAAAAAAGATATGTAGTCCCCCTGTCCTTGGTGTGCTGAAATATGTTTCAGCACCAAGGACAGCAGCACTGTGGGGCTCCAGAGCAAAAATCCCCCTGTCCTTGGTGCTGAAATAGGTTTCATCACCAAGGATAGCACCCGCCGAACGCAGCCAGACTGAAGGAAAGAAAAAATGCCGCGTTCGTCAAAGAAAAAAAGCCTTGTCGCCTTAAAATAATTGTGAATCCAAAAATAAAAATAAATAAACAAAAAGGCTTTTTTTTTGCAAATGAAAAGAATAAACGGTTGAGTAACTGTTTAATAGAAACAGGGAAAAACCTATGGGATTCGCCTGTTTAAACCCGTCGAACGAACCACCAAAAATCAGAGCATTTCACTGACATTTTGGTGCTGTTCGGTGTTCTCTGAATAGATTAACCATTACTTCCTTATGGGGAATTTCACTGCTGCCAAATCGCACCATATATCACTTTCCATAGCCTGAGGTGATGAATACAACAGATTCAGCAGCACGGCCAATGGACAGGGACGCGGTGTGGTATAACGAATCGATTCGTAAATACAAAATCAATTAGTTATCTACCGTTTCATTCCGTTTCGGAACGAGATCTATTCATTATTTCGGAAGTGCTTTCGAAATATGAATTGGTAGAATTTCATCCGAATTGCACATATCACGTGTCATTTACATGAAGGCGATGGGAGACAAATGAATCTTGTGCTACTGGATTTGCATGCGTTTTCTTCTTTCTCTTTTTTTATCCCATGTCTGAACGCTGTTTACATTGTAGTACTATGATGTGAATCAAAAGCCTACTTATAATCCCCAGCCTATTCTTGATGTCTAAATGGCGTTTGTAAATCCCGACTGGTGCTGCTCATCGCAAAGGTTTATCAGAGGCTCAGCCGGCATTTGTGCTTAAGACTCCTCAGTCAATGCATCATATAATTATAAGCTATAGTAATATATATAATTTTTTAACTTAGAAGCAAGCATTGTTTTTTATAGAGCATTCGAGCGGGTTTTAAAGAAAGCTGTAATTAATCCATTGTGGTAAAAGAAGTATTATGGCAATTAAAACCATTTTAATTTCAGTTTGTGAACCGTTTGGAATTAACTGGATCTCGGCACTGATCCCCTTAAAATACAGCCTGATTTTCATCTAAAAGCTCAATTTTAGATAAAGGCATCCTGATTAAAGACGCTAACATTTATCCTGACACTAAGCATTGAAAAAATACGTTAGCACATTGGTGATTGTGCTAGCTCGCGCAAGCTTACTATACTTTGCGCACCCTATTCTTAGCATGGGGAGCAGAATCAGTAAGTAGCGTTTGGGTAAGTAATGTATTACAAAGTCCTAGCGCTATTTACCTCACCGATGAGTTAACCGTTTTTTTCCGTCACCCAGAAGCTGGTGCTAACTGATGCCGCTTCTGCAGAAAATAGTCCCCAGTCTTCCTACGGCAGGGATCTCAAACTCTTCTCAAACTCTGACCCCCCCCAGATGTTTCTGAACTACACCTCCCATGATTCTCCAGGCCAGTTATTGCATTCAAAAAATTCTGGGAACTGTATGCAATAAACATATAGGGGGCCAAAATTTGAGATCCCTGTCCTACGAGATCACTCCACAACGCTGAGCGATCTCGCGAGAGCAAGGTCGCGCAGGGCTCGCAGCCTAGCAGTGCAACCCTCCATGGAGTCCTATGAACTCCAGGTGGTGATACTCGCGGTGGCGCGGAAGCGCTACTGCGAGTGTCATTGAGGGTAGCGTTGCATTCCATAATTGAACACATGCAAGGTCCTTAAATTTTATTTTTTCCAGGACAGGCTGCCGAGTTAGCACCTGTCCTGGAATATGGTGTTAAAATGGGGACGCTACGGGGAAACCGGCAGACGCGGAACATTGATTTTTATAGTGTGTGTCTGAATGTGTATATATATATATATATATATATATAATATATATATATATATTTATTTATTTATAAAGGATTTTACCAGGAAGGATACATTGAGATTTCTCTCGTTTTCAAGTATGTCCTGGGTTCAAGAACATTGAAGTGTTACAGTTACAGAAATACAAATACAATGCAAGATATAAAAAAAAACACAACACAAATATACAGATTAACAGAAAATAAATATGTAGGAAATAGTCATTATGTTACATGTTTACAGGTGCATTCTGTATTGAGGTATGTTAGTAAGGAGCTCTTGAGTGACTTAAGACTGGGGGAAGATTTGATGGTGTCTGGGAGGTTATTCCATAATTGTGGTGCTCTGTAGGAAAATGAGGACCGAGCCACTGTCTTTTTGTATTGTGGTATTGCAAGTAAGGTGCTGTTCCTGGATCGGAGGTTATAGGATGAGGGAGCTGCTGGAGGAAGCAGTCTATTCAGGTAGGGTGGCAGCTTCCCAGAAATGCTCTTAAACACCAGGCTGGAAAGGTGAAGGGTGCGTCTGGATTCCAGCGATGGCCAGTTTAGCTCTTTTAACATGTCACAATGGTGGGTCATGTACTTACATTGTAGCGCAAAGCGGCAGAATGAGTTATACAATGTAGTAAGTTTATGAAGGTGTGTTTGCGGGGCGGCTGCATACACTACATCTCCGTAATCAATAGCCGGCATAAGCATTTGCTGTACAATCTGCTTTCTTACCACGGGACTCAGGCAGGATTTGTTTCTGTACAGGGCACCTAGTTTGGGGTATAGTTTAGATGAGAGTTTTTCGATGTGGGGGCCAAAGGATAGATTAGGGTCCAACCACATACCTAGATATTAGAGAGAAGTGACTGTGGTCAGCATGCCATTTGATTTTGTCCCAACACATAGATGGGGATTTTGCAATTTGTGTAGTTTAGGTGCGGTTCCAAAGAGCATTGTTACAGTTTTGTCAGTATTTAAAAAAAGTTTGTTGTTTTTGATCCACTTTTCTACCTCTGTGAATTGTTCTTGCAGCACGGCCTCCAGCTGTGGGAGATTTGGTTTGCTGGTATAGATCACAGTGTCGTCTGCGTACATATGTACAGTTGAGGCTTTGCGGACGTTGGGCAGATCATTTATGAATATTGTGAATAGCAGGGGGCCTAGTATTGAGCCTTGGGGTACACCGCAAGTGACTGGGAGCGGGAGGGAGGAGCTGCCAGAAATTGACACATATTGTGATCGGTCGGATACATATGATTGAAACCAGGTTAGCGTGCGATCACCAATGCCAGAGTTTTTAAGTTTTTTTAACAAGATGCCATGGTCTACTGTGTCAAAGGCCTTGGCAAAATCAAGGAAGATGGCTCCAGTTAGGTTTCCTTGTTCCATCCCAGTTTGGATATCATTGCAGACTTTTAAAAGGGCGGTTGTAGTTGAGTGATTTGGACGAAAGCCGGATTGATCTGGGGTTAAGTAGTTCCAATATTGATAATAATCACGTAATTGTGTGTAGACACATTTTTCCAAGACTTTTGACATTACAGGGAGCAACGATATCGGTCGGTAGTTGGATACCAAAGTATTGTCACCACTTTTATGGATAGGTACCACTCTTGCAGTCTTCCAGAGCTTGGGTATGTATCCAGTTGCCAGTGACTCATTTATTAGGGTTGCGATAGGATTTGCAGTTACCGGTGCACTGATTTTCAGCAGCATTGCTGGTATTTGATCAGGTCCACACTGGTATTTCATTTTTTGCTTACGGAGAAGTTTAGTAACGACACTGACAGGCACTGGTCTAAAACTGAATTCCTGTCTGATACAGGGACTTTGCACAGTTGGGGGGGCCTGACCTGCATGAGGCCTCTCTGATTGCATGTCATTTCCTAGCTTGGCAATCAAAGTGGTGGCACATCCAACAAAATAATCATTAAAGGCATTTGCTACATCTAGGGGGTGTTGCAGGGTTTGGTTGTTTACTTTGACAGCAGCTGGGAGTGGACTGGGGGTGCTTGTATGTTACTTATGGTTCTCCAAAAGTTTCTAGGGTTTGATATGTTATTGTTTAGATTTTCATTGAAGTAATGGGCTTTGGCCATTTTTGTTTGTTTTGTGCATTCATTCCGACATTTTCGGTATTCGTAGTGATTGTTCATGGAACCAGTACTCTTGAAATTTGACCACCGTGAATCTCTAAGCTGGTACATTAGTGTAAGATCAGTGTATATATAGATAAAGTAATCCAAAATAGTTCAGCTCAATGCTCTGATTATCCAAAAATCGTGCCAAGGTGCTAAATCCCAGTATAAATCGATATGGTGAAAAAAATGGGAGCACTCACGGACTTAAAATAAAATAACAAAAGTTTATTGGGAAAGTATTAAAATCCAACATTTCAGCTCAAACAGGAGCTTTCCCTGATGAAAGCTCCTGTTTGAACTGAAACATTGGATTTTAATACTTTCCTAATAAACTTTTGTTATTTTATTTTAAGTCCGTGAATGCTCCCATTTTTTTCACTATATATATATTTAGAGCCTACATACAGGGTTATCTTTGGAAAATGTAAACAGACTCATGAATAATTAATTATATTGACATTTGTCCTGTGCCATGACTTTTCCCTGGTTCTTTCCACATGGAAGATTCATTGCACATAGTACTACTTGTAAGGTTAACTGAAAAGAGACAAAATGTCACCTATATCCTATGGGTAATTTCTAGTCTATTTTGTTCCACCTTGGCAAGATACAGAAACCCTCTAATATATGTTTAATATTAAATATTTATCTTGTTGGTCATTATATTTTTATAGTTACAGACTTTCACCATATACCTGGTTATGGCTTTTGTTTCTTTTCAAATTTTGTTTTTATGTTACGTTTATCTTACTCTATCAGGGTTATTCACAGAGAATCGAAAAGTCACCGCACGTTCGGTGACTTTTCGTTCTCTTCAATTCGGTGCCATTCGGCGATCCCATTTCGGCGACCCTGCGATGTATTCAGCAAGCACCACAGGGCCGTCGAAGCGCAGGGAAAAGCTACCGCAAACCCGATGAAAGGTCACCGCAAAAACCCGGCGAATGCACGCCGAAAACCCGCAAAACCATCTGGATTAACCCATCGAAGACGCCGGAAAAACCCGAGCAGGAGCCGATCACATGCAGCACAGCCGCCGGAAAAAGCCGACACCACAGACGAATGGAGGGAATAAATTAGCAAAACAGTTTGCTTGAATGTTTGAAAAGTGAAACGCTGTTTGCAAAGAAACTTCTGAGCGAAAATGTCTGAAATTTACATATGAGGTCCAATGAATGATAATAAAAAGGGCTGTTATAGAAAAAATAAGTAAACTTAAAAAAATTCAGAAAACTGCTTAAAATATCACTAAAAATCTATAAATAAAGAGACTTTTTACTGCAGACTTTTATAATGTACGGTTTATTAGATATTGAATTAAAATGGGAATATTTTTAACATTGAAGCCTATGGGATTCTCCTGAATAAACCTGTCGAATGAATCCATCGAACAGCAGGGCAATTCGGCAACTTTTCACTGCTCTTTTGTGTTCTCTGAATAGACGAAGCATTGCTTCTCTATGTGGATTTCACTGCCCTCGAACTGGCACCGAACAGGCACCGTATGTGCAGGCAATTTGCCAGGATTTGGGGTATTGCCTGCTCTCTGGATAGCCGAATGGCCAAGAAAGGTAACCGAACGCTGATTAGCATTCAGCATTCGGTTTCCTTTCAGCAGCCATTCGGATCTCTTTGAATAACCCTGTATGTAATCTACTCCCCATAATACGAATATAGAGATATTTGGAATTTAAAACTCTCTTTGATTTTTTTCTTTGCTTTCCATATTAACGGATCTGGAGAATTTTCCATGACTATTGGATATGGAAATATAACTGTTTGTTGGTGTGTCCCTGTGAAGTACATTTCACATTGTTATTGTATATGGTTATTCATGAAACACAGTTTATTATTTTTGCAACCACATTAAACTTTGGCACCCCAATAGGGAAAATCAAAGAACGGCAGGGAGGTTTCACTGATAGAAGCTTCTCCTGCTGTACTTTCAATGTCTCTATTTGGAACAACAAAGTTTATGATGGTTGCAACAAAGCTAATCAATGGCATTTTGTTAATAAACCTCCATAGAAGACTGTTTAACCCCTTCACTATCAAGAAAAACTATACTCGATCTGCAATGTACAGCCCGGTGCCCTTATATCAAGTATAGTCAATATGGTGTGCTAGAGGAGCAATGCAAAGGAATTTAATTTACTGCAAGCAAACTTCATTTGCTTTTGGGCTCCTGATCATGCCCCTGCGGTTTTAGCACAATGGGCATGATACCCGAGCTGCTATCACTTTTTAAAACCAGATGGGAATGTGTCTACTGACATCTCCCCAGCTTATCCTGCATGGAGCCTTTAACTGCAGTAACCCATTTAGGCCAGCAGATGGTGACATCTGCCTGCCAAATAGGTTACTACAGTAAGGAATACATTGAGAATAATCCAAAATATGTCATACTGTATAATTCATTAAAAATGTTTTTTTTTAAAAAAATATAGAATTAAATAAATAAATAAAAGAGCTGGTTCCTGACATTAGTTTTCTGGAAAATCTCTTAGTAGAGAAAGGTTTAAAATGACATTAACTGTACACTCTGTATTCCCAGCATTTTATTACCCAAGCATAAGGAGGGGAGCATTCCAGGAGCAGTCTAACCACTTCATTTGAAAAGACTTGAGCACTAAGTAAAATCATATGTTTTTAAAGGTTGCCAGGTTCATCAATGTACTGTTACAGCAGACTGATTGTTGTGTCTGCTAAGCACCGTCTGCGCAGGTTTTCACCTGTATGATGTTGAAGAATGCAAATGTTGATTTTAGTTTTGCGCAGCTTCATTTTACAGAATTTACATTGTGCCTATTGGGAATACTTTGCCATATAACGTACGGGAAAAATAGTTCAGTAAACCAGCATTATTCACATATTTACTGAGCGCGGAGGCGTAAGTATTAGGTGCAGCTCATTTTTTAATACTGAAAAACTGTAGACGATTTTTTATAACTTCACAGGGCCTGGCGCTTCAATCTAGGAAAGGTGTAACACTAGAAAAGTGTAAATCAAAACACTTCAGCAGCAGCCAACCTGTTACATTGTATCAGTTCGAATTTGCTTCAGGCTGGATCTGTTAAAGGACACTTGACACAGTGTCATTGATTAAAGCTTTCATTGTTTCCATGGCAGCTTGGAAACTGTTAGCTGAGATACTTTATCCAGTTTTATAAATATTTTCTTTGTTTGTTTTGTATCATTACACAATGTACCACTAGCTCATACTATAGTGTTCTGCTGACTGCGCCTTTGGTTACAACAAACACATGTTTTGACTTACCTTATTCTCTAAAATGGTTATTCACTAACCCCCTAATTGACCACCGAAGTGCATGAACAGTGAATATCACCATAGGTGCAGTTTCGGCAAATTGTGGCGAGATCCCTTGATTTTTGGTGTTTCAATCCGTTTAAACAGACAAATCCCATAGGTGCATGCAATAAATGGAATATATTTTAAAAAATATAATTAAAGACCGTTTATTCAATTTTTTGTATTTTTTTAAAAAAAACACATTTTTTAAAGACCCTTTTCTATTTTGAAAGAACTTTTTATTATTTTTAAAGGACTTTTTTTTACTTTTGAGGCACATTTTTAATACTTTTTATTGATTTCAACTCCTAGCTCTATCGAGGCTAGATTTTATAATATGCTCACTGCTCCCATTGAAATTGAAGCGATAAACAAGACTTGCTGAGAAAAGAAAACATCTCACCCTCATTCCAATACCATAGGAATCTACAGATTTGCAAAAGATTTCTGAATTATTTATATGCTGCTCTGTTGTTGTTGTTTTTTAAAGAAATCTTTACGAGAAGGAGTCTGTGTCACTTACCTGTCTGCAGCCTCCTTATACAAGTACATATGCAATTTCCTACCAAGTATTTAAAGCGTAAAATCTGCATGGCAGAAATATGCATCACTATTACTAGGAACCACTGTCCTAGGAACCGCAGGTGAAGTGAAAATTTTAGGTCAGAATAGCCGAACCAGAAAATTTCTCTCATTTATCTCATTTTCGTAATTCGGCGTATTTGATCTAGATTGTTCTCTTCTCCTGCCAATTCTCCTGAGTTTCACCTTTTGTGAATAGACCTGACAGTGTGTGCTTGCTGCAGGAAGAATGTATTTCAGTGGGATGCATAGAGTGTATAGTGCCACCACCTGGTTTAAAACTGCACTACAACACCACCACTGTCCCCTGTAAGGGGACATTCCAGAGCTTTTTCTTTAACCTTTATTCAGTGTGTTAAAAACACACTTTCCTAATTTACATCCACTATTTTATTTCCTATCTTTAGCCCTGACTATTCAGGGTTATTCAGAAGCACTGAAATATAAGTGAAATGTTTGTGCTTTCTCGTTCGACGCACTCTGGCGACTCCAGTTCACCGACCCTGCAGTGAATTCACTATTAAGCGCAGGGACCCTGAAGTGCGCCGAATGTGGAGCCACCAAAGACTGCCGCCGACTGCCGAACAGACCTCCGATCAGCCCGCCGAAGACCGCCAAACAAATCGCCCAACACCGCCGACCTGCAGAAAATAAAGATAACTCTGCTATTCTTTAAAAACAATAAAAATGCATGTGAATGTGTGGAAATAATAAAAAAAGGTCCTATAAAAAATAATAAAAAGGTGTGTTACTGAATAAAAAAATACCTTTAAAAACAAAAAATTACAAAACATAAATAATTAAAAAGAGGGTTTGCTGAAAATGAATAGAAATAAACGGCTGAATAAAAAGTTAATGGAAATAAAACCGATATTATTTTTTACATTGTATCCCATGGGATTCGGCTGTTTAAACTCGTCAAACTGAACCACCGAAATTCTGGGCATTTCCCTGACACTTCGGTGCAGTTTGGCGTTCTCTGAATAGATTAACCATTACTTCTCTATGGGACAAATTCGCTGCTGCCGAAGATTGCCGAATTGCGACGAACTGCACCATATTTCGCTGTCAATTCGCCAGCATTTGGCAAATTGACAGCTTTCTGAATAGACAAACTGCCATGAAATCGCACCATACAGGGGCAAGTTCATTGCACCTTTGAATATTCCTTAAGTCTTTGTATCGCATGAAAAAAACATCCCCGAGAAACCTTAGAAGTAAAGTGACCCATGTGCAGGAAACGGCATAATCCGGTACCATTCCTTTTGGGATCCTGGTATCAGTCAATAGCTCTATTGGGCAATCATATGCTCGATGAGGTGTCATTTTTCTGTCAGACCTTTGTTGAACACCTCCTTGAGATCATCAGCACACTGGTTAGGTACTCACTCTAGGGCTTCTGGTGGGGAAATGATGTTAGAGCCACATACTGGCAATGCTGGATTAATGCCGAAAAGGCCAAACTCCAGGCTAAAATTTGACAGGATTCCCAGTCATGAGGGCTATGGCAAACAAACCAAGGATACTACAATACACCACAAAGATTTGAGACCTGTATAGCAATGGTTTCCTTATGCAACACCCCTACAGACAAAACAACCAGGAAAATGGAAAGTGTAATCACTGGATTGAACAATGGTCTACCATCAATGGCCTTACAGACAAACGTGTCTACCTTTTCAAGAGTGGTAATTGTATGGAGGTGGCAAAAGGTACGTCAATAAACTTTACTGTTGATCCGGAGTCAAGCAGCGCCTCAATGCAGATACTCTTACCCTTTCCTAGGAGCTTGATACTAAGTAAAAGCTTGGTGGTGGACTACATGCATATGACTCCACCACCAAGACCTGTCCTCCCATGGAATTTAGGCTTTGGCATATCCAAATTGAATGGAGCAGGAGAGGCTCAGGAGGCCAGAGATAATTGCGTTTGTGTAAAAAATTTGGGTCAAAGAAGAAGTATGTCTAGCCCTCTCTCGGCTGACGTGTCTATGGCGAAGCCTCTGCTCGAAAAAGGAGAGGTAGGTGATCAGGTCTTCTAGATTATATGGGATTTCCCTAACCACTACCTCAACCTTCAGGGTATCAGAGACCCTGTCAATAAATACATCCACTTTTATTGTTCCAACAACCCTCTGATGCTAGGGAACCAAATTATAGGGCATATTTCCCTATGGAGCGATTTCACTTTCTGAATGCCATACTTACACTAGGGATCGCACAATGTCCATGTATGTCCATTTAAATTGTGCGATCCCTAGAGGAAGTATGGCATTCAGAAAGTAAAACCGAGAAAGATCGAGATCGGCTTCCAGTTTGATGCAGAGGACATGGCATGTGTACATACTGAAGGTGATACCGAGAAAGATCGAGACTGGCTTCTGGTTTGATGCAGGAGGAATAGTGTGTGTATACATGGGTAAAAAGTTGATGGATCGTGACGAATTGAAGGACCGGAAGTGATGTATCAGCATTAGCAAGAAACCAGAAATGACGTGTCTATAGGGGATCGCAAACACAGGACCATATATAATGAATGCCGGGAACCCAGGAGGACCAATGAGAAGATAGGAAGGACTATATAAGGGACTCAGAGATGGAGCGGGGTTATATACATTGCTTGTACTTTTTTTATGGTATACTACGCCCTTGAAAAAGTCCTAGTGACGAAACGCGTTGGGCATTGTAATTCTTTTACATTGTGACAATAAATCTCTTTTTACTTGGATCACTGTTGTCCTGACTAGATTTTAATGGTGGAAATTTCAGGGAGATTCCTGAGGTAAGTTGGACACTGGGACAAGACTGTGATGCAGATCTTGTGAGTGATATGTATTACACAGGATGATTTATCACTCAGTCACACTATTGTGGTGTATTTCTTTATCGTAGGATCAGTAGAGCTCCCATTTTCTTGTGATTATAATCTGCAGGGCACAAACAAAGATGTACAAGGATGACAGGAATTTACGATGGGGAGCACAAGAAGTGGGGTGACAGGGAACACGAACAAGGCAGCAATGATAAAGCAAGGGTCTGGTAAAAAACAGGCATGAAATACAAGTTCAGGTTGCAGCATGAACTGGTGTGTATGTCAAGGCAAGTCTGGAGGGCACAACTCTCTTTAATTGGAATGGGTTCGATAAAGGTTGAAGTCCAGGCAGTAGGGAAAACCAGTCCCCAACTAGGCAACAGTCCCGAATGCAAGGCAGGAAAGGTGCTGAAGCCAAATGGCAGCCTTCCAGGAGCAGGAAAGCTCTCCATTATGGAGGCTGTATCAGTCCTCCCAGACACCCACAGCGGTAGGGGCACCTACAGTAAATGGCCATGTGCCAAGTGTCTTACTGTAACTGCTAAACTCAAAGATGGCGGCCCTCAAACCACTTTAATTATGGCTATCACCATTTTTAAAGCACCACATATACCAAAGAACAAGAGGCCAAGCCAGATCATGGCAGCAGCAGGAGGAACATTGAATGGTATCTGTACATTTTTCTTATTTTTAAATATTTTTTATTTTATATCGCTATTTTTATGTCTATAAATGTGTTATAAAATCAAGGTGAAATTTATTTTTTAACTTAAAGTCTGTTTTAAAAAATAAATAAGAATATCCGTGAACGTAAATAACAAATTCTGTTTGTTACGATAAGATTTTTTTTCTTTTATATTATGTAGTTTTACAGAGTAATGTGAGTTTCCCTTGCCTCTCAGTTTCCCCTTAGACTTGCACCTTTTTGCTTAAACAAATGAAAAATATAAAAAAAATTTCTAAATTATCTTAAATGTTCATACTGAAATTTGGTAAATATATCATGGATTCTGGTATTCTTGTAACTGTATATTGTTATAAAAATTTTTTACTGTAAAGACAAAATTAATATACAAAGAGAACTTAATAATTATAAAGTAAAAATTTATTTAAAACATAAAGCAAACTAAAAAAGCTACACAAAGAACATAAATATTCTGTCAAAAAACCCTTCTGCTGCTCCACAGCAGAGAGGAGCTCTAACTCTTCAATATGATTTTACATTTAGTCTGGGCAGACGCCAGAGGTAACCTGCCTTGTAAAATAGGTAGAAAATCTATCGCAAGCATGTTGGCGGATATCTGGTATAAAAACAGTCTAAATCTTAAAGGATACCATTGTAAAAACTTGCTTCAAATGAACAAAAAAAAAAAAATGGCAGATAAAGTTTGCCCATTTCAAGGATCTTCAAAAGTTTCCGTCCGCCATATTTTATGACTCTTTCACATTTTGTAACGTAGCAGAAAGACGTTTCAGAATTAGATTTTTTTTTTGTCATTGACGCGAACCCTTTATCTCTTTGTTAATTCGAGTCTGTGTAGTTTAACTCATCTTCTCGCTAAAATGAATAGGTCACGGAGAATTACAGGATATTCTATGAGATAATATGCATGGACCTTTTTGTGCTATTATGTGTATGTAATCTATTGTGATGTGAAGGGCAATCTTCATTTCCATGGAATGGTCCATTGCATTGTGACCATTCTACTGTATTTTTTTTGCAGTGCTTTGTACTCAATACAAAAGAAAATCTAATCATGTCCCAGTAGAAAGACCATTTTTTTCCCCCGCTTTGTGTAACCTAACCAAAGTGGATATGGATAAGAAGTATGGTAATGACAACTCAGATATTCCGTATTAGTGCCAAGCCCTAAAAAAGCTACCTTTAGAACTTTCGCTATTATGCTCCTTGTGTTTTCTTCTTCTCCATTCTTTAAAGATGATATCTTTCATTTTTTTTTTGTTCGTGAATTTCCCCAACACTTTAATGACATCTCTTCAGAATCGACCTTCAAACGGGTCTCTCTAATGTCTCCTTCTTTTACGAAGCCGTATAAATATCAAGACCGCGAGGCTTCGTATATCCAAGGCAGATTTTCCTTTTCAATTCAATGAAGAGCCCAAAAGAAATGTATGAAGCCCAAGTATGACCAAATGCCCCGAAAGGGAACTCTGCTTCAAAACGTTCACGAGTCGAAAACGCTAGACGTCGTTGATGGTGGATGGATAGTTCTTTATTCTTTGCGTACGTTGAAAGAGGGCCAAGAGGGTGCCTTGGAATGATGTAGGAACACAAGAAGCGGCATTTTTGGATAATGGCTTTCATTTAAGGAACACATTTATCTCTGTTCTTTTCTTGTTTCTCTTCCTTTTTGGAAAATTGTAAAAAAAATAAAAAAAAAATAATAGGGGCTCAAAATATTGTGTTGGATGGTGTTACAACATTAAAAGTTGACCAAGTCCATCTTAAAGAAAACCAATTTTATACTGATAATGATGTATTTTTTTCTTAACCCTTACCTTCATCCTGTAATGCATTGAGTCTCTTATTTATTCTATTCCATTGCTGGTTTTATTGTATGTATTATACCACAATACACACACAGTTACAGCTTTATAGAGATAGTTGTATAGGTTTGTAGAGTCGTACCTCGGGAAATGTTCACATACTTTCTTTTCTCTCCGATGTCCCTCAGGTTTTATTTTTTTATTAGAGTATGCACATACTGTACATAATATATTGTTATGTATGTTGTTAGACAATCCAGATGAATTTATCATTTATAAACGTATCAGAAAAACAAAAAATGCTTTTTCAAGGTAACTGGATTTTAAAGATTTTTTTTAAATCCAAACAAATTTTGCAAATATTTATTGTCATACAGGGTTATTCAAAGAGAATTGAAAAGCCACCGCACGTTCGGTGACTTTTCGTTCTCTTCAATTCGGTGCGATTTGGCGATCCCATTTCGGCGACCCTGCGGTGTATTCAGCAAGCACCACAGGGCCGTCGTAGTGCAGGGAAAAGTCGCCGCAAACCCGCCGTAAACTCACCGCAAAACCCGACGAACGCACACCGGAACCCACAAAAACATCTGGATTAAACCCGCCGAACACGCCGGAGAAACCCGAGCAGGAGCTGATCACAGCGCAGAGCAGCCGCCGGAAAAATCCGACACCGCAGACGAATGGAGTGAGAGAAAAAAAAAGTACGCTTGAATGTTTGAAAAGTGAAACGCTGTTTGTAAAGAAACTACAGAACAAAAATGTCTGAAATTCACATATGAGATCCAATGAATGATAATAAAAAGGGCTGTTACAGAGAAATGGGAAAACGATTTAAAAGAAAAAAAAACGGAAAAAAAATGTTTGCAAAAAAATCCCCAAAAATGCCTAAAATATCCTAAAAAAATCTAAGTATAAAGAGACTTTTTAATGCAGAATAAAATAATAAACGGTTTATTAGATATTGAATTAAAACGGAAATATTTTTAACATTGAAGCCTATGGGATTCGCCTGAATAAACCTGTTGAATGAAACCACCGAATGGCAGGGCATTTCGGGAACTTTTCCCTGCTGTTTTCTGTTCTCTGAATAGACGAAGCATTGCTTTTTCATGGGGATTTCACTGCCCTCGAACAGGCACCGAACAGGCACCGTATGTGCAGGCAATTCACCAACATTTGACGAACTGTCTGCTCTCTGAATAGCCGAATGGCCAGGAAAGGTGAATTTCAACGTTCGGTTATCTTTCGCCAGCAATTCGGAGCTCTTTGAATAACCCTGATAGACTTTAACAAAGTTTTCCATGCATGTTCGATGAATCATAAATCAATTCATGCGCATGCACCAGTGGAATGGTCATTAAGACACTAGCTGGTTGCAGAGGGCGGCAATTAAGGTCACAGTTAAAATAACATATGACACCAAAGAGGCATTTCTACTGACTGAGAAACACACCAAAATTAAGATGCCTAGGGTGCCTGCTCACCTGTGTGAACGTGCCCTAGCCATGCCATTAGGAGGCATAAGGCCAAAGGCAATAAAGTGTAATATTTGTAATGTGCGACTCCTAAGACAGCGCTACTGCGAGTCAGGAAGGACAACAGGTCATCTTCACAGTGGCGGACCAAGGGTAACAACACCGACACTGGGTCAATACGTCAGGCTATGACACCTGCAGAATATACAGGATAGCAACAACATTTAAACTAAATTACACCAGGAGCGCGGCCTGATTTAGGCGAGTACTCCTCCTCAGGGGTCAAGTCCTGGGAAAAAAAGTGAGGGAACTCACCCACGAATTCCACAACCCCCATTACCTTAAGAAAATATATATATATATCACGAGTATAGCCAGACGAGCCGGTGATACCATTTTTATTGGGTTAACTTTACATTTAAAAGACAAACTTTCAAGAGTGTAAACTGGACACTATACTGATCAGTGAAAGGTATCACTACGTACAGGTATACTCGTGATTTTGGCAACTGGACTAACGCATTATATATATATATATCTCCAGGCACAGACCCCCAGAATAATATACACAGCACTGAGCCCCCAGAATAACATACACAGCACTGAGCCCCCAGAATAATATACACAGCGCTGAGCCCCCAGAATAATATACACAGCACTGAGCCTCCAGAATAATATACACAGCGCTGAGCCCCCAGAATAATATACACAGCACTGAGCCCCCAGAATAATATACACAGCGCTGAGCCCCCAGAATAATATACACAGCACTGAGCCCCCAGAATAACATACACAGCACTGAGCCCCCAGAATAATATACACAGCGCTGAGCCCCCAGAATAACATACACATCACTGAGCCCCCAGAATAATATACACAGTGCTGAACCCCCAGAATAATATACACAGCACTGAGCCTCCAGAATAATATACACAGCACTGAGCCTCCAGAATAATATACACAGCACTGAGCCTCCAGTATAATATACACAGCACTGAGCCCCAACAATAACATAATAACATGCACAGCACAGAGCCCCCATAATAATATACACAGCGCTCAGCCCCCAGAATAATATACACAGCACTGAGCCCCCAGAATAACATACACAGCGCTGAGCCCCCAGAATAACATACACAGCGCTGAGCCCCCAGAATAATATACACAGCACTGAGCCCCCAGAATAATATACACAGCACTGAGCCTCCAGAATAATATACACAGCACTGAGCCTCCAGAATAATATACACAGCACTGAGCCTCCAGTATAATATACACAGCACTGAGCCCCAACAATAACATAATAACATGCACAGCACAGAGCCCCCATAATAATATACACAGCACTGAGCCCCCATAATAATATACACAGCACTGAACCCCAAGAATAATATGCACAGCACTGAACCCCAAGAATAATATGCACAGCACTGGTTATATGGATATATTTTCCCCAGTTCACATGGATATAATTGCCCCCCAGCTCTCATGGATATAAATGCCCCAGGTCTCATGGATAATGCCCCCAACTCTCATGGATAATGCCCCCTGGTCTCATGGATACTGCCCCCTGGTCTCATGGATATGCCCCTGGTCTCATGGATATGCCCCTGGTCTCATGGATACTGCCCCCTGGTCTCATGGATATGCCCCCTGGTCTCATGGATATGCCCCCTGGTCTCATGGATATGCCCCCCAGGTCTCATGGATATGCCCCTGGTCTCATGGATATGCCCCCTGGTCTCATGGATATGCCCCCTGGTCTCATGGATATGCCCCCAGGTCTCATGGATATGCCCCCTGGTCTCATGGATATGCCCCCTGGTCTCATGGATATGCCCCCTGGTCTCATGGATATGCCCCCTGGTCTCATGGATATGCCCCCTGGTCTCATGGATATGCCCCCTGGTCTCATGGATATGCCCCTGGTCTCATGGATATGCCCCCTGGTCTCATGGATATGCCCCTGGTCTCATGGATATGCCCCTGGTCTCATGGATATTGCCCCTGGTCTCATGGATATGCCCCCTGGTCTCATGGATATGCCCCCCAGGTCTCATGGATATGCCCCTGGTCTCATGGATATGCCCCCAGGTCTCATGGATATGCCCCCAGGTCTCATGGATATGCCCCTGGTCTCATGGATATGCCCCTGGTCTCATGGATATTGCCCCTGGTCTCATGGATACTGCCCCCTGGTCTCATGGATATGCCCCCTGGTCTCATGGATATGCCCCCCAGGTCTCATGGATATGCCCCCTGGTCTCATGGATAGTGCCCCCTGGTCTCATGGATATGCCCCCTGGTCTCATGGATATGCCCCTGGTCTCATGGATATGCCCCCTGGTCTCATGGATATGCCCCTGGTCTCATGGATATGCCCCTGGTCTCATGGATACTGCCCCCTGGTCTCATGGATATGCCCCCTGGTCTCATGGATATGCCCCTGGTCTCATGGATATGCCCCTGGTCTCATGGATATGCCCCTGGTCTCATGGATATTGCCCCTGGTCTCATGGATACTGCCCCCTGGTCTCATGGATATGCCCCCAGGTCTCATGGATAGTGCCCCCTGGTCTCATGGATACTGCCCCCTGGTCTCATGGATATGCCCCCTGGTCTCATGGATATGCCCCCCAGGTCTCATGGATATGCCCCCTGGTCTCATGGATAGTGCCCCCTGGTCTCATGGATATGCCCCTGGTCTCATGGATATGCCCCCCAGGTCTCATGGATATGCCCCCTGGTCTCATGGATATGCCCCCTGGTCTCATGGATATGCCCCTGGTCTCATGGATATGCCCCTGGTCTCATGGATATGCCCCCTGGTCTCATGGATATGCCCCCAGGTCTCATGGATAATGCCCCTGGTCTCATGGATATTGCCCCTGGTCTCATGGATATGCCCCTGGTCTCATGGATATGCCCCCAGGTCTCATGGATATGCCCCCTGGTCTCATGGATATGCCCCCTGGTCTCATGGATATGCCCCCCAGGTCTCATGGATAGTGCCCCCTGGTCTCATGGATAATGCCCCCAACCCAACTTACCGCTGCTGCTGCTGCTGCTGCTGCCGCCGCCGCACACTGCCGGCGGCCACGTGTTTCCTGCTCAGCGGCCGCTGACAGGAAGTGCAGCCGCTCGCCTGGGATCTAGGAAACAGCCAGGCGAGCGGCTCCACTTCCGGTCACCGGCCGCTAGAATAGGAAGCACGCGGCCGCCGCCAATGTGCGGCGGCCGCCTGTTAAGCGTTCGGGCTCGGGCCACAGCGGGAACGCTGCGTTCCCGCAGCGTTCCCGCTGTCGGAGAAGTGCGGGAACGCCGTTCCCGCGCGTTCCCGCTCGACTCGAGCCCTGCTCCTCCTGGCTAGTTAAGAAATGTCAACATGTTAAAAACATAAAAAAAGGAACACCAATTGGGATTTGATCACTGTCTGAAACCATGATTAGGTGCGGTGGTGTTGATGAGCAGATCATGTTATATTCAGTATGAAAGCACTGGTCTATTGATTTTGGCACAAATATGGTTATTCATTATATAGAAAAGACACTTTACAGTGAAGAAGGAGCGCTTAAGGGTTAAACAAAATCACACATATATTGAACAGAAAAAAGCTCTTTTTCTTTTTCTTTCTCTTTCAATATAGTCCTAGATCTGTTATGGACCGTCGATCTCTAAAAGGGATAAAGAGAAAATCTCATTGCGTAGTATTATATATACACACCAGAATGTATCAAGAAAATGAGATTTCCACTCACAAACAAGGAGTCTGCAAGACTCCAAATGTGTGCCTTTAAGCCTCTTCTGAGGGGCTCCTTCCATCAACAGGAAAGAAACTTTCAATTCTTTTGCTTCCAAACTTGATAGTAGCTTTAGACCAAAGATGTATTATGATCTCGAGACAAAAACCAGATATAGCACAATTCTGTTGTAACGTTGAGCTTCCAGCCCTACCTGTGTGCTTGAGGGCAGCATATCTGATGCTGCTCGCTGACCAATGCCCAGTTTAAATGGAGACAGGCAGGGAGGTGGTTGCAAGAGGCGCGGCTTGAGTGGGGGGCGTGGCCTGGTGAAGGTCTTTAAAAACCCTCAGTGTATTCTCAGCAGTTGCCAGATCGTGGTTATCCATACCTGAGCTCCTTGTACCTGACTGCTATATTGAATTAACCCGTTATTGACCTCTGCTTGTTTCTGACTATTCTGCCTTCTGTTGCCCTAGACCATTTTCTTGTACTACGCCACTGCTCTGATATCGACCCGGCTATTCCATTTGACCATTCTGAACTCTGTATTCCTGATTCTGGCTCGGCTGACTACTCCCTGTGTTGTTAACCCTTTCTGTCTAGCTAGTTTACCTGGCCAATTCTAAGGACCAGACAGTTAGATCTTTCACGGCTACTCTGTTGGTAGCTTCTGGGTTCTGTGGAGTGTGGGGCGTTAAGTACTGTGTGGTGGGATCTGGGAACTGTGACATTACGATCTGGCACTATGGATCCCACAGACTTAACACAGCACTTGGCTAACTTTGTATCCAGACAGGATGAGCAGGATCATAGGATGGATCAGTTTGCTATTGCCTTACAAACTATCCTGACTCGTACGGCTCACCTGGAACCAGCTGGGGTTGCACCCCCGCTTGATATACCTGTTTCCCCTGTCGTTCAGACATCCCAGGTACACATGACTGCTCCTATGAGGTTTGACGGTACTCCCTCAGAGTGCCAGGGATTTTTGGTCCATGTGGATATTCATTTTAAATTAAATCCACAGATGTTTTTCTCTGACATTGCCAAAGTGGGGTTCATTATTAATCATCTGTCTGGCAGAGCATTGACATGGGAGACTCCGTTATGGGAGGCAGAGAAGCCTATCATACGGGATTATAAAGAATTCATAGCCGAGTTACAACGTACATTTAATCCTACCAGAAAGGCCACGGTATCTGGCAAATCCTTGTTCCGCATACGTCAAGGGAACAGGACTGTTTCTGATTATGCCATAGAATTTAAAACCTTGATCTCTGATGTGAACTGGACAAATGAGACACTGGTTCTGGCTTTTATGGAGGGGTTATCAGAGTCATTGATGCATGAATTGGCTCCACGTAAACTACCTGAGGTATTGTGTGAACTCATTGTTTATTGTATAGATCTGGATAATCAGATAAGGGACAGAAGGACTCCAAGAGAGAAGCCCAAGAGACCGTTACCTAGGTTGGCCCCTGTCTTTCAGGCACCACCAAGAGAGTTATCTCCTCCCTCTGAGCCTATGCAACTAGGCCGTACTAGGCTTACAGAGGAAGAAAGAACAAGGAGTTTTCGTGAGGGATTGTGCCTGTATTGTGGTTTGGGGGGGGTCATGTACGATTTCAATGTCCTACTCGTCCTAAGATGCATGATAAGCCAGAAAAACTACCGCACCTAAGGCAGCTGAGGAGACAGGCCTTGGGTGTGACGTGCATGTCTCCTGTCAAAGACACTAAACTTATGTTACCAGTATCCTTGGCTTGGGAGACCAAGACCACACATACTACTGCTTTTTTGGATTCTGGGGCTGCTGGCAACTTTATCGATGTTAACTATGCTTCTTCCATTTCTCTACCTCTGGTTGTAAGAGACACCCTTAGCCGTCGAAGCCATAGACGGCAGACCGTTATCCTGCCCTAGGATTACTCACAATACGGTTACAGTGGTTCTTACCACTGGTCTCTTGCATAAAGAAGAAATCATATTTCAAGTTATCCATTCACCTTCCAATCCTGTTGTACTTGATTTCCCTTGGTTGGTGGAACATAATCCTGTTATTGATTGGGCTAAGGGAGAGATACTGTCTTGGAGTCCTGCTTGTTTTGGGACTTGTTTAATACCCATTCAGCATGTCGGTGCCCTGAACACACCCACAGCTCCTCCATTGTCTACAGAGGTTCCTGACCAATACGCCGACCTCAGGGCTGTATTTGATTAAAGAGAGGCAGAGAAACTGCCTCCACATAGACCATATGATTGTGCCATTGATATTCATCCTGGTACCATGCCTCCTCGAAGGAAAAGTATATCCTCTTTCCATAAAGGAGAACCAAATTATGGAAGAGTACATAAAGGAGAATTTGGAGAGAGGTTTTATCCGACGTTCCTCTTCTCCAGCAGGGGCTGGGTTCTTTTTTGTGTCTAAAAAAGAGGGAGATTTACGCCCGTGTATCGATTATAGGGGGCTTAACAAGATCACCATTAAGAACGTGTACCCTATCCCTCTCATATCAGAACTGTTCGACAGGTTAAGGGGGTCAGCAGTATACACAAAACTTGATTTAAGAGGAGCTTACAACCTGATACGTATAAAAGAGGGGCATGAGTGGAGAACAGCATTTAACACCAGGAGTGGGCATTATGAATACTTGGTCATGCCTTTCGGTCTTTGTAATGCTCCAGCGGTATTCCATGATTTTATTAATGATGTGCTCAGAGATTTCTTACAAACCTTTGTTATAGTATACCTAGACGATATATTGATTTACTCTCCCGATCTGAAAACCCACCATGCACATGTTAGACAGGTATTAGCAAAATTACTGGACAATGGTCTTTATTGCAAACTAGAGAAGTGTTTATTCGACATTACTACTGTGAAATTCCTTGGGTATATTATCACTCCAAAAGGTTTTGAGATGGATCCTTCTAAACTCACGGCCATCTCAGAATGGCCTCTCCCTCAAGGTCTCAAGGCCATACAGAGGTTTCTGGGGTTTTCCAACTATTATAGGAGATTTATCAAGAATTATTCCGCTGTAGCCTCCCCTATCATTAATATGACACGTAAAGGTCTGAAGAACCAGATCTGGTCTTCTCAATCCAAACAAGCATTCAAAGCCCTCAAACAAGCTTTCACTTCCGCTCCCGTGTTACGGCATCCTGATCCCAGGATTCCGTTTGTTCTTGAGGTTGATGCTTCCAAGATAGGCATTGGGGCTGTCCTGTCTCAAAGAGAGTCTCCAGGAAAACCTCTACATCCTTGTGGGTTCTTTTCAAGAAAATTATCACCAGCAGAACGCAATTACGATATTGGTAACAGAGAATTGCTTGCTATTGTGTCTGCCCTATCAGAGTGGAGACATTTGTTGGAAGGTACTCTTGATACTTTATTGATAATTACTGATCATAAGAACCTTACGTACATCGGGGATGCTAAACGTTTGAACGCGAGACAGGCCAGGTGGTCATTGCTACTGTCTCGGTTTAATTTTGTATTGACTTACAGACCAGGTGACCGCAATGTAAAGGCTGATGCCTTATCTCGTCAATATGACCCATATGAGTCTAATACACAAGACCACAATCCTATAGTTCCTCCTGAACGTATTGTGGCTTCCACAGTCTTGTCTGTCTCCTCGCCTTTCCTGGAACGCCTCCAGGCAGTTCAAGTAGGGGCTCCACCTGACAAGCCTCCAGATATGTTGTTTGTACCTGAAAAGGAAAGACAAGAATTACTCATAATGTTTCATGATTCTAAACCAGCAGGTCATCCTGGTATTACTAAGACTCTTACCAGTATCTCCAGACAGTTCTGGTGGCCCACCATGCGACAGGACGTACGTCTGTTTGTTTTGGCTTGTCAAGTCTGTGCCAGGAGCAAAACCAGTAAATCCTTGCCTGTCGGTCTATTGCAGCCTTTACCCATGCCTAAGAGGCCTTGGTCTCATCTATCTATGGATTTTATTGTGGACTTGCCGAAGTCCAAGGGTCATACTGTGGTTCTGACAGTTGTAGACCGCTTCTCCAAAAATGGCTCATTTTGTCCCTCTACCTAAGCTTCCTACAGCCAAAGAACTGGCGGTTGTATTTGCTAGAGAGATTGTACGAATACATGGGGTTCCGTCTGAAATAGTCTCTGACAGAGGAGCCCAGTTCGTCTCTCGTTTCTGGAGGGTTTTCTGTGCAGAGATGGGGGTGCGATTGGCCTTCTCTTCAGCATATCATCCACAAACCAATGGGGCAGCAGAGAGGGCAAATCAGGGTCTCGAGCAGTACATACGTTGCTTTACCACACAACAACAAGACAATTGGTCGGAGTTGTTGTCCTGGGCTGAGTATGCACGTAATAACGCCGTTAACGCGTTACTCAGCTCGATAGCTCCCACCGCCACAGGAACACAAGCGAGGCTTAATAGTGGATGGTAAAAAGTTTAATAAAAGGGTAACAGACAAGTACTCAACGCGTAACGCGTTTGTTACCCCCGGAACAAAAAGATTTCACACTAGAAGGAATAAAACTGATATTAGAGAACAATTACTTTTCATTCAATAAAGAATTCTACCTTCAGAAGAAAGGGACTGCCATGGGAACGAGGTTTGCTCCCAGCTTCGCTAACCTCTACATGAGCACCTGGGAAGAAAAAATCACAGAAAACAAGGAAGACAACATCATCTTATATCTTAGATACATAGATGACATTTTAATGATTTGGAAGGGAGGAGAGGAGGATCTTGTTACATTTCTAAACCAACTCAACACGAAAGACCCTAATATCAAACTAGAAAGCACATGGAACCGAAACACTATAGACTACCTGGATCTAACCATCTTTTCAGAAGGGAACAAGCTATACACCAAAACCTACTTCAAGAAAGTGGACACAAACAGCTATATACACAGGGACAGTTGTCATCTTAGGAGGTGGCTAGAAGGAATTCCAAAAAGCCAGTATTTAAGAATAAAAAGGAACTGCTCAAAAGAGAGCGACTTTAACATCCAAGCAGACAGGCTGAAAACGCAATTTTTAGAAAAAGGTTACGAAGAAAGCAAATTGGAATCAACTAAGAACGAAATCGCACTTATGGATAGAAAAGAATGCCTGAAGTACAAAAACAAAATCACCAAGAGTCTTGACCACACCACTGTGCCCATCATTTTTTCCTACAGCCAGCAAGATAGAGAATTCAGGAAGATCATCAAAAAATTCTGGCCAATATTATGTGAAGATCCCATATTACAGCAAATTCTACCCCCAGAACCAAGGATCATCTGTAGGGGAGTAAAGAACTTGAGATCCAAGATAACTACCAGCGAATATACGGCCAAAAGAACACAAAACCTGAACAACCCATTTAAGCAGAATACAGGTTTCTTCGGCTGTGGAAACTGCTTAAGCTGCAGGAGCACGGGCAACAGTAAAAGGCATATATCCACCGTTGATAACAGAAGGGGCAAATGGAAAATAAGAGACATCCTCACATGCTTTACCCCTAATGTTATCTACCTCCTCATCTGCCCTTGTGGGCTAAAGTACATCGGGAGAACAACACGAGCTTTGGGGATTAGAATCAGAGAACATGTGAGGAATATTGAGAAAGGCCTGGAAACGCACAGCGTTCCAGCACATTTCAAAAAGTCACATAATTGCAATCCAAGAAATCTACAATTCATGGCCATCAAGAAGATCAGAAACAAAAGAGGAGGAGACATGGCTAGGAAGATAGGCCAAGAAGAGATGAAGTGTGTGTATGAATTCGACACACTGCATCCCGCCGGCCTGAATATGGATTTTGAGCTGTGCCATTTCCTATAAAACACTACAGTCCCCTACCGTAACATCTGATCAAACCTAGTCCCTAATACGTCAACCCACAAGGGTACCCTGTACCTAACTTGCCTATAAACAGATCCCATCAGAATAAGGTACCATTTGACCCATAAATTCGATGCAGATACCCCTACCTTCACTAACTCTAATATACTACCAGCCCGATTCCCCCTTACCTAGTAAGGGCCAATCCCCATTGGGACTAAAAGTTACATTCCCCAGCTATTTCTCTTTTCAATACATCTCCTAACCATAGGAGATGAGACACCCAGGCACCAAAGATACCCATAGTGTTAATATACACCTATAGGATGTGCCCCCCAATTATAGGGATATTTCTCCTCTTCTAATACAAGACCCAGTTGCATCCTCTGGCTCACGCCTCAAGCACCACCATCTGCATTCCCTCCCCTCCCCTCTATTTCGTAAGATTGACACACGTGATTATTTCCATCTAGAATGGTATCATATGTCCAACATCAGTCCTTTTCCCGTTCTAGACAGACTGTAAGGGAATACAGAATAAAGCTGCATTCCCCCTCCTTATTCCCATACTTAGGAGATGAGAGTCTCAGGCATCATAGATGCCCCCAGTACTTGAATACACCGTAAAGGAGGTGCCCCAGATCATTTACTTCCAATAGAAGACCCAGCTGCAACCTCCTGCTCACGGGTCAATCATCTCTCCCCACATTCCCCCCAATCTCTCAAGATTGATATACGGGAATATTCCTACCAGAATTTGTAATATATGTCCAACATCTGTCCTCTCCCCGTTCAATGTCCCGACCAAATGTAAGGGCAAACAAATGTAATCACACTGTTCCTTTACCCCACCTACAAGTTTAATACATGAGTTACTTCCACTTGTTTATTGTCACTGTATGTTTATTATTACTACATGTCCAACATCTGTCCTTCCTCTGTTCACTATCTTAATTGACCGAAAGGGCAAATCAGTGTAATGACACTATATCAAAGACTCAACCACCTAAGGGACTTTACCGCATTCCAAATCAACCTATCGCGGTTTACATTAAACAAAACGCAGAGTCTCTAACTTTGATCCAACCCAGCGCCGGTAACACTCCGGAATTAACACAGGAACCGAAACCAACTCCCCGATAGGAGGACTCCAACCATGTGACTCGCCTACCAATGAGAACAGAGCCCTTGCCGCGACACGCAGGCGCAACAAGCGGCAAATTCGAAAATGAAAGTAAAAAACTTACCGAACTGTGTATAAAAGCGGGACAATGTCTGAGAGGGGTCATCCAGCTGAAGAGGCCACACTGTATTGGCGAAACGCGTCCTGGACCCCCCCACCAGATTTTTTACTAAGTTGTTAAACTTATTTTTATGCTGTTATTTTATTTTATTTAGTTCATTAAAAATCTTTTCCCATTACACTGCATCCTGATTCCTTTGGAAGCCCGGCTTATTCCTCCACCAGGCAGGATCCAGCTACAACACTCGCAAGGACTCCAGCCCGACTGAGGTAGTAAGGAACCCGAGGCGAGGAACCAAACGGCAGCAGGAAAGAAGGGAATCTGGCCGCCTTTACAGGCTAGAAGGGCATTATCGAGTGAGCGTGGTTATCATACCGGCTCAGGACCATGTGAGTGTACCACGATTCTTTATATACATCATATATCTCGACGATAAAACACCATCCGGTGTCTCTATCCATTTTTTCCTAAGGTCCGGTCCAAGCAGAAGAAAGAAGAGAGTAAAACTCCCCCCTTCGTTCCATTTTATGTATCCAAATCAGATGCCACCTTTTAACCACAAGGTGGCAGCAGAGGACAAGGAATGATTATATTATGATTATATTTTTATTTCTCTTCATTATATTCGTCCACATTCACTGTATTTTTTCTACATCCTTTCCATGTGTTTCACACCCTACAAAGTGTGATAATTACTACGCATCCATCGATTCCAGCTTTACCGAAACATACATACCCTGTATGATTTAACACTTGTTGTACATTTGCTCAGTACAAAGCGTGTCATACCACTTGCATTTACTCTGAAACAAGTAGTTTCAGGACACTCGCATTACCACAAAAGTGCAACATAAAACATCTCAAGTGTCATTCTAGCTAGAGTATTAAAACACTCTAGCATTTATATTCCTAATTCCCCTGACAGGGGAAACCAAAAAGTGCAGCGCCCATCCAGGATCACCCCATCTTTTCTTTGCGTTTCGTGCATATACTGCACTTCCTCAGGGATTAATACATAAAAATAAACATAATGGATCAAATAATAGTCTCAGTATCCAGACTTTCCAGTGGACGGAGCAGTGGGCTAACAGCGAGTATATTCATATTTATATGCTTTAAAGAACTGGCATTTTGGGAGTGCGACCAGTATCAAGGGGGCATTTCACTTTCTAATGTAGATATAATGCACGATGATTGTATTTCTGTGTCATTATTCCTTAGACATCCCAATTTCTGTTTTACATTGATTGCTGTACTTGGACGTTTGGGAAGAACGACCCGGGAGTACTAAGGTTAATTTGTCCTTACCTAAGGTGTCACACCCCATTTGTGCTATTTCGACGTACGTTCGCCAGGTTTTGCGGTGAGTGTTCGTCGGGTTTGCGACGGCTTTTCACTGCACTACGACGTCCCTGTGGTGCTTGCTGAATACACCGCAGGGTCGCCGAAATGGGATCACCGAATCACACCGAATTGAGAGAACGAAAAGTCATCGAACGTGCAGTGACTTTTTGATTCTCTTTGAATAACCCTGCAAATCTAATATGTTTTCATGGAGCCTTAAAAAAATGTCAATACACATTTAAGTAATCACGGTTGATTAATATATTACATTTATTTTCAAGTCATTCACTTTTTTTTCCCCCCATTAACTAATATGCCCCCTGTTAACAAAGAGATCTGCTAATGAAGAAAAGTCAGCTTGCTGAGCTCTGGGCAAACGTTCAAATATTCACGTGGTGGCGGTGAAGACTCCCAAGCATTAAAAGCTCAATATACGATTTGAACTTTGTTAAGAAAAGATTAGTAACATTGTGAGCCACGCAGGAAGCCACTATAATGGAAGGACCGGAAAGCTATTATATACATTCTGACAAAAGAACATGTGAACACATTATTCGACAGTTCTATACTTCACACTTTCATAAAATCAAAAGGGTTTTTTCTGATGAAAACTGGAAGGTTAATGACGTGAACCTCTTCTAACACCAATTAGCCCCAGATAGCTTGTTTCAAAGTAAAACACTTCAAATCTACTTCATCGCGTTCATGTTTACAATACTAGCAACACAATTTTTTCATGATCGCATTCATGTAATTTCCACAGCTTTATTTTATATGAATACCGCGACGCTGCTTCGCCACTCTGATGGAAGACGACCAAGCGTTCTGAAATCAAATAAAACAAGGAAAACAGTATTACTATTGTATATGACTTTTCCATTTACATCGTCGTTGAAATGAGATCAAGGTAAAAGCAAACCGACAAAACAACGTACTCAAGTTGGAGATTTCTATTTTCTTATCCATATCTTGGCACTTTATTCTGTTTTGATCTTGTTTCGTTGTAGCAGACGGCATCTAATCAATTCCAAGAATTTGAACGAATTGAACCTCAGTTTTGAGTCAAAATACAAACACTAACAGGGTTTATTCAAAGAGAATCGAAAAGTCACCGCACGTTCGGTGACTTTTCGTTCTCCTCAATTCGGTTCGATTTGGCGATCCCATTTCGGCGACCCTGCGGTGTATTCAGCAAACACCACAGGGTCCCCAAATTGCAAGGAAAAGCCGCCGCAAACCCGACGAAAACTAACCGCAAAACCCAGCGAATGCACGTCGAAAACCCCCAAAAACATCTGGATTAACCCCGCCGAAAACACCGGAAAAACCCGAGCAGGAGCTGATAACACGCAGAGCAGCCGCCGGAAAAAGCCGACACCGCAGATGAAGGCAGTGAATAAATAAAAAAAAACAGATGGCTTGAATGTTTGAAAAGTGAAACGCTGTTTGCAAAAGAAACTACAGAGCGAAAATGTCTGAAATTTACATATAAGATCCAATGAATAATAATAAGAAGGGCTGTTACAGAAAAAAGTAGTAAAGTAAAAAAAAAAAGAAAATCGGAAATTGTTTTTTTTTAAAAAATCCCGTAAAATGCCTAAAAGATCCTTAAAAAAATCTTTAAGTAAAGAGACTTTTTACTGTAGAATATTATAATCAACGGTTTATTAGATATTGAATTAAAACGGAAATATTTTTAACATTGAAGCCTATGGGATTCGCCTGAATAAACCTGTCGAATGAAACCACTGAACAGCAGGGCAAGTCGGCAACTTTTCCCTGCTGGTTTTTGTTCTCTGAATAGCCGAAGCATTGCTTCTCTATGGGGATTCACTGCCCTCAAACAGGCACCGTATGTGCAGGCAATTTGCCAACACTTGGTGAACTGCCTGCTCTCTGAATAGCCGAATGGCCAGGAAAGGTAACCGAACGCTGAATTTCACTGTTCGGTTACCTTTATCCAGCAATTTGGATCTCTTTGAATAACCCTGTAAATATTAAACGTTGGAGCCAGACGGTGACATTTTGACACAGACATTTGAAAACTCGTTTCAGAGCTGTGATAAATACTCATTAATATTTTACACATACTGTATATTTATCAAAAATGAAAAAATACTTTGAGTCTTTAAAAAGTCTCAAAAAACACTACTATAGAGAGGCCTATAAGCTCACTGGGTAAATCCTCCCCTTAATGCACGCGCCCCTTTCTACAACCCATACAAACAGGGCCAGTTTTCATCCAGTTGGCACCTCCTTGGAACACACCAATGCCAGTCTCAATCCTCTTGCCGAAGGCTGGGACCACACGAGCGTAGAAAGAACATCAGTTTTAACGGACATACTTTTGCACAGACATACCTGTGGACACCACACGATGCGCATGAATTCTGATGCTGAAGATAAAAAAAACTCGAGAAATATGCAAACTGAAGAAGCCTTGCATTCTGTATTCTGTTTTCTACACACGTGACGAACATCAAATGAGCGCTCGTCTGTTATCCTGTACTCCCGCATATAGAAAGCATCATGTCCGTAGACATGTCTCTATAAGGGTTATTCAATAAGCGACAAACGTGCCACCGAATTGCACCGACGGTCAATTTGCTAAATACTGGCGAGTTAATGGCGAAATGGGCAGTTCGTCGCAATTCGGTTTTCTTCAGCAGCAGCAAAACTGTCCCATAGAGAGGTAATGGTTAATCTATTCAGAGAACGCCAAACTGCACCAAAATGTCAGTGATATGCCCAGATTTGTTGATTCCGTTTGATGGCGTTAAACAGGCGAATCCTGTATGATTCAATGTAAAAGAATATCATCATTTATTTTTTTATTCAACCATTTATTCTTTTCATTTTCAGCAAACTTTCTTTTTATTTATTTATATTTTGGAAAATTTTGATGTACTTTTTAGTATTTTTTTAGGTGAAATTTCTGAATCCCAATTTTTTTTAAAGGCGTTTTGTAAAATTCTGTATCAGACCATTTATTATTTTTTTATAAGACATTTTTTGTTACAAATTTTCATGCATTTTTATTGGTTTAAATACCTTTTATAAAAATAGCAGAGTTCCGTTTTTTATTTTCTGCTGTTCAGCAGCGTTCGGTGCTCAGTTTGGCAGTCTTCAGCAGCTCCACGATCCGCGCACTTCGGGGACCCTGTGGTGAATAGAGAATTCACCACAGGGTCGTCAAACTGGAATCGCAGAAGTGCGCCGAATGAGAAAGCACCAAAACTTCACATAAATTTCAGTGCTTTCTGAATAACCCCTTATGGGCTCTATTACATTCCTTGCGCAAAAAAGCTCGTGCAGCGCAATTTTTTTTGTGCGCAGCGTTAAACGTTATCGCACGTAAATTAACGCTGGTATTACAATCCGAGCGCATTTTTTCATCCGTCTGAAAATATCGCGTGTAAAAAATACGCGCGAAAACACACGCGCATTAACGTTGCGCGCAGAAATCGGTGGACAGATTGGCTGAATTGCGAGAAAAAAAACAATCAGAATTAAGAACCACAATTGTCTCCCATTCAGTTTTTGCACCTGTCAAAATCAATCTGAGTATATATGCTGCAGCAATAATAAAAACATGCACAACTTCTCCATTTTATTGTTTGGGTATGTGTAGAATGTGTAACTATACGTTGCTGTATTTTTTTTTCGTGCTGGTGTATTTGGGTTCGGCCAGGACGTTCAGATTTGCCATTACCACCAGGTTTTAAAAGACGTTAAAATTATGAGCGCAAGCATTGTTCGTTAAAATTTGCGCTAAGATTGTAATACGATGCGCGTACCAGCGCACGAATGCATTTGCGCTCACAATGTTAAGTATGGGATGCGCGCATGAACTTGCGCTCGCGCAGGGTGCTCGCGGGGTCACTCGTGTTAGACATTAACGTGCATTTTGTGCGCGAACGTCGTAATACAACGTTCAGCGCGAAGGGTTCTACCCCTCGCGTTAATGCGTTTTTGCGCACACGCAAAATTGTGCGCGAAGAGTGTAATAGTGCCCTATGTGTGTCCTCGCGATGCGAGGCCGACCAAAAATCCACATCTGTTCAATCATGCATGAAAAAGTGCACTTGTACTTGGTGTGTTATTCCCTTTATGATCCATCAAAATTCTATGACAGACGTGACGATGCACATTACAACAGACGCATTTAGTGCGCTCGTGTGGCCCCAGCGTAACTCTACACTTAATCGCTATACTCTGGGCTGTAAACCCAAATTCTAAATCCTGACTTAAATGTTTCTCTTCATCAACAATCAACTTCATCAATAGTGATGTATGCATAAATGTAGAAGCTCTTTAACATCTGCGGATAACCTTCTCCTTGTACTTAATACAGCTGAAACATCACATTCTCTGTGTGGTTTTCTTCCCCTTGAATAAATGATATTGGCATTCATCCTACCTGGATAGTCCTGCTTTTTTTGCTTTGTACACAATGTACATATGTCTAGGAAGATAACTGGGGTGTATCGATCCTCCTACATCCCCCCCCCCTCACCCATGGATGTAGGAATACATATTATTTTTACACATGAAATCTTAAAACGGTCTGTTACCTTTGATTGCAGTGAATTTTGTATTGCAAGTCCTCACTGTGCAAACATTTTGTCCTCTCAACCATCCGAGAATAAATTATACATAATGGAATTTTCAGACGTATCTGTGATGAAAACATTTCCACCAGAATGATTAGCAGAACGTGAAACGACATGTTATCAGCAATAACAGGGAGGCTTTAACTAACGGACAAAAAATGTATAGGATTAAGTATAGATAACATTAATTGTGATTATTATCTGCCATAATAAATCTTATTGTACCACAATAAATGACAATACTGAAACAATTATCAGCACCTGGGATACATTCAGACACTGAAGCAGCCAGATACAGAGATTTGCCATGGGTTTCCAAAGTGATTGTCCAATTCTTTTATTTTTGGAGCATGATGGTTATGGTTTGGGAATATATATATATATACACTATAATGCCAAAAGTATTCGCTCACCCATCCAAATAATCCGAATCAGGTGTTCCAATCACTTCCATGGCCACAGGTGTATAAAATCAAGCACCTAGGCATGCAGACTGTTTTTACAAACATTTGTGAAAGAATGAGTCGCTCTCAGGAGCTCAGTGAATTCCAGCGTGGAACTGTGATAGGATGCCACCTGTGCAACAAATCCAGTCGTGAAATTTCCTCGCTCCTAAATATTCCACAGTCAACTGTCAGCTGTATTATAAGAATGTGGAAGTGTTTGGGAGCGACAGCAACTCAGCCACGAAGTGTTAGGCCACGTAAACTGTTGTAGCAGGGTCAGCGGATGCTGAGGCGCATAGTGCGAAGAGGTCGCCAACTTTCTGCAGAGTCAAACGCTACAGACCTCAACTTCATGTGGCCTTCAGATTAGCTCAAGAACAGTGCGCAGAGAGCTTCATGGAATGGGTTTCCATGGCCGAGCAGCTGCATCCAAGCCATACATCACCAAGTGCAATGCAAAGCGTCGGATTCAGTGGTGTAAAGCATGCCGCCACTGGACTCTAGAGCAGTGCAGACGCATTCTGTGGAGTGACGAATCGCGCTTCTCCATCTCGCAATCTGATGGACCAGTCTGGGTTTGGCGGTTGCCAAGTGTGAAGTTTGGTGGATGGGGATTATGGTGTGGGGTTGTTTTTCAGGAGCTGGGCTTGGCCCCTTAGCTCCAGTGAATGGAACTCCGAATGCTTCAGCATACCAAGACATTTTGGACAATTCCATGCTCCCAACTTTGTGGGAACAGTTTGGAGCTGGCAGGTTTAAACAGGTGGAATCACATAGGATTCAATGTAAAAAAGTTATATATTTTTTTATATTTTTTTAAAAGACCGTTTATTCTTTTATTTTTTGCAAAAAACCCATTTTATATTTTTAAAAAGCCTTTTTTTATTTTGTAACAGATCTTTTTATTATTTTTTTAAAGGGCCTTTCTGTATTGATTGAAACACCTATTTGGAGAACAGAAGACTTTTTAAATTTTTTTTACAGGTCAGTGGAATTGACCGTTGACAATACGGCACAATTCGACGCTTATCGGCGCAATTCAGCAACAGTTTTCACCAACATACGATAACCGCCACGGTGACTCCAATTTCGGCAAAATACGGTGACTGTTCATCAAATAGTGAATTCATTGTATTTTCGGCGAAAATAAATCACCGAAGTGCATTGAAATGCGTTGAAACACAAAGCACTGAAGTTGCTGCAATTGTGAATAGACCCTTATGTATCTTGCTTGTTGCAGCTTTTCATTTGCTGCTGCTGGGTATTTATATCCTACAAAAGCATAATGTTGAACAGGTTACAGGTCATACTAAACGTGCAGAGTGAGTCAGGAAGGGTTAATGCATAGGTGTGTGTGCGCATTGCAAACCTAATTCTCACAAGGTTGTTCAGCACAGACTGATTTAGAGCTTTTTCTCCTGTTCAGAAGGCTGAATCAGCCTTCCTGGAACACCCAATGGAGGAGGTGCTGGTGACAATTCTTCTCAGCTATCTGACCATTGAAATTCATTGAATTTGTGCTACTCTACAAACAATTCCTGTGAATTCATGCTTGCTACCAGAGCTTGTTTGTCATATTACATAACTGTGAGAGACAAAGACGTTCAATGAAATAGAGAATTCAAGAACGTTCACCCACGGGGGTCTTCAATTCATAAAGGTGTCTTAAAAATAGGGAAATGAAAAGATGGAAATAAGGAAAATCAGTAACAACCACAAATCACATTGAATTATTATTTTTTTATTTTAGAAATTTTTATTTTGAGAGCGTGGCAGCAAAACATTGCGTTATTAGATAAAAACAATGGGCGCGCAGGGCCAGCCAGCCAGCAAACATAATAAGTAACAAAACGAGTCCCATATCTACTATAACAACTATCAAAAAGGATGGGGGGATCAGTAAAGGGGGAGCAAAACATAGCAAAAATACGTCAGGAGGTCCAGGAGGCAGCTAGAGAGTAAAACAAAAAAGAAGGGTGTGTGTGTGGGAATCCCCCGCGAGTTGCGGCGTTCCCGGCTCACCCCGGCAACCCTAAGGAAACCGGGGGCCACGGAAGAGGCCGTAAGGCTGGGAGACCTATGGCCAAGAGGCATATTGAATATTTTGACAAAGCAATAGAATGTACTATAGCTGGGTGGAGTAGAGGTAACATCACTATTCTATAACTGTGGAGAGAGACTGTGGAGACACAGTTTCGAATCCTGATAAGGCTAGGGTCAGACTGAGGCAGTGCGAACGTGCGTTCTGGCGCACTTAATCACGGCCGTGCTAGCAGCAGATGCCGGGCAATGACGGCCAATATACGAAGTACGGTCGCACAAAAGTCCGGCTGCGCAACGCAAGTGGAAAATGAACGCATTTTTTCGAGAACGTTAAACCACTAGTACTGACGTACAGAGTGCGCTGCGTCCGCTAGCGGCGTGTGTGCGTGAATTGGAGACATCAGACGCTGCTAATGTCCGGCCAACATAACGTCCAGATGCAAGAAGTGTTTTATTGATGATCCGTACAAAATCACGGATGAAACTGCGCATAGTATGACCGCTATTGCGTATTCCGTGAAAAAATACGTCCATTCTTCGAACGCACATTTTCACGGACAACGTGAAAAATGCGTTAGTCTGACCCTAGCCTAAGAGCACCTCTCCAGTAAGTGTCGTTGGGCAAGACACCTAGCGGTACATACTCGCCACCCAGGACATACTTGAAAACGAGAGAAATCTCAATGTATCCTCCCTGGTAAAATACTTTCTCAAAAAAAAAAAATAATAGTAACAGCTTTTCCCTTATTCAACATCCTATGCATTATTATTATCCTTTACTTACTTTACAGTCATTAACTCTATTATTTTGTCAAGTTTTACCATTTACAAATGCAAATAGCTAATGCCAGTGTACACAAATTAAAACATATGCCTCATTTGTAAGGTACAAATAGTATGTCTGTCAGTATGTTCTTTTTTTTTTGCGTTTAACCGACGGCCAGTTTTTTTGTAAAGTATCTAAAGACCATGGAACAAATTCTGAAACCATGCTTACTCACTTGTTTTCATGGCCAAGCAATTATTTGGCATTTCCATCAATAGACATAAGGATAATTGCTTGTTTTGGAATTATGTTCCCTATAAATATTTGTTTTTCATTTTTAAGCAAAAACATTCAATTAAATTAGCGGAAATATGCTGCACATGCATATATCCAGCTAATCATCAATTACTAACTTATATATATATTTCAGACAGGGAAATAAAAGGATTCTCAGTGATCTATGTCCTGGCTGTGGACCAATGGAACACAAGCCGGCCAGTGAAAGGACTGCTTGTCTGTAAAGGTAGGATGCCGAGGTAATCCAATCCAGTCCAATATTATGTCTTGCTTCCATGCGTAATGATTTGCAGGCTGGATCCATAAATGGTCCCCAGCTCAAAATTCCATAGAATTTCAAATATGCCATTTTTAGAGAAAGTAGAAACAATGTGTCATATGTCAATCATATTTTATTGATGAGCAATAATATAAATATATTGCTTTTGAGGCAGGTTACAAAAGCTACAAGTTGAAAAAGATTTCATCCTATACCCAGACAGCAAAATTATTAACACAAGTGGAGGACATAGGGACAGGACTGCCATCAGAGGGGTGACAGCCATGATATGTTCAGGGTCCCAGTGGCTCAAGGGGGCCATGGCCCTTGCCAACCCCGTGCAACTTGTCTAAGTGTCACAGATGTGAGGGTCTCCCCATGCTACCCAGAACTGGCCCACCGGTGTTGTGGAAATTTTATTATGTGGACATTATATTCTAGGATGTGTGTGTTTTATAAATTGTCATCTGTCTCCCTGTGTTTGGATTAAACTGAGAATCGCTCTAGCAGAGTGTATTTTGGGTTAATCAGAACCAGAGGCAAAACCGTCTGTATGAAAACCTTCTCTTGGATTTAGAGACGTGTTCTCAGTGTGTGTAGGCGTTTGGCGGTTTGTGAGTACTAAGTGCAATGCGCTGGGCTTCTTACCTCCCAATGTCTATGCACATTGGAGAAGTGAAGTCTGCATAACGAGAGATATGTATTATATCTCTGTTGCGGCTATGCTATCCCTTTCTGGATACATACCTGCTTTTAAGACATTTAAGCCTTGTCTGTACACTGGTACCGTGTACTGACAATAACTGAATGTTTTCGCAGATATATGTCGCAAATCCATAAGAACAAGTAGACTGCTCTTCACTAGATGCTGATCACTCTGAGCAGTATCTGAATGGGGTCCATTTTGACAGTGATGGGGGATGGTCAGACAAACATGGCTGACGGGGACCATGGAGATGACTCAGGGATGAGTCATGTACAGTGGGCTGGTCGGTCATTCTAGTCCACTCCCCTGTCCTTTTGATATGTAAATGTAATTACTGGGAAAACTGGTTCCTGTTGTAAAGCCAGTGAGCCACTTGGCGTTGTCCTATGGTGTATTAAATTAAGCGGACCAGGGGCACACAGCCCACTTGGTCAGATAAACTCCAGCTAAAGCAGCGTGTGTGTGTGACTCTTTCTGGGATAGAGAAGGGATCCATTATACAGGGAGCGTTCAGGTAAGTATGGCAGGGAGAGCAGAGAGCTGCTTGTAAGTGCAGCAGATCAAACTACACAGAAATTAATAGTAGATTAATTTCTACAACACCGGGATATCAGAAAATTTCCTGGTGTGCCAGCCAGGGCATCTGAGGCTGGTAAGAGCACTCTGACTCTTCAATGAGGGAGAGATTAGTATGGTCTGCACCAGGTATTGGCTCTAGAGGCACCAGGGAACACTTTTATCCCCTTCTTGGACCAACCAGGATTTAGCCCACCACGGTCCACTACCTGTAAAATAATGTAAGCAGGAAAGGAGACAAAATGTTTTACTTTTAATTCGTTTACTGGAAAGGGCAGATGAGGGAAGGAGGCCATGAACATTGGATACTTTAGGGGTCCCAAGAGATCTGATGGCAACCCCCATAGGGACACATGTGGCCAGAAATATAAATCATGTAAACATTTAAGCAGTTGTAGGCATTTTCATATCTAATAGCCTTTATAATGCTGAAAATATGCAGAAAATGGAAATAACGGAGACAATCACGTACTTCTTACTTTAGTAATTGGTTAACCCATTGACATTAACATTTCAGTTATTCTACTTTATATGATCCATGTATTTTTGTATCTAACTAGCATTGCTGCTATGCAAAGTTCTGAATTTTGGAAAAGAAATAAAAATGCATAATGATGATAATAATAAATAAATAATAGTAATATTGATGAACACAAAGTTCCATTGTTTCTTTGGAAACTTTATTCCAGCAATGAGATTGGAATATCGAACTCTAGAAGTCTAGGCTAAGCATGAAGACTCCCTCAAGTACCTGCTCTGAGAAGCTGCAAAGTCATGAGATACATATATATTGTAGTATAGCAACAGCTCGGGATCCTTAGTTCCAGCCAAACAACACGGTCCTCTAGGGAAGAAACAGCTGCAGACTTGAAACTTGTGCAAATTGGAGGTCTTTTATTCCAGCATATACTGTAGCAGCAAACAGCAGACAAGGCTTTGGAATCACTATTGCTGGTGAATCAGTGAAAGAAAAACTACAAAAGAAAACCTAACTCAAATGAGAGCTCTTACTAAACATCCAGCACTCCTAACGATCACAAAACCATAATCTCAAACAAAATAAAAAAAACACAGCATCTCTTTAGAAGTGCAACTGCTCCACCACACCCTGCTCTGAGCAGTCTGATTAAACACACTTATATCTAGCAGTCAGCAGCCTGGAACCTTACCTGTGGCTCTAATTGATTAATTGGCAACACATGTGTGAGAGGGTAGAGGCTGTGCAGGATTCTGGGTCCTATATACCTTCCCTCGATTACTCTCCCAGACATCCTGTTACCCAACCCCTGCACACCGTCACTAAATATAAATATATATATAAGTTCCTTGCTGCATATGGGGAATGTGGCACAGGAGCTCTGGGATGCAATTCTTTGAATTGCTATGATGTGCAGGTGGCTTCTGCAATATTAAACACAATAAATATATATAAATATATATATATATACGAAAGCAGAGCTGGGAGCACTCACAGTCTTTGATTAAAGTAACAAAATTTATTGGTTTTACATTAAAAGAACGCCAACGTTTCGGCTCACTTACGAGCCTTAATCATGGACAAATACAATAATGAAAAACACATACTTTTATACTGAATGTAGATGAACTACTCACCAGCTGTGTATCGCGCTGCCTCCGATCACGTCAACCCGAGAACCGGAAGTGACGTACCGTTGTTTGGCCTTGCGCGGTCATGATAATGTGGTTGCTTCCTACTCGCGATACACGAGTGTAGTAGTAATAGCAACCTGACACAAACGAAGCCTGTAACGCAGTGCCACAAGAAAGAATTTAAACAAACGGGTAATGAGCCTCTGCTAAAAAACAATAGGAATATAGCAATGGTGCTAAAAAAACAAAAAAAAGAAGAAAAGAGAGATGGTCAATGCTAATGCCCACCCCGACCATACATATAAATTCCGTGATAACAATGTATCAGGCAGTGACTGTGATTGCATGATACAAAAAATGTTATATAAGACAAGAAAAATCTTGATATGCCATTAACTGGCAATATGAATATTGAGAGGTGATCAATAAGTGGATTAAATTGGATAATATTGAATAATGTAATGGAGACCATAGATAAGTGAAAATAAACAATGGTGAAAAATTTATAAAAAAATGAAAAATGATGACAAAGTGAAAACAAAGTGAACAAAATTGTGATCCATGTAAAAATTATAAAGGTGTGTGAATATACAGTGCTAATGTAAAAATCAGTGTAATGGATTGTAAAAAAATATTTATATACAAAAAGGAAATTAATGTATGGACATATGTATTAACGACTGTAAAGAAATGATGTGTATGAAATATATTCATTGAGTCCTCGAGGAGCAAGCGTATTCAAGGTGGATATCCAAAAAGTTTCTCTCTGCAAGAGTAATTGTGACCGATCTCCTCCTCTACGCAGAGGTGGAACGTGATCTATAGCGATGAATTTGAGTGTCGGTAGTGGATGACGTAGTGCTAAAAAGTGTTTAGCAACTGGCTTATCTGTATGTTCATCGCGGTATGCCGTATTGATGGCCGATCTGTGACCCCTTATGCGGCCACGAAGTGTCAAATCTGTCTTGCCCACATAAGAAAGTCCACAGGGGCAGGTAATAAGATAGACCACATACTCAGTGAGACATGAAATTCGGTATCTGATGGTAAATCTTTTACCAGTGAGGGGATGAGCAAAAGTGGTACATGGAGCCATATGTCCACAAGTGACGCATCCAAGACATCCATCCAAGACGTGTTTTCTTTATTCCAGTGCTAACTGATGTAACCACATAATCTTCCAGAGTGCCTTACTGTTCATCAGTGTGTTATTACTTGCTTATTCAATGCTGGATATAATTATGTAAGCATGTTTGTTCCCTGTTGCATCATTCTGTTTTGGTTACACCCCAAGGGTCAGCTAGAAGCCAGTGGGAAAGGATGACGCAATGCTGAGAAAGCACATAGAGATGATGTAGTGTTGAGAAAGTGTGGGGAGGAGACAGGGTGGCACCAGGGATGTGCCCTCATATTGTGGCTTATTTTCCCAACAAAAACTGTGCATAAAATAAAGCACTACAATAATTCACCCTTACACAGAGTCCTGTCTCTGGTTTTGGGAACTGCTATAATTACACACTCTATTCCTCTTGCAGGACAGCTACCCTGCCTTAGGGTAGTGGCTCGGCTAGGTCTTTGTTAAGATTGCCTGAGGAAGGCACTATAACCACCTCTAATCACCAAAGACCTGCCCCTGTGATGAAAAGAGTGACCTGAGCTGGGGAGTTCTTCTCAGAGCATGGAGAATCATTACAATATGGACCCAAAAGAGTAATTGCGGAATCTCTATGTCACGTCTTCGGGCCCTGCAGCACTTCCTGGGGGGTCAGGGCGCCCAGTGGCATCACTGGCTGGCCGGGTGCCAGAAGCTCGAGCTGGCAGATCGGCGTCTCAGGGGGCGTGGCTTGGCATGGTGACACAGAGCCGCCGGCCTTAAATGCAGGGCGCGAGATTCTGCTAGTCGCCAGGACGTGGAGTCATTCCCGCATCGCCAGCTGATCTCTTACTGTCTCACTCTGCTTTTGCTTAGTTGCCAATTTCTGCTTGTACGAGGACCCTGATTGTGTATCGAACCCGGACTGCCTGTTGACTATTCTTATGCTCTTGCCCTTTATTGCTGTATGTTATACTCTGCGTTGCTAAGTGTATGTGCTGTTTATACCGCATGGTCTCCGGGTGTGGGTCTGCCCTGCAGGTTGCTGAATCTATCAACCCCTCATGTCAACTGTTTGGTACTAAGCATATATATACTGCATTCTGTATAATCTCGCATTGCGGGCCTGCCCTGCATCTTGCTGAATTCATTGTGCGTGCTTTAGACGTTTATGAGCATAAGTGTATGGGAGTCCTCTCTGTTGCCAATCCTGTTTGTAGGACTACCCTCTATGGTGCCAACTCGGAACGTACTATTGACTACGCTTTTTCTGAACCAAGTTCTGTTTCTGTCTTACTATACTTCCTTTATCTGTGTATAGTTAACTTGCCTTCACTCAGCAGATATTTGGTCTCGAAGTCACTTGCTGCTGAGTGGTATCTAGATTTATATATCACCTCCCTGGCTGAGAGTGCTAGGTGTGGCAGTAATAACTGCTATCAAGTCAAGTATCAGGTTACTCTGTCCATAAGGATCCAAACAACACTGATTCTAGGTGAGCGCCATAGCGAACGTGACACTCTACAGTATCTGGTGTGTAAGGCTATGGTGCTAATATAATATATATTGAAATGTACAGAAAATCATTCATCCTCCCTTTCTTCATTTAATTATGTCAGTGCTTAAAACTGTGTTTACGTCTGGAATCAGGATTGAAGAATCTAATTGTAATTGCAGACATGGATTTTTTACCTATGGGTATCCAACGGGTCTGTGTATCTGAATCTGTTTTTGTTCGACAGAACCCAATGCAAAAGAGCCCCGTTTGAACATTCGTATCTCCTTTTTTATAAAGGATTGCTGTAACCTTTATTCCCACAAAAAAGCGCTGATTTGAGCCGCGGAGGGCGAAGCACACACAGGTTGAATGACTAATCAAGTAATAAAGAAATCTCTCAGTTGGAAAACTGCCTCATGCCAACTCACTGTATATTTATCTGATTTGTATCATGAAACACTTGTTTTTGAGGCCTGTTACCTAGTTACACACTGTGCCTCCTACATTGTATTCAGTTAAAAATACAACAAAGAACAGAAGACATATGGTTGATGCAATAAAAACATATCATTCCAGAACACAACTGAAAACCATTATATCATGCTTTTTCTCAGACGGGCTTTCTGTTTCTTAAACTGAATTAAATATGCCTCATCAATTTTTCATTTTGGATCAGATTTGTTGTTTAATTGAGGAATTCACCTGACTGCGCCAGCTATTTTTCCCTAACAATACCGTTGTCCACATCCAGGACAAGCTCACATAGGTGCTATTAGAGATGAGAGATTCCTGAGGGGCTTCGGATCCCTCCATGTTCTTATATCCTCGGTGCATGTACTGCTCGGCAGCTAACCACAGCCACCGTGGGCATTTATGTCCCAGCGCCTAGACAAGCCCAGTGCCCTTTCGTGGTTTCACTTAAGGCTAGGGTCAAACGAACGCATTTTTTGCGTCGTCCGTAAAAAAAAGTGCGTCCAAACGCATTGATGTGTTTTTTCACAGAATGTGTGAAAACTGTCATACGATGCGCATTTTCGTGCGTGATTTTTTTACGGATCGTCCCTAAAACACGTTTTGCGTCTGGGCGTTATGTAGACTGGACATTAGCAGCATCTGACATCTCCTAATCACGCAAACACGCCGCTAGCGGACACAGCGCACTCTGTACGTCAGTACTAGCGGTTCTGAGTTCTCAAAAAAATGCATTAGTTTGCCGCTTGCGTTGCGCGGCAGCACTTTCGTGCTGCCGTACTTCGTATATTGGCTGTCATTGCGCGTCATTTGCTGCTACTGCGGCTGTGATTAAGTGCGCTTAAACGCACGTTAAAAATGCGTTAGTCTGACCCCAGCCTTAGACCCCTCATCACATGTTACTCCTCGTCGTGTTTGTTCTGTCACTGTGTACCAACCCCTGAATCTGCACCTTGCCTCTTGCTCACAGTTTATATTTACCCCCTGATATACTATTTGGCTATTACCACGCACCGACTCCTGGCTATCATTGACCTTGTTTCTGGGTTAACCCCTGATACAATGTCTGGCGATTGCTGTGTACCAGCTCCTAGACTCTGCTTCCATGTTACTACTAATTATCGCTATTGTGACTTTTTCTTCTTACCTGTATGTTCTTTTGTAGCTTAGAGCCGGCCACTCCAAGGACCGACCTGTCAGATAGGGACTTTCCAGTTTTTGATGAGTGTCTGCATGCTGGGCCTTCTATATTTCTGACAGCAATTTAGGGAGGGATAGGACAATGGCACAGCCAAAAGAGTAAGACCCTATGGAGGTGAGTCATGCAGTACAAAGTGACATATAGGTGTGAAAGCATTTGGACAAAACACAATTGGGTTTGTGAGGGATGGAGCAAAGACACACAGGGCTCTATACCCTAGTGAATGGTAACGTTAGCATTCGGATATGTAAACTTTATTGCCAGGATAAGTGACTATAACACATGCCCCCCATATTACCTTCCTGACGCTAAACCCATAAAAAAAATCACTTAGCGCATCAGTGATTGCGCTAGCTTGGGCAAGCTTCCTGTACTTTGTGCTCCCCCTGTTAAGTATAGGATACGCAATCAGTAATTAGCATTTTGATAAGTAAGGTATTCCAAAGGGTTAATTACTGCAGGGACAGGCAAGCCAAAATTTTAGCTACATGAGGCCCAGTGCTAAATGATTCTGCATTTACAAAATCATTTAGGACTGCTAAACCCCCTCGTTAAATCCCATACTCACCTCTCGCAGCCCGGAAGCACAACATTCCTTGGAGTCCTATGGACTCCAGGAGGTGATACGCGCAGAAGCGCTTCGTGAGGATCCCAGCGGTTAGCGCCGAGTTCCGGGGTGAGGTGCTGAGACAGAGCCTGCCCCGGAATATTGCAGTAAAATGGGGACGCTAGAGGGAAACCTGCAGGTGTAGTTTTTGCCTGTTAGCATCCCCAATTTAGTGTTCACCAGGGAATAGGGCCCATAGTATTTTCATCTGAACATCCACTAATCCTACAATGCAGCACTGCTCGCATCCTTGGAGCATCTGCATCAAAGAATATTTCAGAGTAGTGATTATTACTCCAAAACAACCCATTTTATACTCTTAAATGTATAAATTTCCTTCTAAATTTGAATTTGCAGGAATTCTCAGCTACTACACTGATTACTAGCAGATATGTTCTTAGTTTGACTAATCAAGATTGTTACTTTGTTTCAAAAGGTGATTCTTAGCCTCAGTGGCCATTAACTTGGCTTTATTACCCTTTTACCACTTCCTCATTAAATGGAAAAGTGTTTTCCATAAATCCACTGTGTCCTGGCAGTGGTTTTATGGAAAAACACCTTGTAATAAAGGGGATAAAAATGGATTTGTAGTAGCAGAGTAGCTGCTCCTAATTATGAGAAGAGGTGTAATTGTTAACTGTAGGAATCGAGAACTTTGTTTCTGACACCTTAAAGTTTTTTGGTATTTTTAATTGGTTACATCCACATTTAATATAACGTAATGACAATTTTATTATTCTATTTTATTTATTATTATCAATGATACATTTCAATAATGTGTAAATAATATACCAAGGTATATGGGAGCGCATAAGAACATATACAAACAATATCATTAAATCAAAAATAAAATAAAATAATAATAAAAAATTGGTCCGTGAGTCCTAAAAAAGAAAAAGAAAAAGAAAAAGAAAAAAAGAGACCATTGCGTAGTATATACTGAGATGATAAAGTAGCACGCACAGCTTGTTTATAGCACTCACAGACGGGGAGTCTTCAAGACTCTGGATGTACGCCTTTAAGTCTCTTGTGGTTGACTCCACCCGTATATTAATTCCTTTATCTTGATAGTAGATATATCTCATAAAGAAAAAAGAGAGTACATAGTACAATTCTGTATAACCGGAATATGCAGTATATAAGAGAGACACACTCACGTGTTTCAGAACCTCCGCTTGTGGGTGGTTCTGTAGTAGCGCCTTGGACCTCTTAATGTCATTTCAATAATGACCTTATAACACTTACAAATACAGTTACAAGTAGGGCTGTGCAATTAATTGCAATCGCAATCGAATAGCGATTTCCGACCATGCAATTTCTAAATCGCATAAGGCTGCAATTTTCGGCTCCCTGTTAACTTCCGGCGGCATGGTGCTTTGGGCGCTCGCAGGGGGAACCACGTGACGAGCCACGTTCTCGCGGCTCGTCACATGGTTCCCCCAGGCGAGCGCCCAAGCTCCATGCCGCCAGAAGTTAACAGGGAGCCGAACACGTGGCGCACAGAGGTGAGCTGGGGCAGTATCCACGTGCTGGGGCAGTATATCCATGAGCTGGGGCAGTATATCCATGAGCTGGAGCAGTATATCCATGAGCTGGGGCAGTATATCCATGTGCTGGGGCAGTATATCCATGTGCTGGGGCAGCATATCCATGTGCTGGGGCAGCATTTCCATGTGCTGGGGCAGTATATCCATGTGCTGGGCAGTATATCCATGTGCTGGGGCAGTATATCCATGTGTTGGGGCAGTATATCCATGAGCTGGGGCAGTATCCATGTGCTGAATACTGAATACATTTAGAATGTATGTAGCATGTTTGAAAAAGCAAAAACAATTGGCTAAATCGCAAATAAAATCGCAATCGCAATATTCATTCAAGAAATCGCAATATGATTATTTTGTCAATATTGCACAGCCTACAAGTTACACCTAAGGCTGGGGTCAGACTAACGCAGTATTAACGTGCGTTTAGCAGCACTAAATCACGGCCGTGCTAGCAGCAAATGATGTCCAATGCCGGGCAGCATACGAAGAATGGCCGCACAAAAGTGCGGCTGCGCAACGCAAGTGGCAAACGAACGCATTTTTTTGAGAACGTGATACCGCTAGTACGGACGTACAGAGTGCGCTGCGTCCGCTAGCAGCGTGTGTGTGTGATTAGGAGACGTCAGACACTGCTAATGTCCGGCTAACATAACGTCCAGACACAAAAAGGGTTTAATTGATGATCCGTACAAAATCACGGACGAAAATGCGCATCGTATGACCGCTATTGCGTACTCCGTGAAAAAATACGTCCATTCGTTCGAACGCACTTTTTCACGGACAACGCGAAAAATGCGTTAGTCTGACCCTAGCCTTACAACACCATGGGTTGTTCTTCAGACATTGGGATAAAAAATTCACTAGCCCACCAATCCTTATTAAAAACATGCGTTAGTAAAATCATACCACCTTTGAAATTATAAAAGGTCTCTTCCAGGAATATATCTGCCCTATGGACCCAATTCATATACATTAAACCTTTGCAAATAGCAGAGGAAAGTAAAAGGATCTCCAAGGAAACTGCTTCAGCGGGAGCCACTTAACTAATCACTGCTCTGCAATTCACAGCCAGAAAGAGAGAGAGAGCTAATGAATCGCTTCAAATGTTACCCTAAAATATATAGCACAGGAACCGACTCCGTAATTAAGTAATTATGTCACATTTTACACAGGCACACACTCACAGATAAGCTCATCTACGGACAAACGGGGACAAAAAATTGGGAAGGAATAGAAGCTCTTTAATTGTTTGTGTATCATACAGGATACGTTAAAAAACAATGTAACGCATGATTCATTCCTAACATTCTGAATCCCGTGTACTGACATTTTTCTGTAATTATGGCTATTTATATATGGCCAATATTTCTTTCTTTGCAATAACAAAGCTATGGGGATATTTATGTATCATTGGTTTATTCTTCTTTCGCAGGTGTGTTAGAAATAGATAATTTACTCCAACGTTTCACAGCCCATCCAGAGGGGAGGTCGTGAAGGAAATGGCAGAGGATTTGTGGAAGCAGCACACAGCAATACTGGACAAATATGTCACTTTGCCAGATTCAAACAATCGAGAAAGCTCATGTTTTTTTTATAGAAAATAGAATAATTATTATTATTTATTAAGCCCCAACGCATTCCGCAGCGCTGTACAAAGGCGCAACAGGTAAAGACAGGACAATTATACAATTTATAAAGGAGGCAGGTCAGTATTGCGCCAACAGATACAGGAGGACGTAAGGACGATGACAAATACTTGAAACAGATAATACGTATCTGGTCAGCGTGAATGTCAACGTTTCGGAGTTCAGATGGTTCCCATGATAAACTCATCCATATGGATATACATAGGAAGCAAAACAAAATATAGCATATATTGGTGTAGTATATCGTACACATAATCAGGATGTTATTGTATATAGTTTGTCCACTCACAAAATTGGAGCCCTAACACCGGCTCTAGGCGGACCAGCACATCTGTGTATTTTTGTAAGGCTTCTTCTCAGGCAACCCACACCTTTCTCCCAAGAGTCTCTCAAACTGGACCATTTTTCTTTCACTGCAGTTACCAAGACTTTTTCTGTGTTAGTCTCCTGGCTTTCCCCTCCTGTCATTAGCAGTTGATAATATCGCCGGCTTAATCAAGTCAGTGATCCCCCCCCCAGCAAAACACTGATTTGCTTGTTACCCTCTCCTGATACTTTCTGCATCCTGTTCAAAACGTGTCAGCAACCTCAGCCCACCAGATGTTTTTGAACTACATTTCCCATGATGCTCAGTCAGCCTAATGAGTGGCTGAGCATCATGGGAGAAGTAGTTCCAAATTATGTGGAGGGTCAGGCTTGCTGAACCCTGCTGTACAGGGTACAATAAACACACATTCAACTGGAGTTAGTAGTCGACAGGCAATGTTCTGAAGGCTGTCAATTGGCAGCCACTGGAATGCCTTCAGAGTATGGTTGCCAAATCAGCCATGTTTTTCTAGACACATATTACTATTTCATGTAGAGGGAAGCACATGGAAAAAACTGCCTTGCAACATGTATAGTTCATATGCTGCAGCAAAGAAATCACGAGAGGTCACCAGGGATTCCTGTTTGATTTCTTATCTGCAGTGTATGTGTTCTACATGCTGCGGGGATCAGTTTTCCTGCACTGCCCATCAGCATGAATAAATTCTATGTGTTGAGGAAAACATGGCTGATCTGTCAACCCTATTTCAGAGGTTTTGGTTTGTGCAGGTTCATTAACAGGGTTATCTAAAGAGATCCGAATTGCTTGAGAAAGGTAACCGAACGCTGAAAATCAGCGTTCGGTTACCTTTCCTGGCCATTCGGCTATCCAGAGAGCAGGCAATTCGTCAAATCCTGGCGAATTGCCTGAACATACGGTGCCTGTTCGGTGCCTGTTCGAGGGCAGTGAAATCCCCATGAAAAAGCACTGCTTCGGCTATTCAGAGAACACAAACTAACAGTGAAAGGTTCCCCTAATGCCCTGCCATTCGGTGGTTTAATTCGGCAAATTTATTCAGGAGAATCCCATAGGCTTCAATGTTAAAAATATTCCCGTTTTAATTCACTATCTAATAAACCGTTCATTATAAAATTCTGCAGCAAAAAGTCTCTTTATTTATAGATTTTTTAGGATACTTTAAGCATTTTTCAGATTTTTTTTTTTTTTTTTCAGTTTACTTATTTTTTTTGTAACAGCCCTCTTTATTATCATTCCCTGGACCTCCTGTGAAAATTTCAGACATTTTCGCTCAGTAGTTTCTTTGCAAACAGCGTTTCATTTTCCCAGATTCATACAAATGGTTTTTCTAATTTATTCACTGCCTCCTCTACGTCACAGCTGCTTCGGCTCTGTGTGATTCGGCTCCTTTTCGGCTCCTGTTCGGCTCCTGTTCGGCTTTTTCGAAGGTTAATCCAGATGTTTTTGCTTGTTTTCAGCGTGCATTCGGGTAGTTTTCGTCGGGTTTGCGGCAGCTTTTCCCTGCAATTCGGGGACCCTGTGGTGCTTGCTGAATACACCGCAGGATCACCGAAATGGGATCGGCAAAAGGAACCGAATTGAAGAGAATGAAAAGTCACCGAACGTGCGGTGACTTTTCGAATCTCTTTATATAACCCTGTATGTATTGAGCTCTGACACAGTTTAAAGAGGACTTGCTGGTTGAAACATCCAATGAATGCAGAGGCCCGGAGAGACACCAAATTACCTGCATACAATTTTTTTTTTGGAGAAAGTATTTTACCAGGAAGGATACATTGATATTTCTCTTTTGTTTTCAAGTATGTCCTGGGTGGCGAGTATGTACCGTTAGGTGTCTTGCCCAAGGACACTTACTGGAGAGGTGCTCTTGCTGGGATCAAACCCATGTCTCCAAGGGCTCTCTCTACGGTTATAGAGCAGTGTTCTTACCTCTACTCCACCCGGCCGGTACGATTTGGTGCTAGTTGTGCCCATGCTGGTTGGCAGTGGGTCAGCACCAACCTGCATCCTGCAGCGAGGTGTTTGACAGCTAGAATAAAGCCTCAGGACACAGTGCTATAGAGGAAAAGCTATTACATACAAGCTATGCAAAAAAAAACAAGGGGGGGGATCGTGGTGCCATCAGGAAGGGTTAATAATTGTTTTCTCAACCTGTTGTTTTCTCAACCTCCACCTGTTTTTTTTTATGGTGTGTGATGTTTGCTTACAGTGCCAGAAATATGACACCTGTTCCGAAATGCTGTCCATGGTCCTGCTCTGTTACAGCGTGCGTCTTCAGTGACTCCATGGGAATAAAATAAACATACAGGGTTATTCAGAGAGCGTGAAAAGCAGGAGAATGACTGGAGAATAAAAAATTCTAGGTCAAAATAGCCGATTTGGAAAGTGAGATGAAAGGGAGAATTTTTCTGGTTTGGCTATTTTGACATACAGGGTTATCCAAAGAGATTCGAAAAGTCACCGCACGTTCGGTGACTTTTCGTTCTCTTCAATTCGGTTCCTTTTGCCGATCGCATTTTGGTGACCCTGCGGTGTATTCAGCAAACACCACAGGGTCCCCGAATTGCAGGGAAAAGCTACCGAACACCTGACGAAAACTCACCGAACGCACGCTGAAAACAAGCAAAAACATCTGGATTAACCTTCGAAAAAGCCGAACAGGAGCCGAACATGAGCCGAATCACACAGAGCCGAAGCAGCTGTGACGTAGAGGAGGCAGTGAATAAATTAGAAAAACCATTTGTATGAATCTGGGAAAAAGAAACGCTGTTTGCAAAGAAACTACTGAGCGAAAATGTCTGAAATTTTCACAGGAGGTCCAGGGAATGATAATAAAGAGGGCTGTTACAAAAAAAATAAGTAAACTGAACAAAAAAAAAAAAAAAAATCTGAAAAATGCTTAAAGTATCCTAAAAAATCTATAAATAAAGAGACTTTTTGCTGCAGAATTTTATAATGAACGGTTTATTAGATATTGAATTAAAACGGGAATATTTTTAACATTGAAGCCTATGGGATTCTCCTGAATTAATTTGCCGAACGAATGGCAGGGCATTAGGGGAACCTTTCACTGCTGGTTTGTGTTCTCTGAATAGCCGAAGCAGTGCTTCTCTATGGGGATTTCACTGTCCTCGAACAGGGACCGAACAGGCACCGTACGTGCAGGCAATTCGCCAGGATTTGGCGAATTGCCTGCTCTCTGGATAGCCGAATGGTCAGGAAAGGTAACCGAACACTGATTTTCAGCGTTCGGTTACCTTTCTCAAGCAATTCGGATCTCTTTGGATAACCCTGTTTGATATGTAATGATTTTATCATACAAGCACTTTATACCTTATTAAATGTCTCTGATTTATTTTAATACACACAAATCATTTTTTTCGATATCTTTTATCCATTTTAGTAGTTAATTTTGCGCATTTATCTGTTGCTGCTGAACTCTTGCATCTTTTGTGACTTCAACTCTATTTTTAAACTTGTCACGCGTGGGTCACCAATAGTGAAGCACACATGTGACGCATTTAATATGATCTCCCCCTCACCAGGGACAAAGTAAAAAAAAAACCAACCAAACATACTGTATATGGACTGAAAAATGTGGCTTAAAGTTATAGCTAAGCTACAATGCTGCCATGCTAAAAATGCTATGGTGCCATTATAGAGAAAGAGCGTTCTGCTGCCCTTGATACATAAATGATGCAGGGTCCATCAGATTGCAATTTTAAATGCGTTTTTACAGGCTAAGAATTAATTGGAGGTAAATTGAACAGGACTTTGAAGGTATTGCTATGTCAGGTTTAGACCCTCGGAGCCGCTTACCTCCGCACCGCCACGGTATACAGCAGTGCCATAGTCGCACTCCTCGCAGTGCCGCACTCTCCTGCGGCCCCTTCGGCAGAGAGTGTCTCCCCCTCGTGTATCGCGATGTTTCTGTGTCCTGCCTCGTGGAGCCGAATGCCACTGCGCCTCCACACACCGCCATGTTTCCTGAGCCCCTAAGGGCGAGCATGCCGCGCCACGCCTCCTTTTTTCTCCTGTCTCCTACAGGCGCTCAATGATGACATCATCGGCCACCTCACAAGGGAGGAGGGGGCAGAGACTTAGCAAACACTATTTAAACCCGGCGCTCGCTAGACACAAACGCTCTGGTATAGAGTTCCATACCCCTTGCTAACGAATACCTTACGCCAATACCTTCTGATAGAATCCACGTGTACCGACCCTTTTGCCTGTCTCCTCGTTTATGCACCGAAGCTGCCTGCCCTCAGACCTATATTGCCGTTCCTGACTATCCTCCCACATCCAACCAACCGGTTCCTGCATCCTGAGGTCTCCACCCTTCCTGAAGACATTCCTGACATGCTATGGGACTTATATTGAAGTGGAAATAGGCTGGAAGATGGACGCCATTGTACACAGGCGGCCATCTTGTTCAGAATATTGGTTCACTTGTATATAACTAGACAGGTTTGTAGCTGAAACTAGAATGAGGTATACGTAGAAATTTAGGAATGCGTTTAGATTAGCAGAAAAGCAATTAAAGTTTTATGAAAGATCTCTGCTGTTCCTGGCACGGAGGAGAAAAGCGACTCAAGGTCGTTGGGGCCCGCAGAAAGACAAAGGAGTATAGAGATTAGGCCAGGTGCCATCTGTAACAAGTGAGTGTAGGCGCAAGGGAGGAGGGCGCAGGCCGGAACAGTAAGAGCAATTAATTATGATTTACTGAAACTAACACAAAGTTTGCCAATTTACAGCCAATTAATGGAATGTCTTTATATTAGCCAAAGGGAGGTATTAACCCACGTGGGGTGGAATAAAGTGTCATTGGGAGGTGGGCTAACTGGGATGTACCTAATTACGTATTTTTGGGTATAAGATCCCTTGCACGGGTGAAAAGGGGGGCTCACTCTTTGCGATTCAATCCTGTGTGGGCACTTGTGTGACGACACAATAAAGTTTGCCTTTCCTGAAGAGACTCGTGTTCTGACAATCCTTACTTGTGCCCGGTCCGGCGCCATCTTGAAAGTGAATCTGTTTTTGTCCGCCTACAATATGAGTGCAGCAACCCAGCTAAGGTTGATTTATATATATACTAGTTGTTAAGCCTGCCCAGAGGGCAGTCTATTGTTGTTGTTGCCAGCTCTGAATTTGTGTCCACGTATTTGTTTTTCAGTGTCCTATCCAAGAGTATGTCCATATATAAATGCATTTGTAACGCGTCCGTCGCCGTCCCGTCCACAACAAGAGGGCCGAGTGAGCAGCTGTGATGGGTGTGCGCGCATCTGACAGCGCATTACAAACACATTTACATCTTCTCTCTTAGATTGTAAGCACAGGAACAGGACCCTCTTAGATTGTAAGCTCATGGGAACAGGACCCCTTAGATTGTAAACTCACGGGAACAGGACCCCTTAGATTGTAAGCTCACAGGAACAGGACGCCTTAGATTGTAAGCTCACAGGAACGGGACCTCTTAGATTGTAAACTCACAGGAACAGGACCCTCTTAGACTGTAAGCTCATGGGGACAGGACCCCTTAGATTGTAAACTCGTGGGACCCCTTAGATTGTAAACTCGAGGGGACAGGACCCCTTAGATTGTAAACTCGTGGGGACAGGACCCCTTAGATTGTAAACTCCTTTGACCTCCTTGGATTGTAAACTCATGAGACCCCTTGGATTGTAAACTCCTGGGATAAATTGTAAATTCATGGGACCCCTTAGAATATAAACTCATGGGATAGATCATAAACTCATGGGATCACTTAGATTGTAAACTCATGGGTTAGATTGTAAACTCATGGGACCCTTTAGATTGTAAGCTCATGTGACCCCTTAGAGTGTAAGCTCATGGAATAGATTGTAAGCTCATGGGACCCTTTAGATTGTAAACTCATGGGTTAGATTGTACACTCATGGGACCCCTTAGATTGTAAACTTATGGGATAAATCGTAAACTCATGGGATCCCTTAGATTGTAAACTCATGGGATAGATTGTAAGCTCATGGGACCCTTTAGATTGTAAGCTCATGGGACCCCTTAGATTGTAAACTCATGGGACCCCTTAGATTGTAAACACATGGGATAGATTGTAAGCTCATGGGACCCTTTAGATTGTAAAATCATGGGACCCCTTAGATTGTAAACTCATGGGACCCCTTAGATTGTAAGCTCATGGGGACAGCCTAAAGGTGGTGGGGTGCCCATTTGCAGGGAGGCCAATACTTACCTTGTTCCAGCACCGTTATCAAGTCCCCAGGTCTTCGCTGCGCTGGTTCCGGCATTCGGCACCCAGAGCCTCCCCTGCACCAGCTGCCGGGGGAGACTCAGGGCAGGGGTGATCTGCGAGGGACAAAAAAAAAAGCCGATCCATTGGAGAGGCGCTGTGTGCGCGCCTCTTCAACGGATTTTTGTTGCCCCTCGCGCACGCTGGCTGCTAATCACCACGCGCATGTCCAATGCGCATGGCTACTGCGCCTGCGGCGACAGATGCAAACAGTTTTATATATAGAGATATATATATATAAAGTATTGTAACGTGGAGGTCCCATGCAGAATGCTCCCCTTGCCGTCAGTATCCATAAGGAGTGGTGATTCTGGATTAAACACGTCCAGTCAATAGCCAGAGCTCCTTGCAGGGTGAAAACCAAACTGGGAATGACTTTATTTGGAATTGGATACACACACAGGGAAAAATGTACAGAAAACAAGGAAAACACGCCCCAGCATTTCCATACTGAAGAGCCGCCCAATGGCCTCCCAATCCCACACACATGCCCTGGTGAAACATAGGCTAAAGGAAGGGGGCAGGGAGAACTAGTTTAAGTAAGATCCTGGAGGTTGGAAGGGGCTGTAGTGAAACAAACCGTAATGATATAAACAATAACAACAGTAACACATAACCATTAACAATAAAGATATTAACAATATTAACACATAACACAGACACCAGGGAATAGGGCACAGAAAGCACATACACCCTGTAGCTAGGATTCTAGGTACAGGGTGACATTAACACATAGAGAGCTGAGAAACAACAATTACCATCGACATGCACCTCCCAAACGCATCTACTCCATAATAAGAAAGCAGATTGTACAGCAAATGCTTATGCCAGCTATTGAATACGGAGATGTAGTGTATGCAGCCGCCCCGCAAACACACCTCCAGAAACTTACTACATTGTATAACTCATTCTGTCGCTTTGTGCTACAATGTAACTACATGACCCACCATTATGACATGTTAAAAGAACTAAACTGGCCGTCACTGGAATCTAGACGCACTCTTCACCTTTCCTACCTGGTGTTTAAGAGCTTTTCTGGGAAGCTACCACCCTACCTGACTAAGCTGCTTCCCTCAGCAGTTCCCTCATCCTATAACCTCCGATCCAGGACCAGCACCTTACTTGCAATACCACAATACAAAAAGAAAGTGGCTCAATCCTCATTTTCCTACAGAGCACCACAATTATGGAATAACCTCCCAGACGCCAACAAATCTTCCCCCAGTCTAAAGTCCCTTAAGAGATCCCTATTAACATCGATACAGAATGTACCTGTAAACATGTAACATAATGACTATATTTCCTACATATTTATTTTCTGTTAATCTGTATATTTGTTTTGTGTTAATATCTTGCATTTTACTATTTTGTATTTCTGTAACCACTCAATGTTCTTGAACCCAGGACATACTTGAAAATGAGAGAAATCTCAATGTATCCTTCCTGGTAAGGCTGGGGTTAGGCCAGCGCATTTTTAACGTGCGTTCTGGCGCACTTAATCACGGCTGCACTAGCAGCAAATGACGGGCAATGACAGCCAATATACGAAGTACGGGCGCGCAACGCAAGTGGAAAATAAACGCATTTTTTCGAGAACGCAGAACCGCTAGTACGGACGTACAGAGTGCGCTGCACCCGCTAGCGGTGTGTGTGTGTGATTTGGAGACGTCAGACCCTGCTCATGTCCGGCCAACATAACGTCCAGACGCAAAAAGTTCCCTGGTTTGGATTCGTAAAACATCACGCACGAAACTGCGCATCGTATGACCGTTTTCGCATATTCCGTGAAAAAATACATCAATGCGTCCGGACGCACTTTTTTACGTTCGCGTGTAAAAATGCTTTCGTTTGACCCTAGCCTTAAAGCCTTTATAAATAAGTAAATAAATAATCACAATTATATTTTATTAAACCTTTTTATAATTAATATGTATATAATTTATATACTGTGTGTATATATATATATATATATGTACACTAGTGGCCAAAATTTTGTTTTTGTCAGTTTTGATTGACAAGAGAATTCCTCTGCTTCCCCGGCCTGGAAATAGCCCCGACTTGAATCCCATCGAAAATCTGTGGTCAAGATTGAAACGCATGGTCTCGAGCGAGAATCCAAGCAACACGCGAGGACTCATTGAGGCTATAATCAATTCCTGACATCATGTGATCACAGAAGAGGATGTCAAAAGACTTGTAGAGTCAATGCCTAGAAGGTGTCAGGCAGTAGTTAAAGGGATACTCTAGGCAACATTTTTTTAGGTGGTCATGATGCCCTGAGTATGCCCTTGTCTGTCCCCCCTGCCTCTGCTCAGCCGATCGGCTGAAAAAGCTGAAAACAGCTGAGAGACACGGAGGAGTTTACTCCGCCCTCCCAGCTGTCAGTCAGCAGAGCGGGATTCGTATTTCCTGCTTCTGCCGACTATTGCCGAGTAGGAGACGTCATCGCGCTTTCAGCGCAATGACGTCTCCAACTCGCCGCAGTAGCTGGCGGCAGCGGCTGAAGATTAGTGTTGCGCGCATCCTCTTGCGAGCAACACTAATCTAAGAAGATGGAGCTGGGAGGAAGCCTGCCGATTGGCTGGCTTACGTGAGAGGTGCGCATGCGCGCTTCTCACGTAAACCATTAGCCAAGTGAAACTAACAAGGACGGGAGCGGAAGAGGAGGGAGGTGAGTATAAAAAAAAAAAGACGCCGTTGGAAACAAGTGGATTTTAGGGTAAGTATTACAGTTAAAAAAAAAAAAAGAAATCCCTACCTAGTTAGTGAGGGAATAGGTATAGTGTAATGTAAAAAAAAAAAGGGGGGGGATTTTTGATTAGAGTGTTCCTTTAAGACCAAAGGCTATCCAACACGTCATTGAAGAAACACATTGTGACAAACTTGAAATTATCATTTTTATACTATATAATAGCCAAAATGCATTATGGGACATTTGCAGCCAAAATTAAACTTATTAAAAGAGAAATTGTTGTTAAGGCATTCATTTACTATATTAAATTTTACTTGTGCTATGATGTATGTATAGATTTGTATATAAAAAGTACTTTAAACTGCGAAAGTTTGTAAAAATGTAAGGTGTATCCACAATTTTGGCCACCAGTGTATGTGTATTTTGGGGTCATCAGATCAGCCATGTTTTCCTGTACATATATTACTATTTCATGGAGACGGGTGCGCGGGGAAAAGTGTTGCCCTGCAACATGTATAATTCAGATGCTGCATGTAGGAAATCAAAGCAGGTCACCTGGGATTCCTTTTTGATTTCTTGCCTGCGGTGTATGGATTCTACATGCTGCAGGGTGGCATTTTTCTTTCACTGCCCATCAGCATGACTAAATTATACATGTCCAGGAAAACATGGCTGATCTGACAACCATAGACTCAGCTGATCAGCACAGCACATGCATTTAGACCCAGAAGAGAGAAGTCTGCAGACTTTTCTTTTATACAGACATAACTGGCCAAAGAGATAATAAATACTCGGTGCAAGTTAGGAAAATGCTTTTTTCAATGTGTTGAATCATATAAAGTTGAAAACCAGAAAGTTGTTTTCATGATTATAATACTGCAATTCATCGCATCGGGAGCTGCACGCACATCCTATAAGGCTAGGGTCAGACGAAAGCATTTTTCTCCGCGAACGTGAAAAAGTGCGTCTGAACGCATTGACGTATTCTTTCACGGAATGCGCAAAAACAGTCAGACGACGCGCATTTTCGGGCGTGATTTTGTACAGATCGTCAATAAAACTCTTTTTGCGTCTGGACGTTATGTAGGCTGGACATTAGCAGCGTCTGACATCTCCTAATCACGCAAACACGCCGCTATGCCGCAGCTGCGCACTCAGTACGTCAGTACTAGCGGTTCAGCGTTCTCAGAAAAATGCGTTCAAATTCCACTTGCGTTGCACGGCCGGACTTTTGTGCGGCCGTACTTCGTATATTGGCCGTCATTGCCCGTCATCTGCTGCTAGTGCGGCCGTAATTCTGTGCGCCAGAACGCACGTTAAAAGTGCGCTGGTCTGACCCCAGCCGAAGAGTGCGTTACTGAGCATTGGAATTATTTGTTTGTGCAGTAGCATTCATTTAAAGGGATGAAGTACTGAAAAATAGAGTACCCATTGTATGTCCTTAAATAATTGATCAGAGGCCACTGACAGCCTTTGCCCAACTATTTATTTACATATATTTTTTCCTTTTTGGGTGATTTTACTCGCCTTTTTTTCCCCCACGCCGTGTGCAGCTCCTCCCCTTCGGCTCCAGGACTGCAGAACCCTGAAGTCCCTGAACCTTTTCTGTGCAATTTGTGCTCCTGCGCAACTCAGGCAGCGTAGGAACCGCAAATTGTGTACTGCTATGGGACTTGTGCAATTTGCATACGCAGGACGATGGATTGGAGCTGTGCGCATGCTTAAAGCTGATCCATCGCTGCCTTTCTGTGACGGGTGGTCTCAGAGAGGGTGACATCGGGACGCTCACTACCTGCTGACGTCAATAGTGACTGATCAGATAATGGGAAGCCGGGAAATTGTAAAATCCCTGGCGGCTGACGCTGGGTGGGGTGAAGGAAACTCCTCCACTTCACCATGTGCATCCACCAGATTGGGTGGGGGGGAGGGAAAGGGGAGAGGCAAACCTCACATCCTGATTACTTAAAAAATAAAAATAAAGTGGTCAGGATGAGTAGAGTGATAATTTCAGTTAGACATATCTGGTTGCCAGTGATACTTAAGGAGTCTATTATTCAATTATTATTATTGTCGTCATTTATATAGCACCAACAAACGCCATAGTGCTTTACATTAGCCAAAGGGAACAAGATACAGATAAACAGACATAGGATGGAAACAATAGGTGCAGAGGGACCTGCTCATAGGAGATTACAGTCTAGAGGGATTGGGGGTTGAGGAAGACCAGGAGTTTTACTGGATGTCAGGATCATTAGTGCCAGAGGTTCAGGAATGGTGGGGCAATGGAAGCGGCTTCAATCATGTGGGAGTAGGTGAGCAGGGGGATGATTCGCATCAGTGATGTGGTACCCTAATCTGAAGACCTGTCCAGCATCATCACCACTGGTGTTTTAGGAATGCTGGCTCGAAGTCACACAAACTGCCACTTACATTGCTAACCAGTGCAAAAAAAGCAAAGCTCTCTGATGCTCATATTGGGAAAGATTGTACTGTGTGAGTTACTGTAGATAATGCTTGCAGCACCTCAGCCCTTCCCCCTCCTGCTGTATTCCCCTTGTCTCTAATGTAGAGTTCAGCTGAGCCAGAGGAGAGGAGGACAAGCAGTGGCTTTTCTATGGTTTCAGCCTAGTTGCTGTTTTCTAGGGAAATATCCACATCCCACATAGAATGTGAAATCCAGAGTATATAGCAGATTTTCCTTTTAGCAGATCAGATACCTGGCTGGTTTCTCCTTGGCAATAGCATCCTTTAGTTTCTGAAACTGCTCCTGGCACTTTTGGAGCTGTATTGACAGATTGGTGCAAGGCTGGGCTGGCAGATCTCCAAACATGGTTGCATCTCACAATACGCATTCGACATCCTCTGCAGAATGGATTGCCTGCCTGGATAAAAGGTATATGTCTTCATGTTTTGACATGCTGCTTGCTGGATGAGACAGACAGCCCTAATGACATGCAGGTCTCAATGAATTGTGATTAAGTAGCTACTGTCTTGCAGCAACAACAATACACTCATCAGCAAAAAGAGCAGATGCTCAGAATCTGTGCATGATTTGTATCTTTCTTTATGAAAGGCTGTGTGATGTATAGATACATGTGTAGCAGCATGGTTGAGCAGTGCTGTCTCCATTCTCTCTTCCTGGATTTCTCTGCCATTGCATTGTTATTTGCAGCATCCCCTGTCTGCAGTGTGTGTGTGTGTGTGTGTGTGTGTGTGTGTCTGCATGGAATAATCAATGAGCTGCAGCCATGGCTGATACTTTGTAACACGTTGCAACCGGTTTGTAAATCTGGCTTATAGAGTAAATATGTTTATTGTTAAATGAAAGACCGAATTCACACAGTGGTTCTCATTCTCCTTTTTTATGGGGGAGATGCAATGTGTGTAACATGGGGTGGATTTGCAGTCTGTGCATTTTATCAGCAGCTGTTAATAATTAAATGTCACCTCTGGGTGTATGAGGCACTGCATTACTGCCTATGCAGCAAAGCACCCACCTTTACCTAGAGATAAACACTGATTATTTATCAACATGGTTGGTAATGGTTTTGAAGCACTTTTTTTTATATACAGTGTGTGTGTGTGTATATATATATATTAGTGTAGATTGGATAAGCTGTGCGCTGTTGAACTGCAGAATAAAACAATAAAATGGAACTCTGCTATTCTTCTAATTGTTGTTTATACCAATAAAAATACATTAAAATGTGTGTAAATAATGAAAAAAGGTCCTTTAAAAAAATAATAAAAGTCTGTTACAAAATAAAAAAACAGCTGTTTAAACCTGTCGAACTGAACCACTGAAAATCAGGGCATTTCACTGACACTTCAGTGCAGTTCGGCATTCTCTGAATAGATTGGCCTTTACTTCTCTATGGGGCAATTTTGCTGCTGCCGAATTGCAGTGATCTGCGGCCAGGCCAGCCATCAGAAATTTTGGGGCCCCTTACTGACTGTCAGAATGGGCCCCCCCATACTCACTGCCTTACCGTTAGGGGTCTATGGTCCTGTGACAGGATCCACAGCAATAGATCTCCAACGGTAAAGGCACGGAGTCTCTCCTTTTTCAGGTCCCCCTCCCTTCATCATGTCTATCTCCCCAGCTCCCTTTTCAGTCCATTTCAACCCCCTCCATTTTAAATTAATCTCTCATCCCCCTCTGTTTCATATTCCCCCCCCCTCTGTTTTATATCCACCCCCCCCCCGTTTATATTCTCTCCCGCTCCGTTTTATTTTCACCCCCCCGCTTTATATTCACTCCCCCCTCTGCTTTATATTCACTCCCCCCTCGGTTTTATATTGAATTCCCCTCTCCATTTTTTCATTAAATTCACCCCCCTTCCCAGTAATCTATTACCTGGGAGGGACTTGAGCCGGTGAGGTGAGCCATAGCTTCACATGCATCATGGAGCGCTGGGAGGAAGTGACGTTAAATGATCACTTCCTCCCAGCGCAGCAGAGCACACATGCAGCAGCGTCGATGGGATGAAGCCAGGGCCCAGTCGGAGGGGGCATGGGCTGTCTGCAGCTATCTGGCACGCCCCCTCTGACATCATCAGAGGGTGTCCGTTGGCTGCTGGCCGCCATCTTGGAGTCTCCGGGCCCAGGTAGGCCGCAGTACCTCCTCCGAGGCCTGCGGCCTAAAGTAAACATAACCGCCAATGGCGGGCCCCCCTAGTCGGCGGGCCCGTTACAACAGCATGGGCCGTAATGCCCTGATGGGGCCCTGTCTGCGGCAAACTGCATCGTATTTCGCTGTCAATTCACCAGTATTTGATGAATTGACAGTAAAGTGAATAGACGAACTGCCACAAAATTGCACCATACGGTGAAATTCACCGTTCGGTGCAATTCTGTGGCAAGTTCGTCGCTTATTGAATAACCACTCACATATATATATATATATATATATATATCACACCTTCTTTATAGGAAAAACAATGAATATATGATTCATCAAATTAGTGATTCAACATAGTTATAGAGTGCATGGCTCTATGCTGTATCCTTTTGGTTTATTCCTGGAAGTTCTCCAACTCCGTTAAACACTCTGGGTTAAGGCCGGGTGCACACTAGGCATTATTTTGTGCACACTAACGTGCGTTAATCGCACTTACCGGCGTGCGTCGCAGCATATAATTACACGGATAGAGAAGAACACACGCATAACGCGCGCTATGCATAATGCACGATGAAGACGTCCGTCATGGAAACACCAAGGCTTGTGCGCTAGGATTGACGCGACGTTGGCCGCGTGTTGAACGTCAAATGTCAAAAGCCCAGCTTTTTTTTTTTCATTCAACTCAAATTCAGTTTTTACGACGTGCGTCAAAATTAACGCATCTTCAGGCGTCTACCATCTCTTCCCGTCATTTTTAATGCACGGGTGCGTCATTTTTAACGCATGATAGTGAGCACAAAAAAACGCCTAGTGTGCACCCGGCCTAATTCACCACGCACTACTGATTACTGGCTGGAAAAAAAATATGTCCCACACCATGGATGTGAATATGATTGCCAGATCAGCCATGTTTTTCCGGATACATATATCTTCTACATGCAGAATATAGAATCCATAAGCTGCTGGAAGGAAATCAAATCCCTACTAAATGCTAGTTCAGTGGTTCCCAAACGCGGTCCTCAGGTACCCCCAACAGGTCAGGTTTGCCAGATATGCATTGTGAAGCACAGCGCAGGTGAGAGGATTTGCTGCTCAGTGATTGCAGGATTCAGTCTGCATTTCCTCAAGGGAATCCTTAAAACCTGGCCTTTTAGGCTAGGGTCAGACGAGCGCATTCTGTGCGTCCGTGCACAACGGACGTACTTTCTGACTGATGACAAGGTAGTGGCTAGGGATGAGCCGAACACCCCCAAGTTCGGTTCGCATTCGAACTCGAGCTTTTCAAAAGTTCGAATTCAAACTCGAACACGAACACGAACTCAATACAAGTCAATGGGACTCGAAATTCGATTTTTAGAGTGCCCTCCAAGAGGGCATATATGCTAGATATTTGCCATAAAAGGTGTATGGGGGTCCGGGTAGTGCCCTGGGGGACAGGAAACAAGGACAAAAAGTAAAAAAAAAAAGTTTTTAAAGGGACAGTGAGTTTTCCATGAAATAAGGGTTAAAAATCAAAACGAAAAATTCCTTCACATATCGTGCCTAGGAGGTCCCCATAACCTGCCCGTGATTGAAGTGGTGGATTTGTAGGATGAATAGAAACATTTAAAAACAATGTCCAGGGCCGGGTAGTGCCCTGGGGGACAGGAAACAAGGACAAAAAGTTTAAAAAAAAGGCGTTTTTAACCCCTTCACTGCTGGCGACGTGTGGGACACGTCCTCAGTTACTGCTGCTGTATGCTGAGGAGGACGTGTCCCACACGTCATCAGCTTTGCGGGACCCCCGGCGGAGATACTCACCTCTGTCCGGGGTCCCACGGCGTTCTGACTTCAGCGTCCTCAGACGCTGAAGTCAAGCTCCTCCCGCGATGACGTCATTTCCAGACGACCCCCCCGGCAATCGCCTGGATCCCCCCCGGGAGATCGCCTGGAAGGGAGGGGGGACCCGTTCGGATCCCTCCCTATCGGGAGGTCCCACAAAAAAGTCAGGCACCGCTTAAAAGGGGAGTGTCTCCCCTTTTAAGAGGTGCCTGGCTTTAACCCCTTAGGCACCGGGTCGCACTTCGGCGCCTTGCGGCGCCGAAGTGCGGCCTGGCTCCGTTGGGGGCCGCCATCTTGGATGGCGGCTCCACCCCCAGGTCCCCCCTCACTGCCTGACGTCCTCACGCATAGCGTGATGACGTCAGATAGCCGGGGAACCCCTAGCTGCCCGGAATCCCCTGGTGGAGATAGGGGGTTCATTTGAACCCTGATATCTCCAGAACCGTGGCAGCTAGGGGGTCATGAGCATGGCCTTTCGAATGATACCCAACATGACCAGGTATAAAGTAAAAAAAATCAAAAACATGTATTTTTTTGTGTGTTACTTTTATTAATGCAGCAATATTGTTCACATTTCAATTATAATGTGAACAATGATGCTGCACTAATGATTTTTTTCTATGGTGTGAGTTTGCTAAAAATCACACGATTCCCCCCAAAAAATTTAATAAGTCCCCATTCCTAATTTTTGTACAAGCGCACCCCATAGAAAATATAACCGCAAATGTTCATATGATAAAAGGTGAAAAAAAAACACTTTACACGCTGCAGATGATTAAAAATTCAATTTTTTTTTTATTATAATATACAGGCAGAACATGACGTATACATATAAAAATTATATATTATGAATCTGCCGAGTCTGCCGGAAAGAACGATATATAATATGTCTGGGTCGTATAATAAAATGTGGCTTCAAATTGTGTTTAAACATGATGAGCGAAAGGGGTGAAATGCCTCAGCAGAGAAAGGGTTAAAGGAACAGTGAGTTTTCCATAAAATAAGGGTTAAAAATAAAAACGAAAAATTCCTTCAAATATCGTGCCTAGGAGGTCCACATAACCTGCCCGTGAAGTGGCGGATTTGTAGGATGTATGGAAACATCGCCATCAGAGACACACACGACACCTAGCACTTCCAGTCTGCATACAATGTATCAAATTCATGAGACCGGACTAATTAAAAGCACATGTTATTTCCAAACACTAATTAAACACCTGTTGTTTACGCCGTTTGAGAGCACAGGTCATTTAGAGATGAGAATCTTTGCACCTAGACATTAGTTTTTAATTCAATAAACCGTTGCTTATAATATTCTGCAGTAAAGAGTCTCTTTATTTCTAGATTTTTTTTGTATTTTTAAGCAGTTTTTATACTTTTTTCAAAATTTTATTTTTTTCGAACTCGAACCAAACACGCCAAAAAGTTCAAAGTTCGCAAACTTTCGAACTGCCGATGTTCGAATCGAACTCCGAACTGATCGAACCGAACAGCTCATCCCTAGTAGTGGCCACACAGTCCGTTTTTGTGACTGATGTTTTTTTTGACTGATGTAGATGGGAAATAAAATTAATATGAAAAACCATTCTGTCCGTCAAAAATGCTGGACGCATAAATGCAGTCCGTCTGACCTCGTTCATCACTCTCACACAAAGCTATGCGTATGTTGCGGACTTGGCTCACTCCGCACGTCCTTTCTAGCGGTTTTACGTTCTTGCCTAACTTGCGTCCGTTGTGCGTCTGCACTTCTGTGTGGACGTACTTCATGTGTGAGGCTCTATTGATTATAATTGGATGCTACTACGGACGGCGGTTGGGAACCACTGCGCTAGTTGATTTCTGCCTGCTGCTTATACATTCTATGTACTGCAGGGCAGCACTTTGATGTGTTGCCTGGTAACATCCAGAGGTTGGATGTGCCAATGAATACATAGCGGATTTGGCAACTAATTGAAGCATTAAGCATGAGGACCCGGGGACAGAAATTTTACCTTCTGCAGACTGGCACCAATCGCCTGTCCTGGTTGTCAGATGATATTTACTTTATTCAGCCGTAACAATCCCCTCCATCGCGACAAATTCCCTCATCTTTGAAGGATGATGATGCATGTTGTTCCGCTAATCACGAGTTGCGGCATAATCCCAATTCTATGATTAGATTCATATATAAATGCAGAAATACCTGGTAAATAATTAATCTAATTACTATCGCACCTTTGGGGATGTGTTCCAAGCAGGAGTAGTAGTGAGCATTTAGTATCTGCCATGATGCTATCAAGCTGCACATCAAAGTGCTCCCCTGCAGTATACAGAATTCATACATTGGAGGAAGGAAATCATATTGTCTTAATTTAGATAATTAGTTTCCTTGCTGCATATCGATTCTACATACTGCAGGGGAGACCTTAATGTGCCATCCGTTAGCTTGTAGAAGTTGTCTGTATTGCAAAACATGACATATCTGGCAACAATAACCTGGAAGGAGGTTGTCTGGGTTATTAGCACACATTTGTAAGTTTTAATGGCCTTGGCCTTATGATTCCAATGGTAGCTGTGACTGGTAATATATGACCACTCAACGTCGCCCTTTGCCCTTTGTGAGTTATTCTCCCTTCACCTAATGTGAATTTTCTTGCCTGTCACCAATAACACAATGGAAAGTCAATTTACACACAAACATCTTAAAAAATTTCTTACATACTTCTGGTCCCACAGTGAAGAGCCCAGTGTGATCTGCTGCCTCCTCTCGATGCAAGCAGAAGGACACTGAGAACAAATAGTTCTCAGTGTCCTTCTGGCTACTCTGCACAACATCGCTTACGCGTGTACGACTCATGCGAGTCTCCATGCAATCCAGGAGAGACTAGTGGCAGTGCTTGGCGTTACTAAGTGTTAACGGCTACTAAGTTTTGCATGTCAAGCTGCTAACGTAGCGGCTCAATCAAACAAATGCGGTCATAGGGAGCTACTAACGATCAATGGTTTGCACCAAGTTTTTCCATTTGTAGCTTTTTACTGGAAACGCAGTCATGGTGTCAATCCAATGCCAACAAGTGCCTTATACCTGCAGAATGACAAACGGTTTGGTGTGCAGGATGTCCGATGCACCTCGGCTTTCTTGGCCTTCTCACTCCAGTGTCCACCATTTATCTGTGACATTGTTCATAATTTCCTACACAGCTCTCTGTCCATACCTGTCTGATTATTGGTATTTTAACCAGGTTTTCCACTGTGAAAAATATGTGCCTCCACATTCTCACTTTGAACAGTGTTTTCATGAGTTGTTCCCAGCGTTGTCAGTGAGCGAGGGGATCTCTGCTCTTCTTGCCCACTTCATTATTTCAATAGCAAATATTTTGATTGCTTTTATAACCGTGGGACTCTTTCCCTGCAATTCCTTTTCACCTCTTATTTCTATCTTTGTGGTGGGGATTTTGTTGCTGCTGTTATTCACTAACCTTCGAACTTGCCACCAAAGTGCACCGAAAGATAAATTTCACTGTTCGGTGCAATTTCGGGTTAATTCATCCATTGATTAACGAATTCGCAATGCCAATTCGGCGCAGTTTGGTGGCTTTCGATGAAGTCCGATAACAGCTTTGGCAACTCAAATTTCGGCAAAATATGGTGGCGATTCACTATATAGTGAATTCTCAGTATTTTCAGGGAAATGGAATTGACGGAGAACTGCGAAAAACAAAGCAATGAAATTGCGTAGACCTTTTAGTCTCCTTCCTCTCTCTGCTGTCTACACTCCTCTCCAGGCCCCGACTGGCCATTGGGCATACCAAGCAAATGCCTGGTATGCCATTGGCCTTCCGGGCCAGTCGACTGCTGTAGAGCAGGCCGCCTCCATTGTTCCCGCTGGAGAGGCTGCTTGGGCTGTGTTGCCTAGGCTGCAGCCTAGACCCTGCAGGGAATTCAACATGGCAGCCATCGGCCCCCTCTGATTAAGTCACAGTGCATGCCGCATGATGTCTGCCATCAGGACATAGAGCGGCAGATGTCACGCAGCCTAAAACCTGTGGCCTTCCTCACCTGCCTAAAATGTACACACTCCACACACACATTCCTTGCTACAGCGTCGTTGCAATTCTGATGTAAATGTGTGGCTCCTTCCTCTATAACTCTACTGTGTACTAGTCCTTGGCTAGCCTGACCATCTCTGATTTTGCCCCCAACCCGGACCACTCCTGACCACTATTTTTTGATTGCCCCTTCAGTACCTCACCTCAGATCCCCCTGCTCTGCCCACGTCATTGGTTCCAGTCCTGCCAAAACCGTGACAATATGCTGTTCTCAAAGCAATCCTCCTACTTCAATAAAGCTTTCCATGTACTATTCTGTGTGACTACGCTGTATTAAACATCCTATCGAAGTGCACAGGTCTACTATGAAGTAACATGAAACAGAGGGATTTTATGGTATATTTTTGATATGTTTGTACATGGTTTCCGTGGCCAGCCTTTCCTTGGGCACCTTTATAAGTGAGTTGACTTCCCTACTGCGGTAAATGGATTCTGCAGGGGGACACTTTCACGCACCACCAAAGACCATGGTGAAGTTAAATACATCCAGGAAAACATGGCCGATCTGGCAATTGTGCTCTGTCCTGAAATGAGTTTAATTTGCTAAAATGCTTATTTATTAACCAGACTTGATTTATTAAGCCTTGCTTTAAAAAGCCCTAAAATGACCCTTTTAGATAACTATTTTCCTATAATAGTTCGGGACTGTATCACATAATGGGTAAATGTTTCAAATGTATCTTCTGTTGTTAATTTACATCTTAATTCAAAAATCCACACTGAGCCTGATGCTGTAAGTAACATGCGGTGATCAATTCATGTGACAGCGGGTAGATCACAGGGGTAAAAAATCAGCTTCTTGATGTCATGTAGTGAGCCTGCTATGTCTAAAGCACATTAAAAATGTATGTATTGCTATGTCAAGCTCCTGTTACCTCCTCCCTTTCGGAGTTGTGTCATCAGCATCTTGGTATTCTCTTCTAACCTTTTGCGTACAGCTCATCAGTTTCTAAAGATAATTAAGAGTGGGTCGACATTGACTCGCATTTCTTAGCCATGGGGTTGATATGACTCCTTTCACAACTGAACCATAAAAACAACGCACAGCTACACAGAAATCACAAATTTACAAATATAATGTTTATTTATTTATATATTTACATAGTATTTTACCAGGAAGGATACATTGAGATTTCTCTCATTTTCAAGTATGTCCTGGGTATTATTGTTTTTCTTTGTAGTTTAAAGACAACGGTCTTTAAGGGGCTTTTAGTGATTTTATGGGCTTTTTTTTAAACAATGTGACACATATCTTTCGCTATAAAATAAATCATTGAATCATAAACCAGATTAATACGGATTCCTGAGATTTCTCGTGACTCCTAGTAGTTTTCCAAGTTCTTAATTAGCTTTGCGTAACTTGCCATAACTTGAAGCATATAACTAGCTGTATTTTAAGTAATAAACATCTAGTTCAATGCATTGCAGTGCTCATTGCAAATGTGCGGGGCTGACTGTTTGAGAAGGGATCAAGGGAGTGAGTGTAGGACTGGCTGTTTGAGATGGGAGTGGGCTTGGATGAATGCAAGGGTTTTCAAACTTGGCTCTCCAGATGTTTCGGAAGTACACCGCCCATGATACGCAGCCACTCATTAGGTTGACAGAGCCTTGCGGGAAATATAGATCCAAAATATCTGGAGCGCCAAGGTTGAGCAGCCCCGATCTATGGATTGGGTGGGATTTTGGGATAGGATGGATGGGATGGAATGAGAGCAGGGTTGGCTGTTTGGGATGGGTTCTATGTGGAGTTGCGGTTTCAGATGAAAGTGAGTGTGAGCATGGCTTTGGGGATGTCTATCTGCTATTGCTTTATGTGGTGTTGGCTTTGGGGGATATCAAGCTTCACTGCCCAGTATGCGTGTCTCCACTGCGCATCACCTTGCATCATCGCTGCAATCCCATTATTGTCTCTATTTCTTCCTCCATTCATACATACAGTTGTGTTCAAAATTATTCAACCCCCAATGCTGTAAAGGGTTTTAGGGAATTTATTGTACATTTGTAATTGTATTCAGAATGAAATCCTACAAGGACTTTTTAAAGAACCATATGCAACTAAAATGACATCAATTGGTTTTGTAATACAGTAGTAAATGTTTCTTTTGTGAATTCTTCATTGACACAATTATTCAACCCCTTAAAGACTACCACTCTGAAGAACAGAGGTTCATTCAAGTGTTTTCAATCAGGTATTGAAAACACCTGTGGATGTCACGGAGCAGCAATAAAGCATAAGCATCAATTAGGCAGCTTTAAAATGACTGTGATACTCAGCTCCTTCTAGACATTTACTGGTGTGGTTACAAACATGGTGAAGTCAAGAGAATGGTCCAGGAAGACAAGAGAAGAGGTGATTACTCTTCACAGGAAGGGCAATGGCTATAAGAAGATTGCAAAGATGTTAAACATACCAAGAGAGACCATAGGAAGCATCATTCGCAAATTCAAGGCAGAGGGCACTGTTGAAACGCTACCTGATCGTGGCAGAAAGAAGATGCTGACTTCGACTGCTGTGCGCTACCTGAAGCGTAGAGTGGAGAAAAGTCCCCGTGTGACTGCTGAGGAACTGAGGAAAGATTTGTCAGATGTGGGTACTGAAGTTTCAGCTCAGACAATACGGCGCACACTGCGTAATGAAGGCCTCCATGCCAGAACTCCCAGGCGCACCCCCTTGCTGTCTCCAAAGAATAAGAAGAGTCGACTGCAGTATGTCAAAAGTCATGTGGACAAACCACAGAAGTTTTGGGATAGTGTTCTGTGGACTGATGAAACAAAATTAGAACTGTTTGGGCTAATGGATCAACGCTATGTTTGGAGGAGGAAGAATAAGGCCTATGAAGAAAAGAACACCTTGCCTACTGTGAAGCATGGCGGGGGGTCAAACATGCTTTGGGGCTGTTTTGCTTCTGCAGGTACAGGGAAGCTTCAGCGTGTGCAAGGTACCATGAATTCTCTTCAGTACCAGGAGATATTGGATGACAATGTGATGCAGTCCGTCACAAACCTGAGGCTTGGGAGACGTTGGACCTTTCAACAGGACAATGATCCCAAGCATACCTCCAAGTCCACTAGAGCATGGTTGCAGATTAAAGGCTGGAACATTTTGGAATGGCCATCGCAGTCACCTGACTTAAATCCGATTGAGAACCTCTGGTGGGACTTAAAGAAAGCAGTTGCAGTGCGCAAGCCTAAGAATGTGACTGAACTGGAGGCTTTTGCCCATGACGAATGGGCGAAGATACCCGGAGATCGCTGCAAGACACTTGTGTCAAGCTATGCTTCATGTTTAAAAGCTGTTATAACTGTAAAAGGATGTTGTACTAAGTACTAAGATTGAATGTCACTTGGGGGTTGAATAAAACTGATAATGATGTGAGCACCGAAAAGACATTTGTGGTTATTTCATTATAAATGTTATGTTATATTTGTCTGACCTACACGTGCCTCTTTGATTTAATTGTAAGCAAGATGACTGAATGATCAAAATCAATGTCAAACTGGCCAAAACACTCAATTTCAGTGGGGGTTGAATAATTTTGAACACAACTGTAGTTTGTCAGGGGAATCCCCCTTTGTGTGTCTGCTTTTCTTCATCCCCTTGGTGGTTGTACCTCTCCTGCTGTCTTCACTCCTTGCACTCTCTGTGGATCTCAGCCTTTTGTGTCTCTCCCTTCCTTTTCCATTCCTCTTTGGTGCTTGTCTCCATTCCATGATCTCAGCTCCTTTTTGAGTATGTGCAAATATATATATAACAAAACCACGGAGAGAGCACTCCAGACCAACACATTCAAAAACCTGCAACAACAGCTCCATGCATGGGTACATAATACCAGCTTTTACCACATGGTGAAAATTTCATAACTCTGAGCTTTGCTGAATAAAATGGTGGAAATTTGGTTCGCAATGAACGGCCGTGAATTGCTTAAGCCTGCCTTGCAGGCTTACATTGCAAACCAAATTTCCACCATTTTATTCAGCAAAGCTCAGAGTTATGAAATTTTCACCATGTGGTAAAAGCTGGTATTATGTACCCATGCATGGAGCTGTTGTTGCAGGTTTTTGAATGTGTTGGTCTGGAGTGCTCTCTCCATGGTTTTGTTTTGTATTTTATTCTGAGACGCACCCGCACCAAAACGCTTAGTTAAGGCTGAGTGCTACCCCCCCATGTTTTTTGTGTATGTGTATATGTGTATATATATATATATATATCACAGAGATCCACAGCAAAAAAAACACAGTAATGTGTGGTGTGTATTACAGAGTGCAGAACAATAAAATTCACAGCAATGTGTATGAGCGTATCACAGAGCTCCACAGCAATAAAACTCACAGTAATGTGCGGTGTGTATGAGTGTATCACAAAGCTTCACAGCAATAACACTCACTGCAATGTGTGGTGTGAATGATTGTATCAGAGTTCCACAGCAATAAAACTCACAGTAATGTGTGGTGTGTATGAGTGTATCACAGGCCTTCACAGCCATAAAACTCACAGCAATATGTGGTGTGTATCTGCATATCACAGAGCTCCACAGCAATAAAACTCAAACTAAACTGCAGGGCGCCAAGCTCCATGCAACATGTATTAGTACAGCTTAATATATATTATGGGCCCTATTACATGCTTCACGCAAAAACGCACGCTCAACGCGTGAATTTTTGCACGAAGCGTCAAACGTTACACGTGTAAATCAACGCTGGTATTACAATCCTCACGCATTTATTCATCCGTCGAGCAATAAAGCGCGTAAAACAGACGTGCGCAAATGTGCTCGCAGCAACGTTGCGTGCAGAAATCAGCGTGCGGACCGTTTTTTTCACCCGTTTCAGCCAATCAGAATTAAGAACCACAATTGTCTCACGTTAAGTTTTTGCGCCTGTCAAAGTCAATCTGCGCATATATGTTGCATCAATAAAAAAAACACGCACAACTTCTCAAATTTATTGTTTGGGTATGTGTAGAATGTGTAACTATACTTTGCTTTCTTATTTTTTTTGGGCTGATGTATTTGGTTTCGGCCAGGTTGATAGAATTTGCCATTAACACCAGCTTTTAGGAGTTGGTAAAATTACAAACTGCGCATAGATTATAATACGATCTGCATACCCGCGCACAAACGCATTTGCGCTCACAATGTTAAGTATAGGACGTGCGAAGTACAGTAAGCTCGCTCAGATTTCGTGCGGGTTCACCCGCGGTAGACGTATACGTGCGTTTGTTCCGCTGACATTGTAATACGAAGTTCAGCGCAAGGGTTTTGCCCGTCGCATTAATGGGTTTTTGTGCGAAGAATGTAATAGGGCCCTACATGTATTAGTGTAGCCTGGTCGGGATCCAATGAGGCTGCTCAAGATGCGATGATGAGGCAGGACAGCAGCCACTAGCACCAATACCACCATTTTCTCACTCCGATATTTATTTTACTAACAAACTTCTCCCATCCCATTCTAGGCTTGTGCACCGCTTTTTTTTTTTATTTTTTTATTTTTTTTATTTTATTTTTTCGGTTCGGTTCGATTTGTTCGGATGTTTAAACTTTTCGATCCGGCTCGTTTCGACTGATTGCTGTTTCGATTCGGTTCGGTTCGGATCGTTTTTCGTGTACAATTTTTTTTTCGGAATATCGACCATTTTTCGGATTTTTGGGTCACTTTGCTCGTTTTTTGTATCGACTTTTCGGAAATTTCGGAAATTTTCGTTTTTTCGGAACGTCTGTTCTCCTCGTTTCAAAGTGTCTACGATAATTCTGGCGATTCTATCGTGTTTTTTTTATTAAAGATCCTTTTTTTCTTGTGAATAATTGAATATACATTTCACAACTTTATTTAATCATATTAAAATGGTATGAAAGCCAAGGAACAAAAAAAATGAACAAAACGATTTAAAAAACGCTAAACTGACCCGAATGCCACAAGAAACAAGTGATACGCATTTACAAATACAAAATTTACAGAATCAGAGATATAATCGATAATAGTTAAATATAGAAAACATAGAAACATAGAAAAATGTCGGCAGATAAGAACCTTTCGGACCATCTAGTCTGCCCAATTACATGGATACTTTAGCTGGATTTATCTTTTGTTTAGAATGGCCTTATGCCTATCCCATGCCTGCTTAAATTCAATTACTGTTTTGGCCTCTACCACTTCTATTTCGGAAATTTTCATTTTTTCGGAACGTCTGTTCTCCTCGTTTCAAAGTGTCTACGATAGTTCTGGCGATTCTATCGTGGTTTTTTTTATTAAATAAAGATCCTTTTTTTCTTATGATACGATGTCCAGAATTACCGAAATGGAACCGAAATCACGAATGGAACCGAAATCATGAATAGAGCAAAAATAAATTTCGATTTGACACATTTCAAGTCCATTCGAAGATTCCGAAAATATTTCGTTTCGGCTCGGAAAACTTTTCGGATCTGCCATTTTCGGATCTAAAAATTTTCGGAAAATCGGCCGGATCCGAAAACATGAATCGGGAAATTTCGTGAAAATTCAGAAATTCCGAAACGCACATCCCTATCCCATTCTCATAAATGTCCATAAGTACCAGCTCTCACAGATAACATATGTCTTGTCGCACTCTTGCACCAGCTCTGCTCTGTACTATTACAATTATGTATACAGTGTGAACATAGTCCACAGCGCTGCACAATGGGTTGGACAAACGAAACATAAAATTACAAATATGTTTAGGGTTCAGTAAGGCTAGGGTCAGACAAACGCATTTTTCGCGTTGTCCGTGAAAAAGTGCGTTCGAACGAATGGACGTATTTTTTCACGGAATACGCGATAGCGGTCATACGATGCGCATTTGCGTCCGTGATTTTGTACGGATCATCAATAAAACCTTTTTTGCATCTGGACGTTATGTTGGCCGGACATTAGCAGCGTCTGACGTCTCCTAATCACGCACACATGCCGCTAGTGGACGCAGCGCACTCTGTACGTCAGTACTAGCGGTATCACGTTCTCGAAGAATGCGTTTGTGTGCCGCTTGCGTTGCGCGCCCGCACTTTTGTGCGGCTGTACTTCGTATATTGCCCGTCATTGCCCGTCATTTGCTGCTACTACGGCCGTGATTAAGTGCGGCTGCACGCGCGTTCGCACTGCGTTAGTCTGACCCTAGCCTATGCTGTACCTAGCAATGTGTAACTTTTATGGTTCCAAGTCCTTCTTTTTGGTGGCTCTGTGTAATAAAAAAGTATTGCAGTTTGCTGGTGATTTGGGCTTTCTGTGCTAAGGGGTAGAGAATAAAGGGTGTTATATACATTTAAAGTTAGAAGGGATGTATTGGGACAGAAAGACTGATAAGCAGGGGATTGGTGAAGCCAAAGAAAAATCTCCATATACAGGCATAAGGCCAATAAAAGATAATAATGGCTAGTAAATTAAGCTAAAGAAACGATCAGAGATTGCAGTAATAGATAAAACCATGAGTAGCAATGAGCAAGCAGAGATACAAAGTTAAGAGGAAAAAAAAATACAGATGCAGGAGAAACAAATAGTTGATTTGAAGAGATGATCCAAAGAATTCTTATGTAGTACCTGGATTCTTATGGCTGCACAGGAAAAGGTATTGCAGTTCCCAATTGCCCACGAAGGACCCATGTGCAAAATGAAGCATTCAGCTATAGCTTCTTATATATATAACAGTTACAAGTATTTATAAAGCGCTAACTAACAGGTTCCATGGAGTGAGCCTATAGGCTTCTCTAAAGTAATGTGTTTTCAGAGACTTTTTGGAGGACTGGAGAGACAGGGAGAGTCTAATGTTGCGGGGAGGAAATTCCAAGGGGGCAGCTCGGGAGAAGTCCTGAAGGTGAGAGTTGGGCGTGCGGGTACGGGGAGCTGATAGCATCAGATCATTGACCGAGAGAAGTGGTCTGGACGGGATGTACCTGCTGATAAGGGAGGAGATGTAGGCAGTGGCGCGGTCATGGAGAGCTTTGTATGTGAGCACCAGTATATTGAATGGATTCTAAAGGAAACCGGGGGCCATTGTAGAGATTGACAGAGGGGTGAGGTGTGAAAGGTGTGGGAGGTGAGGTGGATGAGCCTGGCACAGGCGTTCATTACAGACTGCAGAGGGAGAATCTGGGATCTCTTAAGGTTTAGACCTATTGACCTATTGATGTCATTACCATTAAACTCTGTGCATGTTCTTCTTACCTGGGTGGAGCTGATACAAACAAACTTTAACACTTCCAACATTAAAGTGAGTAATATTCCTAACGTGTGGCTCATCAAAGCCCAGGGGGCAGCACAACTGCAAAGATCTCAGGATACAAACATACTTGAGCAATTCCAGAAGGAAAAATGCAGTAAAAACAGTGCTATCACTTGCTTTAACAAAAATGCCTAGTTTTGACAGGAGACCAAACTTTCCTGTTGCTTCGGTAGAGTGCAAGAAGCATGTGTTTCTCACCAGAAAGAATAAAACTATGAAGGATAATGTTGAGGTCTCTGTTCTGCATATCGTGCGTCCGCTTTGCTGTGTAAGATAAGAGGCAGCCTTCACTTTTTGCACATTGCTGAAGAACATTTATTGTGGGATTTGGGGACCTCTAGTGTTTGTAATAGCATGTTGTACACTAACCTAACAAACTGCATTTTTAAATGGAAAGATAAATTCAACCTTTAAATCTTGCACTGCGGGAAATGATCAGCAACTCTACACGGACCCAGAACTTTAAAATGTAGATGAAAAAGCCATACACAAATATACAGGGTTCATACACTGCTCGGCCAATGAAAAACTCACACACTCTAACATTTCATTGGAGCGCCTTTTGCTTTGATTACTGCACGCATTCGCCGTGGCATCGTTTCGAGAAGCTCATGCAATGTCGCAACATTTATTTCCATTCAGAGTTGCATTAATTTGCGGCCAAGATCTTGTATTGATGATGGGAGAGTCGCAGCGCTGCGTAAAGTCTTCTCCAGCACATTATCACATAGATTCTCAATGGGGACAAGGTCTGGACTGTGCGGTGGCCAATCCATGTGTGAAAATGATGTCTCATGCTCCCTGAACCACTCTTGCACAATTCGAGCCCCGCTGTGCCATTAGGGAAGAAAAAACCGATTGATGGAAAAACCTGCTCATTCAGTATATTCAGGGAGTCACATGACCTATTTTTTTGCAGCTGAAACATATTAATCACTGCAGTAATTATCCAATGGAAGGCTCACACCTATTGGCTTAGGTAAGTCCAGGTGGTGACTTTTTTCTTTATCCAGGCAGTTAAACACAAAAGAAGAAAAACCAAGGTTTGATCAGACTTCATTGCATAATATGTATTTTATAACAGTGAAGTAAATTATTATTGATGGGGGTAATGCTTGTCCAGTGATAAAGTAATATGAAGTGTGGGTGGAATACCTGCCTCCAGAAAATCCATTAACTCCAATTCTATGATCATTCAGCACACACCCTGACAGATCGTCAAGATATTCATGTCCTCCTCACACTATATCGATATATCTTTTTATTATAAAATAATTCCCCCTTAGAATTGACTCTCTTGCTACTCCTCTGTATACTACGACAAAGCAGATCGAAGCTCGGTCCCATGAATGGACCTTTCTGATAAGCTAAATGTTACATCACTTGGCAAGGTTATGAATTATGACAACAGTACAGAACTATAAGAGAAAATATTGCATTTAATAATTAAAATTGCAAATGTATGTCGTTAACGAATGTGCGCGTTAAGCAATGATTCATAATAGGGTTGATAATTAAATGCTGAGATTCATGCTATGTGTATTTAGCTTCATGTTTGCAAGACAAAATTTATGTCGTATGTCCCATGAGGCAACATTGTAAATCTTTCAAAAGAATGGGTACAGCGCACTCCAATCTCTGTCAAAGTCTCTGTGTTCAGATGCATGTTCGCATATTCTCCATGGAATGTTCAGACATAGAATAAATAAATGAGAAAAAACAATCGGTGCAGTACGTTTCACTGGTTCTCAATATATAGGTCTCAAAATTGTAAACTTACAAAGAGCCCAGGTACTGGCTCTAGTATTATTCGCCTTCTAGGTATTTTTTCTTCTTTTACAGGCACCTATACAACCTGTTAGGATATTCTTTCTCCAGATGTTCCATATACAAGGGAAACATAAAACAGAGGGAGAATCCCCTAGTGTAAATCCACAACAAATACTTATTATATGTACAAAGCAAGGGCCAAGGGCTTACTCACTCAGAGGAGAACGTCCAGGCTCTTGGGGTATCCCCAAATTAATTTTTGGGAAACAATTCACAAAAACCACTCCAAGCGCAAAGAAGCAGGAATGGCAGGATTCAAAAAGCGTATTTATTAAAATAAAATAAAATTCCAGAACGCGTTTGGACGGAGCACCGTCTTCATCCGCCGGTAAAACAGGTTGCTTTGCACATATAAGAAGTATTTGTTGTGGAATTACACTAGGGGACTCTCCCTCTGGTTTATGTTTCCCTTGTATATGGAACATCTCGAGAAAATATCCTAACAGGTTGTATAGATGCCTGTAAAAGAAGAAAAAATACCTAGAAGGCGAATAATACTAGAGCCGGTACCTGGGCTCTTTGTTTATAAGTTTACAATTTTGAGACCTATATATTGAGAACCAGTGAAACGTACTGCACCATTTGTTTTTTCTCATTTATTTATTCTAGGTCTGAACATTCCATGGAGAAAATGTGAACATCCATCTGAACACAGAGACTTTGACAGAGATTGGAGTGCGCTGTACCCATTTTTTTGAACTTACTGTATGGTCTGATTATCTGGTTTCATTGGGGAAACCACCAAAAGGGGACATAGCGACGTCGTAAGGTATCGTGAGGGGATTGTCGTTTTGTTGTGACGCTCCGCCTTTTCTCTTCTAATTTTAAATCTTTAATTCATAAATGTACAAAAATGTGTACATTGTATCTCATAAGTGTGTGCACATGAGTTCTTTTTATAGAAGTTATTTATTAATTATGTTTAATGCATGCCACCTATATTACATTCCTGACACTATCCCTCGTTAGTAAGTTGTCACCGCAACGGTTTATGTGCTCGCTTACTGTACTTTGTGCACCCTATACTTAACATGGGGAGCGCAAACATACATTAGCATTTCAATAAGTAAGGTTTTACCTAGTACTAGCAGTAATTACTGCAGGGATACGGAGAGTCAAAATTTTGCATCTTCTAAAAGCTGGCGCTACATGGTTCTGCATTTGCAAGATTAAGGAAGCACCCTCTAAACCCCCCCCCCCCATAAATCAGATACACACCTCTCCTCTCGCGGCGAGAATGGTGGCCCGATCCGCTGCTTCTTGTCACCAGGAGCAGAGTGAGACTGGGAACAAATAGGGCTGCGCTCCTCTCTGCTCTTATGCATGACCACAGCTTACTACTGTGCAGAGGTGCAGCCACAATTAATAATACAAGAGAATATCAGTACGGAGGCCGTGAGTAAGAGCAGAGATGCGCAGCCGACGCACTTTAAGTGGGGGTTGAGTTGTTGCACTATGGGCCTCTGGGTTGTACTTGTCCCATAGGCCAAAAGTTGCCAGTCAGCCCTGGTAATGGCACATTGGGAGGTGAGAAGAAGAGGGCAGAGGAACATCCAACTCTTCAGCTCCAGGCCCATGAAAGCCTTAATCCAGCACTGGGGTTCAGGTGTGGTTGACTGCAGCAGGTGATATCAGACTATAGAAGAACAGGCTCAAATCCCTAGAGGGTTGCAAGCTAGATAACCTGATTGCGAAGGTTTGGGTTCAAATCCAGTCAGGTCTGTTATTGGGGCGGCCACATTTGCTGTCTACATGGCTTGGGGTGCGCTGTGACACCTGTAAAGGAAAGCATTTATTTTGTGCAGGCAGACAGGCTCATAGGACCATAACTATCCTGTGTCAGGACACATCCAGCACACCTCTTTCATTTTAATTCCTTTTTGTTTGGTTTTTTAGGCCCTTGGAACGCTCAGGAGAAGATGTGGATATTATATTTGCCCGTCTGAAAGAAGTGAAAGCATTTGAGAGATATCATCCCAATCTTCTCCAGCAGATATGTTTTTGTGGCTTTTATGAAAGTCTGGAAAAGGGTGTTACATGTAAGTAATACAAACAACTGTAAGAGAAATACTAATAAAACTGCCTTTCAAACTATCGCGATATAGATACAGGTGGAGCAGCCCTTACCCAGACCACTCAGGATCCCGAGCATTCCAGATTTAGAATTCTTACAGAATTCCATAATCTGGGAGAATCTGCTGTTTTAGAGGAAGGAGATCATGGCAGGAGAGCTGTGATCCCCATCCTGCTGCAGCCACCATTGTGTATACACGTTGTGCAACGTTACACTACAGACATGATAATACAGGATATAAGCTACTGAAACTCTGCCTTTATAGTAGCTAAAACAGTGGCTTTATTCATAAACAATCTGACGCGTTTCAAGGGTTCACTGCCCACTTCCTCAGAGTGTGGACCCATGAAACGCATCAGATATTTTTAAAGCTGTAGTTTTGGTGGCTTACATCCTGTATTATCTACCTTGATGACCGGGTCCGTTACCTTACTGGAGGAGATGAAGTGGCAGTAGAGATTTGATGGAGTGGCTGGCGATTGTCTGCTGACCGCTTCCTTGGAAACCAGAAGCCTGAAGTCATGATGTGGGATGAGTGGTAACCCTCTTTTTTTTTTGTATTTATTTATTACACAGATGGTTACATACCTGGATCAGTTGGAGATAAAAGCAACTGGCACATGTTATAAATAGCGGAAAATCCAAACCTGGCTACACACACCCAGGGTCTGACCACCAAAGGTCCCAAAATAGATCAGCGAAAAAGCAGGGTGCCGGTCACACTGGAAAGATTTTCACCCAAGGCCAATTTTATTTGATATCCAGATATACCATTTTGGCTGTAACATACAGGGTTATTCAAAGAGCTCCGAATTCCTGGCCATTCGGCTATCCAGAGAGCAGGCAGTTCGCCAAATGTTGGCAAATTGCCTGCACATACGGTGCCTGTTCGTTTCCTGGTCGAGGGCAGTGAAATCCCCATAGAGAAGCAATGCTTCGGCTATTCAGAGAATAAAAACCAGCAGTGAGAAGTTGCCGAAATGCCCTGCCATTTGGTGGTTTAATTCGACAGGTTTATTCAGGTGAATCCCATAGGCGTAAATGTTAAAAATATTCCCGTTTTAATCCAATATCTAATAAACCATTCATTATAATATCCTGCAGTAAAAAGTCTCTTCATGTATAGATTTTGTAGGATCTTTAAGGCAGTTTTCGGGATTTTTTTGCAAAATTTTTTTTTTACGATTTGATCTTTTAAACGTTTTTTATTGTTTCTGTAACAGCCCTTTTTATTATCATTCATTGGATCTTATATGTAAATTTCAGACATTTTCGTTCAGTATTTTTTGCAAGCAGCGTTTCACTTTTCAAACATTCAAGCACACTGGTTTTTTTTTTCTCTCACTCCATACGTCTGCGGTGTCGGGTTTTTCCGGCGGCTGCTCTGCGCTGTGATCGGCTCCTGCTCAGGTTTCTCCAGGGTGTTCAGCGGGGTTAATCCAGATGTTTTTGCAGGTTTCGGTGAGCTTTTTACGGGTTTTGCGGTGAGTGTTCGTCGGGTTTGCGGTGACTATTCCCTGCACTACGACGGCCCTGTGGTGCTTGCTGAATACACCGTAGGGTTGCCGAAATGGGATCGCCAAATCGCACCGAATTGAAGAGAACGAAAAGTCACTGAACGTGCAGTGACTTTACGATACTCTTTGAATAGCCCTGATAGAGTTTTATCATGCTTGATAAAGGCTCTGTCCTACAGCTGGAATGTTGGATCTTGTTTCCAAATAAAATTGGCCTTGGATGAAAATCTACCCAGTGCGACTGGCACCCTGCTTTCTTATTTACCTGGACCAGAGCCTCCCTTGGATGTGTCAGAGGTGTTTTAGGCCTGTACAGACTGCAGACCCGATTATTTGTAGATGGACATTACCTTGATAGAAATATTTAAGTAGCAAATTACAATGTGGAACAATTGCAAAATTCTATTACAAACAGATACATAGTTTACTTACTGTCTCAGTCTCGGAATATTTTCAAAATACCAACTAATACACTATGTTAATACATATCTTATTTTAACTGTTACATTTCACCATTGGAGCTGCTATCCACCGCTCTGCTTCTGTTTATTATCCTATAAATGATCATGCTCTATCTCTTGTGTTACAGTGTATCGTCAGGGTGACATTGGCACAAGTTGGTACGCGGTGCTGACAGGATCTTTGGATGTTAAGGTTACTGAAACTAACAGCCATCAGGTAATAATCCTTGAATGTCTAAGAGCCCGAATCCAATTGAGCGTTTAGCATTAACAAGTGACCATATAAGTATAAAAGTCCTTATTCTGACATAGTCTCTAATAAGGAACCACTATGGGAAAACATCATTCTTGGCTGATAACCCTTAATGCAGGGGTGGTAACCTTGGTACTACAGTTGTTTTGGAACTACATCTCCCATGATGCTCAGCCACTCAATAGGTGGACCAAGCCTCATGGAATATGTAGTTGCAAAACATCTGTAGGGCCACGGTTGCTGTCCCCTGCTTCAGTGTCTGTCTGTTATCATCTCTATTACATCTGAACCAAAGTATTAGCAACTTCACTTGTTATAGTAGGCAGCCATTAAACGACATTAGGAACTATTTGTTTTACTGCATTCAAACAAAGGAGGAGGTGAACTGTGCCGTCCTCTGTACCGTGCGACCAGCAGTAAGTCTGGAATTTTATTTTAGGTAGTTTATCCCCTTAGTGACCGAACTGTTTTATCATTGTTTGTCCGAAAGTACCCACTGCTTTTACATTTCTGCGCTTTTTGTGTTTAGCTCTAATTTTCCTCTTACTCGTTTATGGAACCCCCACATATTATATAGTGCTTTTCTCGCCATTAAATGGACTTTCTAAAGATACCATTATTTTCACCATATCGTAGAATTTAGTATAAAACAATTTATGAAATATGATGAAAAAAAAGCACTTTTTCGAACGTTGACTCCTAAAATCTCTTACGCAACTACAGTACAACTGCCAAAAAATACTACGGCTATATAGTTTCTAAATTTTGTCCTAAATTTAGAAATACCCAGTGTTTGCATGTTTTTTGTAACTTATGTGACAATGAGTGCAATTAGCACTATTTCCAAAGCATTTTTGTTTTTCGAAATCTATGGAGGATTAGGGAACAGGGGGGCTTTTTTTATTTTATTTTTATTTACTTTTTTTATCATTATTTGGCTAAGTGCCTGGACCCCTTGAGGCACTCAGCATACTTTCAGATGAGTGCCACGACCCCTCAAGGCACTCATATTGGCTGCCGGTCGCTTCTCCGGGTATACTGGCAGTCATCGCTCCCGAGGAGTGATCACAAAGTGGTCCGTCAGGTAAAATTACTATTGCAGAATGCCTCAATGTTGAGGTACCCCTGCAATAGCAAAAGAGTAGCTGGAAGTTATGCCGATCGCTTCCAAGCTTGGCTGCTGAATTCTCTATTGCAGGGATGCCTCAATGCCGAGGCATTCCTGTAATAGCAATAGAGCGTCTGGAAGTGCTCTATTTACTAAAGGATATACCAGGTACGTCCTTGGTCGTTAAGCAACCTTTTTCATAGGACATACCTGGTACGTCCTCGGGCGTTAAGGGGTTAATGTCCTAAGTGATTTTGCATAAACACCTCATCTGTGATTTGTCAGTTACTGTAAGTTGGAATACTTCTCCTAATGTCACATAAGAGTTGACTCTCTGCAACTTTTCTACCAGATTATATAATTTTGTATCCATATCATACATTTTAAATGTAGCAAAGTGCTTTTGAGTTCTCGCCAAGCTGTGGTTCCCTCCCCTCTTCTCACTGTAAATACCGTAAGCTCAGTCCAAAGCCAATAATACCTTTATCCGTTGTAAGACAGTGTCAGAAACCATTCACTATGGCTGTAAGAAAAGGCCTGGCGTTTTCTAGCCTCACGACAAACTTGTGGTCTCAGCGATCTTTTTTCAGCCACCAAACATTGTAAGACATCCTCGAAGAAATGTCTATCCCTGCCATATTCCAAGGACCGACATCAGGCGGATGACAAGTAAGTCTCAATTTCTATGCTGTCTCGGTGTGGTCCTGTGATAGTGTTTCTGTCACAATCCAGATGGCAGGGTTGCAGGTCGAGCCCATATGTGATGAAATGCAAGGCAAGTATATGCAAAATAAACAGATTTATTTAAGTATAAAGACTGTAAAGCAATATAAAAGAAGCTGAACAAAACAGGAGAATAATCGATATAACAGAAACACAGGACCAAGGCTAACTAAGCTAACTAATAACACAAAATATAGGAATAAGATTTAAATAGAAAGACTAGATATAGACGAACAGAAGTAAAAAGAAAAAAAAGAAGTCTTTTAAATAATGCAGCAGGTTTATCAGCAGCGTGGAATCAGAAGGAGTAGGCAAAGGTGTAGACAGTCAAGCAGTGCGTTCGGCAACAGATGATCCGAATAAATGTATATAGGGTTTAGCAGAAGGGTAGTCTAAAGTACAAAGCAGGGTTCAGCAACAGAGGATCAAGATAGGGGTTCAGGAAGTTTAACAGACAGGAGGCTAATGCTGCTTTAGAGACAGGCAAGTAATCAATGCAAAAGCAATGTATTGTGGGACCTTTGCTATTTTATGGACCAAGTCCAGGCTTGGTGATTAGTAGCACCTGCACCCAGGGCCGGTGCTATACTATTTTGCGCCCTAGGCAAGACCAGCTACTTGCGCCACCCCCTAACAAAAACACCGCACATTACTACTGTGGAGCTCTGTAACACCCTCATAAACAATGCACATTACTGTGGAGCTCTGTAACACCCACAATGTGCAGTGTTCATTACATTTCATTCCCCCCTCTTTTCATTTCACACCCTCTTCTCATTACAATGGATTTCATCCCCCTCTTTTCATTCCATTCCCCTTCTTTTCATGCACTCCCCCTCCTTTTCAATCACCCCTCCTTCTTTTCATTCCCCCTTCTTTTCAAAACCCCATTCTTCTTTTCATTACCCCCTTCTTTTCATTCCCCCTTCTTTTCATTAGCCCTTCTTTTAATTACCCCTTATTTTCATTCCCCCTTCTTTTCATTACCCCCTTCTACTTTCCATCCCACCTTCTTTTCATTACCCTTTCTTCTTTTCATTCCCCCTCCTTCTTTCCATTCCCCTTTTCAATCACCCCTCCTTCTTTCCATTCCTCTTCTTTTCAGTCACCCCATCCTTCTTTTCATTCCCCTTCTTTTCAATCACCCCTCCTTCTTTCCATTCCTCTTCTTTTCAGTCACCCCATCCTTCTTTTCATTCCCCTTCTTTTCAATCACCCCTCCTTCTTTTCATTCCCCCTTCTTTTCAATCACTCCTCCTTCGTTTCAATCACCATCACCCCCTCCTTCTTTTCATTCCCCCCTTCTTTTCAATCACCCCTCCTTCTTTTCATTCCCCCTTCTTTTCAATTACCCCCTCCTTCTTAATCACCCCTCCTTCTTTTCAATCACCGCCCCCTCCTTAAAAATAAATTATTTCCCCCTCTCCTCCTTACCTTTTGTGCAGGGAGGGGGCCAAATCAATGGTGGCCCAGTGGGAGTGAGGGAGGAATGTCTCCCTGGTGGTCTGGGTCCAGATCTGTGTCGGAGGGGGCCTTGCTACTCTGGCGCTTGTGATGGATGTCGCTACTTGGAGGGAGTAGATCCGCCTTAGGTCCCGGGGTTGCTCTGCAGTGAGCAGCGGTAGCGAGCCGGTGTCAGGTCCCTTGCTGGAATATATCGAGTCCGCCAGGAGGAAATACCTAGCAGACAGTCCCCCTTCCCAAATACTCGTCGATGCAGTATAGGTTAAGCAAGTTGGTTTATTATGAACAGCACAGACAAGGTACATTTATATGGTACAGTCCCATTGTTCTCTCCTATGCCCACCCTCAGACATCCCGGCGCCAGTTTTGCCACTGCCTCTAGCCAGAGCCCTTTTTATATCCTTAACATGGGCTGCCTCGGCCTCCAGCTACTGGCGCCACACTGTCTGGCCTGCTCTGGGCTGTTCCTTGCCTGGGAAATTCCACCCCCCCCGGAGTGCGAACGCTGATTCCGGCGCCGGATCTCCTCTGGCTAGGAAGCCCGACCTGGGTTTAGCGGCTGATTGAGGGGTGATCTGGGCGGCGCTCCCCTTTAGAACTCACCCCACAGTGACACAATGTTCTCAGGGCCCTTCTGACCAAAAAGCACTCTGGTGGCTATACAGGGGCTGAGCGGTGCAGGGTTTAAGGAATGTCGGCTGTGCTTTGTCTCGACCGGTTGCGGCTGTATCTGGGTTGCGCTGGGCAGGTAAACCATGATGGCAGGGCAAGGCAGGGGTGGCAAAGAACTTACTAAACATCAGGATCACACAAGCATACAGTTGTGGTCAAAATTATTCAACCCCCAATGCTGTAAAGGGTTTTAGGGAATTTAGTGTACATTTGTAATTGTATTCAGAATGAAATCCTACAAGGACTTTTTAAAGAACCATATGCAACTAAAATGACATCAATTGGTTTTGTAATACAGTAGTAAATGATTCTTTTGTGAATTCTTCAATGACACAATTATTCAACCCCTTAAAGACTACCACTCTGAAGAACAGAGGTTCATTCAAGTGTTTTCAATCAGGTATTGAAAACACCTGTGGATGTCACGGAGCAGCAATAAAGCATAATAAGCACCAATTAGGCAGCTTTAAAATGACTGTGATACTCAGCTCCTTCTAGACATTTACTTGTGTGGTTACAAACATGGTGACTGGTCCAGGAAGACAGGAGAAGAGGTGATTACTCTTCACAGGAAGGGCAATGGCTATAAGAAGATTGCAAAGATGTTAAACATACCAAGAGAGACCATAGGAAGCATCATTCGCAAATTCAAGGCAAAGGGCACTGTTGAAACGCTACCTGGTCGTGGCAGAAAGAAGATGCTGACTTTGACTGCTGTGCGCTACCTGAAGCGTAGAGTGGAGAAAAGTCCCTGTGTGACTGCTGAGGAACTGAGAAAAGATTTGTCAGATGTGGGTACTGAAGTTTCAGCTCAGACAATACGGTGCACACTGCGTAATGAAGGCCTCCATGCCAGAACTCCCAGGCGCACCCCCTTGCTGTCTCCAAAGAATAAGAAGAGTCGACTGCAGTATGTCAAAAGTCATGTGGACAAACCACAGAAGTTTTGGGATAGTGTTCTGTGGACTGATGAAACAAAATTAGAACTGTTTGGGCCCATGGATCAACGCTATGTTTGGAGGAGGAAGAACAAGGCCTATGAAGAAAAGAACACCCTGCCTACTGTGAAGCATGGCGAGGGGTCAATCATGCTTTGGGGCTGTTTTGCTTCTGCAGATACAGGGAAGCTTCAGCGTGTGCAAGGTACCATGAATTCTCTTCAGTACCAGGAGATATTGGATGACAATGTGATGCAGTCCGTCACAAACCTGAGGCTTGGGAGACGTTGGACCTTTCAACAGGACAATGATCCCAAGCATACCTCCAAGTCCACTAGAGCATGGTTCCAGATTAAAGGCTGGAACATTTTGGAGTGGCCATCGCAGTCACCTGACTTAAATCCGATTGAGAACCTCTGGTGGGACTTAAAGAAAGCAGTTGCAGTGCGCAAGCCTAAGAATGTGACTGAACTGGAGGCTTTTGCCCATGACGAATGAGCGAAGATACCCGTAGATCGCTGCAAGACACTTGTGTCAAGCTATGCTTCACGTTTAAAAGCTGTTATAACTGTAAAAGGATGTTGTACTAAGTACTAAGATTGAATGTCACTTGGGGGTTGAATAAAACTGATAATGATGTGAGCACAGAAAAGACATTTGTGGTTATTTCATTATAAATGTTATGTTATATTTGTCTGACCTACACGTGCCTCTTTGATTTAATTGTAAGCAAGATGACTGAATGATCAAAATCAATGTCAAACTGGCCAAAACACTCAATTTCAGTGGGGGTTGAATAATTTTGAACACAACTGTAAATTGTATAAACGAATTCTAACCTTGAACCCACGAACTTTTAACTATTTAGGTGCTAATAAATTGAAAGTGAAGGATGTTCTGTCACAAGCTCCATAGCCATAGCCACTCTGTTTTGGGACCATCAGATGGAGAGGTTCCCGATGGCGCTCCCTCTTCAAACTCACCCCACACCAGGCAACGCTCCCTGTGGACCTAGTGTCCAAAAAGCGCCATGGTGGAGGCAAAGGGGGCTCCAGGGCAAGCTGTTGAACAAGAGTAGGGTTTTGGCAGCTTGCCAGTGGTAATTCGCAATCTCCTGGGGAGCCTCCTGCCTTACAAAATATGAGGCAAGCCAGGGTACACTTTGCAGGAGCACTAATGACATATTTTGTTTGTACAGTTGGAACTGGTACAAACTGGACACAAAGGAGAACGAGTTATTAATCAGCACAGGAGATATACAGACAAATTACAGCCGGGCTGTTTCAGTGACTGATACATTGTAACAAGCATGTACTCCTGGTTACTAGCAGGATCGGTGCAGGGGAAAAATATGATTAAATATAAGTCTAGCAACAGTTTTACACTAAATCTAACAGTGGAATTTGTTCATATATATAAAGGGTAAACGAAATATAACAAAATAAGAATGAAATTAAACTAAATAAATCCTGTGGCGGCCGATCCGTCACATGGCTCCCCCACTCCCATGATGGCAGACCCGGTGAGACCCTCTACGGGTCTGCTTGGGGGTGCCCAGGTGCAAGTGTCTTTAACAAGTCTCAAGTTTGGGTTGCTTGGGCAATGCTTTGCCAACCCCCGATAGTCTTTCGGTCCACAGTCCGTAGGGAGGAGGCTGCCCCCCCCCGAACGTCTCCAAACATCCGGCTGCACTGGCTCACTTTTCGACAGGCTATGCAGACCCTTGTGCTTGGTTCTCTGTCCTGGGGAAACCACACGCCCCAGTGAGATGTTGAGAGCCTTCCCTGTGCTCTCTACCCGTTGCGTGTGTGACGCTTTTCCATCACCCCCTCCTGGGGCAATGAACTGCTGCTTGGGAGAGGTACCACCTCTACCTTCTCCCATGGCCACAATTAGCCACAGAGAACATGTGCCGACTGCACCCTTTCCAGGTGTTCTGGGCAGCAGATGGATGGAATATGGGGAGACCAGTGCCTCCAGCAAAAGTGTTTGGGGATCTGGCCAGCTACCCGGCATCCAGAGGGCTCATAGCTGGAAGGCTCAGCCTCAGCAGCAATCCCACAGTAGGTGTCCCCCACAACTCGGGTACGGGGTTCAGCAGCACACCATTGCTGGAAAAAGGGGCCACCCCCACCCTCCTGTTGGGACTTAATCTGCTGGGGAGCAAGACCCGCCATCTCCACTCCCGGAATCACAACCCGCCTGTGGGGAGCGAGGCTGCCTGCCATCCCACTAGTAGTGAACAAAATCCGCCGCTGGGGAGTGAGACCGACCGTCACCCCTCCCGGGATCATTACCTGCTGCTGTGGAGTGGTACCGCCAGTACTCTCTCCCTGGGGTCCCCCCTGCTGTGGTGGACTAAGACCGACTGATTCCCCTCCGGGGAGCTCATCTTGCGACCGGTGTAGGGATGATATGGCTGTCCGTCCTCCGGATTGCTTTGCAAGTGAGTGGCTCTTTGCTTTGTCCCAATTTCTGGGGTGGCAAGGTAGGGGTAAAGGTTAACAGTCCTCTGATGCGGTGCTAGTTTTCCAGCCGAAGTGGGGGACCGCTCCCCCATGTATGAATTATAATCCTTGATCCCTGCCATTATCAGCAAGGGATCCGGGCCAACTTCCCCGCATTCTTCAAGCCCCGGGGGAAGGACCACAGCATCTTCTGCATTGGTCCAGGCAAAGTCCGCTGCCCTCTGCTCCTCTACCCATCCGCGGTTGCGAGTGCTCTGTTGGGGTTCGGGGTCTTCTGTCAATCGTTCCAGTGATCTGCCTGGGTGCGCCTTAGTCTCACCTTTTGTCAACGGGCATGCCTCCTTCTCCCAGCTTCCTGGAGTAGCAAGTAGGAGGCCGAGGATAGCAGCCCTCTGTCCTGATGCCACCTCTTCTGCTGGGTTGGGGCACTGCTCCCCATACATGTATTGTAGTCTCTACGCGCTGAAGCGCTTACCAATGCAAGCTGGGAATCCGGGCCAACTGCTCCTATTCTGGGCTCCGTGGGAAGGACCGCAGCCTCTTTCTCTGCGGGCCATGACACCTCCATCGTATCCCTCTCCTCCACCCATCCGTGAGTGGGGGTGCTTCGTGGAGGTTTGGGGCCTTCTTCTGAGCACTCCAGCAACTTGCCCGGGTGGGCCTCGTTCTCACCTATCGTTGTCAGTCTTTCCTCTCTCTGCAGTGCCCCTCGCCCCCGATGGCTCTCCCTGGTGGAGACCGCAGTCCCATCCACCGTTGCTCTGTCACTGTCTTTGTTAGGCTTCTGAAATGCACCAGCACTCTGCTCCACTGCAGGCTTCACCAGAACTGCGCTCGCCAAGTCCTTTGCCTTCTCCTTTGACAACACGCTGTAGTGTGGCTGCAGATACATTGCTTCCTCAGTAGCGTTTGAGACCTGGGAAATGCTCTGCTGTTGGGGAGAGGGGCCGACTGCCTCCTCGTACTGGTGTTCCAAAACGGCTGCAGATCCTGGGCGCAGGTCGGCTCTACCATGTCCTGTTGGATGCTCTGCTTCTACCGTTTCCATAGGGGTGAGAGCAAACGGGGAAGTGCCCTCAAACAACCTCCTCTATTCTTGCTCCAGATCCCATTCACAAGCAACCAGCCAGTCCACTCAGTCACTGCTCAGTCCAAGATCTTTGAGAGGCTCAATCTCCCGAAACTCCTGGATTTCTGACCATCTCAATTCCGCTCTACTGCCAAAGGAGGGATCATCTTCGAGAGCTTCAAATATTAAGCCCAGGCCGCCGTAGTCATAGCCCTAGATCGTTCCTCTCTAGCTTTGGACACAGGTTGGCGACATACCATTCCAGTGCACGGTACCCGTCCTCCAGCCATAGCTCTGTCTGGATCAGGTTCTCCAGTTGGGACAGTCTTTCTACTACTGGTTGCACTCCCAGCAATGGCACCCGCAAGTCCCATAGTCTCCAGTATCTCTCACCCTAGGTAGGAAGAATCTTACCTAGGTAGTCCTGCTCGAGCTGTAGAGTGTCCCTCCAGAGCTGTTGACGAGCTGTGTCATTTTCCAATGAAACATCCTGACCAAGTTCTGGATCTCTGTGCTGGTCGACCGCTGTAGCTCCCCTGAGCTGGTGCTGCAACTTGGCCACTCGAAGCTGACTGATCCCTTCCAAAATGCTTGGGATCCCCTCTTCTGGAGGGTTGGCTCCAAACAGGGCCAGCTTTCATTGTATCTCCTGTCGCCATTCTGTGACTTCTGAGTCCTCATAGAGGGCCATGCTCACCTTGATGGACCTTGGTAATTCTGCCAAGTGGACTGCTCTGGACTTGATGCTGGTGCACTTTTTCTGAATTCCCAGCCAGCGTTGCTGCATGGCTTTCTGCAAGGCTGGCTTTACCAAAGTCCATGCAGCTGGAAGGTCCCTTGTCAGGCGAAAGTCTTGAGAATCCCAGTGGTGGTTTGGAGTGGCTGAGACAGAGGTCAAACCAGCGGCTGTATTTCCCCTTGCTGGGTTGATCTCAGATCTTACTGGCTGTAGGGCTGCTCCAGGCTCTTGGAGTTTTGTGATGTCTGAGACCGGGGTCAAGCCAGCGGCTGTATCTCCCCCTGCTGGGCTGGTCTCAGGGCTGCTTCCAGATGTCTGGTAACTCCAAGCGTTTGGCGTATCCCAGTGAGATTTTGGAGCTTCTGAGACCGGGGTCAAGCCAGCGGCTGTATATCCCCCTGCTGGGCTGGTCTCAGAGATCCCACCGCTCTGCCACCAATGTGACGGACGCCCCTACTTGGAGGGAGTAGATCCGCCTTAGGTGCCGGAGTTGCTCTGCAATGAGCAGCGCTAGCGAGCCGGTGTCAGGTCCCTTCCTGGAATATATCGAGTCCGCCAGGAGGAAATACCTAGCAGACAGTCCCTCTTCCCAAATACTCGTCAAGACGAAGTATAGTTTAAGCAAGTTGGTTTATTATGAACAGCACAGACACGGTACATTTAAACGGTACAGTCCCATTGTTCTCTCCTATGCCTGCCCTCAGACATCCCGGCGCCAGTTTTGCCACTGCCTCTAGCCAGAGCCCTTTTCATATCCTTAACATGGGCTGCCCCGGCCTCCAGCTCCTGGAGCCACACTGTCTGGCCCGCTCTGGGCTGTTCCTTGCCTGGGAAATTCCACCCCGTAGTGCGAGCTCTGATTCCGATGCCGGATCTCCTCTGCGGCTAGGAACCCAGACCTGGGTTTAGCGGCTGATTGAGGGGTGATCTGGGCGGCGCTCCCCTTTAGACTTCACCCCACAGTGACACAATGTTCTCAGGGCCCTTCTGACCAAAAAGCCCTCTGGTGGCATGTACAGGGGCTGAGCGGTGCAGGGTTTAAGGAATGTCAGCTGTGCTTTGTCTTGGCCGGTTGCGGCTGTATCTGGGTTGCGCTGGGCAGGTAAACCATGATGGCGGGGCAAGGCAGGGGTGGCAAAGAACTTACTAAACATCAGGATCACACAAGCATAAATTGTATAAATGAATTTTAACCTTGAACACTTTGTAGGAGCACTAATGACATATTTTGTTTGTACAGTTGGATCTGGTACAAACTGGACACAAAGGAGAACGAGTAATTAATCAGCACAGGAGATATACAGACAAATTGCAGCCGGGCTGTTTCAGTGACTGATACATTGTAGCAAGCATGTACTACTGGTTACTAGCAGGATCTGTGCAGGGGAAAAACCTGATTAAATATAAGTCTAGCAACAGTTTTCCACTAACAGTGGAATTTGTTCATATAAATAAAGGGTAAACGAAATATAACAAAATAAGAATGAAATTAAACTAAATAAATCCTTTGGCGGCCGATCCGTCACAGCGCTCACCTCCTCCAGTCCTGACAAGGAGTTTGGGTGTTTTTGGAGTTTACATATACTGATCATCCGGATACAGTGCGATACGATACGTACCACATGCCAGGCGCAGCTTCGTCTCAGTCTCACCTTGTCATCCAGCTGCTCCACCTCCTTCATGCAAGACCCCACAGCACAGGAAGCCAGCGACTGACGTGAGGCGCATGCTGCCGCCGGCACCAACAAGTGCCGGCACACATCATCTACGTCAGCCGCTGGCGACGATGGAGGCAGGCCGCGGCTCACGGCTGGCGTGCGTCAGCGCAGAGTAACTAAATTGCGGCGGCCGATAAGTGGGACACACAAATTAATGATTTCCTGCTTCAGTGGCCGGGCCGGCTGCGCCCTAGGCAGGCACTGCGCTCTAGGCGCCCGCCTAGCTCGCCTAGTGGCAGCGCCGGCCCTGCCTGCACCTCTTGCAGGCTAGGAACCGAAGAACTGAAGGTATGGAGGGGTGGATTCAGGAAAACAGGAATTCTACAGCGCCGGACTTGTTTCTCCTGCGGCGCCTACGACCGGATATGTGACAGTTTCATTGGAAGGATACCTTTCACTGAGCAATTGTGGACAGAAAGACGGTGACAACCTGGAACATCTTTGTACCTCTGGGGCAGAACTTGGGGCTATTGGTCTTGGAACCTTCTTATTTTAAGAGTGTTTCATCAAGCCCTCCTAAGTATTCGTCCTGTAATTTAGAAAGTTAAAACAGCAGAACATTTTATTATAACCTACATATTCTTCTTATACTACATTATAACCTGCTAAAGCCGTGATACCCCAGATTATTATTATTTATTTATAAAGCGCCAGCATATTCCGCAGCGCTGAACAAGGGGCACAATGTAGACAGGGTTACAATACATTGAACAACATTTTGATAAACCAGTACAGGAGGAAACGAAGACCCTATTCCCTTGAACTTACAATCTAGAAGGGTTGGGGGTAGAAAGAGGAGAGGACTGCAAGGTGAGAGTAATGGACTGCAAGGTGAGAGTGATGGACTGGTTGGGGCAGTGGGTTGTGTTAGTGAGTCGGGTGGTAGACTTGCCTTAATAGGAATGTCTTAAGGGAGCGTTTGAAGGAAGGGAGACTAGGGGAAAGTTTGACAGTACGAGGTAGTGTGTTCCAGAGGATGGGGGCTGTGTGTGAGAAATTCTGCAGTCTATCATGGGAAGAGGTGATGCGGGGAGAGGCTAGGCGCAGGTCACGGTTTGATATAAGGGAGCGGGCTGGGGTGTATTTGGTGATTAGTGAGGACAGGTAGTGGGGAGCTGAGTTAGTGAGAGCTTTGTAGAGATTTGTCATACATAAGGCTGGTAGAGCATCATATGGACATGTAGATTACAAACATCTGGGTTGCCAAGGTTATTCATCACTGTACTAAAGGAACATAATTTATTGCTGACTTTAAATGACTTTAAGACCTCATTTAAAAACTTTACATTTTTTTGTAATTTGAGTAGTGCAGAAATGCACAAAAGACCGTGCACACAGCCCATACTCGGTCTCAAAAATATGTTGTGAGCCTTCAAGGCCCAGGTGCAAGCTAAAACCACAGGGGACCAGCCTAAGGAATAGAAAAGAAGGATCCGGGGGGCATGGCCGGCTGATGAAGAGAGAGGACGTGTGTCTCAGGAGCTCCGACCCGTCCCTCTCTCTTGGGGTCCCCTTGCTGTTTCTACCCGCAGATTTTTGTACCACGGGACCCAAGAGCGGCTAGCCAGCGGAGCCGAGATTTCCGGGGCCCATTCTGCCCCAACCCCGGACCAGAGAGCCGATATGCGGCAGGCATGGGGAGCCGGCGGCCATCTTGAGGCCTACCTCTGGGCTGCATCGTGGCTTGGGAGTGGCAGAACCTACTCAACAAACCGGGGCCTTCCCTGATCTCATCACCCCAGCTAACCTGGTGGAAGGAGCGGATGGAGGACACGTGCGGTGGCAGGCGGGTACCCCGTCGCTTCCCGCGCTGACATGGAGGCAGCGTTCCTGATACTCGAGGGCCTACTGCTGGAGGAGGAGGATGAGAGCCCGTTGATGCGGGGTGCCATGAGGCACTTCACGGCGGCCCTGAGGAACTGCAGAGGCGCAGGTACCCTGAACGACACTGTGCCTGAAGGGGACCGGACGGCGACAGAAGACACGGGTGGTGAGAGCGCGCAGGGGTCCGCATCTACACGGTGGGGGGGTGTTGCTCCCTTCCGAACCTATGGTGGCTGAGCTGAGCCCGGTCGAGGCCTGCCACGTGGCTATAACGGAAGGCTATGACGAGGTCGACATACCGAATAAGACGCTGACTCTGCTTCCCATGCCTGGCTGTACGCAAGTAGATCGAGAAGAGAGTTGGAGGCAGGCCCCTCTCCTGTTGGGAGCTAGGTCGATTTGCAGCGGCGGGGAGAAGCTGGCCCACTGGAGCGCCGAAACGGCAGTTGTAGCGGAGAGGTACGGCGGGTACCTCCTAGGGTTCTCTGATTTGCCGCCGGCCCTGTCCCTCACTGACGGGCCTTATCTACTCTGCCTCACCCCGACTGCCCTGCAGATGCCTCCATTTCTGGACACAGGCTGAGAACGGTCCTTTATTTTTCCTGCCTTGTTTTTTCGATGATGACCTGCTGTTTCTTCTATAGGAACTCTGCCCACACGCTGAGACTTTTTACATTTTATGTTTATTTTCCGATGAGACCCCCCAACTGGGGATGATTTTGTTATTTTCTGTGCTTTATGATGAGTCTTTTTGCTCCCTGAGCCGTTTTTGTTTTTATTGCCGTCATTTAGATGACTTGCTGCCGATTTCCGAACCTAGTTTATTTTCCTTTTTCATGCTGATGTCTGGATAATTCTCTTTGCATTTTGCTGTGTTACTTATTGCCGAATATTCTGGCCTTGTGAGGCCTTATGTTGATGTTTATATGACCTTTACTCAAAATAAAAAAAAATTAATATAAGGAATGATCCAGGCACTCCAGATCCGTTTCAAAGTCTGTTTTAGCAGCAAAACATTGCCTTGGTGATCCATTAAAGATTTTGAACCCGGTCTGCAGTACCTGATCCCTTCTTCTCTTTTCATTTTCTCCTGATATCATAAGACATTTATTTCTGCTCTGCTATATTTGATTGTTGTTACATGAATTGTGCTGCTACACTGCCTTTACAGGCCACTAGGAGGTGCTGCTAGGATAGCACTGATACCTCTGGACTCTCCTTTTCTGTTTTCAAAAGCAAATTATTCCCAGAATGTCTGAAATCCATGCAACGCAATAAAATACCATTTTATTTATCATTATTTTTCTACATTAACCATACATACAGGTGAAACTCAAAAAATTAGAATATCGTGCAAAAGTTCATTTATTTCAGTAATGCAACGTAAAAGGTGAAACTAATATATGAGACTCCTTACATGCAAAGCAAGATTGTTCAAGCAGTGTTTTGTCATAATTGTGATGATTATGGTTTACAGCTCATGAAAACCCAAAATCCACAATCTCAGAAAAATAGAATATTACATGCCATCGATAAAACAAGGATTGTACACAGGGCTGGACTCGGACAAAAAATCAGCCCTGGACTTCTTCCAGACAGGCCCACTTTAATTATGCAAACACGCACAAAAATAGTATATAAACCAACCGGATCGCTCAACCAATCACTCTACAGATACCGGAGTTGCTGCACAGCGATTGATTAAAGCAATGCAGCGGCACTGAGATTGAGTGTGCACCATGCCTTAAAGTGAGGCGGATGCGTAGCGGGTCTCACCAGCACAGTGGCCCCAATATGAGATTGTGGCAGATTGCGTCTGTTTTACAGACGGTGAGGAATTTTCACCTCACCCATTAAGGACAGTGCAAGGTGCGGTGAACCAGCATTCTCACTGGCCCACTGAGCCATCGGCCCACCGGGAATCTCCCTGTAGTCCCTATGGCCAGTAAATGCCTGATTGTACATAGAACAATATCGGACCTCTGAAAAGGTATAAGCATGCATATGTAATCAGTACTTGGTTTGGGTCCCTTTTGCAGCAATTACTGCCTCAATGCGGCAATGTGGCATGGAAGCTATCAGCCTGTGGCACTGCTGAGGTGTTATGGAAGACCAGGATGTTTCAATAGCGGCCTTCAGCTCTTCTGCATTGTTCGGTCTCATGTCTCTCATCTTTCTCTTGGCAATGCCCCTAGATTCTATATGGGGTTCAGGTCAGGTGAGTTCGCTGGCCAATCAAGCACAGTAATCCCACGGTCATTGAACCAGGTTTTGGTGCTTTTGGCAGTGTGGGCAGGTGCCAAGTACTGCTGGAAAATGAAGTCCGCATCCCCATAAAGCTCGTCTGCGGAAGGAAGCATGAAGTGCTCCAAAATCTCCTGGTAGATGGCTGCATTGACCCTGGACTTAATGAAGCACAGTGGACCAGCACCAGCAGATGACATGGCTCCCCAAATCAACACTGACTGTGGAAACTTCACACTGGACTTCAAGCATCTTTCAGTGTGTGCCTCTCCATTCTTCCTCCATACTCTGGGTCCTTGGTTTCCAAATGAGATGCAAAAGTTGCTCTCATCAGAAAAGAGGACTTTGGACCACTGAGCAACAGACCAGGTCCGTTTTTCTTTAGCCCAGGTAAGACGCTTCTGACGTTGTTTGTTGTTCAGGAGCGGCTTGGCAAGAGGAATACGACATTTGAAGCCCATGTCCAGGATCTGTCAGTGTCTGGTGGCTCTTGATGCACTGACTCCAGCCTCAGTCCACTCCTTGTGAAAGTCCCCAACACTTTTGAATGGCCTTTTCCTGACAATCCTCTCCAGGCTGCGGTCATCCCTGCTGCTTGTGCACCTTTTTCTTCCGCACTTTTCCCTTCCACATAACTTTCTATTAATGTGCTTTGATACAGCACTTTGGGAACATCCAACTTCTTTTGCAATTACCTTTTGAGGCTTTCCCTCCTTATGGAGGGTGTCAATGATGGTTTTCTGCACAACTGTCAGGTCAGCAGTCTTTCCCATGATTGTGATTCCTACTGAACCAGACTGAGAGACCATTTAAAGGCTCAGGAACCCTTTGCATGTGTTATGGATGAATTAGCTGATTCGAGTGGGACACTTTGAGCCTAGCATATATTGCACCTTTTCTATAATATTCTAATTTTTTGAGATTGTGGATTTGGGGTTTTCATGAGCTCTAAGCCATAATCATCACAATTATGACAAATCATGGCTTGAACTATCTTGCTTTGCATGTAATGAGTCTATTCTCATGTATTAGTTTCACCTTTTAAGTTGCATTACTGAAGTAAATGAACTTTTGCACAATATTCAAATTTTTCGAGTTTCACCTGTACATCCAATTTTCTACTTTTCATACTTATAAACCTGAATTGCTTTAGCCTGAGTGTCTTGGCATTTGCATTGTATGTTCATTATTTAACCCCTTAAGGACCAAGGGTCTGTAAAGTCAATGCATATAGGATGGCACAGTTCCGTCGTTGATCATTAAGGGGTTGATGCTGCAGTGCAGAAACGCCAGGCCTCGTATCTCTTTTCTTTATAGCTTTTAGGAATTTACTTCCTCAATACTCAGGAGTTTTGGAAGAAGTGAAAATTCTCCCATTCATCTCACTTTCTACCTATTTGGTCTAGATTGTTCTCATCTTCTGCCAATTCTCTTCACTTTACCCTTCAGTGAATAGACCTGTGAGAAAAATTCTTGTATACACACACACGTAACTAATATTGTTTTGAATGCCTAAAATGTCTGGATATTCCACAAATTTGTCAAGCCTTGCATCCCGAAGCTGTAACAACTGCAAAGGCATCACATTGACCTAAATCCAAGCCCAGAGTGTATAGGCCAGTGGACATATTTGCAGCAAGCTCCGACATGTGTAGGTCTGGGGAACAGAAACATTTTTTTTCCACATTTCTGTCTTGCTGCAGTCCATCTAGACGTGTGAGGCATACAGCAAGCAGCCTCAAACCAGGATGCAGAGCAGAGGATAGTACACTCCAAGTCCTATGGACTCCAGGAGGTGATACTGTCGGCGACGCGGAAGCGCAACCACGAGTATCACCGATGGCAGTGCTGCATTCTGGGGCTGGCTGCGGAATTAGCACCTCCTCCGGAATATGGTGCCTACAGGTACAGGTATTCCCCCTTAGCGTTCACATTTTAGCGCCAAGTAGGGAATAGTGCCCTGAGGGCAATATTACAAAGTTGGTGCTAACTTAACCAGAGCTGTTGTTAACTTAACTTAACAACCCCATAGACTATAATGGATCTTGTAAGTTTACAACAGCTCTGGTTAGTGCCTTGTCGCCTGGTGGGCTGTGCCTGGCGGCGGGGCTTTAAACTATGGCATTGGGTCCCTCCTCCAGCCTGCCTACACAGCTGATGAGCAGCACTCGTCATTGGCTGCAGGGGGACAGCCTGAGTTCAACTGGTGGCGGGAGCAGAGAGGCCCATTGAAGCTAGCAGGGCATGCTATGCCACCCTGCGACTTCAAGGCCCACTGGCCGCGGGACAGGCATAGTACGCCCCGCGGCGGGAAAGGGTTAAGGTAGCCCAACTTTGGAATAGGGCCCAAAGGTGGTGAGGATGAGTAGTGTCCCTTTAACAATTAATGCTGACTTTTAGCCTTTGCTGCTCTCTATGAGTAACTGACCCAGAATAAGGGCCTACGTGTTTTATTGCTGTGTAACTCTGATATACATGTGTGACTTAAAGGAATACTCTAGGCAACATGACCACCTAAGCTTTTTTAGGTGGTCATGATGCCCTGAGTATGCCCTTGTCTGTCCCCCCTCCCTCCGCTCAGCCGATCGGCTGAAACAGCTGAAAACAGCTGAGAGACGTGGAGGACTTTACTCCGCACTCCCAGCTGTCAGTCAGCAGAGCGGGATTCATATTTCCCGCTTCTGCCGACTGTTGCCGAGTAGGAGACGTCATCGCACTTTCAGCGCGATGACGTCTCCAACTCGCCGTAGTAGCTGGCAGGAGCGAGCCGCCAGCATAGTCTGCGGCTGCGATTAGTGTTGCGCGCATCCTCTTGCGTGTAACACTAATCCAATTAGAAGAGGAAGCCTGCTGATTGGCTGGCTTACGTGAGAGGCGCGCATGCGCGCTTCTCACGTAAACCATTAGCCAAGTGCAACATTTTCAGGACGGGAGCGGAAGAGGAGGGAGGGGAGTATAAAAAAACAACGCCGTTGGAAACAAGTGTTTTTTAGGGTAAGTATTACATTTAAAAAAGATATATATACAGGGTTATTCAAAGAGATTTGAAAAGCCACCGCACGTTCGATGACTTTTCGTTCTATTCAATTCAGTTTGTTTTGCCGATCCCATTTCGGCGACCCTGCGGTGTATTCAGCAAACACCACAGGGTCCCCGAATTGCAGGGAAAAGTCGCCGCAAACCCGCCGAAAACTAACCGCAAAACCCAGCGAATGCACGCCGAAAACCCTCAAAAACATCTGGATTAACCTGCCGAAAACCACAGAAAAACCCGAACAGGAGCCGATCGCAGCCGCCGGAAAAAGCCGACACCAGAAGAGGCAGTGAATAAATTAGGAAAACAGTTTGCATGAATGATTGAAAAGTGAAACGCTGTTTGCAAAGAAACTACTGAGCGAAAATGTCTGAAATTTACATATGAGGTCCAAGGAATGATAATAAAAAGGGCTGTTACAGAAAAAATAAGTAAACTTAAAAAATAAATGGACTTTTAACCCCTTAGGGACCGCAGACGTACCATGTACGTCATGGCCGCGGGTCTCTTTTAGACCCGCTGACGTACATGGTACGTCCTGCGGTCTTTTGATCGGATCACTTCCAGCAGCTCAAACGCCATTGCAGGCTGCCTGGGAGTCCAGGCATCCATGCAATGGCGTTTAGAAGTGCCGGGGCCCCTTGTGATCGCTCCCCGGGAGCGATCAACATCCGGTTTCACCGAAAAGGTGCCCCGCACTTCTACAGAGCGCTGGAAGCGATCGGTATCGCTTCCAGCTGCTCTGAGTATATTGCAGGGATGCCTCGACATCGAGGCATCCTTGCAATATGTTTACCTGCCGCCGGTCCGCTCAGTGATCGCTCCCCCCGAGCGATCACTTCCGGTAGCGGCAGGAAGTACTGAGTGCCACGAGGGATCGTGGCACTCAGTACAAAAAATATCACATAAGTGATCAGGTGCTCTGCTGGGTGCCTCGGGATCAAGGCACCCAGCAGACTAAAAAAAGTGTAAAAAAGTGTAAAAATAAATAAATAAATGAATAAAATAAAATAAATGTGACAGCCAAGATGGCGCTGCCCTTCTAAGGGCAGGGTCATCTTGGGGCTGTGTGGGATGTTCCTAGCCTGCCTCATCAGAGAGGCAGGCTAGCAACATCCAATCAGAAGTAAGAAAAAATCAAAATAAAATTTCTAATTTGTCAGGTCAGCTCAATATTTTGTAAATATTGGCTCTGACCTCTGTGAGTCTCCCTCCCTCTCCTCACTTGTGTTTTGGTGAGCGAGAGAGATCAGATTTGACAGGTTAGATTTTAGGTAGATTTAGTGAGATTAGAAAAATTGAGGCAGATTTAGAGAGAGTTTAGGGAGATTTAGAAGAATTGAGGCAGGTTTAGAGGGATTTAGAGAGATTTAGGTGTTTATTTGTATTTTCTTGTGAAACCCAACGGTTCTTCTAAGAACCAATAATCCGCTTATATATATAATAATTATAAAATTTTATAATCTATTCTATATAATGTCTGAGAGGGTGTACAGCGCCGAGGAGGCATATGCCATCCTGGCGTCAGAGTCTGAGGCATCTGCGTCGGACTCAGACCCTGATTTTGACCCCGCTAACTGCTCAGAGACGTCGCTAGATACATTATCTACGCTGGCTGATGTATCTAGTGATGTTTCTGATGCAGATCCTGGGCCACCACCTGCCAGCAGGAGACGCACAGCTCCAGCTGAGGAGTGGGTAGTGCCTCATCGCCAGAGGCCAGATATCCCTCCTTTCACGGCAAATCCTGGCATCAATATTGATGTTGCAGGATTTACCGCCACACAGTTTTTGCAGGTGTTCATGGGGATGATTTGTTGGGCCACATCGTGGCCCAATCAAATCTGTATGCCCATCAGCATTGTGCTGCGAAGCCCGACTCCTACTTGGCAAGGCAGCAATGGACCCCGCTAGATGTGCCAGAATTTCTGAAATTCTGGGCACTTACTATGCTGATGGGCACCATAAAGAAGCCCTCAATTCGCTCCTACTGGAGCAGTAGCCCCATCTGCTCTACCCCCATTTACCCCCAATCAATGTCACGTAGAAGGTATGAAAACATTTTGCGTTTCATGCACTTCAGTGACAACAGCCTGTGCCCTCCTAGAGAGCATCCCCAGTTTGACAGGCTGTATAAAATCCGCCCCCTGATTACCCACTTCGCCGCCAGGTTTGCAGAGGCTTATACACCTGGAAGGAATATCTGCGTGGATGAATCCCTAATGAAATACAAGGGAAGGCTGGGATTCAAGCAGTATATTCCTTCCAAACGCTCCAGGTATGGAGTGAAGGTGTATAAGCTCTGACAGCGAGAGTGGGTATACTCAGGCCTTCCGGGTGTACGAGGGAAAGGATAGTAGCCTTGACCCTCCAGGTTGCCCAGAACACATGGGAACCCGTGGCAAGATTGTGTGGGACCTACTTTTCCCCTGATGAACAAAGGGTACCACTTGTATGTTGATAATTTTTATACGAGTGTCCCTTTGTTCAAGCTGCTGTATTGTTTTGATGCGAACAGTACCGCATGCTGCTGTAAGAACCGCGTAGGTTTCCCAGCACAGCTTGTCCGCACCCGGTTAAAAAGGGGGGAGACCTCAGCTCTGCGCCAAGAGGAGCTGTTGGCGGTCAAGTACAGAGACAAGAAGGATGTATACCTTCTATCCACCATCCACACTGAGAGGTCTGTGGAGGTCTCTGTACGTGGCAGAGCTGAGCGCATCAGGAAGCCAGTGTGCATCAAAGCCTATAACCGGCATATGGGTGGGGTTGATCTGGCAGATCAGCTGCTCCAGCCCTACCAGATTATGCGGAAGTCAAGGGCCTGGTACAAAAAGGTTGCAATTTACCTGATGCAAATTGCAACCCACAATGCCTTTTTGCTCTGCAAAAAGGCAAACCCCGGAGTGACGCTGTCCTTTTTACAGCAGGGGCGGATCCAGGGGGGGGGCAACGGGGCAATTGCCCCCCCCCGAGATTTGGCCCGGGGGTTGAGGGACCCAGATGCCGGGCAGCGTGGGAGCGCCTGCCCGGTCTTGAACAGTCAGTCCTGTGAAGTGGATGCGGCTGTGTGCGTGCGCAGCCGGTCACGTGGTCCGGCTAATCAGGTGGTACTGAGTCTCTGTACCACCTGACTGGCCGGACCGCGTGACCGGCTGCGCACGCACACAGCCGCATCCACTTCACAGGACGGACTGTTCAAGATCGGGCAGGCGCTCCCGCGCTGCCCGGCATCTGGGTCCCTCAACCCCCTGCCGGAGCTGGGGCAACAATCCAGGTGAGAGCTGGGGCAAATCCATGACCTGGGGGCAAATCCATGTGTGACCTGGGGGCAAATCCATGAGCTGGGGGCAAATCCATGTGTGACCTGGGGGCAAATCCATGTGTGACCTGGGGGCAAATCCATGTGTGACCTGGGGGCAAATCCATGAGCTGGGGCAAATCCATGAGCTGGGGCAAATCCATGTGCTGGGGCAAATCCATGAGCTGGGCAAATACATGAGCTGGGCAAATCCATGAGCTGGGGGCAAATCCATGAGCTGGGGGCAAATCCATGAGCTGGGGGCAAATCCATGACCTGGGGGCAAATACATGAGCTGGGCAAATCCATGAGCTGGGGGCAAATCCATGAGCTGGGCAAATCCATGTGCTGGGCAAATCCATGACCTGGGGGCAAATCCATGAGCTGGGCAAATCCATGAGCTGGGGGCAAATCCATGAGCTGGGGGCAAATCCATGTGCTGGGCAAATCCATGACCTGGGGGCAAATACATGAGCTGGGCAAATACATGAGCTGGGCAAATACATGAGCTGGGCGCAAATCCATGAGCTGGGCAAATCCATGACCTGGGGGCAAATACATGAGCTGGGCAAATACATGAGCTGGGCAAATCCATGAGCTGGGCAAATCCATGTGCTGGGAAAATCCATGACCTGGGGGCAAATCCATGACCTGGGGGCAAATCCATGACCTGGGGGCAAATCCATGAGCTGGGGGCAAATCCATGATCTGGGGGCAAATCCATGAGCTGGGCAAATCCTTGAGCTGGGGGCAAATTCATGTGTGAGCTGGGGGCTCTCTGCTCCTCTAGATTGTAAAATCCGGGGTGCCCTCTGCTCCTCTAGATTGTAAGCTCCTGGGTGTCCTCTGCTCCTCTAGATTGTAAGCTCCTGGGTGCCCTCTGCTCCTCTAGATTGTAAGCTCCTGGGTGCCCTCTGCTCCTCTAGATTGTAAGCTCCTGGGTGCCCTCTGCTCCTCTAGATTGTAAGCTCCTGTGAGCCGGGCCCTCTGTAAATTCTCGTGAGTCGGGCTCTCTGCTAAAACACCTTATTTTCTGTAAGTGCCCCTCCCGAGACTAGTCTCTGGATCCGCCCCTGTTTTACAGTTTCAGCTCCAGGTCATTTCGGGGTTTTTGTACCTGGATGCACCTGCTCCTCGGGCAGTGATGGGGGACAGAGTTGGGGCTACACATTTTATTTATAAAATCCCCCCTACTGAGGGCAAACAGAAACCCCAAAAAAGATGCAGGGTGTGTTTCAAGAGGGGGCAGAGGAGAGACACAATCTTTTACTGCCCAGAATGCCCTGGACAACCCGGTCTGTGTCTTGGGGACTGTTTCAAGATATATCACACTGTGCGTGATCTGTGATTTTTTTTTTCCATTCTATTTTTTTCTCACACTCCAGTTAGTTCAGTTTGTTTATTTTTTTCTTTTACTGCACCAGACTTTTACATTTTATTCCTACATTTTTATGTTCTACAATTGGTGCTGTATTTTGCCAAAATCTTTGCACACCTATGCATGGGGGGCATGGGTGTACTCAGGAGACCTTGCAGAAAACAACCTGGAGAGTTTTCATGCAGTAACAAACAACAGTGTCTCCTAAATCACAGACCAAATCTAATGTGGGCGTAAAAATCTGAAAATTTAAAAATTACCGCCACACACCTTCTCAAATGTTTTGGGCTAAAACCGTTGCATCCATGGCATCAAAGCACTCCATATGCAATACCTTGGGGTGTCAACATAACAAATATAAACAATTTTCTGGCAATAATTCAAACTGGGGTATGCGGTAGACCCAAAACCAAAGATAGGCCTAGCTGAAGAAATAATCTCAATTTCAACTCCAATGACAAAGTCATAAAAATTGTATTTGAACCTTCCCAAAATCCTGGCACACCTATGCATGGGGGGCATGGGTGTACTCAGGAGACCTTGCAGAAAACAACCTGGAGAGTTTTCATGCAGTAACAAACAACAGTGTCTCCTAAATCACAGTCCAAAACTGATGTGGGTGTGAAAATGAAAAATGACCACCAAACAGTATCCAATTTGTTTGGAGCAAACGGTTGCATCCATGGCATAAAAACACTCCATTTACAATACTTTGGGGTGTTAGCTTACCAAATATATGCACGTTCATAAAACTGGGGTATGTAAAAAGGCCCCTAAAAAGAAGATAAGCAAAGAAGATACTGTATGTCAAATTAGAAAATTGACAAGCACATGTCAAAAGATTGGCGTAGCACCCCAAAAATAACAGAACAAATCTATATATGGGGTGGTATCACTTTACTCAGAAGATGTTGCTGAACATATTTTGGGGTGTTTTTTGGCAGTAACCCATAACTGGATTTGACAATTCATGCCTAAAGTACAATGTGTGTGAAAAAATAACACAAAAAGTGACTACCTGAAAGTTTGACACAGAGCTAGTGCATGGAAAGTGTTAAAATACAACTCTTTGAAGCACCCTAGGGTGTGCCCTTTCTAAAAATATATGGTTTGATGGGGGTAAATTACTTTGGCCGGCTTCAAAAATGTCCCAAATAGGACATGGGTGCATGATGACGAAATGTGAAAATTCCAAGTTGGAAAACTGAAATGCGCACCCCCCAAATAAGGCCTATTAGCCCCCAAATGACCCGACATACCTATACATGGGTGGTATCAATTTACTCAGAAGATGTTGCTGAACATATTTTGGGGTGCTTTTTGGCAGTAAACCTTAAAGTTCACAGTACATGTATTCTTAAATTGCGTTGAAAAAAAAAAATCACCAAAACTTTTTTTTTCTCAAACTTTGGCATAGATTTGTGGTAAAATGGTTTGCATGGAAAGAGTCAAAATACCCCAAGTTTAATACCTTGATTTGTGTACTTTAAAAAAATATGTATATGTGGAGGGTTATTCAGGAATTAGTGACAGATATCAGTGTTACAATGTCACTATCACTAGTTTTGAAAATAAACTCTTTGCAAATGGCAAAGTGCTACTTGCACTTATTGTTGCATAAAATAAGGAAAAAAGCGAGGAATATGTAAACATTGGGTATTGCTAAACTCAGAACTAAATTTAGAAACTACTAAGGAATTAAATTTTTTTGACGGTTGTTGATACATAAGAAATTTTGGGGGTCAAAGTTCGAAAAAGTGGTGTTTTTTCAATTTGTTTGTAATATTTCACAATATTTTTTATAGTAAATTATATGAAATGATGAAAAAAATGGTATCTTTATAAAGTCCATTTAATGACGAGAAAAACAGTGTAAAATATGTGTGGGTTACATAAACGAGTAAGAGGAAAATTTGACGTAAACACTAACAGCGCAGAAACGTAAAAACAGCAGCGGTCACTAAAGGACGGATTTGTGTAAAACCGCCCGGTCACTAAGGGGTTAAAAAAAATCAGAAAAATGCTTAAAATATCCTAAAAAATCTATAAATAAAGAGACTCTTTCCTGGCGAATTTTATAATGAACGGTTTATTAGATAATGGATTAAAACGGAATATTTTTAACATTGAAGCCTATGGGATTCTCCTGAATAAACTTGCTGAATTAAACCACCGACTGGCAGGGCATTTCAGGAACCTTTCACTGCTGGTTTGTGCTCTCTGAATAGTCGAAGCAGTGCTTTTTCATGGGGATTTCACTGCCGTCGAACAGGCACCGAACAGGCACTTTAACATTAGCGCAGTGGCATTCTTGTACATTCCTTGCGATTCAATTGGATATGTTTTGTGTGCCCAAAAATTGTGTTTTATTGAGTCAAAATATTTTTTTCAAATGTTAAATAAACTATAAACTATATAATCCTAAATACTCTTGAACCATGCATGCTGCATTATTAATAACTGGAAGACTCATGGTAGCAAGGATCATGGAAAAGTGCTGGAAATGGTTTTGTAGAATGATGGTATATGCAAATCCATACCAATAACAATTTCTCATTAATCCAAGGATGCTGTGGTTATTTGCACTCTGGGAGTCGGCACGGCTTTTGGGGAGTCGATTTTGGACAATACTCCGCGACACGCGACCATCGTTACACGGGAATTCAGCGAACTGCTGCGCATCGAACAGAAAGATTTTAAAGCCCTTTGGGAGGTAAGTGAAACCTTTCCGTTCGCAAAAGTATATTGTTCTAAAAAAGAAAACAACAACAAAAAACGATGCAGTGATGATTGGTTGGGGAACGACTGCAGCATATCTTGTCCTCACTGACGCCCCACGTTGCCGCCACGAGTAGAAAAGTAATTAATTTTGCAGATTTATGGAAACACGTGTGACATATTCCATATTGAAAAATAGTTTTAACAAGTGTATTATCTTGAAATGACATATGAACGAATGTAAATAGCAAATGGAGATGCTCGATCGCAAACTGGATGAAGGTGCCAGACTGGCAGATCAGGAAGCTGCTCGTATCAGCTGTGAAGACATATGTGGTATTTGGATTTACTCTTGCATCCCTGCAGCATCTCATGTAAACCATCAGCTGATTAACCTTGTGTTATCTGGGAGGTTGTGTACAAAGAAAAAATATGGGGACAGAAGCTTCAGGAATTATGAGGAACGTCAATGGAAAATCCATGCCAACATCTGCATCATAGAGGTTCTTTAATTTAATACATTTTAATTGGAATTAGTATTATTTTGGGATTTTGCAATGGGGCATAGACAGATAATAAATATTTCAGATTATGGTACTTAGCTTTTTTGGGTTTTTAATGGTTGCAACTTGCATGGTCAACATAATAACCAAAAGCGTGTGCAGAGATATTTCATCTGGATGAACTTGTCCTGCGTATCCATAATTTAGTCCCTATTCATACTTATTAATTGTTCCTTATCTTCTTCACAATTGTCAGGATTCCCTGTATGAGGCCCCTTTGTAACGACTGTATCTCCTTTGTTAGTCTGTCTGTTGTTTTGCAATTCAGGCAGGTATTGCCCTGACCCGCGTCATTCATGTGACACTTGCCCTGACTTGCGTCACTGTAGCAAAGTATTCCTATATCACATATACCACATCATACTTGGGACATGTCCTTGTGTCATCATCTGTTATGACAGCTTTCCCGCACATTCCATGCATACTCCCTTTCACCACCAATCAGAACGCTTCTCAGGGTATAATAGACTTTTTGGTTTTCTAGGTAGTTTCCCGGTCGTGGTTTCTTGTATCCAGTCAGTATGTTCCTTGTTACACAGATTCTGTGTCTTGATCCGGCTTTCTTCTGCCCATTCTGATTCTCTTCTGTCCTATGACCATGGCTTTGTTCTCTCCTTTATGTGTATCTTTGGTATCCTGAGCTCAGCTTTGTTCTCTCTTTATATGTAACTCTGGTATCCTGACCTCAGCTTTGTTCTCTCTTTATATGTAGCTCTGGTATCCTGACCTCGGCTTTGTTCTCTCTTTATATGTAGCTCTGGTATCCTGACCTCGGCTTTGTTCTCTCATATGTAGCTCTGGTATACTGACCTCGGCTTTGTTCTCTTTTTATATGTAGCTCTGGTATCCATTCCTGACCTCGGCTTTGTTCTCTTTTTATATGTAGCTCTGGTATCCTGACCTCGGCATTGTTCTCTCTCTTTATATGTAGCTCTGGTATCCTGACCTCAGCTTTGTTCTCTTTTTATATGTAGCTCTGGTATCCTGACCTCGGCTTTGTTCTCTCTTTATAGGTAGCTCTGGTATCCTGACCTCGGCCTTGTTTTCTCTTTATATGTAGCTCTGGTATCCTAACCTTGGCTTTGTTCTCTCTTTATATGTACCTCTGATATTCTGACCTCGGCTTTGTTCTCTTGTTATATGTAACTCTGGTATCCTGACCTCGGCTTTCCTATGACCATTCCTGTGTTAGTTTAGTTACCTGGCTATATCAAGGACTGGTTCCCAGTTCAGATATTTCCTTTTGTCGTGTCTTACTCAATCCTTACAATACTAAAGATCAGTGGAGGCTCATCCATAGGGGCAGGTGGGGCAGCGCCCTAACATTTCTTTTGCAATATGTAAATAAAACAAAAAAATGGAATCCATTTAATTTTTTCAGGTTTTTTTTCGTGTCATTTAACATCTGCCGGAATTCATCATTATAAACTGTCTGTGATGGTAATAATAGGCATAATCACATGCCTTCTCCCAAACCCGTTGCAAGTGTCATAGCCTTTAAGAAATAAAGGTAACATTTTTGAGATCGCGGAGAGAACATAAGAAATCATCACCAATTAATCATGTTTAAGGGACTAAAGATGTATTTTTCCCATTATGTGAACATGTGACTTGCAACTCAAGAATAATTTTCCCTTTTTTAAAGTGAATAAATTTTGTAATTTTTAATTCTTTCAAAAATGTTTAATACTTTTTTTTGGTCTATATACACATGCAAATTCAGAGAGTAATAACAATGGAGAGACGATGGCAAATGAATGCCAGATCGGATTTATTTTAGGTGCTCCTGAGAGTGACCTCTCTTTGTATTGATAGGTAGCTACTTTCACATCACTGAAATATTTCCAGGCTCTATGGCTGGGGGGGCTGCTTTGTAGTAAATTTATTAATACATCATTGAACAGGTCAAATCTCTGTTTTAAGCAAGCAACTTCGATTCATGAGCCGTGCTGAATGCTGTGTGTCAGTAATGGGACGTGCAAGGCATCTGAGGTCAGAGAGAACTCAAATATTTATATGATGAGTGGACGTTTTAAAAGTGTGAATCCATCAGAACGTGCAAGCACTGACGCATAAGTTGGCATTAGTGATTGCAAGCAAACATACCATATGCTCAGCAATTCAACTGTCAAGGGTACGTGAATCAAAGATGAAGGAACCTCAGTCGTACAGGCTTGGTAACGTGTGCGGTTCCAAACACCGGTGGCCAGCTGGTAGTATAATATATATAATATCACTGTCAAAAGGTGGTGGTATCGCCAGGAGATGTATATATAGCAGGGCGTAGTACAATATCGCAATCCTTTGGGCTTGGTTGAAGTCGCAGAGCAAGGAGTTGAGGGTTCTGGGTCAAACAGAGGTCCAGGGTCAGAGCAGGCAGCGTAGTCCAGGTCACATAAATAAGGTTCGGTATGCAGAGATCCTTTTTAGATAAATAGTTGCAATAGTTCTAGATCAAAATATTGGAGCATGGAATCGCCGCTCAGCGTCTTCTTTGTATAGTGCTGGTAGCAAGTTGCGGCTCGATGATGTCAGTGCCCTCGGTGCATCATTTTCAGGCGCTGGCGGATGGAGCGGCATAAAACGCTGATCGGTGCACACACGGTCGTGCGCATGGAGCCTATCTGCCGTCTGGGGGTTGGCCGCAGCAGGGGGACAAGAGACTGGAGACCTGCGTGGCCAGGGCACCCCCACCTGCTCGGCCAGGAGGGGCATAGCAGCAGGCCGGCTTTCGGACACGAGGCAGAGGTCGCAGCACACGGTGAGCGTTGGCATTGTGGCGTAAGAGGGCGGAGAACCCTACATCAACAAATGGTATCTTCAACAAAGATGCAAAATAGGAAATCTCTAGATTCTTGGATGTTTTCTTGTGAAATGCTGAAGGATTTAATGCAGGAATAACAGCCCAAGAAATCGAGTTATTTTTGGCCTGGCCTTGACAGCGACTGTCTTAAAATATCTTGTCAAAAGTATGCTGACAGTAACAAAAAGATGCAAGGCGTTCGCAGTTTCCTCCATACATGGGTAAAGCACTTGTTCAGGGGATTTGATATACATATAGCTTGATATTCTGTAAAATCTCTTTCAAAGAGTGCTAAAATAATTGATTTATGGACATATACAGAACAGGTGACCCGTAGAACTAGGATTGTCACAAGATCCTGTCTGTATGATTTGGACGTATCTTATGAAGGGGGTAATGGTGAATAAATTGGGTTCCAAAGCAAAAATTAAAGATGGCCCCCAGTCTACCTCCCCTGTGTCATGCCACCTGTGTCCCATTCCTGACAAATCACTCTCCTCCCCTGCTTCAGACAGACAGAGAGAGGAGGCACACTGAGAGACAGGAACCCACAGCCATATATATTCAGAGAAATATACAGCGAGAAACACAGACAAAGACAGAGACACCCACAAAAGACAGACAGAAACAGAAGGATCAACACACAGACTTGTGATAGACAAAGAGTGCGAGACCTACACACATATAGACCATGAAACAGAGAGATACACAAAGAAAGACCTAGAGACAAGAATAGAGAGAAAGTGTGAGAGAGAAGCAGACCTAATGCAATACCTCCTGGGCTTGGGCCATCTGTCCTTGGTGTTAGCCTCCTAGATTGGGTATGACCTCCTGTCTTAGGTCTTTGCTAAACTACAACTCCCATGAGCCACTGGCCAACTATTTCATTCAAAGGATTCTGGGAGTTGTAGGTCATCAACATCTGTGGGGTCAGGGTTTGAGATCCCTTCTATGAGCAATAAAAAATATGGATAGAAATCCAATTAAATCATCTGAAATGCCTCGGACAAGCTTAGCGTGTGCCTCATCCTTATTTGACTTTCCCTAAACTGCATGTGTCAGTAGATGTAGGGCTCTATTACATTCTTCACGCAAAAATGCACGGTAAACGCATGACTTTTTGCGCGAAGCGTTAAATGTTAACGCGTGTAAATTAACGCCGGTATTACAATCCTCGCGCATTATTTCATCCGTCAAAAAATAACGCGCGCAAAAACAGGCGCGCATTAACGTTGCACGCAGAAATCGGTGTGCGGACTGTTTTTTCACGCGCTTCAGCCAATCAGAATTAAGAACCTTAATTGTCTCATGTTAAGTTTTTGCGCCTGTCACAGTCAATCTGCGCATATATGCTGCATCAAAACAAAAACACGCACAATTTCTCCATTTTATTGTTTGGGTATGAGTAGAATGTGTAACTATACTTTGCTGTATTTTTTTTTTGGGCTGGTGTATTTAGTTTTCGGCCAGGAAGTTCAGATTTGCTATTAACATCAGCTTTTCAAAGACGTTAAAATTATGCGCGCAAACGCTGTGCGTTAAATTTTGCGCATAGATTGTAATACCATCCACGTACCAGCACGCAAACGCATTTGCGCTGACATTGTTAAGTATATGACGCGCAACGTACATTACGCTCACGCAGGGTTCGTGCAGGTTCACCCGCGTTAGACGTTAACACTCATTTTTTGCACGGACATTGTAATACGACGTTCAGCGCAAAGGGTTTTGCCCCACGCGTTAATGTGTTTTTGCACGGGCGCAAATGTTTGCGCGACGAATGTAAAAGAGCCCGTAATGTAGAAGAAATGCATATTCTTAACAGGATTGTGTTTAATGCCTATACCTCCACAAAAACACAATAAAGTGTTAGTAAAAAGTCTACGGAAGAAGAAATTATTTCTCTTTCCAACTGCCCACGTTACTTGTTCTAAAGTAGCTTTTTAGGGAGGTGTTTTAGGTGGTGTTACTGTCAACATTTTATTTATCAGACTGAATATTTAGAATGCTTTAGGCTAGGGTCAGACGAACGCATTTTTCGTGTTGTCCGTGAAAAAGTCCGTTCGAACGAATGGACGTATTTTTTCACGGAATGCGCGATACCGGTCATACGATGCGCATTTTCATCCATGATTTTGTACGGATGATCAATAAAACTCTTTTTGCGTCTGGACGTTATGTTGGCCGGACATTAGCAGCGTCTGACGTCTCCTAATCACGCACACATGCCGCTAGCGGACGCAGCTGCGCACTCAGTACGTCAGTACTAGCGGTTTGACGTTCTCAAAAAAATGTGTTCGTTTGCCACTTGCGTTGCGCGGCCGCACTTTCGTGCGGCCATTCTTTGTATGCTGCCCGGCATTGGATGTAATTTGCTGCTAGCACGGCCGTGATTAAGTGCGGCTAAACGCACGTTAATACTGCGCTCGTCTGACCCCAGTAATGTGTTTGTAATGTGATTGTCCATGAAGCATATTTTGTGCACCGTGTTTCCTTCCGTACTGTACAACATAAAATTAGAATCCACCAGATATTAATATTAAACCAGCTTGGCACTCGAGCAACAGCTTCCCTAGGATTTACAGTCCTTTTTTTTTGATGTGCGTAGTGTATCCAAATCCTGTTTGGAAGGAAATGATGCCCCGTAGGATCCTCCAATTCTTTCTTCTTTGGCAGACTGACAATCCCGTCCCCGTGACTTTGAAATTATGAAACTGTTATGCAATCAGGCGCAATGCTTTAATCCTGAAATTTGTAGAGCGCAGGCTGTCCAAGACCCTCCATCTATTTTGGCTTTATATATATATATCTAGGTTCGGCAGCTAGCTGTATAGGATACATTACCAGATAGAAGATGCACAAAATCACTGTATCATCCCGCCTGAATGTGCTAAGTATACATCACATGTGTAAAATAATTGCTGTGCTTATATTTATTTACAAATAACCTGGCAGTGAGAGAATAAATAATAACATCCAGTGTATCCGCTTGTTCAGAGAATATTTGATTTAGAGAAAAGCGCAGCTACATAATATGTTCATAGCTCATTTTATTGCACTGCCCTGGCATACTGGGGGCATTTTATGCGCCGAATGCACAAATATACAGAAGAAATAATTAATAACATACCACATGGCACATATACCACATGAACATCTCTAGATCTCCTTCCATCTTTTATTAATTGTCACAGAAAAGCCCATAAATTAATTAAGTGAATTAAGTATTCATTTTTGCACACCTATTTAATATGCTGCTTGATGCCAAGCGCAGAACAACTTTGTGATTATTTTGGGCAGGTTGTAATTGGCGAGAAGGCAAGCTTTGTGGGGGTTTTTATTAACTTGCAATCAATACTTAGCCAGATGTTACGGATGATGTGTTTTATTATCTCCTATGCAGTGTTATGTAATCTGACATGAGCAGTTAATCCTATCATCATCCATGAAAATGTGGTTATGTGGTTATGATTTAGGTCACCACCTAGTGCACAACATATCAGATGACCAAGGGCACTGCACCCCGGGGAATGTTGCTGGAGTTGTAGCCACGTTTTGCAAGACTTTTCAGTTGATTGATGCGGCCCTTAATGTAATTTCCAAAATGACCAACATACCTTATTTACACCACGTGATTTCTCACAACCTTTATTACGGTTAACGGTAGGGCCACCCTGTACCTTTTGTTGGGCCCTAATCAAAGTAGTCGGCCACCAGGTCTCACCAGCCTTGTGGTCCGATGGCTGGGGGATACAATGGAAGAGGTGGGGGAGTGCGCTTCGTTCTTTGGTGTCCACACTTATGAAGTATGTTCGCAGGAATTCGCTGTATGGGTTTTGGAACACTGGCCTGTTGAACAACCAAGGGGGAAAAGAATGTATGGAAATATATATTTTTTTCCCCACCCTTATGTGGAGCCAGGGCCTCGGCTCTGCTATCCCCTCCCCAAGCAATATAGATATAGCAAGGTGGTAAGAGGATTCCTTAGGAGCTGTGAGGGGAGGCGAGGAGTCAAGCACGTCAGTAGCGACGGTGGTCGTGGAAGAAATCCTTTCCCGGCTGGGTGGAGTAGAGGTAACATCACTGCTCTGCATGGAGAGAGTCTGTGGAGTCATGGGGTCGATCCCAGCGAGCAACCTCTCCAGTAAGTGTCGTTGGCAAGACACCTAACGGTACATACTCGCCACCCAGGACATACTTGAAAACGAGAGAAATCTCAATGTATCCTTCCTGGTAAAATCCTTTCTCAAAAAAAAAAAATGATGCCGATGTACAAACAGAAAATGTATTTAATATCCTGAAAATGTGCATGTTTCCATGGTAGATATCATATGCATGATGAGAAAAGCACATGATGGAGCTGATTGAACATCTGATGACCAAGACATTGTGTGCCCTTACAGAACCTTCACAGTATAATTGTTCCTCTATGAAACCTTGGACAAATACAAGGACAGAATGATCAAGGTTTGCAGAGACAGATTTAGTGACTGTCCTTGGAAATTTCTTAGGATCTGTGTTCTTTACACCATGGAAATTTGGTTCAATGAAGAACCCATCAATCTCGTCAAGCCTCGTATCAGAGACTGATTTCATTCCTTGATCCATTAAATAAATATTGTTGTCTCTTCTCAGCCTTTTGATCACGATCGATTGTAAAAACGAGCGTTGTCCCTTTTATTCAGATTTTTTTATTTATTCTGCGGGTAGTAGTTTGTCTGAATGCATAGAAAGCTTAGAGGGTTTTTCACTAATGTACAGTAGCTATGATAGTGAAATATCCAAAACAGCGCATACTGTTGGTGGCATAACATATCAAAAGTGTATAGCAGTGATCAAATAGCACATACAGTATATATGTGCTTAAACGTCCAGTGAAAAAACGTGAAGTTCAATGAATAAATAATACTTATATGCAATCATCGAGGATGTATCCTTTCTGTTCTCTTGATGGTTCTCAAAGACAAAAAGGATGACAAAAACATAAAAACAATAGTGTAGCCAGAAAAGAACGTCTAGTTCTTTTTTTAATGTAAGAGGAAAATCACTCACATTTAACTCCTTCACTACCGATATCGAGATATCTCGGGCTTCAAAGGCACCACCTGGTGCCCCGATATCGAGATATCTCGGGCTTCAAAGGCACCACCTGGTACCCCGATATCGAGATAACTCGAACTGCTGGTCTGCAGCCCAAAAGCAAACGAAATTTGTTTGCTGCAAAGAATTTTGTTTAGGGGCACCTTCTGCAGCCCAAAAGCAAAGTTTTAGCCCTGTGGGCATAATGCCCAAAGAGCTCAAACTGTAAAATCAGCTGCTGAAAACTCTGATATATCGGGCATCCGATGCAGGGAAAAAAAGAAAAAAAAATAGACCAGCCGCTCAAATGGATGTAACTCAATTTGGCAGTAGATGTCACCATCTACTGGCCAAAATAGGTTGTTTACTACAAGAAGTACAATGGGAATAAGCTCAAATATTTCTTTATAATTAATTAAAAATGATTTTACAAAAAAAACCTAAAAACAAAAACTGGTTTCTGACAATGTTTTTTTGGAAAATCACTTGGTATGGAAGGGGGTTAATAGAGCCTAATCAGGTCCCGGCTCTAAGGTGAAACACCTCTGGCCAAATTAAATGTGAGTTTTTTTCCTCTTAGGCTAGGGACAGATGAGCGCATTTTCTGCGGCCACCGTCAAAATGTACGTCGATGCGTGCGCACGCATTTTTTCACAGAATACGCTTAAGTGGTCAGACGATGCGCAATTCTGGACGTATTTCATGACGATGGGGTGAAAAGAAGTCTAGGGAAATCCGGCTGTTTGAACGTTATGTTGGCCGCACACTAGCAGCGTCTGACATCTCCTAATCACGCACACACGCTGCTATGCGGACGCAGCGCACTCTGTACGTCAGTACCAGCGGTTTAACGTTCTCGAAAAAATGCGTTCATTTTCCACTTGCGTTGTGCAGCCGGACTTTTGTGCGACCGTACTTCGTATATTGGCTGTCATTGCCCGTCATCTGCTGCTAGTGCGGCCGTGATTATGTGCGCCAGAACGCGCGTTCGCACTGCCTCAGTCTGACCCTAGCCTTACATTAAAAAGGAACTAGACCTTCTTTTCTGGCTACACTACTGTTATTATGGTTTTGTCCACAGACATTTTTTTATGACCAGCCAGCGTATAACATAGTGAAATCTAAATAATATAGCTTTTAATTTTTAGATTTTGAACATATTTAAAAAAAAGGGGAGAAATCTAAACAGACTTTTATGAAAAACCTGGAATTTCTTTACCTTGTTCTTTCAGTCATTTTTTCATAACCCATGTTTTTGTTCCTTAACCTGTAAAATTCTTAAGGAATGCTATCTGGAGAAATAAAAAATTAGACAAAATGATGTATCTTGATTCATTCTTCTCGTGAGTTTCCCTGGCCATTCTCCTACAAAGGAAGGTAACCACCAGCTAATCCTAGATAAGCATGAATTCACATGAATAGGTATAAAGCCATGAATATGTTACATGCCATTAATATATGTAACACTCAAATTAAAGATGTCTTGCCCTGGGTGTGATACTAGTGATTCCATTAAAATATAGTATTTTATCTGCTCGTGTTGGCATTCCACTGAGAGAGGAAGATATTGTTTCCAAGCTGGCATGCTTATCTGTCCGCCAATGCTATTACCTGACTCCATGGTCTCTTTCAAATAAGATCATCCCTTTTCTCTCCATCCAAATGCAAAACCTTAATCTCCTCAAAACCTTTTGAAGGTATTTAATCAATCCACGTTTAAGTGAAATTTAGTTTCCTTTGTATATATGTGTCTTTCAGGACCTATCATTGCATGGCGTGTAAATTTATTCTTTTAATCTTTTTTTTTTTTTTCAGCCAGTAAAACACTGTTGGCGTTGGCAGTGATCTATGAGTATTATGAATTGAACTTGTGTCAAGTGTGTTTAAAGAGTAAGACCACTCAAGTAAAAAGTATTTTAAAGATGAAATAATTTACTTTTTCAAAGTATTAGAATAATTTGTGTTGCATAATCCATCGATTTTTGAGAAGAAAAAACAACATTATTTTGCCCCAGTTTCCCCTTTTTCTACAACTACAACCTGCATCTCTCCCACCTGCACCTACCAGCATCTCCCTCCACCCCCATCCCTCTCCTTCTCCTCCTTCGAGACACACTGCATCCGCCTGTTCTCTCCTCTGGCTCTCAGGGTGGCAGTCATCTACCGCCCACCGGGACCAACCTCCCAGTTCTTTGACCACTTTGCTACCTGGCTTTCTCACTTCCTGTCTTCTCAATCTTCCATGCCTAATTCTCGGGGACTTGAACATTCCCATTGATGATCCTTCCGCCCCTGCTGCCTCCAAACTTCTTTCACTCACGTCCTCCCTTGGACTCACACAATCCTCCCTCCTCCCTACCCACCGCGATGGTCACGCTATTGACCTTGTCTTTTCCAACCTCTGCTCCATTTCTGAGTTCAAATGTCGCGCTTTCCCCATCTCTGACCACCACCTTCTCTCTTTCAACCTATCTGGACTTCCTAAACACCCTGCTCCCCCACCCCGCACACACACTCGCAGAAATCTACATGCTGTGGACCCCCATCAATTCTCCAACCTACTTCACCACCTCCCTCATACCTCATCCTTCACCTGCCCTGATGCTGCCACTAATCACTACAACACTACGCTTATCTCTGCTCTAGACACTCTTGCTCCACTTCGACTCTGTAAGGCCCCACGCCGCCAGCTTCAGCCCTGGCACACCCTCCAGACTCGCTACCTGCAAAGATGCTCCCGCACTGCAGAGCGTGCCTGGAGGAAATCCCGCTCTGAAGCTGATTTTGTTCACTTCAAGTTTATTCTCTGGTCATACACCTCTGCCCTCCACTTGGCCAAACAATCCTTCTTCTCATCTCTTATATCTACGCTGTCCTCCAACCCTAAACGGCTCTGGTCCACCTTCAACACCCTCCTCTACCCACCTGCACCTCCCCCCTCAGCTGCCTTCAGCGCTCAAGACCTGGCAGATTACTTCCTCAGTAAAACTTTAACTATCAGAAGCAACATCCCAACACAAGATAGTTATCTGCCACCTCCACTCCCACAGGTCCCCTCTGCCACCCTCTGCCGCTTCCTCCCAGCCACTGAGGAGGAAGTCAATTCCTTATTGTCCTCCTCACATCTCACCACGTGCCCGCTCAACTCCATTCCCTCACATCTAATTCCTCCCGTCTCCTCCTCCCTCACCCCTGCTCTCACACACATCTTCAACCTATCTCTCTCCACTGGCTCCTTTCCATCTGCCTTCAAACACGCGCTAGTTACCCCTTTACTAAAGAAACCATCCCTAGATCCCAACTCTCCATCCAACTACCGCCCTGTATCCCTGCTTCCCTTCACATCAAAGCTCTTAGAAAAACTAGTCTTCAACCGCCTCTCCCTCTTCCTGTCCTCCAATTCCCTACTTGACTCCCTGCAATCTGGCTTCCGTCCCCTACACTCAACTGAAACTGCCCTCACCAAAGTCACCAACGACCTCCTAACTGCTAAAAAACACGGCCACTATTCTATTCTCATCCTGCTTGACCTCTCAGCTGCTTTTGACACTGTTGACCACCCCCTCCTTCTACAGACCCTCAACTCTCTGGGTCTCGGTGACACTGCACTTGCTTGGGTTGACTCCTATTTATCCAACAGGTCCTTCTGTGTGTCCTTTGCTGGTAACTCCTCCTCCTCATTGCCTCTATCTGTTGGCGTACCTCAAGGCTCTGTCCTTGGTCCTCTGCTCTTTTCCATCTACACCTCCTCCCTGGGCAAAATCATCAACAGCTTTGGCTTTAATTACCACCTCTACGCTGATGACCCTCAGATCTACCTCTCTACCCCTGATCTCTCTCCCCCTGTCCTCTCAAAAGTCAGTGACTGTTTATCTGGCATCTCCTCCTGGATGGCCTCCCACCACCTAAAGATCAACATGTCAAAGACTGAACTCCTACTTATTCCTCCCTCCAATGCCTCCCCACCTCCTATCTCCCCATCAAACCAAGTTCGCTGCCTTGGAGTTACACTTGACTCTGCTCTTTCCTTCATCCCCCACATCAAGTCTCTTTCCTCCTCCTGCCGATACCAACTGCGTAATATTTCAAGAATTCGGCCATTTCTTACCGCTGTCACCACAAAACAACTCATACACACCCTGGTAATCTCCCGACTCGACTATTGCAATAATCTCTTATCTGGCCTCCCTCTGTCCCGCCTCTCCCCCCTACAATCCATCCTGAACGCCTCCGCCAGGCTAATTCACCTCACCCGCCGCTCTGTCTCTGCCGCTCCCCTCTGCGAGTCCCTTCACTGGCTCCCCATCCACTGCAGAATTAAGTTCAAAATCCTTATCCTTACCTACAAAACCCTCACTAACTCAGCTCCCCACTACCTGTCCTCACTAATCACCAAATACACCCCAGCCCGCTGCCTAAGGTCAAACAGTGACCTGCGCCTGGCTTCTCCCCGCCTCACCTCTTCCCATGATAGACTGCAGGATTTCTCACACGCGGCCCCCACTCTCTGGAACGCTATCCCTCGTACTGTCAGACTTTCCCCTAACTTCTCTTCCTTCAAACGCTCCCTTAAAACATTCCTGTTTGGGGAAGCCTACCACCCAACTCACTGACGCAACCATCAATCACTCTCACCTTACAGTCCTCTCCTCCTGTTTCCAACCCCAACCCTCCCAGATGGTGAGTTCCTACGGGAATAGGGCCCTCATCTCCTCCTGTACTGTTTGTCAAATGTTGTTTAATGTATTGTAACCCTGTCTATACTGTGCTTATTGTACAGCGCTGCGGAATATGCTGGTGCTTTATAAATAAAGAATAATAATAATAATAATAATAATCACTTGATTGGCTTCTACGTGTTTGTGTTGGGCAGAAAACAACATGGGTGTCAGGTCCCGGCAGACGCCATGCTGCTTCCCCGACTCTTCGGACTCACCAGGGTCCCACTTGCATCCTCCAAGGTGGCATGGGGGTCACACGCCGCTCTCTCGGCTGGGATGTGCGGGCTGTCGGGTCCAGGCGCCGGCAGCGGGGTCCTCCTCCTGTCACGATGGTGAGGACTCCTTGTAGTTCGGACGGGTCGGCATGCGCACGGCGGGTCAGGCGGGGAATTGGCCTCGGCGTCCACTATAGGAGCGGCGTCTGCGGTGACGCTGGGGATCTCCCCTGCTGCTCCAATCATGGAGGAGTGGGACTGGAGGGGCGAGGCTAGTAGGTAGGCGGGACTGGCTCCTGACTCCCTATAAAACCCATGAGTGCCAGAGATAAGACACTCATTCGTTTTGTTCTATCATAGTAGTAAGAGCTCTATAAAGTTAACCCTCACCCTCCTGATTATTGGCTACCTGATCCCTGTATCTCTCCAGGACCATTATATTGGACTTCTCCCTGTGTCCCCTTAACTCAGGGAGAGACCACGTTGCCAACCTCAGCTTACCAACACTATTTCGAAACTTGCCGCCAGCCCTGAACTCGGAACGCCTAGACTATCTTTATCGACTTTTCCTTGGAAACCACGCCTAAGGCTAGGGTCAGACGAACGCATTTTTCGCGTCGACCGTGGAAAAGTGCGGTCGAACGAACGGACATATTTTTTCACGGAATACGCGGTAGCGGTCATACGATGCGCCTTTTCGTCCGTGATTTTGTACGGATCATCAATAAAACACTTTTTGTGTCTGGACGTTATGTTGGCCGGACATTAGCAGCGTCTGATGTCTCCCAATCACACACACACGCCGCTATGCGGCCGCAGCGCACTCTGTACGTCAGTAGTAGCGGTTTGACGTTCTCGAAAAAATGCGTTCGTTTGCCACTTGCGTTGCGCGGACGAACTTTCGTGCGGCCGTACTTCGTGTGTTCCCCGGCATTGGACGTCATTTGCTGCTAGCACGGCCGTGATTTTGTGCGGCTAAACGCACGTTAAAGCTGCGTTCGTCTGACCCTAGCCTTAATCGCCTAAATCTCTGCATCCTGGGTTCCACTTCCAAATCCCTAACAATGGAGTTTGACATCACACTGACATCACATCATTAAGTAAAAGGAATAGCATCTTAAGAGAGCTGTAACCCTGAACATTCATGTAGATGTTAAGTATTATCTAAACAAATAATTTGAAACAGTGGTGATCTTGTTTCATAATCAGCATCTCAAGAAAAGGAGTTCCACGTCAACACAAATTCTATTCAATGTGTAGGTTGAATGAAATTATAGTGTAAGTTGAGAGCAGAGGTACAACGACATCAGCCTAAAACTTTCACTCAGTCTGAGGCATTTGTTTTGCCTCTGTTCTGGTGGAGCATTTGCTGTAGGTGCATCATTCTACCAAATATTATATGATATGTAACCATGCTATCTTTTCAGGTAATGATAATACCCAGGGGTTCCTTCTCTCTCATCCCCTAGCCAAGAGCGTACTTTGTCCACTCCTCTTTTCTCCTGGTCAATAGGGTTCAGTATAGGTCTTTCCCTTCTTTTTGCCATTACCCTGTTATGGTTTTCCCTTCAGCGTGCTGCTTTGTCTCTCTGTCCATTATTCTGGATTTTGATCATTGGCCTGATTTAGTAAGGCCTGCACCTTACTTGCAATACCACAATACAATAAGAAAGTGGCTCGATCCTCATTTTCCTACAGAGCACTGCAAATATGGAATAACCTCCCAAACGCCATCAAATCTTCCCCATTAACATACCTCAATACAGTATGCACCTGTAAACATGTAACTTAATGACTATTTCCTACATATTTATTTTCTGTTAATCTGTATATTTTTGTTTTCTAATATCTTGCATTTTATTACTTTGTATTTCTGTAACGACTGTAACATTTCAATGTTCTTGAACCCAGGACATACTTGAAAACAAGAGAAATCTTAATGTATCCTTCCTGGTAAAATCCTTTATAAATAAATAAATAAATTTACCATTTCTCTGTTCCCGCTCTTCTCATTTGGCTTTATCAGTTGTGTCTTTCCTCTGCCCAGGACATTTGTTTTGCTGCTGGTTATCTATTGCTTCTGACCTATTTGGGGTCCTTTTTACATGCTTTCTCTCTAGCCTGACCACTCAAGGACCAGTTGGTTGCGTAGTTTCTTTCCTCTCTCTCTTCTGAGGGGTCTGTGTCTTGGGTCTTAGGAGTCTATTCACAAAACATCGAAATTGAACGGAATTTGGTGCTTTGGTGAATTGAGAGCTTTGTGAATAGACAAACGGTGAAATTCACTGATCGGTGGTGGTTTCAGAGGTTAGTGGATAAAGTCTTTAGGGTATCTGTGATAACAACACAGCACAGATCCAAGAGAAACCAAGCTATCATGGCTGTGCCATCCAAGAATGTGTGCCACGGCCATGTGGTCATGTCCATCTGACAGGGCAATCCTGATAGAAGTTCTCACACAAGAGCTGTGGTGTGCTTTGTAAGAGCTGGTGGCTTGGGCTGTTCAGAAGCCTGTTTGTACTCCTTGACGGTAAAGACTGTTGGGAAGCCATGCTGGATGACCTGATTGGGGGCTCCAGGGTCAGCGGATGGAATGCCACCCTCTATATTGCAGATAAATAAATGGTATAAGTCTAATCTGTATTGAAAGAGACTACAGGAACAGAATCATTTCACTATATATTTTTTTCATAGGGCTTAGATTGTCCCTATTTAAAGTTGTTTATCGCTGCTTTACATCCGAGAAATAAACCGAGAAGACAAATAAAGGTTCTTTCTTCCTTTCCCTTCCAAAGACATTTTTCTGAGCTTGAGTCACATCCCTCTGGTGTTAAAATAACCGTCTGAGCCTTTTCACTTTGGAGTAAGATCATTACATGCTGTTATGAGTTGTGCCGAGTAAGGCTTCTGGGAACCAGAGGCAGCTTCTTCACAGCCAAGTCTCTCCTGCCAGCTTTACAGAGAACCTCGTGTGATATGACAGGGAGGGGGAGGAAAGCTCTAATTGCAGGTGAGCCAAGAAAGCTCACAGAAATGTCATTCGGCTCGAAAAACCCTTACAACAATGCGTTTCCCTGCCCTATTATAATTAAAAGCATCATTACGTCTTAAACAAACTGAAGGGCAGTTTTCAGGATGCACTTGAATCTTGCTATATGTGAATCTCCTACGAGCAGGGCCCTCTAACCTCTTGTTTCCATCCTATGTCCGTTTATATGTATTTCGTTCCCTTTGGTTATTGTAAAGCGCTGCGGAAACTGTTGGCGCTATGTAAATGATGACAATAACAATGTGCTATACATTGCCACATTTCACTGCTCAAGACTAGGGATGAGCCGAACACCCCCCGAGTTCGGTTCGGATCTGAACCCGAACTTTCCAAATGTTCGAATCCGAATCCGAACTCGAACTCAATACAAGTCAATGGGGCTGAAAATTCGGTTTTTAGAGTGCTCTCCAAGAGGGCATATATGCTAGATATTTGCCATAAAAGGTGTATGGGGGTCCGGGTAGTGCCCTGGGGGACAGGAAACAAGGACAAAAATTAAAAAAAAATACGTTTTTAAAGGGACAGTGAGTTTTCCATGAAATAAGGGTTAAAAATAATAACGAAAAATTCCTTCAAATATCGTGCCTTGGAGGTCCCCATAACCTGCCCGTGAAGTGGCGGATTTGTAGGATGTATAGAAACACTTAAAAACAAAAAAAGTATGTTTCAAATGACGGTAAATGCTTTTCCTTTAACCCCTTAGGCTGCTGTCAGACGAGCGTAGTGTTCACGTTCGTGATTGCGCCTAAAAGTACGTCCGTGATAGCATGACAGGAAGCCCATCGGAGCCCGTTACACGAAGTACGTCCGCAATGAACTGCGGACGCACAACGGCCGCGGCCCACGGACGCAAGGCAGGCAAGAACGTACAACCGCTAGAACGGCCGCACAAAGTGCGCTGCGTCCGCAACGTCCGCATAGCTTTGTGTGTGAGTGATGGAAGGTGGTCAGACGGACTGCATTTATACGTCCAGCATTTTTCACGGACAAAATGGTTTTGCTTTTTAATTTATTTTTCCCTCCTACATCCGTCAAAAATAACTTCAGTGAAAAAACGGACTGTGTGACCACTACTGCGTCATCAGTACTGACGATGTCCGTACTGCACGGACGTACAGTCCGTAGAAATCACGCTCGTCTGACCCCAGCCTTAAGGACAGGAGTCATTTTACAACTTCGGCGCTGTTTCGGAAGTAGAAGTTTGCTGAGCTCATTTTGACCGTTTTTAAGTCACGTATTATTATACCACCCAGACAAATTATATATCGTTCTTTCCGGCAGACTCGGCAGATTAATAATATATCATTATTATATGTATATGTCATGCCCTGCCAAAATGCTATAACAAAAAATGTAAAAAAAAGTAAAAAAATTTGAATTTTCAATAAAATTTCAATCTTCCACAGTGTGTAAAGTGTTTTTTTTTTTAAATTTTATTATCCGAGGCTCTGCGGTCATATTCTATGGGGTAGATTTGTTAAAAAAATTAGAACAATTAGAACAATTATTATTTTTTTATTATTTTTATTTTTACTTTTTTTAAACTTTTATTTTACTTATAACATGGTCATGTTTGATATCATTGGAAAGGCCATGCTCTGGCCTTTCCAGCAATATCATACATGACCCCCTAGCTGCCACCGATCAGGATATAAAGGGGTTCAAAGAACCCCCTATCTCCTCTAAGGGATTTCCATAGGAAATCCCTTTGCAGCTAGGGGGTTCCCTGGTTAACTGACATCATCGCGCATGGCGCGATGAGTCAGTTGACCGGGGGGGACCCAGAGGTGGGGGCTGCCATCCAAGATGGCGGCCCCCACCGGAAATAGGCCGCGATCGGGCACAAATTAGTGCCCGGTCGCGACCTGGCAACTAAGGGGTTAACCCCCCATACATCGCTGGAAAGGTCACAGCCACCTGGTCCCCGGCGATCCGGAGATAGAGGGATCCAAAGGATCCCCCCCTCCCCTTCAGGCGCTTCCCCTGCTCCGGCGGGGGGATGCCTGAAACTGACGTCATTGCGCAACCGGCGCGATGACGTCACTGCGCCGGAGGAGAGATTCACACTGATCTGACTCCGCGGGAGTCAGAGCAGCGTGGGAGCGACCGGAGGAGGTGAGTATTAACGAAGGGGGGCTGTAAACGCCGAGGACGTACAATTACGTCCTGCGGCGTCAAAGCCCGCCTAATGCAGGGCGTAAATGTACGTCCTGCGGCGTTAAGGGGTTAATCTATCCATAAACAACTGCTTGGGGCGGCAGTCTGTATGAAAAGAGGAGACGTTTTAGGAGTCGGACACGCAGAACAGGTTTAGTGATTTTTTTTGGCTAAATTATTGTGAAACTTATGCAGGCTTTGGATGAAAGTAACAATAGGTACTTTAAGGCTGGGGTCAGACTAGCGCACTTTTAACGTGTGTTTAGGCGCACTTAATCACGGCCGCACTAGCAGCAAATGACACGCAATGACGGCCAATATACGAAGTACGGCCGCGCAACGCAAGTGGAAAATGAACGCATTTTTTTCGAGAACGCTGAACCGCTAGTACTGACGTACAGAGTGCGCTGCGTCTGCATAGCGGCGTGTGTACGTGATTAGGAGACGTCAGACGCTGCTCATGTTCGGCCAACATAACGTCCAGACACCCAAAGTTTCCTGGTATGGATCCGTAAAAAATCACGCACAGAAATGTGCATCGTATGACCGTTTAAGCGCTTTCTAAGAAAAAAAACACCTCAATGCGTTCGGACGCAATTTTTGACATTTGCTGCGAAAAATGCGTTCGTTTGACCCTAGCCTAAAATTGGGCCTTTAGCGTCGGCAACAGTGCCGTCACACAGTCTCACCCCTCTGAGGATATGAATCTGATACAGGCGTCAGTGGCAGTGCAGCCAAATATTGTGCCTTTGGTGCCAGGCCAGCAAGTGCCATCATACAGTAACCCCTCTGTGGTATTGTGGAAGAGTGCAGGGGTGGACCATGCGGTCAGGGCCGGTGCTAGACTATTTTGCGCCCTAGGCAAGACCAGCTACTTGCACCCCCCAAAAAAAAAACGACACAACATGAAACTGCTAAATTTCTTTTTACTTAAGAATAAAGTTTGAAAAGCACCAATAGTAAAGGTAAAATAAATATAAATAAACTGTATTAAACCATTTTAAATTAACTGTATTGAACAGACTTAAATTAACGAAACAAATAAATAAAAGTTGTCACGTAAGTTTCAATTTCAGACACATCAAAATTTCACTTTGCGTGCCTTATCCTTTGCAAATTTTCATCATGCGTTTATATATATATTGCCCAGGCCAGCTCACATCATGCGTATATGTATTGCCCAGGCCAATCCCCTGGTTGAGATAGGGGGTTCATTTGAACCCCGATATCTCCAGGCATCTAGTGGGTCATGGAGGGTGTCAATCGAAAGGCCTGAGCATGGCCTTTCGAATGATACCCAACATGACCAGGTATAAAGTAAAAAAAAGAAAAAAGAAAATAAAAACATGTATTTTTTTTGTGTGATATTTTTATTAATGCAGCAATATTGTTCACATTGCAATTATAATGTGAACGATGATGCACTAATCATTTTTTTCTATGGGGTGTGTTTGCTATAAATCACATAATTCCCCCCCCAAAATGTAACAAGTCCCCATTTCTAATTTTTGTACAAGCGCACCCCATAGAAAACATAACTGCAAACGCTCATGTGCTAAAATGTGAAAAAAAACAACACTTTACACACTGCAGATGATTAAAAATTCTATTTTTATTGCATTTTTTTCATAATATACAGCCAGGACAGGACGTATACATGTAAAAATGATATATTATGAATCTGCGGAGTCTGCCGGAAAGGACGATATCTAACATGTCGGTCATTTAATAAAATGTGACTTCAAAATCGCGTTTAAACATGATGAGCGACAGCGGTAAAAATGAGCTGAGCACACAGCGGTGAAATACAGCATATTAGAAGTTTTAGGAGGGAAATTAACACTTCTCAAATCTCAATCAGAAGAAGACACCACCCCACCCCCTCAGTATAGTCTACAATGTATCAAATTGATTAGACCAGACTAAAAACACCTGTTATGACGTTTGAAAAACACAGGTCATTCAGAGTTGAGAATCTTTGCACGTACACATTAGTTTTTAATTTAATATCTAATAAACCGTTGCTTATAATATTCTGCAGTAAAGAGTCTCTTTATTTCTAGATTTTTTTTTGTATTTTTTTAAGCATTTTCTATACTTTTTTCAAAATTTCATTTTTTTTGCGAACTCGAACCGAACACACCCAAAAAGTTCAAAGTTTGCGAACTTTTGAACAACCAAAGTTCGGTTCAAACTCCGAACCGAACAGCTCATTCCTACTCAAGACGTACGTACGTGTGTGTGTGTGTGTGTGTGTGTGTGTAGATAGATATATATATATAGTACTTGCTTGGGTTGTGGTGGAGGACAAAAAATAAGGTCAATAGAGACACAATCAACAACAATACATACAAAAAGGTTTGATCAAACCATCAAAAAGTAATCAAACAAGGTACCTGATGGTTTGTTCAAACCTTTTTGTATGTATTGCTGTTGATTAAGTCTCTATTGACATTATTTTTTAGTGGACATATATACAATATACTATTGTTCATGTGCAGCTGCTTTATTGCTTATGGCTTGTTCTGCTTTATGTTGACACTCCTATGCATTCCTGATATTGTGCATGTTATATATGTTGACCTTGGTCTCTAGTGAGATATGTTTCTCATAATAACTTCTTATAATGTATAAATTGAATAAAGATTGCATATTTTCTTACTTTTTGTGTTCATTTTGTTAGTTTATGGTTGTGCCATCCTATTATTTGTCATTTGGATGTTTACTTGTGATTTAAACATTTGGAGTTTAAAGCAGCTGTATATATTGTGTTTGTTAAAATAATAGTTTTGTTTTAATATTAGAAATAATATAACATTATAATAATGTAATTTTATCTATCGGTCAATATATATATATACAGTTGTGTTCAAAATTATTCAACCCGGGGCGTGGCCGGACGCTGTAGGGAGAAGACGTGTTTTGGCAGTGCTCTGATATCTATCCCTGGAACTAGGATATTTTTGGTGTTTTTACCCGCTGTAATTTCCCTGCTGTGGTCCCGACGGGTCTCGCTGCCGGGTGTTTGCATTCCGGAGCCCGCATTGTCCCCCCCTCCGGAACAGAGACTAATTTCTAGGCTGTTTAACGACCCCAGAGCGTGCTAGCGGCCATCTTGGGGCCTTCTTCCCGATGGCTTACTTCCCTCCGCAGTTTTCCTGGAGAGCTCCGATCGCGGCTGGAGGTCCGGTGCAGGCTGCTGAGGTGGAGGGCCCACGCCTCGTGGCTGCATTAGATTGCTGTGCGGATTTGAGACATGAAGGTACCCCTCCCCCTACCGGGGCTACGAGTGCCATGCTGTCCTACCTGGACGCCTGCTTGGCGCTGCTTTCGGGTCCCGTTGAGAAGTTGCTCACGAGAGGGGACTGGCGTCGGTTGATGGCCACGGTGCACATCAGCCAGGAAGTCGAGGCCCCGCGGGAGTCAGCGTCTACAGTTGCCTTTACGCTGGACGTCATGGATGCTCCTTTATCTGCTGTCGATGATGGGGCCTACGAAGCCGAAACGGAAGACCCGGGAGCGGACCTGGTTCTGGAACTGGACCCCCCCCCTAGGATCGATCCTTGGCTCTAGTGCTGGTACTGTGCTGGTTGCCTGCGGATTGCACGTCAGTGGAGCGGCCACCGAGCCGGCTGACGCGGTCCCCCTTGAATCGGCAATAGAGGTGGTGCAGTTTGGAACTGTCAGTGGCACACTGAACTTTTCCCGGGCTTATGGCACTGTTAAGAGGGCTGTTGGAGCTGCCCAGGGGCAGTCTGTTCGGGGTGCCCCTCGTAATTTTATCGCCGCTGCTGGAGATGCTACTGGGGCACTTGAAGGTCGGATTGCCCTACGGGCACACCGGGCTGTTGCTGTGGCTGAGGATGGCCTCTGTCCCTTCTTGTGGCTAGACACCGGCTGAAGACCTCAGTTTGTCTCGATGTGCTCACCCTCACCGCTGCCGTAACGCTCTCTCCACACTGATTTTGATGTATACCCTTGCTATTATATTTTATTAAATACACATCTTATGAACTCTGTTTTCCGGGACTCCTCTGACCCTTTTCTGCTAGCTGTAATAATCCCTGTCGGAACGTAGTGTTTTGTGTGTTGTTTTTTTTTTTTATTTTTTTTATTTGGCTATTCCGGGACATCTCGGGGACGCAACCGTGGCCTGGTGCCCGGCTTGCTCCTGAGTGCCCGGGCCAGGTGCCGTTATTCCCCCTTGGCCTCCCTGCGGCCTTATGGACCGTCTGGGTAGTCGCCAAGGCAGGCACATTTTTGGCCTTTGCCATCTTTTTATTCCCTTCCCTCCCCCCCCTCTTTCTCTTACAGCTTGATGTCCTTTTTTTTTTTTATTATTATTTTTTTTTTTTTTTAATTTTTAATGTTTCTCTGTTAAAAGCCATTGGTGCCCTATAACCTGTTTTTTGGATGAGACCCCCCTAATAGGGGATGATTTTGTTGAGTGCATTCCTTGTAGATGACGTTGAAATCTTAATGTGTTTTTCGCAGATGACTTTAAACTTTAGTGTGTGTTTTTTTTTGCAGGAGACCTTACATTTAAGTGTGTTTTCCGAGAATGATCTTAAATTACTTTTTTGTTTTTCTTCTATAGTTTAACAGATGACTTATTTTGGCCCTGCGAGGTCTTTTTCATTTTATGTTGACTTTCTATGTCGATGCAAACTTTCAAAAATAAAGAATTTATAAAAAAAAAAATTATTCAACCCCCACTGAAATTGAGTGTTTTGGCCAGTTTTGACATTGATTTTGACCAAAGAGGCACGTGTAGGTCAGACAAATATAACATTACATTTATAATGAAATAACCACAAATGTCTTTTCTGTGCTCCCATCATTATCAGTTTTATTCAACCCCCAAGTGACAGTCAATCTTAGTACTTAGTACAACATCCTTTTACAGTTATAACAGCTTTTAAACATGAAGCATAGCTTGACACAAGTGTCTTGCAGCGATCTACGGGTATCTTCGCCCATTCGTCATGGGCAAAAGCCTCCAGTTCAGTCACATTCTTAGGCTTGCGCACCGCATACTTTAAGTCCCACCAGAGGTTCTCAATCGGATTTAAGTCAGGTGACTGCGATGGCCACTCCAAAATGTTCCAGTCTTTAATCTGCAACCATGCTCTAGTGGACGACTTGGAGGTATGCTTGGGATCATTGTCCTGTTGAAAGGTCCAACGTCTCCCAAGCCTCAGGTTTGTGACGGACTGCATCACATTGTCATCCAATATCTCCTGGTACTGAAGAGAATTCATGGTACCTTGCACACGCTGAAGCTTCCCTGTACCTGCAGAAGCAAAACAGCCCCAAAGATGATTGACCCCCCGCCATGCTTCACAGTAGGCAAAGTGTTCTTTTCTTCATAGGCCTTGTTCTTCCTCCTCCAAACATAGCGTTGATCCATGAGCCCAAACAGTTCTAATTTTGTTTCATCAGTCCACAGAACACTATCCCAAAACTTCTGTGGTTTGTCCACATGACTTTTGGCATACTGCAGTCGACTCTTCTTATTCTTTGGAGACAGCAAGGGGGTGCGCCTGGGAGTTCTGGCATGGAGGCCTTCATTACGCAGTGTGCGCCGTATTGTCTGAGCTGAAACTTCAGTACCCACATCTGACAAATTTTTTCTCAGTTCCTCAGCAGTCACACGGGGACTTTTCTCCACTCTACGCTTCAGGTAGCGCACAGCAGTCGAAGTCAGCATCTTCTTTCTGCCACGACCAGGTAGCGTTTCAACAGTGCCCTTTGCCTTGAATTTGCGAATGATGCTTCCTATGGTCTCTCTTGGTATGTTTAACATCTTTGCAATCTTCTTATAGCCATTGCCCTTCCTGTGAAGAGTAATCACCTCTTCTCTGGTCTTCCTGGACCATTCTCTTGACTTCACCATGTTTGTAACCACACCAGTAAATGTCTAGAAGGAACTGAGTATCACAGTCATTTTAAAGCTGCTTTATTGCTGCTCCGTGACATCCACAGGTGTTTTCAATGCCTGATTGAAGAACAGAGGTTCATTCAAGTGTTTTCAGAGTGGTAGTCTTTAAGGGGGTGAATAATTGTGTCAATGAAGAATTCACAAAAGAAACATTTACTACTGTATTACAAAACCAATTGATGTCATTTTAGTTGCATATGGTTCTTTAAAAAGTCCTTGTAGGATTTCATTCTGAATACAATTACAAATGTACACTAAATTCCCTAAAACCCTTTACAGATTTGGGGGTTGAATAATTTTGAACACAACTGTATATTTATTATAAAAATATGGTGGAGGGAGGCACTCGAAGACTTAAAATCAAAAATTGATTAAAGCAGCGTTAAAAATGAAACCGACGTTTCGGCCCCTAAGGGCCTTTATCAAGGTGATAAAGGCCTTTAGGGGCCGAAACGTCAGTTTCGTTTTTAACGCTGCTTTAATACATTTTTGATTTTAAGTCCTCGAGTGCCTCCTTCCACCATATTTTTGTTCTACATATTGATTCTGGGGAGCTAAGCACCGGGGCAAGCATCCTTTATAAAGTGTCTGGGGGGTTTTCTGGATGAACTACACGTGGAATACGAGTGCCTGGCCTCTTCATTATTTTTCCTATATATACAGTGGCAAGAAAAAGTTTGTGAACCCTTTGGGATTACGTGGAGTTTTGCATGAATTGGTCATAAAATGTGCTCTGATCTTCATCTAAGTCACAACAATTTGAAAAACACAGTCTGCTTAAAATAATACAACACAAACATTATATGTTTTCATGTGTTTATTGATCAGAACATGTAAACATTCACAGTGCAGGGTGGGAAAAGTATGTGAACCCCTAGCCTAATGACTTCTCCAAGAGCTAATTGGAGCCAGGAGTGAGCCAACCTTGAGTCCAAACAGTCTGATCTTATTGGATGTGTTGCTGAAAGCTGTCCTGCCCTTTAAAAACACACACCAGTTTTGGGTTTAATGGTTTCAAGAAGCACTGCCTGATATGAACCTTGCCTTGCAGAAAAGAGCTCTCAGAAGACCTACGATCAAGAATTGTTGACTTGCATGAAGCTGGAAAGGGTTACAAAAGTATCTCCAAAAGGCTTGATGTTCATGTGTCCACGGTAAGACAGACTGTCTACAAATGGAGAAAGTTCAGCACTGTTGCTACTCTCCCTAGGCGTGGTCTTCCTGTAAAGATGACTGCAAGAGCACAGTGCAGAATGCTTAATGAGGTAAAGAAGAATCCTAGAGTGTCAACTAAAGACTTACAGAAATCTCTGGCACATGCTAACATTTTTGTTGACACATCTACAATAAGGAAAACATTAAACAAGAATGGAGTACATGGGAGCACACCACGGAAGAAGCCATTGCTGTCCAAAAAGAATATTGCAGCACGTTTGAAGTTTGGAAAAGAGCACCTGGATGTTCCACAGCACTACTGGCAAAATATTCTGTGGACAGATGAAACCAAAATTGAATTACAAGAGTGGGTGTCTGTGGAGGCGCTTACTAGGTAACTGTGGTTCCTTAAAAAAGGGGGGGTGCTGCCTACAGGGGGTTGCACATAAATCTCAACCTAAATGTGCAAATAAATGTGTAGAAAAGGGTAAGGGTCCGTGTGACGCAGTGAGTGCTTCCAAATATGGAGCAATCTAGATGAGTATTTCTAAATGCTGATATTATGGCTCAACTCTATTTATCAGGTGGTGTTAGATAAAAGTACTCAAGTGAGTCAATGTTACACTAGTATTGTGCAAATAGCAATTCTGTGCAAATGAACAACCTTATGCAAAATAAGCAACAACAATGGTGATAAATCCTTAAATCATGCGTACAAATCTGCTCCTATAGCGCAAAGTGTATAGTAATCCACATGTGCAAAATGCATATAAAGTACATATAAAGTGCATGTGCTCATATATCCTATTCCATTCGTAAAGTGCATACACAAAATTTGTGTTGATGTGACATCAAAAAAGTCATAAGACAGTCCTTTTATTAGGTTATCTGATAGTCTCTGGATGGCCTATGACTGTATAAAGTGCACGTGAAAAAGTGCAAATCTCAAAATGAACAAGGTCCGTGACTCCTAGTCACCATACAGTATGTAGGTCACACTTCAGACAAAATGTTCCAACGTTATGCTTCCTCTCCTCAGTTGGTAGATTCCGTAGCATATATGAGGAAGACAAAAAGAGAGAGACAATAGTGCAGACTGGAGTAATTTGTGAAGTGAATATATATATATATGAAAATCACTCACAAATTATAGAGCCTAATAAGTCCTGGCTCTAGGTTGGAATGCCTCACGTCAAATACAGGATGACGTTCCCCCTTTTCCTGGGTCTTCCAGTTATCCTCAAATAAAAAACATACAGAGAGACAGCGCTCCCATAGCGTGACACAGTACGTATATTCTGAGTAATTACAATTTTTTGTTCAACTCACCGATTTTGGAGCCTCGGTTTTCTCAGGCTCAGCTTAAAGGCAAATTGTACTTCTTAGTTAGGTGAGTACCTTACCCCTCTCTCCTGCACTGCCTTTCAGCTTCTGTCTCCAGCTCTGTATTACCATACAGATGGGGACGAAAAAGGGAGGGAGGGGGGAGAGAAAAATTCCTCTGCTTTCACCTTTAAAATATTTTCCTCACTCTAAAGGGATAAAATAGTAAGGGGGTATCCCATAACAGAGTAAAACCAGATATGAGAATCAAGTTAAAATATCAAAAATTTATTCCAAAAAAAGTGGGGGGGGGGTTACTGGACGCGTTTCGGCACTACACCTGTGCCTTCTTCAAGCAGTATAGCATATGGGGTAAGGGCCATCTAGATTGCTCCATATTTGGAAGCACCCACTGCGCCACTAGGACTCTTACCCTTTTCGAAACCAAAATTGAGTTGTTTGGAAAAAACACACAACACTATGTGTGGTGAAAAAAAGGCACAGCACACTGTCACTGTCGCCTCATAATCCTCGAGAGCTTGCAAAAGTTTCTCTTTCTTTTTATCCTTCGTCGAAATATTTTTGTTTCGACATAATTGTTCCAAGGTCTTTTTCGAAGGTTGTTGCGACATTCTCACTCCAGCCAAATAAAAGATAGAAAAGAAAAACAAAGAAGGGGAAGGGAACTGCTGTGTATTGTGTAAATTGTAATAAATGCACTGAGTTCTGCTCTGGAAAAGAAAAAAAAACAATTTCTTTAGTATCTGGATCTATGTTGCTTCACAGATCCAAATACTAACCTGATATCCCACCGCTTGCCACCAGTTGTCACGACCACTACGCGCGCTGCTGCGCAAAGACGCCGGGTTAAGTCGCTCACTATCTATCTATCCTAGACCCAGATAATTACGCGCGCTTATCTACCCGTCCCGGCCACACTTTCTCTCACAACAGGCACGTAGAGCGCGATGTACAGCGTTGCAATCCTGGGATCAGTATAAGTCTTCTCCTGAAGCGCGTACTAACTATGTCTCCCACAATCCCTGCAGTCTATTTTTCCTATTCTAATAGTAACGCTGCCACCAGTCCTCATGGACACCACGCGCGTCGCGACTGGAGACGCAGGGCTTAAACAACAGCACTGTCTCCTGACGACCGCAACTCGCAATTTCTTATATATAACCGAGTTTAAAGCAAATAGCAATACTCCCAATCTCTTAGTTAGCGTGGATTTCATCAGCCAGAGTCAAAACTTAAATACTTTTTTGTTTATTTATGATAGAAAAATCACAGTGCTTTGTTACATAAAAAATTATAACTAGAATAAATCAATTAATTACACACTACACAGCAAATAAAAGAAAAAGGGTGAACCATAGAGCAATTACTTACGAAGAGCTATTCAGTAAGCTAGCATCAATGGTCTCCTGGAGCCTGGAGATAGAGCATGGACAGATCAGTCCTCTTTCGAAGGTACCCCAAGTGATCAGCCCCAGCACATGGCCAGTTTTCAGAATTTATACACTTCCTGATCCTTCCAGCCCACCCCCAAATGCCCCAGTGTCCTGCACTACATTTCCCAGAGTCCCCTTTGCTACAGCGCATGTCAATTATTCTTTAATTGCCCAAAGGTGTCCCTCTTCCCCCCCAGACCCCCCTTACAGATCAAGGATGTGCTTCCTGTCTTTGAAGATTGTGTCCAAATCTTGGTGCCGGGCTGGCTGCCAAGGTGTGAGTACTATGTCAGAGTACAAAGAACATTCCCTTTTTACAGCTACATGTTATATCCTCCCCCCAAGGGAGAAAGCTAACCATTTTAACAGGTCTTCCTCAACAGCTGAAATGTAATCAAAATGGTCAGACACAAATATGAATATAACTCTATATGGAGGAGATATGTATAAACAGGCAGATAGACACATATATACAGGCAGACCCTTATATAGATAGAAATACAGATCTAATCTGCCACACACACCAACATCAAAACCTCATCCCCACTGTAAAACAAGGCGGAGGGAGCATTATGGTTTGGGGCTGCTTTGCTGCCTCAGGGCCTGGACGGATTGTTGTCATTGATGGAAAAATGAATTCCAGAGATTATCAAGACATTTTGCAGAAAAACGTAAAACCATCTGTCCGCCAACTGAAGCTCCGCAGAGGATGGGTGATGCAACAGGACAATGAACCAAAGCATACAAGTAATTCAACAAAAGAATGGCTTCAACAAAACAAAACACGCCTTCTGGAGTGGCCCAGTCAGAGTCCTGACCTCAACCCGATTGAAATGCTGTGGCATGACCTTAAGAGAGCGATTCACACCAGACATCCCAAGAATATTGCTACACTGAAACCGTTTTGTGAAGAAGAGTGGTCCAAAATTACTCCAGATCGTTGTGCAGGTCTGATCTGCAACTACAGGAAACGTTTGGTTGAGGTTATTGCTGCCAAAGGAGGGTCAACCAGTTATTAAGTCCAAAGATTCACATACTTTTCCACCCTGCACTGTGAATGTTTACATGTTCTGTTCAATAAAAACATGAAAACATATAATGTTTGTGTTGTATTATTTTAAGCAGACTGTGTTTTTCAAATTGTTGTCACTTAGATGAAGATCAGAGCACATTTTATGACCAATTCATGCAAAACTCCACGTAATCCCAAAGGGTTCACATACTTTTTCTTGCAACCGTATATAGAAAACACATAGGGGGGGTAGCACTCAATCTAAACTAAGCATTCAGTGAGGGTGCATCTCAAAAATAAAATACAGAACAAAATCAGGGAGAGAGCGGAGAGAGCACTCCAGTCAAACACATTCAAAAACCTGCAACAACAGCTCCATGCATGGGTGCATAATACCATCTTTTACCACATGGTGAAAAATTCTTAAATCTAAGCTTTGTTGAATAAAATGGTGGAAATTTGGTTCGCAATGAACGGCCGTGAATTGCCTAAGCCTTCCAACAGCGTCAATGTAATCCACCCTCTGGCAGGTCCTACTCTGTAAACCTAATGACCGCCCATCATGGGATAAACTCACTTACTGAGGAACAGGTCCCCTTCATGGAGCTCCCGCAGATCAATGTTAAATAGAACCTGGAGGAGGAGTACCTGTGGCAGGGAGGGATGCTTACCCAAGGGATTCATATAGAAAACACATGGGGGGGTAGCACTCAACCTAAACTAAGCACTCAGTGCGGGTGCATCTCAAAAATAAAATACAAACAAAACCAGGGAGAGAGCAACGCTGTTGGCAAGCTTAAGCAATTCATGGCCGTTCATTGCGAACCAAATTTCCACCATTTTATTCAGCAAAACTCAGAGTTAAGAAATTTTCACCATGTGGTAAAAGCTGGTATAATGCACCCATGCATGGAGCTGTTGTTGCAGGTTTTTGAATGTGTTTGACTGGAGTGCTCTCTCCGTGGTTTTGTTTAATATATATATAAGTTACTGTTATAACCTGTAAAACAAGGCTGTTATCTTTCATGTGCCCTGTCCTTATAACTCTGTACTCTGACTTAGTCACGATTTCAGTATACTTTCTCATTAGCGCTCGCAGAAGCTCTCTGAAAATCAGGGATACATCGGCTTTCCAGGTAATAAAACTGTAAAACATGGCTGTGGCTGAGTATCTTCAGAATAAAAATAAATAAAAATTTAATAAAATATATATATATATATGTATGTATAAGAACAGACTGGGACAGCATTAAAAACCCATAACTATTTAACGTTTTAGTCCCCAGTACAGTTAAATAGCACTGCAGACATGTCAGGACTTTCTGCTTGAACGATGTCCTGTCTGGCCAAAATATAACCCCATAGTGGGTGGTTCTACACCTGGAATTCTATAGAATTTATTCAAGATGTAATCAGACACCGGCCACAGAGTTTCAAATTGGCTTCATCTGATTGTGTTGCTTCTTAAAACATGTAGTTCTAAGAAGGCAAATGTAACAGAAGAAATACAAAAACTGCAGATAACAATGCGGTCTTCTGTAGGTGAATAATAAGCCTATATCATCATGATATTAAAGGAGTAGTTCAAGCTGTGCCCTTAGCCTTCCCTGTATTCAATCATACTATTAATTAGCGATATAGTAAAATATGCAATAAAAAAATTGGAACAAAAAGGCGAAACTGCCCTTTAACATTCCTGAAGGAAGAGGTGTAGTTAGACATGGTGCCACCCACGACACTTTAAATTTTGCTGCTCAGCCTCCTGACATCAAAGAAATAAATATAAATATGAAACATGAAAATAAACATGAAATTAAGAATAAATATTCACAATTTATTGGGGCCAGTTATGCCTATAAGAACAAAAGCAAGTTATATTAATTACCCAGAGTGATTTCTTGCATTTATTATAGTTTAGCGAATCATTGCTGGGCGTTTTAATGCTATGCAGCTCTGTTATACACCGCACACTTCAAATATATTGCCCCTCTAGCAGAAAATTTCCTAAGAAGGTGCGCATGAAAAGTATATATCAGTTTTTAGGTAGTGTACCCTGTCTGCTCTTGCCAGTACTTATCATAAACGCTTATTTTTTAATATTACGACATATGGCATCGTTCCAGATCTTTTTTATTTTTATGTTCCCTGCTATAATCTAGCACTCTTTGTCTTTTTTCCCACAAGGGCAAACATTTTGGCATCTGACGGGGAGAGCTCATTGGTCAGGATTTTGTATTTTCTGTATCTTTAATGGTCATCACGGTCACATTCACAAGTTACAGATTACAAATTAAGATTATAAATTTGCTCATGAATAGAAATAAATTCTCCTGATCCCTCACCTGTAAATGTATTCTTCGCCCTAAGGTCCTGCTCTAAATATAATACTGCAATGCTGAGTATTGAGTAGTTACATCAGAGAGAAGTCAAAGTCTCCAACACTGCAAACATTTTCCTTTTCTTTCCAGTGGCAATCTCACCTACCAAACATGTCAAATTTATTGTGTTTGTTTCATGTCATGGTTACCTGCTTCAGACCAGGGAGGCCAGAGTTAGCAGGTAAAATTGACATTACTGTAGAAAAACAGAGACACAGAATGTGTTACGGTCTGTTGGTGCCATCTTTAGTTTACTGGTGCCAGAGAAGCCCAGCTCCTCCTCACTCAACACCAACCCCCCTCTACAGGAGGCACAAAGGGCCACAACTGATCCTCAGTAAACCCATTAGTGTTTAACTGAAATAAGTAACATTTATCACTGATTTCTGCATTGCAAAATAAATAATAAATAAATATAGGGGGTTGTTATGTATTGAGGTATTATACTGTCCTCCATCCAGCAGGTGGCAGCATAGTAAATGTGAGCATTTGTTGTTCTGTTGAGTTACTGTCTCTTGTGTGTATGTCTCTGTGTTAGTTTTATGCTGTAATCAGTGAATTACTGTTTCAATGCTTGTCTGTATCTGTGAGCAGCTATCCATTCAAATACACAAAAGGGGCCATCTTTTTTCTGTCGACTTGTTTCCATCATGACAATTATAGATATGCATAGAAGACATTTCATAATCGTAATATGCGCTCTAACAGAAACACAATCTATTTTCTCTTGCCCTTGCCTGAAAAAAGACATAAACACACACACATCAAAGGTTATTCAAAAGCACCGAAACAGTGAATTTCATGGTACGGTGCAATTTCGGGGCAGTTCGTTTATTTATTAAACTGTCAATTCTCCATATACTAGCAAATTTGACAGCAAAATACAGTGCAGTTCAACGGTTTTCGGCAGCAGGAAAATTGTCCCTTAGAGAAGTAATGGTCCATTCTATTCACAGAACGCCGGACATCACCGAAATGACTTGATTTTCGGTGATTCAGTTCAACAGGTTTGAACAGGCAATCCTGTATATTTCAACTTAAAATGTAATATTTAAAAAAAAACCACAATTTGGTGGTCTTCGGCGACGTTCGCCAACTTTTTCATGAGACTTCGGCTACTCCATCGTCACCGCACTACGGTGAACCTATGGTGAATGGTGAATTCATCGTAGTTTCAGGAAAATGGAATCGCCGAAGTGCACCGAAGTGAAAAGCACCGAAACTTTGAAATTTCAGTGCTTTGTGAATAACTCCTTAAATGAAATATATATATATATATATATATATATATCTGGTATACTATCCTGACTAAAATGTGTGTGTGTATATATATAGCCAGTATATATATCTATCTATAGTACATATCATAGTTGGCAACAGTACCGGCTCTCCAGGTTTTGTGCTCAGTGTTCCAAGGGGTTAATTGTCCCAGGGCTCTAAACTCATCTGCTGCAAATCTCAATCTAAATACGTCGCCAGGTATATATATGTATTGAACAAAATGAACAATTTATATTCATATATATTTATATCACACGCCAAACACATTATTTAATTACAGCTAAAACCAAATACTTGTTTTCTTTTGTTTTGTCTAGCTTCCGCAATTACCATGAAATAATGTGATATGTGAGTCGTTTGATTGTTCGTGAGTAACTGTTCACTTGTAGACTGCAGACCGACAGACTGAAGTCTTTCTTCCCCACCCGCCCAGTGTTTGTTTTCTAATATTGTTTAGATGTGGAATTGCATTGTGTGTCTAAGGAGGAATTTCTTTTCCACATAGATAAGCCAAAAATCTGTTTTCCTTTTAAGCTGCAGCAGGAGCGGCTCTGAGGCGTGGGCTGACCTGACTTCCTCAACAAACCTCATCCTTTCCTGTTTGAAAAGTATTTTGTGAATAGCGTGATATATTTCTCAGGAAGCGTCGTACTATGCGCCGGTTCTTTATATGGAGGGATACAGAAATAGCTGACAAGTTAATGGATTAGCTTTGCTGTAAATTCCTCTAATAGTGAAATCTCAGTGCTACTGTGAATTTATAGGAACCCATCTATAGTTACATGTAAATATTGTTTAAAATTAAAGATTAAATGTAATTGAATCTTTATTTTCTTGTGGTACACAAATATTAGTAAATTTTCAGTCTATCACCTGGCTTCACCTTGCAATGTGGAAGCAGCCATCTTTTCTCCTCATGGGCCCGAAGCTCTCATTATCAACCAAAAGGTATGGTGGTAATGTGGCACTAGTTTGCTCTGTCCTCCTAACAGCTTCAGAACAGCGCCACTGTGGCCAAGCTGGGTAATGCATGTCAGGAGATTCTCACATATCACACAGATCACAGTGAACTTTACATTGAAACTTGCCAGCGCTCAATTATCAGTAGCCGCAGGCAAGCAGACCAGGGACGTTTTGAGCTCTGAAATAATAATAAACGTGAGATAGCTCTCAGTCCTCGCCTGTTCTCATGGATCTATGAAACACACCGATCATGTCAGATTACCCTAATTACATTCTGTAGAGAAGTAAGTTGAAGTATAAATCAGGGGGTCGCAGTGGATGTGATTTACTTGGATTTTTCCAAAGCCTTCGAAACAGTTCCACACAAGAGATTACTATTTAAATTAAGAAAAAAATGGTCTAGATGAAAACGCTTGTTCTTGGATAGAAAACTGGATAAAAGATAGAGCACAGAAAGTGGTCATAAATGGTAACTTTTCAAGATAGTCTCCAGTGGTAAGTGGTGTCCCTCAGGGGTCTGTTATATGACCACTTCTATTCAATCTATTTATAAATGGTCTTGAAATGGGCATTGAAAGTCATGTGTCAGTGTTTGACGATGACACAAAGCTAGGTAAAGCAATACAATGTGAGCAGGATAATACTTCCCTGCAGAGGGATTTAGATAAATTGGGGAACTGGGCACTCAAATGGAAAATTACATTTAATGTAGAGCAAGGTTATGTAGTGGTGAGGCGGGCAACTAAATTAAGAAGGGGAATGGAAGGTTTAAGTTATGAGGAAAGGCTAACAAGCTTAAACCTGTTTAGTTTAGAGAAACAGCGCCTTAGAGGAGATCTGATAACTTTATATAAATATATACGCAGCCATTATAAACCATTGTCTGGAAGATGATGATTCCTGGATTAAACTATAGAGTTTACAATAACCTACATAATATATAAAAGGTTTTTTTAACTAGATATTTCCATTTCCGTCTCCTCAATTTTGATTTTCAACTCTAAATCCCACATTTTGCCATTTGACTATTTAACATGTTGACGATATTCTGAAATCCTCATGCAATAATGAGTCAGAGCTTTTTGAATTGTGTCACACCATTACTAATCTCTTACTCAGGAGCAGGGAGATGAGCAGAGCACTTCTGTCTCTTCTAGTACTCTATAAAATAATTGAAGCATGCAGCAGACTATCGGTCGTGAGCTGAATTCACCCTCAATGGGATCTTTTAATAGTAACACTGAAATTAAGATTTTTGATTGCTATTTTTGTTGCATTTCTGTGTATTTCATTATATGTACTTTGCCGGAGGAAACAAAGTGTGCGGGTGATAATTGAGACGTGCTCTTATAAAAAGCAGGCTGTCCAGGCTGGGACGTGGGAATATTTGTGGTGTAACTGTGTGTTAATGTACCCAAATATGGCATTTGGACATTTTATTCTGCATCAAAATAGTCTACATTAAAAGATTTATTTTCTTAATTTGGCTACGAAAAATGATTGTCAAGTGAAGTCTGCGCTCATTTTAACCTCTGACGTACAAAATGACAGAGGAATTGGATATTGACAATAAAATAGCATTGTCATTAAGACACAAAATTCCACTTGGATATGATTCTGGCCTGTATGTTGCTCTCAGTGTTCTCTCCTCCCTATCAAATAGTTCACCGTGCTTAAAAGCAGCTTCTAGGAGTTTCAAGTGCCAATAAAACTTAAGTATAGAGTACATTGTATCATCTTATATATGGAAAAGAGTATACAATATTGCAAAGTTAAAGACAAAACTATGGCGGGGAGAGAAAACTGGAGCAGTTAATAATTTATGTGTCAGCTGCTTCTTCTGTTTAAGATTGATCTTCCTCTGTTCCTCTGTAAGGTGATCTCATTCCTCCATCCTCCTCTTCCTCAGTAATATGCTCAGCACAGAAACACCTTTTCTGCTGTGCTGTGATCCAAGAAGACAGGGATCACAGAGCTGAGGTACAAGTTCCACTGAATTCTGCTACTGATAAAAGTCTGTTTGTCAGCACAAACTAAAGTGGTTTTTCAAAGACCTTCTTTGGCAAACATCAGTAAAAATTGCCATTGTTGCAATGGTGGTAAATGCTGGTGTTTCATGGAAGGAAAATTCAAACAGCAGCAGGAGAAGCTTCACAGTGAAGCTTCTCCTGCTGTTTGGACTTTTCTCTTGTGAAATTGTGGTGATTCTTGCTGCTGCAACAATGGTGATTTTAGTTTGTTTGCATCTTCGGCAAATGTCAGCGATCTTTAAATAATCCCCCTTACTGTAGATTCCATTGGTAAACTACTTTTTTTTACCAAAATAAGCTTTTTAAAGTCTTAATTTAAAAGCCATTAGACTAACTCCGTATCCTTAGAACCCTAAATTGATGACAGATTGGCATAAGCTACACCTTTTCCTGTTAAAGATATGCATGGTTTTGTGCGGGGATAGCGTTGAGATACCTCAGTGAATGTCTGGCAGACTGGCTGTCTGTTTCTGACTGCACATAAAAAAAGAACATTTAGGGCGCTATCATCTGGTGGGAACTAACCCTAGCGTCAGCATGTCTTGCGTTAGCGCAAGGTAAATTCAGTCTAGCGCCTGACCAACAGATCGTTTGCCTCCCATTACAAATGGAGAAAACCATAGTGCGACCTTACTGTACTTACTGCGTCCTACACTTAACATGGGGAGTGCTAGAGATCACTTGCGCTATTGTGGCCAACAGATCGTTTGGTCCAGGCGCTAATTTCTACGTGGACGCTAATCACAAAAAATTATCTACTGCTCAACCCTGGTGTTAACTGACGGAAAGGAGCAAAAATGGAAAAAAAAAACACAAAAGGTCCTTGCACCAAATTAACAGGCAATTAACAGGCAATTGAAAAGAAGGCAGCACAGGTGCTCTCTTGGCCCCATACACCATAGTAATGGATCTGGTCTGCAATGTCGCTGCTGTTGCAGTAGGCTATATTATAAATGTATCCTTTATTAACATTTATCCTAAATCTAATATATTGGCTAATTCTAAACATTTTTTGCTGGGGGTTATTCATAGTATGTAAGCGGTTGAGTATTAGGGGTTACGACCATGTTTAAAGGGACACATGGATAAGTCTTGCCCTGAAACATGTATTATTTATATGCTGCAGCAGGGAAATTATTGTCGCTCACCTGACCTTCCTTTTGGATCTATTAAATGCAGTGTAATGATTCTACATGTTGTTGGGTGCATTTATCATGCAATACTCATCAGCCTTAACTTATGTGTGCATATAAACGTGGATAATACGGCCACCTTGGAGGATTTTGATAATGCAGGGGTGTGAGGGCTCTTGAAAAAAAGGTAAGCCCAGGAGGGGCTAAGGAACTGACAACAATTTTATTAAATAAATACAACACTGGAACAATTAAGTCTGATAAAAACATATAAGTGTATGAACTTAACCTGCTCTTGGTGGAAATATAGGTTCCCAATAATTTGAGGGCTCTTCGCTGGATGTGTTCATACTTATACAAGCTTGTGAGGGCAGGGGATAGGTATGGCCCGGCACTCTGCACTGGAAAAGCACTTCTATCCTGTACACAACTGCATTAGCACTGAGTCTCAGCCAGGGTCTTAGCCTTTCCCTAGCGTGCGATAATGAATCTTGTACACTGATAACTGCAATCAAGGTGATCTGTTGGTGTGTCGCAGGCGCTACATTTTAGCAGCTCGCGCTAGATTTTTCATGTAGCGTTGGTGTTTTAGCTCACACCAAGTGATAGGGCCCTTAATGTATACATTTGCTGTCCATTTCGCGGGAAAAAAATAGAAAAATCCATATTAAATGATATGATTTGCCTGAAAAGTCCTTGACATTTGCTTTAATGTACTGTGTGCAGATAGAATGGTAATTGTCTTTAACAACACTCTCTGCATTTGATCCTTTTGGAGCGAATACAGTACCCGTCCTGCGGCATTAATAAGATAAAAGAGCAATAACTGATGATGATATTAGGTATTTGGCTGCTTGTGTTACATGTTTTAGTAAGCAATCTCCATAGACAGTGATGATCTGAGTGTCTGTAGTGTATTCAAATTAACAGAGTTGTATTTTATATCACAATGTAACCCCTAAAACGTCTGGCACAGAGACCAGAAGGGGTCATGTGATAAGGACATGTTAGGTTTGTTTTATTCATTTCAATATGATTATTTGACATATTTGACCACTGGGAGAATCGCAATATCATTGAACGTTTTTCTGCTAGGACTTAAAGGGATACTACCACTTACATAACCTGTAACTAGATCTCTTGTGCATTACAAATAAAACCACCTTATAAAACACATGCTGCTGTTTTTTTCTTTGTTTGAAATAATTGCATGTAAAAATTGCATGTATAAAGTTAGGGTTTTTAATCTCTCGATTCCATTTTGGATTTTTCCCATGATGCAACATTTACGAAAATCTGTGCAAACATTTACTTTACTGCTGTGGTTTATCTAATCTAATCTAGTATTTATTAGTTAATGAAGTGAAGGAAGGAATGTTTAGATACGGCTTCAGGAGGTCTATTGTCCTGACTTTGCTACATGAAATAAGAGGTGAATGCGATAAAACAAGGATCTTAAAAGACTTCTAATGTACCACCTGGAGATGTCCTTTGAATACATCCTGCGATTTGAGTCACTTCACTGACGGAAACATTCACTCCAATTCTATGCTCAAAGACACACAGTGAGGAACAAGTGATGTAAAGATACTGTGGGGGGGGAGTTTTCAACACAAAAGATCACACAATGGAAGCACCCACTGACACATACAGGGTTATTCAGAGAGAGGTGAAAACCAGGAGAATGACTGGAGAAGTGAAAATTCTAGGTCCATATAGCCGATTCGGAAAGTGAGATAAATGGGAGAATTTTTCTGGTTTGGCTATTTTGACCTAGAATTTTCACTTCTCCAATCACTCTCCTGAGTTTCACCTCTCTCTGAATAACCCTGATAGAGAGTGTAGCGCTCACTCCCGGAGGAGCCGCTGAATTTAACCTCGGGTTAGTCTCTCCGCACTAGGGAATAAATATACACCAGCACTGTTGTGGATTTTATAAATTATATACTTTACTGGTCTCAAAGTGGCATATATAATGTAAGCACGATGTATAGGAAACAGGATTTCGTAATGCGAGAAACACGCCGCGGTAAAAGAAAAGTTTAACCCCTTTGTTTCTGGAGTGTAAGTCCCGTGCAGGTTATGTCCCAAAAAGGTGTGTGTGTGTGAGCTCAGGTACCCGGGTACTAGATTTCAACTGGCCAGTGAAAGGATTTAGTAAATCTTCGACTAGTCACGTTGGGGCCCTGTAGATTTAAGCAATACTGCAGCGTGCTTCATTAAAGTTTGACTGTGGCCTGGAAGGCCTCTCACCCATCCGCCAGACACTCTGTTCTGCTGCTCGATCAAGGACGTCTCTCCGCTGGATTTCACTGGGACTCTGTGCCTCTGGATCCGCTTCTCCTGCTTGTCCGTCTTTACAACAAGGTCTACGGCCTACCGCCTGCACTCCCTGTGGATCATCGCAGTCTCCTTACTCGGGGTCCAATCTGCTACTCTGTGTTTGTGCAAAACCTCTCCGCGGTGGATTACTAGGTCTCTGACAAGTCACTGAATCGATTCCCAGCGCTCGGCAAGGCAGCACCCGCTCTCCGGCCTGGTAACAATCGCTCACAGTCTCACGTGCGTCTCACTCTGTTCACCCCTCGGCTCACACTGGCTCTCCTTCCATCAGGCTGTGGATGTCCTCTCCTCAATCCCCACCCACTTCCTGTCTCTGCCCCAAAGCATGCTGGAAAACGTAGTCCCATTGTGTCCAGTATGTTTATATTGCGCTGGTCTCCCTCTGGTGGCCAAAACTGAGCAATACAGCAACAGAGTTTTAAACATTGCTACACTCTCCCCCTCCTAGAACTCTTGGGTCTCTCCAAGGAGGTATAACAATTACATAACATTAGGCAATGTATACAGGTTCATCAGCAAACATACAATGGGTCAGATATACGTCCTCAAGTTGACTCATGCTCCTGACTACCTCAGCTAACATAGCAGACACTTCGGGCAACCTTCGCACTGTGGTGACAGCCTCTTCAGTGCTATGTCCTGGTGAGTCGTAGGTAAGTCTCTGGGGGGGTCGGATAGAACGTTTTGATTTGGGCTCAACCAGTTCCTCTTCAGGTGGAAGTACTACAGGTATGGGTTCAATTCTTTAGTCCACAACTGGAACAGACACCTCTTCAGAGTATGATCCTTCCAGTGATGGCATAGAACTGTAATCATAGGACGCGTCTTCAGGAATTACAGGAATTTCTAAAGTATCGGGAACTTCCAATTGAAATTCAGGAACCTCAGGCCTCAGGTTACTTTCCCACCGTTCGGGAACTGGAATGACCTCTTCAGGTTCTGGCGAGCGCACCCAGTCCAGACAAAAACTTCCTTCCTCACTATCCTCTTCACTCTCTTCGACAACCCGTGTTTGCTGAGACCGAGTAACGGGAGCCGAGCGTGGAGCACGCGGGTTAAGTAGAGAATGTTCATCTCCAACTGATATCCTTACAGCCTCCCTCACAGGTAACAGATGATTTCGGTGCCAGTTTTTAAGAGGCCCAGCCTTTCCATCCGGTCGGATTTGGTAAACTGGCAAACCCGGCAGTTGCTTGCAGACAATGTAGACTTGAGAACTCCATCTATCCGCCAACTTATGCCTTGCAGAAGCACCCAAGTTCTTCAACAAAACTCCATCACCGAGTTGTAGATCCTGTATCCGAACTCTCAAGTCATAGTTTCGCTTATTCCTCTGTTCCCTGTTCCCTGAGGTCAAACGGGCCTGTTCAAACGCAGAGGCCAAATTCTTCCGAAGTCTATCCACGTAATTTCTATGAGAGGCTACAGACGTCTGATCCAGAGATAGCCCAAACGCCAAATCAACCGGCAGTCGAGCTTCCCTTCCGAACATAAGACGGTATGGTGAGTATCCAGTAGCGTCACTCTCCGTACTGTTGTATGCGTGCACCAGCGTAGCTATGTGACGACTCCAGCTCTGCTTCTCTTTGTTTGACAATGTCCCCAACATATTTAGCAGCGTGCAATTAAACCTTTCTGGTTGTGCATCACCTTGAGGGTGATATGGTGTAGTTCGGGTCTTCTGAATCCCTAGTAGTTCCAGCAATTGCCCAACGAGCATGCTCTCAAAGTCTCTGCCCTGATCCGAGTGTATTCTCCTTGGTAGGCCATAGTGAACAAAAAACTTTTCCATTAAAACCTTCACCACCATAGGAGCACGTTGGTCTTTCGTAGAAAAAGCTTGAGCATAACGCGTGAAATGATCAGTCACTACTAGAATATTTCCCTGCCCGCTAGCATCCGGGTTGGTAGGGTTTTCCTCTGGATACACCTCAAACACGAATGACAGTAACTTTCAACTTCAGATCTCATACAGGGCCAATAAAATCTGTCTCTCACTAGCTTAAAAGTTCTCTCTGCACCCAAATGTCCATGGTCATCGTGTAGTGACCGCAGCACACCCTCTCTGTGTTTGGTGGGAAGGAACAATTGTTGGGTCTCTTCAGCATTGTTTGAGGGGCCCCTTCGGTAGACCACCCCATCCAACATCTTCAACCGTTCCCACTCTTTGTATACCAATCGGGCTCCGTCTGGGGAATTTGTCAGCAGAATTTCCCATTGGTTTGCGGTTAGGGCCTTCACGGTTAATGCAATCAAAGGGACTCTAGCCTGATCGGCTCTCAGGTCCTGTTTCGAGAAAGTAGGTAAACGTTCATCCCTCAGCTGCGTAGGATTGCGATAGAACTCTGGAATAGCCGCAGCCATAACTCCTATGGCTTCTGCTTGAATCCCGGCGCTCCGCTCCTTGACATAAAGCTTGCAACCCATCTGGAGTTAACTGAGTCCATTCTGTAGTGTAGGGTCTTCTTGACAAAGCATCGGCATCTCGATTATTCACTCCAGGGTGATACTTCAGGCTGAACCGAAACCCTGACAGAGCGGCCAACCACCGATGTCCCGTTGCATCCAGCTTCGCAGTAGTAAGGACGTAGGTAAGAGGATTGTTATCAGTCTTTATCACAAATTCGGCTCCGTACAGATAATCTTTCAGCTTGTCTACTACCGCCCATTTCAAGGCTAGGAACTCCAACTTGTGTGTAGGATAGTTCTTTTCTGAAGGTGTAAGACTTCGGCTCACATATGCTACAGGCCTCAACAGTCCACCATATTCCTGGTATAGGACTCCCCCTAGACCTTCTCTGCTGGCATCCACATGCAATTCGGACGGCTTATGAGGATCAGCGTAAGCCAAGACAGGAGCTCGAGTTAGACTCTTTCAGCTTCATGAAAGCACCTTCGCATTTATTAGTCCATTCTTCTTGGATGGATTTTCGAGCCTTCCTTGGCCCTGGAGCCAATGAATTTCGATCAGAGGCCTTGTGGCCTTCTTCTGCGTCTTCCTTCTGTAGGAGCTGGTTCAGTGGTTGAGCTATCTTGGCAAATCCTCCTACGAATCTTCAGTAATAGGAGCAGAACCCCAAGAAAGATCTGAGTTCGGTGACATTTCGGGGTCTAGGCCAGGAAGCTACGGCTTCCAACTTTCGAGGATCCGTCGAAATGCCTTCCGCTGAAACAACATGTCCCAGATACATAACGGAAGGTAAACAAAATTGACACTTCTCCAGAGACAGTTTCAACCCCTCTTCATGGAGCTGCTTCAAGACCTTCTCCAACCGTTGCTCATGCTCTTCCAAAGTCTTCCCGAACACAATAATGTCATCCAGATACACTAACACTTCGATCAGGTTCATGTCCCCGACTGTCTTCTCCATTAACCGTTGGAATGTGGCGGGAGCCCCCGTAAGGCCTTGAGGCATTCTGTTGAACTCAAAGAACCCCAGTGGGCAGATGAACGCAGTCTTTTCTTTGTCTTCAGGATGCATTGGTATCTGGTGATACTCACTTCGCAGGTCTAGTACACTAAACCATTTTGCTCCAGACAAACACTGTAAGGCATCTTCTATCCGAGGAGTGGCATATTGATCCGGAATGGTTCTCTGATTTAGCGTGCGATAGTCTAAACATAGATGGATAGAACCATTCTTCTTGTGAACCATCACTATTGGAGATGCATAAGGGCTCCTGGACTCTTGAATCACCTTAGTTCTTTGTAGTTCATTCAGCTGTTCTCGTAGATCATCCAAGTCTCCCAGCGGAACTCATCTTGACCTCTCTCGAAACGGCTTATCTTCCTGTAGTCAAATGCGATGCTCAGTACTCTTAGCTAGGCCCACGTCGAATTCGTCCTTTGAGAACAAGTCCCTCCACTTTAGGATCTGGGACTGAAGACGTTTCTTCCATTCAGGTGACATGGGAGCGTCCTTAGGATAGAACCTTTCATCTGGAATCTCTTTATTCACTCCCCCTCCTAAATCGGTAGGAGAGAGAGGCGTAGCGGACGCTACTTGCCCGATGGGCATTCGTGCTTTCAGGATCACTAGAGAATCAGACACATTACATACACTAACAGAGACTCTTCCTCGTGTTCGTTTCAAAGCTCTCGTGGAGATTATTTCAGGGATTACTTCTACTCCGGCTTCACTCCCATGATTGAAATCAGTTTCCAGTACCACATAGGGACCCGGTTGTGATCCGTTCAACTTGACTGAAGCCCGGAAACTCGCCACTTCTCCTGATTGCAGAACCTTCTCTGTTCCTCCCAATCTCCACAGGCGTCCCACTTCGGCAGGTGCCTTCTGTTCTTCGACCATTCGCTGATAGACTGGACGTAACATCGGGTGTACTCCCCCTGGTAGAACCTTCTTCCATTACTATAGGAGTCAGGAGACGTCGCACTAGATCAGTATTCGTCCCCACTATCATCGAACTTCTGTTGGCCCCTGAAGGCCGAGGACACACAATGGCCAATGCATCACAACCCCCAGACTGTCCGATGACTTTGGATCCGATCTCTAACTTCACCTGTAGATATCCGTCATAGGGAAGTGTCTCAGTTCCGATACCCCAGATCTCAAGGTCCTTCAATTTCTGTAGAGGTATGTGCTTCAAGTGCTTCTCATAGAAGTCTCGGTAGATCAATGTCACTTGCGTTTTAAACAGCGCTACAAGAGCAAAATATTTTCTTAACTAAACATAAAGAAAAAAAAGGAACATAGAAGAAGCAAAATTTAATAAACCTGTTCAATGGGGTTAAGGTCTGGACTGTGTTGTGGCCATGCAGTTACATGATCCTCATTTCAAATAAACTGTAATTGTTTAGAAGTAAAGTTAAGTGACAGCAAATTATATAAACAGAGGCTCGGTGCAATTATCAAGCCTAGAAATTAATAATTTTTCCTGTTCTAACAAAAACAATAACTTTATAATCTGTTTATAACAAGTACATAAAAATAAATGAAGAACCAAAGAAAGAATGCACGGAACAACAATGCATTGAATACATCTTAATCTGCGATTGCTAGCATCAGAATGCACTGATCCCCTCACTTCCTAACCCTGCATTCAGTCTAATCAACTGTGTCCTCCGATTGAACATGTCTGAAGAGATAAAAAAAAACACCTCAGATTAACGTACCAGAAAGAATTACTTCTACAGAATTTGTTTTAATATTTTAGCCGCAGAGGTGTCTGACCCAATTACAGTTAGAATAGCGTATTTAGTTATCAAGCCTTGTTACGGGATTTTATTAATAAGCTTTAAATTTAATATTTTTTGGGGGAGATGACGACACATACCCACGGAGACCAACTGTTACAGTTCAATACAGAAAGTTCAGAACTGGATGTTTGTCAGGCCTCACTAACAGCCGTGTCCGTCCTCGCCACTCCTGCGCCGCGCCATCCGGGCCTCCGGTGGTCTGACCTTTGTGTCCCGGGTGGTTGTTCCCCTCAGCGGCATATGGTCTCCTGCCTGACGCAGTGGCTAGCGGTTGGCGTCGCAGGCCCGCCGCCATTCAGGACACCGTCCAGGGGAATCTGGCCAAGATGGCACCCAGGGGTTGGTCCGACATTTGATAGGTCCATGGGCGGGAACAGAGCCGGCAAGGGGAGTCTGCATGGTGCTGGGAGGAGCTACCGGGCCAGTATCCACTAGGAAAAGGAGGGGCGGATACTGAGCCTAGCGCGTGTCTACCTCCTATATAAGACCAGAGACTCCTCTCTTGCATTGCTTCAGTATTGTTTCTACAGTGTTGTAGCCAAGTACTTACCCCCTGATCTCTTCTATTACTCCTGGTTATCGACCCCTTGCTATCCACAACGTGTATGAACCTTTGCTGCCAGCCTCGACCCTTTGCTAACGCTTAACCGCTGCCTATGGGTTGTCCTATTGTACCGCGTTTATGCCTCCTCTATGGCCTACTGTCCATTGGGTTCCAGCTACCCCTCTTAGTGTGACAATGTTTCAATTAATGCAGAATTTTTGCTGGACCTTTACAGACCTTTCATTCTTCAGAATCTGGTGCTCTTCCCCAATTAAGGACCCTATTTCATAGCTGTCAGCAAACTGGCGATGGTAAGCAATAAAATATGCATCTGCAGATTTTCCTTACGGTCTCCATTTTGCCGAGCGTTTTCCAGGCTAGGGGCTGTGTTAACATCTAGCCCTGGAATGAAGAGCAAGGCTGCTTGTGCCACCGCAAGTATCGGTTCGCAAGACTGTGCAGCGTCGCGGAGGGAGACTCAGAACTATTTGTTCCCAGTCACACTCTGTTCCTGGTGACAGGAAGCAGCGAATCGGGCCGCCATCTCCACCGCAAGATGAGAGGTGAGTATGGGACTTAAAGAGGGGGTTTTCAGAGAGTGTTAAGTGATTTTGCATTTGCAAGATCAAGTAACAGCGGCTTTGAGGAGACATTTCTCAGTGAATTGCCATCTCCTGGGTAGAAGCACAAGCTACATTGGAATAACCTGCGCAGTGAGATCCGGAGCTATGTTGCAAAGTACAGTAAGTGCACTTCCCTTTCTTCAGTTCTCCTTCTTAACCATGGAGAAGGAATAGGGAGAGCCTCTTGGGAAACTCACCTGAACATAGGGTTGCCAGATCAGCCATGTTTTCCTGGACACACATTACTGTTTCATGCAGAGGGGGGCACAGGGAAAGCTACTGCCCCGCAACATGTATAATTCATATGTTGTATGAAGGAAATCAAGGAAAATAAGCTGGGAAGATTTCCTTTTTGATTTCTTACCTGCAACATATGAATTTTACAAGCTGTGGGGTGCAATTTTCCTGCGCTGCCCATCGGTATGAATAAAATAGGTGTGACCATGAAAACATGCTGATCTGGCAACACTACCTTAACAGGCTAGTAGGTATAGAATAAAGCAACAGCCTCCTATTCTAAATGTTCTATCCATTCACATTCTATATCCGTGTTTTGGGTTTGGTTACGTTCAGCTGCGTTTATCTTGTGGTATATAAAACAATTCTAAAATGCAAATGCAGTACAGACAATACTCCTACAATTACACAGCAGAAGGTACTCCAGCTGCCTTTCCGAATCCTTGTTTTCAGTCTTTTAATGTCATTTTTTCCAAATTACGTTAAACATGTTTTACTTAATTTACAGAATCAGCAGACGTGCTGTGTTTGTAAACTGTCACCTACAATGGGTTTGTTGACGAGCAGAAATTAAGTCAGTGGAGAGGTTTTTCAAGTGTTTTCCTTTGGATCTGCACATACCTGGTCGCACGACTTCTAGCACGGTTTGGGCTGACTGCTCACCCGTCCAAAATAGCATTTAAGTGACCATTCCGGTATATCAAAATGCAATACACATCATAATAAGAGCACAGAAAGTACAATGATAGACTAGAAGAAAAATATTCTTAGTAAGGTTTATTCTTACATAACTGACCATTAGGACGAATACGATTTTTTTTCTCCAGGAATATTTTCTTTAGACATTTCTTTAGGAAAGATGGGTTTTTGTTGTTAGTATTCCAATGGCATGCGTAGTCAAGATTTAATTCTACTTTTAGACATATTTTTTGCCTATGGCTTAACTTTCTCAGTATGTTATGTTAGATTCTTGCTGGTGTAAAGAGTATGACATGCTGAAGTATATCAGTTTGGAAATTCCGTGGATGGATAATCAGAATCATAATATTTAATAGTATTTTAGAATATTCCATAGAGTAAATTAGGTTGACTCATGAGTCTATTTTGCTGAGAATGTTATTGTTTAAGGCCTAAGAAGGGTGTGAAGCTAAATAAAATGTTTTAGAATCGCATTCTCTCTCCCATGTGTTCCTCTTCGGCCATTTTGAACTGTTGGGAAATATGCTAGTCTGTTTAGCCATAACGATGAACTACAGAGATTTATGGTTAAAAGAATAACCAATGTCATGGCAATTTTCTCATCTCATGACAGTCAATTACTGTGGTCCCTATTCTCATTAAAGCAGTGGCTTATGATTGAGAGCTCCACATAACGCTACTACCGCTAGTAAGATACCGACTCTGCTCTGGGTGACATTAATATCACTTGTAGGGTCCTGCCAGGCTTGCTCTATGTTCAAATCTTGCCTAGGCCGGTGGAAGGACACCAGGCTTACGGTTTGGTAACAATTAGTTTAACCGGAACATTCTTTGGGCCTTATATGGTGATCATTATAGGTTATCCATTTTCTATTCTCGTATATATTTTTAAAAATGGTCTTATTGGTCTCCTTACCTCATTGTCCATCTCCAACAGTAACCAAGCCACCTGGAGTAGGGAACAAACACTGTTTGTACCTTACACTCAATATCAGGGATGTCAAACTCCAGCCTTCTCAGAAGTTTCTGAACTACAATTTCCATGATTCTCAGGCCATCTATTGCATTCAAAGAATTCTGTGATTTGTAAGCAATCAAAATCGGTGAGGCCAGAGTTTGACACTCTGCTCTGTCTGTTAGCGTGACACTAACCTGACATTGATACCTAAGCAGTTGTAGCATTCTTTAGTATTCCACGACGAGGTCCACAATGCCAACGCTCCGTGGGTTTTGTTTAGTATTAGGAACAGCCTGTGCACGTAATGATCATATCAGACAGTTTAATGTTAAAGTTTCATGGCAAAACTGCACAGCTATTCATTTTTCCATCATCAATTTGTGGAATGCACAATGCACGTTATTAGCGAAGTCAGGGCTCATCTGTGGATATATATACGGCTGAGTGACTGTAGGTTGTGCACAAATTCTCTAGACGTCCTCTCTCAGCAAAAAAAGGAGAAAAAGTTAAAATGCACAGATGATGTTAACAGCGGGCTTAGTGTTAGATAACAATGGAAATGGTTAGGGTAGGAATAGTAAAGTCATGGATTCTATAAACCTATACCACACACAGTCACCACTGAAAAGCAGATTGTAGGTAAAATGAGTTGCAATATATATATATATATGTATTTGACAACCTTGGATTTAACTGCAGGGGTCAAGTCCTAAAAATAGAAGTGTGGGAACTCAAGATTTCTGTCCCTAATTAAGAATTATCATCTCGCACTTACACAATCACATCTAATATATTTATTTATATATGTGGATTTTAGCAAAATATTATGAATCCTATACCTATTATGCCGTACCATCGAAATATATGCTTAAATATTTGAATAAAAGCTTTATTGTGTGTGGGACCAATGGGAACTGAGTTCCCGCTGCAAAAATTATGGAGGAGCTGCGTTCTCATATGTTCCCTTGCAATTGACCCCTGGATTTAAGACAATCCCAGTTTTATTACAGAGATTGCCAGTTGTATAACCATGCAACTAAGATTCTATTTCAGGGGATTGAGTTACATATTGAAAGCTGTTCTATGTTACATTTAATGTAAAGGTAATAGGAATAGAAAAGCATAATATATTATATAATATATATACAACATATACGCATTTAAGTTATGGTGGAGGGCAACAAGTGAAATTAAAAGCCTCCACAATGCAATTAATGAAGTTTGTTATTGCAGTTCTTTGAAATGCTGGGCTATGTAAATGACCTCTGCATCACAGAGTTTATGTGCTACATTCCCCATATGCAGCACAGAACTCTGGGTAAAATATGCAGATTACAGCTGTAATTTCTAATTTTTTTGCATCCTGGGTCTGTTTTCACACTGAACCCTCCAATCAATGCCACGCCATACTAGGTGGCTTTGCATATACCTGATCTCTGCTGAAATAAGCCATCTAGTATGGCATGGCATTGATTGGAAGGTTCTGTGTTGTCTGGATAACCTCCAATAAAATTGTAATTTTGTGACCTGCGTGTCTCACAACCATCTGCATGGATTTTGGACACATTGGAGTCCATGAGGACATGCCTCTTCATTAACCTCATTATTGTGCTTTGCACAAACCCTCTTTCTTTCCATTCACTGTAATTTATATATCATACACTTTGGGTGGATATTCAGTAGGTGCTGATGTTTGCTGGTGTTGCACTGCCAACAAGTGCCAGCATCTAACAAAAGTAAAATGCAAACAGGGACAGGAGAAGATTTGCTTCATTTGTCCGTGTGGTAACTAGGGATGAGCGTTCGGTTCAGATCTGTTCGGAGTTCGATTCGAACATCGCCCGTTCAGCTGTTCGTCGAACTCCAAACATTTCCGCGTATTCGCCGCATGCTCTCCCACAATGCAAGGCTTCCCTGCCTGCAGCCCCAGCATGTGTGTTTGCAGGAGTGAATCAGAGAGGAGAGGAGATTGTTCTGTCGGGGTGTATCAGTGACGTTGTAGGAGATTTCTGGGAATTAGAATCTGTCTTGGCACTGCCAGGCTATCAGGGACAGTGTGTTTCAGTGAGTTGTAGGAGATTTCTGGGAATTTGAATCTGTGTTGGCACTGCCAGGCTGTCAGGGACAGTGTGTATCAGTGAGTTGTAAGAGATTTCTGGGAATTTGAATCTGTGTTGGCACTGCCAGGCTGTCAGGGACAGTGTGTATCAGTGAGTTCTACCAGAGTTCACCAAATTTGAATCTGTCTTGGCACAGCCTGTTATCAGTGTGTATCAGTGAGTTCTACCAGAGTTCACCAAATTTGAATCTGTCTTTGCACAGCCTGTTATCAGTGTGAATCAGTGAGTTATACCACAGTTCAGCAAATTAGAATCTGTCTTGTAAAATATTTGGGTGCACTGCCACTGACGCCTATACCAGATTCATATCATTTTAATATTTGACTGCAGGGTCCAACCCTGCACTCTTCCACAATACCACAGAGGGGATACTTACGGTGTGAAGGCACTTGCTGCCACCAAAGGCACAATATTTGGGTGCACTGCCACTGACGCCTATACCAGATTCATATCATTTTAATATTGGACCGCATGGTCCACCACTGCACTCTTCCACAATACCACAGAGGGGATACTTACGGTGTGAAGGCACTTGCTGCCACCAAAGGCACAATATTTGGGTGCACTGCCACTGACGCCTATACCAGATTCATATCATTTTAATATTGGACCGCATGGTCCACCACTGCACTCTTCCACAATACCACAGAGAGGTTACTGTATGAATGCACTTGCTGGTCTGGCACCAAAAGCACATTATCTGGGTGCACTGACGCCTTTACCAGATTCATATCTTTTAATATTTGACCGCAGGGTCCAACCCGGCACTCTTCCACAAAACCACAGAGGGGTTACGGTGTGACGGCACTGTTGCTGACACTAAAGGCCCAATTTAAAAGCACCTATTGTTTCTTTCATCCGAGGTCTGCATAAGTTTCACCATAATTTAGCCCAAAAAAATCACTAAACTTGTTCTGTGTGTACTAAAATGTCTCCTCTTTTCATACAGGCTGCCGGCCCAAGCAGTTGTTTATGAATAGATTAAAGGAAAACATTTACCGTCATTTGAAATGTCATTTGTTTGTTTTTAAATGTTTCTATACATCCTACAAATCCGCCACTTCACGGGCAGGGTATGGGGATTTCCTAGGCACAATATTTGAAGGAATATATCATTTTTATCCTTAACCTTTACTTCATGGAAGACTCACTGTTCCTTTAAAAACTTTTTTTTTTTTTACTTTTTGTCCTTCTTTCCTGTCCCCCAGGGCACTACCCGGACCCCCATATACCTTTTATGGCAAATATCTAGCATATATGCCCTCTTGGAGGGCACTCTAAAAATCGAACGTTTGGGTCCCTTTGACTTACATTGAGTTCGGATCGTGTTCGAGTTCGAACTCGAACTTTTGAAATTGTTCGAAGTCGAACCGAACACGGGGGCTTTCGGCTCATCCCTAGTAGTAACACCGGCACACATCAGCGCTAGCTGTATAACCGCCTTGGTGTAGGATAGGAGATATTCCCAGTCACTTACTATTCAAGCGAGAGAGAAGAAAAGTTACAGTCTCAGAAAACCTTCAAGCTGTAAGAATAGATAAATATGGAATTATAACTGTCAACATTCATGATCTGCTACCTCCACGTGCGCAGTTTTAGGAACATAGAGATCAGATAGTTCTCCGGTGGCACAGTGTAACACCGCAATACTCCATGGAGAGATGCAGCTGTTTCACTTGTGCACCAGTCGGTAACTGGCAGGATACTATTTAGCACAGTGGATGTGACTACCTGCTCATAATGATAGGGCTGCTGTTCACGTAGAGTTTTGATTGCTATGTGACAAAATCATTTGCATCATAAATAATCACACATACAAAAATTATCATAAAACACAAACCGCAGTAAATCTACCGATCCACTTTAACAGGACATTCCGAGCTTGACTTTGATTTCCTAATTTTTACAGCTGTAACTCATTTTAAATCATTTTGTTTCAAAGACACGTAATGTACAGAAATCGAGTGCATTATGACCACAGGGCAACTGGAAATTAATAGAAAGCTCTTCCTTGGAAACATGGTCCAGTGAAGATGAAAAACACCTTTGTTGATTTCCCCTTGGGTTTCCTTAGACATGACTGCTTGTGAAAAACTGAAAGCACATATTTTCAAAAGTGAAATAATAATAATAGACAAAAAAGTAATGGAACTTCCTTCTTCCCAAAGCACCGAAAATGGGAATTCTTGGATAAAAACTCCAGTGTTGACAGTTGATCAGAAATCACTTTGCTTGGAAGGCACCATGTATTATACAGAATTTTCCGTAAGAATTTTTGCTTATTTATTGTTTTTTCATCTTCTTTGTCAAGCTGTATCATGTTAACAACACAACAACAACTTTGATTTTGTCACTCTTCAGCCCTATCACACCTCCATCCTCCCTGGCTTTTCCTGCAAGCCATCCTCTTTCCCAGTGATTGCTATAAATAGTAGCAAACTGCCTTCCGTAAAATACAATATTATTGATGATTTCAGGTTAGCTGAGACCTGACAGCTGATACGGATCTAGCAGTGACTTGTCTAATCCAGCTTTGCCATCAGAAATAATGTAGCAGTTGACATTAAAGCAGCCAGTCCCTGTTCTGCCTGCATACATCTATGTACTCCATGAATGATGGAAATCCAAGCTCTAATATGCAGATCAGCTTATTTCACTTTATCCAAGCTCGGAAAACCTTTGAATGCGTTATTTCATGACTCCAGCTTTGATGTTGCTGTTGTACTTTGAAGTTTGACGGCTGTGTTCGTGATTTAAGGTGTCCGCTGCGATTCTTCTAACCTCGCCCAACTCATTAGTGCTCTAATTTGGGAAGGCAATGGGGTCACCATATAGATATAACTGCAGGCAAAGCCTGAGAGGGAAACCAGGGACAGAGCAATATTTTATTATCATCATCTCTATAAAAGTTATGTCTTAAAAGAAAATATATTAACAACTCGTGGGCGTTGGCTCTTTTTCCAGGGAAGAATTTTTTAAAAAAAATTAAGTTGTAAAACATTATAAAAAATGTGTAGTGGAAGATCAATAACATGGGAATACAAGTCTATAAATGATAAGCAAAAAATAATAGCATAGAGTAATATTTAGCTAGCATCACCGAATACTTGAGAAAGGTCTGATTGAGAGACCGAAACTTTGAGAATCCTCAATAAGGCCCGCGTCAGACGAACGCAGGATTAACGTCCGTGTTGGCGCACAATTTGTCAGTCGTAGCATAGAATCATGATCAATGGAGACCCACACACGAAGTACGTGTGCACCGAAGTGTGGACGCACCACGCAGATGGCAAACGGACGCAATTAAGGCAAGAACGTAAAACCGCTAGGACGGACGCGCAGAGTGTGCCACGTCCGTATAGCGTTCTGTGTGAGTGAGATGTCAGACAGGGCACATTTGCGACGTCCAGCACCTTGACGCACAAAATGACTTTTCATATCATGTACCAATTTTTATCATTTTTCATATTAATTTTGTTTCCCATAATTCCCGTTAGTTTTCTACGTTCGTCAAGAAAAATGAACCGTGTGGTGTCTACAGTATCTTCCGTCGGTACGTCCGTCCGTTATGCACGCACGCAGAGTGCGCTCAGACTGCGTTCATCTGACATTAGCCTTAATGCCACCATTTTTTAGCCTGCTGCTGTCTTTCTCTATAAACCAAAGTAAAAGGCATTCAAAAAAGTTGCCAGTATAAACGCCTGGATACAGCATTACATCTTACTCATGAAGTCATTATGGAAGAGCTAAAGTTCAGCCATAAAACACAAAGGGATCTATTTCCTAATTGGTGCTAATGTTGCTTCTCGATATGTAATTGTTAGCACCAGCATTAGTAAGTTAAACGTCTGGCATCGATATTCCAATTTTTGATGCTAAAGTGGGGTGGAAAAGTTTTGTGTCTCGCACCTTGCACGAGCTCACTGTACTTAGCGTCTCCTATACCTAACACGGGGAGCACAATAATTTTTTTGCGACGAAAAGTTAGGTATTATTATTATTATACTTTATTTATAAAGCGCCATCATATTCCTCAGCGCTGAACAATGGGTATGATATAGACAGGGTTACAATACATTGAACAACATTTGATAAACTGATACATGAGGAAACTGTTACATGAGGAAACGGAAGGAAAAGAGCCAGCTAAACTAGTTAACTACCTACCTTGCCGTGACGTGTGGAAGGAGAGCGTACAAGGGGATTACAGCTCCAATCCTCTGGATTTACTCTACCCACTCACAGGGCCCCAAGTTATGCCAACCTAACCCCCTTACACCATACCCACCCTTCCAAATGTATACACTGCCACCACAAAAGTAATAGGGCACTCTCAAAACCCCACTAGCTGTATACCACCCCAATCCAGGAGCCCAACCATATACAGCTAATATATATATATATATATATATATATCACACACGCACACCAAATGCTAAATATTACAGTTGCGATACCTAAGCAATTGCATTCTCGAAGCATGAATTTATCTAGATCAAGACCGTACTGTTTTAAAGTTTTAATGGAAGAAGAAAAAAATACAACTTTACACAGTGCCATTATCACATTAAAAACAAGACATACAAAATATACAAATGTGCAAATACAGCTCTTGAAATAAAATGGGACTTACATAGAAAATCTAATTGGAGTAGATAGTTCTATGGGTATTTCCAGATTTCAAAGGTCCCAGAAGATCCTTTTGGATGTTACTCTCTCCAAGTCTTCTATCAAAATATGTATAACAAGGTAGGAGAGTGTCATCTGCGCTCATTCCTATGTGTTCCATGTACAACAAAAATGAGGTTTTGTTTGTTTCAATGGCCATTGCAACGTAAGCCCACTCGCCACTTCAAGGCACCTCTTTAGAGTGGGTACCTAACAATTGTAACCAAAAGGCCGCTCTACTGAGCAGCTCCAAGCCCCTCCAGCTGCTTTTCAGCAAGGAGAGACAAAGATGGTGGGTTTTATTTATACACGCACCAAGCACTTCCCATTTGGGATCAAAAACAAAAACATGGAAAGAGGAACAGCTGCAAAACGACGGACTGGTGTTACAAGCATGATATACATAAATACAGAAAAAATGGCGTCGCGCCCATACTCACCCATTTTTGGAGCAGTTGCCACCGCTCCAAAAATGGGTGAGTATGGGCGCGACGCCATTTTTTCTGTATTTATGTATATCATGCTTGTAACACCAGTCCGTCGTTTTGCAGCTGTTCCTCTTTCCATGTTTTTGTTTTTGATCCCAAATGGGAAGTGCTTGGTGCGTGTATAAATAAAACCCACCATCTTTGTCTCTCCTTGCTGAAAAGCAGCTGGAGGGGCTTGGAGCTGCTCAGTAGAGCGGCCTTTTGGTTACAATTGTTAGGTACCCACTCTAAAGAGGTGCCTTGAAGTGGCGAGTGGGCTTACGTTGCAATGGCCATTGAAACAAACAAAACCTCATTTTTGTTGTACATGGAACACATAGGAATGAGCGCAGATGACACTCTCCTTCCTTGTTATGTTTTATACATTTACTGGGCTGTTACTCCTGGCAGTTGCCGCCGCTCCAAAAATGGGTGAGTATGGGCGCGACGCCATTTTTTCTGTATTTATGTATATCATGCTTGTAACACCAGTCCGTCGTTTTGCAGCTGTTCCTCTTTCCATGTTTTTGTTTTTGATCCCAAATGGGAAGTGCTTGGTGCGTGTATAAATAAAACCCACCATCTTTGTCTCTCCTTGCTGAAAAGCAGCTGGAGGGGCTTGGAGCTGCTCAGTAGAGCGGCCTTTTGGTTACAATTGTTAGGTACCCACTCTAAAGAGGTGCCTTGAAGTGGCGAGTGGGCTTACGTTGCAATGGCCATTGAAACAAACAAAACCTCATTTTTGTTGTACATGGAACACATAGGAATGAGCGCAGATGACACTCTCCTTCCTTGTTATGTTTTATACATTTACTGGGCTGTTACTCCTGGCAGTTGCCGCCGCTCCAAAAATGGGTGAGTATGGGCGCGACGCCATTTTTTCTGTATTTATGTATAACAAGGTGCTGGCGCAATTTTCCGTCAGAACGCGAAATAATTTTTTTTAACACCTCCTAAAAGCCGGTGTTAAATGATTCTGCTAATGAAAAATAATTTTACTTACTTCAAAACCCCCTAAAAAATTTAGTCACATCTCATCCCACGGCAAAAAGGGTGCCCCAATCCCCTACTTCTTCTCCCCAGTAGCAGAATGAGACTGTTAACAAATAGTTACTAGTCTCGTCCGCGATTACTCCGCGGCACGTTGTGATCTTGCGAGAGTGAGGTCGCACAGAGCTCGCCACCCGGAACCACAGGCCTCCATGGAGTCCAATGTACTCTAGGAGCTGATACTTGCGGTGGCAAGGAAATGCTACTGCGGGTGTCAGGGAGGCTAGCGCTGCGTTCTGGGGTGAGGTGCAGAGATAGCACTTTCCCGGGAATAGGACATTAACATGGAGACGGTAAATCTAGCGCACATTATCCTGCTTACCGTCTCCATGTTAGCATCAACTGGGGAATATAGCCCAAAATATTCACACATTACACTATTTTTCATCTAGAAATGTAGTAAAATAACTACATCACTGGGGTCCTATTCCAATATAGCTGGTAACAGCGAGCCACTAAGTGGAAATATTGGTGAGATCCAATAACATTTCAAGCAGTGTTTCCCGACCCTGGTCTTCAAGTCCCCTTAACAGGCCAGGTTTGCCAGATATCTGACGCACAGCACAGGTGATATGATTTGCTGCTCAGGGATTGTAGGATTCAGGCAGGGGTCGGACGAGTGCAGTAGGTGCGCCCATACTGACAAGCCTCCTGGCGCCTATCGCAGCACTGTGACGCTTCTACAGGCCCGTTAAAACAAGCAGACGTGCACAAAGTCCCCCACTAGATGTGCGTTGGACCGGGCTGCAAAGCGTGATCCTCCATAGGGGGATCGAGCCTTGCAGCACTGAGTGCACTAATTGCGCTCAGCGAGGTGCCCAGACGGAAGTCAGTGTGGAAAGACGTCCACTCTCACGGACGTTCCTTCTGCTCTCAAAGACGCTCGTCTGACCCCGGCGTTTGTCTGCATTTCCCCTTAAAATCTGCCCTATTAGGGGTACTTGAGGACCGGGTTGGGAACCACTGCCTTAGAGCCAAGCTCGGAGACTAACTCAACATTTTGTGAACTCTGCCGGCTGTAGAATGACACTATTTGTTATAATTCTTCTTCTGTATACGGCCAGAGGAGGTGGTGTATCGCATTGTTCACTTCACCCTGGGACCAGGGTTAAGTAAAGGATGGTTTATAATATAGCATTAGAATATCGAATTTAGCTTTCTGTTCTCTGGCTGACCCATTGTTAACGTCTTGTATACAGAGTATAGGAACTCATTACTTTACAGTAAATAGCAGCTAAAGTTGAGCCACAAACAAATCTTTGGGCTCAAGAGGAGCCACTAAGTATAACGGCCTACGTTGTTAACAAAAAGGCTTTTTTTGGAACATGGCTTTGGCTTTACATTTTAATAAAAGAATGCTTGGTCAGTTCTATGGAATGCCAGATGATTACCGTATTTTTCGCTCCATAAGACGCACCTGACCATAAGACGCACCTAGTTTTTAGAGGAGGAAAACCGGAAAATAAATATTCTGAATGAAATAGTGTAATAATGGATATTGCCCCAGCTCGTGGATATGCCTTAGCTCACACGTGGATATGCCTTAGCTCACACATGGATTTGCCCCAGCCAGCTCTCACATGGATTTGCCCCAGCCAGCTCTCACATGGATTTGCCCCAGCCAGCTCACACATGGATTTGCCCCAGCCAGCTCACACATGGATTTGCCCCAGCCAGCTCACACATGGATTTGCCCCAGCCAGCTCACACATGGATTTGCCCCATCAGCTCTCACATGGATTTGCCCCAGCCAGCTCACACATGGATTTGCCCCATCAGCTCTCACATGGATTTGCCCCAGCCAGCTCACACATGGATTTGCCCCATCAGCTCTCACATGGATTTGCCCCAGCCAGCTCACACATAGATTTGCCCCATCAGCTCTCACATGGATTTGCCCCAGCCAGCTCACACATGGATTTGCCCCATCAGCTCTCACATGGATTTGCCCCAGCCAGCTCACACATGGATTTGCCCCAGCCAGCTCACACATGGATTTGCCCCATCAGCTCTCACATGGATTTGCCCCATCAGCTCTCACATGGATTTGCCCCAGCCAGCTCTCACATGGATTTGCCCCAGCCAGCTCTCACATGGATTTGCCCCATCAGCTCACACATGGATTTGCCCCAGCCAGCTCTCACATGGATTTGCCCCAGCCAGCTCACACATGGATTTGCCCCATCAGCTCTCACATGGATTTGCCCCAGCCAGCTCACACATGGATTTGCCCCAGCCAGCTCACACATTGATAATGCCCCAGCTCACATATGGATATGGCCCAGCAGCTCGTGGATGTGCCTCCGCTCACCTGCCGCCGCCGCCGCCGCGTTCGTCTCCCTCTGAGCATGCGTCCGGCGGCAGGAAGCTTGGGCACTCGCCTGGGGGAGCCACGTGACCGCGATCTCGGGAGATCGCGGTCACGTGGCTCCCCCAGGCGAGTGCCCAAGCTTCCTGCCGCCGGACGCATGCTCAGAGGGAGACGAACGCGGCGGCGGCAGGTGAGCGGAGGCACATCCACGAGCTGCTGGGCCATATTCGCTCCATAAGACGCACCCACTTTTCCCCCCACTTTTTTGGGGGGAAAAAGTGCGTCTTATGGAGCGAAAAATACGGTATATTGTAGCCAAACCATCTTCCCAATCTTTTATATTGTAAGGTCTCCATGGTCCAGTCCAGGCAGCCATAAAGTAGAGCTCATACAGTGTTGATTTTTGTAACCACTTCTTTTCTGCACTAAGTTCCCCCTAAGTTGTGGATATATGCACTTGTTCTTTTTCTTGCCTGAGGGTATCAGTAATTTAGATTTCCCTGTTCATGATACCATAAGGGAATCGAATAACCAGCTCTGTCTTTCTATTATTATAATGTGATAGCACAGATGGAATTTGGACTCTGGGGATGCAATTTCTCACCCACAATAGTTCAAAAGGCAACACTAGCTCTACTTACTGCGTATTTAAGAAAGTAATTTAAAGATTTTACACTGAAACCTTTAGACTCCCACCTCACCGTGTAATTCTCAAGGCATTGAACAAAAAAAGCTTAATTTTAATGTTTATCTCTAATTGTGTGAGTTGTTAATAATAATAATAATAATGGTTATTATTATGTTTGCACATTGCGCATCTCGCGGTACTTTTCAGATCACGTCTTGCATATCACTACTCTTCTCATAACAAACCAAATAAAAAGTGCAACAAATAATAAATAAGCATCTAATTTTGTGATCTATTTCAGGCCACTGAAGAATAAATTAGCGTACAAGCGCAGCTGTTTAAACAGATGTTTCCTATATCTGAACTGTGCCCTTGTAAATATGTCATGGTCAATGGCCTTGTACCAATATAAATATGCCAATAATGAAACGGGACCTTGTGGTGTCTTTCTCTTATCTTGGTCAGGTCTGAGCCAGGGATCCAGGGCTTCCATCAGAAATCTTGGGGTCCCTTACTGAAGCACTGGTGGGGGCCCCCCTGCCCTTTGCCTCAGTTGGCTATTTCTATAAACTAATTGAAAATGAAACATTTTGCCCAGTTTTCATTGCAATGTGTGTGGAAAGATCTTCCCAAGCGTATGATACCTTCTCAGATATGCCTGGAAGGAATAAAATCCTGAGGGCAGTTATATAACACGACAGCTGTGTATCATGGTTCCAGAAGTGGAGGCAGAATAATAATATTTTGGTCTACATAGATGAGATCTTCTAGGGCAGGGATCAGAAACCTTGGCTCCCTGATGTTCTGGGATCTACATTTCCCATATGGCTCAGTCACCCATTAGGCTGACTGTGCCACATGGGAAATGTAGTTCCCAAAACATCAGGGAGCCAAGGTTACTGACCCCTGTTCTAGGGGTTTCATAATCCATGTATGTGTTACGTCATAGCACACCTTCCCCTTCCGACACAATTCAACCCATGGGAACTGAATATCTTGAGATTTGTACAGATCTCTCCCTCTTTCCCTTCCATTCCCTCAAGGGTCCAATCATACCCTATCAGGGATCTGGCCCTAAAAAACATAAGTGTGGGAACTCTCTCCACTCTTGAGGTGCCTAGAGGGGTGTTAGCTAGACGAGGCCTAACAAGGCCAATACGATCGTCGGGGGTTCTGCATCTCTCGTGCAGGGATGACGTCCTTGGCAGTCAGTACTGGCCGCCCTTTCTGGGTGATTGTAGTCTGATTTGCATATGGAGCAGTTGTCCCTGTAATGGCACAATCGAGCTAAAGCCTTGTGAGACCTGAGCGGGCCCCACCGTAGAGCAGGCCACTAGTGCCGTTGCCCGTCCTCAAGACCCTCACAAACCTCGTTTTTTTCAACCTCTCCAAGATTTCTGCTCCTCAATGAACCCATTGGCACGTCGCATTGAACCCACTGTCTACATGCAAATTTGTTATATATTTTTAAACGCAGAGATAGACTGAGTTTTAGGGAATCCGTATGTTAATTGTAACAATTAACATATATTTTGTAGTGACTTGGCAAGGAAACCTAAAAACCTAAACCTAAAAAGATTTCTCCGATAACTCTGCTCCATCTCTGAAAATAGCGGAGGAACTGCATTCCTGCATGTTGCTTCTCGACTTGGACCCAAGCTCTTTCTATCTGTTCCAATGCTTGACAGGTGGAAGCAGACAAGAAAGATCTGGAGTGTATTGCTCATAGATCTCCTGCTTTCCAAAGCATATCAACAGGAAAAATATTGAGTTACACGGGAGGTGAGAGCACCGCGGGAGACTGGAGTTTGGACCTATTTAAAAATACTTCCTGCGGCAACTGCTAGATCTCTATATTAATCATCGAATGTTAATCCATCCTGCATTAGTCAGCAGAGGTCGATATGTCTCTCGTGCTCAACGAGTTAATTACTCTTTGCCATCTGGAAATCTAGTCACCCCTTGTGTTTATACACTTCTCTCCACACATAACCACCGCTCATAAAATTAAATACAATGTATTCCTCAGGTTCACTGGGCTTTATAGTCAGCTTTACAGTCAAATAACACGTACGACCACTTTTTTTTTTTCACCCTTTATGATTTGCATTATTTAACCTCGACAGAGCATGTAGTGGTGACACGGTAAAAAGAGAAATCCCGGAGGGTCTGTGCCTTCTGCGTGTGTTAGTGCCTTTAGCAGTGAGATAGGAAGGGGAGGATCAGCCGAATCCAGTGTAGCATCCTGACCAGGAGTGTCTGTTCAGAGATTGCTCTGTAGAGGAAGCCCTGAATAGAATGTGCTTGCTGTTATATATTTTTTTTTTCGGTGGGACAGAGGAAGCACACAGCTGGATGCTTAAGCAGAAAGGGCATTGTTAATCGGCTCTTGGAAGACAACAACGCGGAAAAAAAATCAACGAAACAGTCGTGTTTGCATGCACTATGTAGATGAAAAGCAGAAGAAAAAAAAATTCTTCCTTATCCTGACCATGTGCATGTGTCACATCTGTCGGAGCATCAGAAAGTGGAGCTGTACCCTTGGGTGAAAATACTGAACTGTACCTATGAGCAAACATCACTGTAAGTCCTGTTTTGCTTCTTCTTCCGCTACGTTTCTACGTGTATGTCCTGCCACTTTGCGGTAAGGCTATCTGCTGTCCGATATATAAATATCGCATTGTGTTTGCTGTCTATGTGTTATTTTCGGACGGATAATCCGTTGCAACAATAGAAGTTGATTTGAGAAATTTTAAGCGCCTATCAAATCTATTAACAGGACTGCGTACATTGTATCTCATCATCTCCATCTATACTGAGGTGCAGGGCTCTCTGTCTCCGAATTATTATTATCCGTTAAATTTCTCTTTGCTAAAGATGTGCACGGAAAGTGCTAACCGGGCGTACTTGGTTAATCTGTGTTTTGGTTAATTGTGGTTATATATATAGGCGCGTTCTGGCCATCAAGCTGATTTGGACAATGACTCCCATGCTGCTTATTCACGATTATTTTAGAAGAACATGTATTGATAGAGCGATAATGTAACTTTTTGTTTTCATTTGAATGTTATTCTTGGGAAAAAATGCTGCGCGAAGTATCGCAGGAGGAGGGTTTTCCAATGCACTTTAGGGAGTGCTAGAAGCATATGTGTAACGCTTTATTTCCGCTGTGCTGCAAGGATGAGAAGATCTAAATAATGTATATGTTCTGCACGTGAACTCAACTCCTGGTATTTATGGCTCAGCTGTTGAAATGGCGTAACCGCGCCGCATCAGTCAAGATGTTAAGTGGGAAATTCTGAGTCTGGAAACCAAACTGATTATCCATGTACAGGGGAGGACTGAAATGTTTTGGGCAGCTAAAAACAAATAAAGCTTTTACGAACTAAACTGATAAACCTATTCCACCCCATATTATGTAATATTTTTTAAGAAGCTTGCAATAATTTGATAATCTATTTATGCCATTCTTTAAAATAAGATACACCATGTCACTGACTCTCTCCTGCATTTAGTTGAGGCCCAAAACACCTGTATGATACAGTATGCCAGTGGCCCAAGAAAAAATGTCCCTTATCTCCACCAACTAGGAATTTGCATCTTCTTGACCAAAGATGAAGAATGTCAAAGAATGTCAAATTCACCTGTTTTCGAGAAGTTGAAGAATAACACAATTCTTGTATTATGGCCCAAACCCGTTTTTTTACAGGGAATTTCTGGTATAGTGAGTAAATCTGGGAATGTGGGTTCCCGTAAAATCTATGACACGCTTCACCCAGTTCAAAGAAGCAGAGAGACATGGCATTCCAAGATGATGGAAAGAACACATTTATTTGGAACTCAGCAGAAACAGCAATGTTTCGGCTGCATGACCAGCCTTTATCAAGCTTGATAAAGGCCGGTCATACAGCCGAAACGTTGGTGCGTCTGTTGAGTACCAATTAAGTCTGATCTTTCCATCTTGGATTGCCAAGTCCCTCTGCATCTTTCAAGTATTTGTGGGTATGGCTTCCCACGGCCCCCTGCTCAATTGGTGATTTGCAAATTACAGTAAGCATTGGCAAGAGTGGGCATTCTTCCCATGCTTCATGCTACACTTAAACCAGTTGGCAGCAGAGATATGAGAAATCCTACAAATTCCAATTGTGTGACAACCAATCCATTAAAGGGAGGCATAGGTGAGGCTGGGATTCACCCTTCTCAGTCAATGCCTGGTTCTTAGACACCCGTAGTCAACTATTCATTTGTTTTCTCTATTAACAATTACTCAGAAACAAGCACAATTATCAAAACTCTGTTAATGTTCATACATGAGTTTAATTAATCGTGGATATGTCCAGGTCATTACGGCATGTAAAGTAACAATTTAATTGATAGTAAGTTTAATAATTAAGTTAATAAAGATCGAAGCCTCGTCCCTCACCTGACGAGGAGAAAACACGCACAATATTGCACAACTTAAACAGTAAAGACTGCCTGTCAAGGGAAGCGTATTCCTCATTTACATCCCTTATTTATTTCCTATATTTAGTGAGTTCTTACAATTATTTAAATGAAGAGTCTGGAGATTTCTCCAAACTTACAGCAATGTCCCCACCAGTCAACATGAACTGAAGGGATGGAACTGCTAGGTAAAGTACATTCTTCTTGAAAACAGGTTAATTATTTGGCTAAACCACATATCTAGTCAATGTCCAAGTATATCCTTAGTGCACAACTCTAATATTTAAAAAAATATAAATTTAAAATTGGAAATAATATGCATGGACACATGTACAGCTAGACTCGGCACCACAGATGTTTGGGGGTCTTGGTTTTAAATTATACTATCCGAAGAGATAAATGTAACGATTGGAGAGCCATTGCTTGTCAATAACAGTTTCATGTTAAATGATCTCAAATTGATCTTCATTTATATCCCCTCGCCAATTATATATTTCACTTGACTAAACATACATTTCCACTTGAAAAGAGCGGAGGCTAAAGACTCTGGCGCCTCGAGTTTTATGTGATTTTCCTCTTACTCATCTTTTAGACATATGGCTTTGTACATCACTTCCCCTTACAACCTGCCTTGCGCTCTGCGAAGCGTGCTGCCAGGAATAATTTTAATCATGGCTCCTCTAAGGAAACCTGAACAGGACTCCGTACAGGATCTGTTTATTGGCACACCCCCAAGGCTTAGTCTCACATTCACCTGGATTGTTTTTTGTTTTCTTTATACTACATAAATTGCAACATGGTTTGGCACCTAGAAATATGCCCGGCCACTTTGATAAAGTAACATTGTCAACAGTTTAATTGGTGGCCAGATTCTTAAAATCCACTTCTCTCAATGTGTGTGTAATTAAATCACATATGGAAGATGTGGAAGCAATGGCTGAGGATGGGGACCACTCTTCATGTAAATGATGGACAGCAAACCAGCTGTGTGCTCATCTGAAAGAGATACAAGTCAATGCCCTCTATTTTACAACTAAAAATAGGAGGTGAACCTTTCATCAACAGGTTCACTTTCTGTGGGACTTCTTGTCCTGTGAAGGATCGTGAAGATCAACACAATATCTCATTACTCTTTGAGATGTAGCGAGTGACTTACATTGGATCGCTCTCCAGAAGCCAGTATCACAGTATCCATGGGCATCTCATTCTGGGGCAGGGGTGTAGGAACTGGGGAGGATTTATAGTGGACCTAAACAGTGGACCACTATTGACAAATGGGTCCACTATAGCCTGGGATTAAGAATGTATTGCATTGTTGGGATTTATCCTTTATTTAACTTCCCTAAAGGTGCTGAATCCCCACAGAATAACTTGTCATGAAAGGTCGGTGGTAAACTAATAAAATAACCTTGCTAGTCTGTCTTGCTTTAAATATATTATACATTTGCATTGAGAATGCTGTCCCCTCCCAGATTGTTTTAAATTCCTATACTGATGTTCTGAAGAACAGTTGTGACCATGTAACCCTTCTTGCATGCTACTAGTTCATGTGCTGACTTCATCAGAATGTTCACAGTCTTGGGGAGCAGCAGAGTGCCTGAGATAAACTATTAGGATGGCTCAGGGGTCAAGACCTAGAACAATAAGGGCCCTATTACGCTCTCAGCGTTAAAACGTGGGCGCAAGGGAGCAAAAACTGCGCCCGCAGTTTTCCCCCTTGTGCCCGCGTTTTAACGCTGGATTACAATGCAGGCGCAAAACATGCTGTTATCGAGCGTTAAATTTCTGGATGCTCACGGCAGCGCTGAGCACAGCCGCGAGCATCCACTCGCTGGAGTCCATAGGACTCCATTGAGTTCCTCACTGCCGGCCTCGCGAGATCCGGCCGGTCGGCGTAGAGAGACTGTGGGGACTTTTTCCCCCAGTCTTTCCCTGCTCTCACCGGCCAGAGGATGCGATCTGAGCCGCAGTCCTCGCCGCGGGACAGAGGGTGAGTATATCATTTGTTTTTTCATTTTTCAGCTGGTGTTAACACCTCTGGTCCTGGCTCTGGTTAACTTTGCATTGACCAGAGCCAGGCGTTAATCAGCACTGGGACTTTGTAATACCAGCGCTGATTAACACTTTGCGCTCCTCATGTTAAGTATAGGGAGCGCAAAGTGCAGTAACCTCGCGCAGAGGAGCGCAAGGTACCAAACGCAAATGGGATTTTTAACCAGTTTGCGTTTGGATTGTAACATGCGGTAAATACCGCAGCAAACGTTAATGCTCACGCATGTGAGCATTAACGTTTGCGTTAGGACTGTAATAGAGCCCTAAGTGTGGGAACGCCAAGATTTCTGCCATTTAACCAAGTCATCTCTCTCTTGACACGCCACCCATACTATCAGGGTTATTCAAAAAGATCCGAATTGCTTGAGAAAGGTAACCTTTCTTGGCCATTCGGCTATCCAGAGAGCAGGCAATTCGCCAAATCCTGGCGAATTGCCTGCACATACGGTGCCTGTTCGGTGCCTGTTCGAGGGCAGTGAAATCCCCATGAAAAAGCACTGCTTCGGCTATTCAGAGAACACAAACCAGCAGTGAAAGGTTCCCCTAATGCCCTGCCTTTCGGTGGTTTAATTCGGCAAGTTTATACAGGAGAATCCCATAGGCTTCAATGTTAAAAATATTCCCATTTTAATTCAATATCTAATAAATAAATATACGGTTGTTCATTATAAAATTCTGCAGTAAAGAGTCTCTTTATTAATAGATTTTTTAGGATATTTTAAGCATTTTTCTGTATTTTTTTTTTTTTTTTTTAAAGTCCGATTTTTTTTTTTTTTCTAAGTTTACTTATTTTTTCTGTAACAGCCCTCTTTATTATCATTCCCTGGATCTCATATGTAAATTCCAGACATTTTCGCTCAGTAGTTTCTTTGCAAACAGCGTTTCAGTTTTCAAACATTCATGCAAACTGTTTTTCTAAATTATTCACTGACTACTTCTGCGGTCTCGGCTTTTTCCGGCGGCTGCGATCAGCTACTGCTCGGGTTTTTCCGTGGTTTTCAGCAGGTTAATCCAGATGTTTTTGCGGGTTTTCGGCGTGTATTCGCCGGGTTTTGCAGTTAGTTTTCATCGGGTTTGCAGTAGCTTTTCCCTGTGATTCGGGGACCCTGTGGTGCTTGCTGAATACACCGCAGGGTCACCGAAATGGGATTGGCAAAAGGAACCGAATTGAAGAGAACGAAAAGTCACCGATGATGCGGTGACTTTTCGAATCTCTTTGAATTACCCTGTATAACTATTAATTATATATGAAAGTGTTGATATATATATTTAGCCAGAGTGTTATGGAAAACGTACAATAGATGCTTCTTCTTTTGATTCAACATGGAAATACATGATTGAACACCTAAATAAAAGTTTAAGAGTGTCAGGGACTAGGGATGAGCTGTTCGGTTCGGAGTTCGATTCGAACATCGCCTGTTCGCGAACTATGAACATTTCCACGTGTTCACCGCATGTTCGCCCACAATGCACCACAATGGACCACATTGCACTTTTCCACTGGCCCGAAGCTTGTAATTGGCTACAGCCTTGCACCTGACCACAGGTCAGGTGCAAGACAGGTTCAAGACTATGCCAATCACGGCTCAGAGTCCTGATTGGGCAAATTTTGCCCAATCATGGGCTCACAGAGCTAAATCCCACAGCACACTATATAAGGCTTCACACAGCCCCCAGCACGTGTTTTTTGAGAGGAGATTGTTCTGTTAATGTGTCTTCTCACTGCCAGTCTGCCACCAGCTATTGGGGGGGGGGGTCTCATTTCTACAAAATATCTTGGAATTGTTCTAATCTTTGTGTTCTTACTGCCACCAGCAATTGTGGGGGTCTCATTTCTACAAAATATCTGGGAATTGTTCTAATCTTTGTGTTCTCACTGCCACCTGTAATTTTGGGGGTCAGTCATTTATACAAAATATCTGGGAATTGTTGTAATCTTTGTGTTCTCACTGCCACCAGCAGTTTTGGGGGTCAGTCATTTATACAAAATATCTGGGAATTGTTCTAATCTTTGTGTTCTCACTGCCACCAGCAATTTTGCGGGTCAGTCATTTATACAAAATATCTGGGAATTGTTCTAATCTTTGTGTTCTCACTGTCACCAGCAATTGTGGGGGTTTCATTTCTACAAAATATCTGGGAATTGTTCTAATCTGTGTGTTCTCACTGCCACCCATCAGGGGGTCTCACTGATTTATAGGAGGTTTCCGGGAATTGTAATCTGTGTCTTCTCACTGCCAGCTCTCAGGGGGTCCCACATACTTCTAGCAGATTTCTGCGAATTGTAATCTGTGTCTTGTCACTGTTGCCAGCTATCAGGGGGTCCTATCAGGGGGTCTCACTGACTTGTAGGTGGTTTCTGGGAATTGTATTTTGTGTCTTGTCACTGCCACCCATCAGGGGGTCTCACTGATTTATAGGAGGTTTCTGGGAAATGTAATCTATCAGGGTGTCTCACTGAGTTATACCAGAGTTCTGGAAATCTTTATACCAGAGTTGAATCAGAGTTCTGCAGCATATCTTCAATTTTTATAACAGAGTTGAATCAGAGTTCTGTATATCGTTAACCTATATATCACTCACCATGTCAGAAAGACCAAAAAGGACAGGCACAGATAAGAGGGCAAGCAGCCTCTGTGTCGGGAGGCTGTGCCTCTAGTCGTCGTGGATGTGGTGCATCCTCTGCAGGGGCACGCTTGTCCTTTCTAACTGGTGCTGGCCGTCTTAAGCAGCAGCAACATACAGAGGATTTGGTCGATTGGCTAACCAGGCCATCCTCATCCTCCGAGTCCTCTGCCAGCCAGGCTTGTAGTGGTTTCCAGTCCACCACAGCTGCCAAAGCATCTAATGCAGCCTCCATGTCCACAGCTACTCCTGCCATAGCCTCACTATCACACACAGAGGAGTCAGCTGAATTGTTTGACTACAATGACAGTGACATGCTGCTTGAGGATGCGCAGCAACTACAGTGCTCTGATTCAATCTCTGAGGTTGAGGAAGGGAGTATAATCAACCTAGAGGAAGGGGGTGCCAGTGACACAAATAACTGGCACTCATGTTACCCCAGCAGCTGCAGCATACTGCCAAGTTGGCTCCAATGACGAGCAGATAGGGGGTGATGACAATGATGATGAGGTCACTGACTCCACCTGGGTGCCTGATCGAACAGAGGAGTCAATTGAGGAGGAGGAGGCACAACGTCCTCTATGAGCAACCGTAGCACTAGCCAGTCCAAGGCATCAGATGTCAGAGCTGCTCAGGTGCAGAGCGCTGTTGTCTCAAAGCACACATCCAGGAACTCTGCTGTCTGAGAGTTCTTTAAGAAATGTGCAGCAGACCGCACTGTTGCTATTTGTAATGTATGTCAGATGAGGCTCAAGCGTGGGAAAGACACCGGACGCTTGGGTACCACGTGCTTGAGGAGACATATGACCACCTGCCACGCATCCCGTTGGTGCAAAACTTTGCGTAGGTCCTCCTCACCTGTCTCTACCCCACTATATGTCCTGCCATGTCATTGACTCCAACCTCCACTGACAGGGATGATGCTACAGTAATGGATGTACCAGGTCCTTCCTCACAATGTGACAGCATCCCATCAGCTGAAGATTTACGCAGTCAGATTACGTTGCCCCAGCTGCTGCAGCGTAAGAAAAAATATAGTCCCAACCATCCCCAAGCACAGCGTCTAAATGCCAGCTTAGCAAAATTATTCGCATTGTGCTGCTGCCTTTCCAGCTGGTGGACTTTGCTTCCTTCCGTGAATTTGCTGAATGTGCTGTACCGCAGTGGCAGGTTCCAAAACGCCATTACTTTTCATGGAAGGCCATTCCAGCACTATACCAGCACGTGAAAGACAATGTTATGGAGTCATTGGGAAAGGCAGTCAGCAGCAAGGTGCATGTGACTTTAGACACGTGGTCCAGCAAGCATGGACAGGGCCATTACATTTCCTTCATGGCACACTGGGTAACTCTGATTGCAGCTGGGAGGGATCCAAGACGGGGCTCTGTGCTGGAGCTTGTTCATCCACCACACCTCCAGAAAGCTGCTTGTATGAGGTCTGTCTGCTCCACCACTACCTCTCCCTTTTCCTCCTCCTCCTTCTCGGTCTCTGGCGAAGTGGCAGTTAAACTGACGCATGTCACGTTCCCACGTTCCAACCCTGTCTCCCTGCCCTTTGTATTCCTTATGTCTGTGTTTCCATGTGTTTCCCTGTGCTGCTTTCCCTGACATGCAGCTCAGGGGTTAAGTTCATTGCTCGTTGAGCTTCTGATGGTGATATGGGCTGATTACTCCCCTATATAAAGCCATGGGCCCATATCACCATGCTCTTGCATCCTGGTTCACTTCAGCTACAGATTTGTTCCTGAGAGCTCCCTGTTATTCTATCCAAGTTCAAGTTCTATTTCATGTTTAAGGTTTACCTTTTTTCTTCTGTTTATCCGTCTGTTGTTTCTTAAGTATCCCCAGGTTCCAGTTTAAATCTTGTGTTTTCACGTTTATCAGTTTCAGTGTTTCATGTTCTGATTGATTTCCTGGTATTGACCCTCTGGCCTGTTCACTGACGACTCTTCTGGACATCCCTAGCTGTACTGTCCATTGAGATATTGTTTTGTGTGTCCCTGCTGACTACGGCTTTTTGTCATTGAAGTTCTTCCCTGCAGGTAGTGGAGTATATTACTCCTTCTGGTATCTGTGTTTTCCCCAGGACTCTGCACGGCTACAAGGTAACCTTTTTCTATTAGTGCAGATTCGGCCACTCTAAGGACCGATCTATCAGTATAGGGCTCTTTCGGTATAGCCGTGCAGAGGTCCCCAGTGTCTTCTATGGTTTATTCACATATCCTAGATCATTGTGTCACGCATCTCTGCATATAGCGGCTTTTACTCATACCTGGGCCCTACTTGGCGCATGCCGGGTACCGCCATTGTGGCTGACTGTGACAACGCATGACAGGGGCTATGAAATGGCTCAAGCAAAAAAATGCCATACTGTGCTTGAGCTGGTTTGTTTAGGGGACAGGAGCCACACCGGGCCAGAAATTCTGTCAGCTCTGCAGGGGCAGGTGCAGAGATGGTTAACACCATGCCAGCTTGAGCTGGGAATGGTCGTCTGTGATAATGGCAGCAACCTTCTCTCCGCCCTATGCCTGGGTAAGTTGACGCATGTACCATGCCTAGCACACGTTCTAAATCTGGTGATACAGCCTTTCCTAACCAGGTACCCAGGGCTGGCAGAGCTTCTCAGCCAGGCCAGAAAAGTCTGCAGCCACTTCAGACGGTCATTCCCAGCAAGTGTTCGCCTGGCATAAATTCAAAGAGAATTCCACCTTCCCACAAACCGTCTGATCTGTGACATGCCCACCAGGTGGAACTCGACATCAGCAATGCTGCAGCGTCTGCACAAGCAGCAGAGGGCCATCAACGAGTACCTGTGTGAGTATGGCACAAGGACAGGTTAAGGTCAACTTGTTTCCCCCCCCGCAGTGGCTGTTGGTCAAGGATGCATGCGCTGTACTGTCTCCATTTGAGGAGGAAACGAGGATGGTGAGCAGGGACAGTGCATGCATCAGTGACACAATTCCTTTAGTGTTCCTGCTGGAGCACACTCTGCAGGGATTTATAGATACAGCTCTAGAGGCAGAGCAGCGGGAGGAAGAGGAGGCCTTCCCTAGCTCTCAAGGCCCCAGTCTTTCCGCAGACAGCATTCCAGCGGGTCCTCCTCAGATCAGACAGGAGGAGGATGAGGAGGAGGAGGAATATTTAAGTAGTGGGGACATTGAAGGTGGGGATTCCTCAAGGGAGGGTTTTGTGTGCCCAGAAACCCAAGGACTAGTACGTGGCTGGGAGGAGGAAGTGCACGAAGGGGTCATCCTCATTGACCAGGAAGACTCGGAAGCTAATGCCACCTCCAACCTACGCTGCATGGGCTCCCTTATCCTGCAAAGCCTGGTAAAGGACCCCAGGATTCGTGCTATCAAGGAAAGGGATCATTACTGGTTGGCAACCCTTCTCGATCCACGATACAAGGGTAAAGTTGCAGAGCTCAACCTGCCCGCACAGAGGGAGCACAGGATGAAAAAACTTGAGGACGCTCTAAAACGACACTTGTGTAACACCTTTCCAAGCACTGGTAGGTTACCAAGTGCTGACACAGGTGCTTCTGAGGCTGCGGATGATCAGAGGAATAGTGGTGTAGGCCGGGCCGCTTGACTGATGCCTTTTTTAAAAAATTTTAGTCCACGACGTCCAGGGACGTCAAATGTAGGCACCCATTGCCAGCGTCTTCACCGTATGGTGCAGGACTACCTAGGGGCAAGGGCAGACCTGGATGCCTTTCCAGCAGATGATCCACTGGCTTACTGGGTGTTGAGATTGGATTACTGGCCAGAACTTAGCCAATATGGTATGCAGCTACTAGGTTGCCCTTCATCCAGCGTGCTTTCTGAAAGGACGTTCAGTGCCACTGGAGGTTTTGTCACAGACAAAAGAGTGCGTCTGTCCACCGACTCTGTAGACCAGCTGACATTTATAAAAATGAATCAGTCCTGGATCAGCAGCTATCAATCCCCTGATGCTGATGTAACGGAATAGATAGGGGATGTCTTCTGCATTCACAAAACCTCCACCACTGAACTCTTCCACAATACCACAAAGGGGTTACGGTGTGAAGGCACTTGCTGCCACCAATGGCACAATATTTGGCTGCACTGACGCCTGTACCAGATTTATATCATTTTAATTTTTTGAACCGCAGGGTCCAACCCTGCACTCTTCCACAATACCACAAAAGGGTTACGGTGTGAAGGCACTTGCTGCCACCAAAGGCACAATATTTGGGTGCACTGACGCCTGTACCAGATTTATATCATTTAAATTTTTTGGAACGCAGGGTCCAACCCTACACTCTTCCACAATACCACAGAGGGGTTACGGTGTGACGGCACTGTTGCGGACACTAAAGGCCCAATTTTAAAGCACCTATTGTTACTTTCATCCAAAGCCTGCATAAGTTTCACCATAATTTAGCCAAGAAATCACTAATCTTGTTCTGCGTGTCCTAAAAGGTCTCCTCTTTTAATACAGACTGCCACCCCAAGCAGTTGTTTATGAATAGATTAAAGGAAAACCGTTTAGCGTCATTTGAAATGTAATTTTTTTGTTTTTAAATGTTTCTATACATCCTACAAATCCGCCACTTCACGGGCAGGTTATGGGGACCTCCTAGGCACGATATTTGAAGAAATTTTTTGTTTTTATTTTTAACCCTTATTTTATGGAAAACTCACTGTCCCTTTTAAAAACGTTTTTTTTTTACTTTTTGTCCTTGTTTCCTGTCCCCCAGGGCACTACCCGGACCCCCATACACCTTTTATGGCAAATATCTAGCATATATGCCCTCTTGGAGGGCACTCTAAAAACCGAACTTTTGAGTCCCATTGACTTGCATTGAGTTCGGTTCGTGTTCGCGTTCGAACTCGAACTTTTGAAATTGTTCGAGTTCGAATGCGAACCGAACACGGGGGTGTTCGGCTCATCCCTATTAGGGACCAATGGGACCACATTCCTCCTGCTAATATTGTGAAGGAAATACGTTCCCACACATTCTTGTTGGTCTTGACCCCTGTGATGGCTATCCTCTCCTGTCACTTCTTGTTGCAACATTGTTCTTCTCAGACCACTATGCTAATGATTTGGTTGAAAGGCGTGGGATTATGGATTTAATCAAACTGTATGTAATTTCCTAACCGTTTGGCTGCCACAATGCATAGAAAGAATTCAAATCCCTATCCAATGAGGTGAAGTCGTATGAACCAGGACAAGTTTACATTACCAAGCTAGAAAACAAACAATCCTAGTGAGGTCTTTCTCATTATAATATTCACTGCTTTAATTAAAAGTGGTGTGGTTAACATACGTTAATATGATATGTCTGCTACATTCCCAGACAGAGAATTTACTGATACAAAGAAAAAATGGACAGGCGCCAAAAAACTCGTGCCGCCACCAACAAACCAATGCCAACCAGAATTTTAGTGGTTTCCCCCAAACCAGTGAAACTGACAAAGATAATAGTACGTATCTGGTGGCGCGATGGTGGTCGCTGAATGGCAGGTGGTGGTTCCCTTAGATCATATCGAGCATATAGAGAAAAAAATAAACAATATATAGTGCAGATGGTATTGGCACATAAACTTAAAGTTCAAATGTGATGTTTTCACTCACAAATTAGAGAGCCCGAACACTGGCTCTAAGTGGGTCAAGGCTCTTGGGTGTTTTACTTCTCCGCTTCCTAAGGTGACCCACACCTTATATTAGATGAAGTATGGCTCATGTAGAGAAGATATGGAAAGAAAGCAGAACAACTTCCTTGTGCAAATCTTTTAAAATTCAAATGGCATAAGTGAAGTATAGCTGTTCAACTCACATTTGTAGGAGCTATAGACCAAGCTCTTGGTGTATACGCCTCAGGGCTCATTTAAGGTGAAGCCCAAACACCTCTTTGAATCCAGAACACCAGGGGAATTTTTTAAAAAAAAATTAAAATTATTTATTAAACATAAATAAAATACTGGCTCAGCCAGAGGACCAGAACGCGTTTCACCAGACGTACTGGCTTCTTCAGCTGGTTTACAGGCTGGTTCCCATCCATTTCTTAAATAGTCTAGTGCATACAATGAATCAAAATCAATTAAAAGTCCCCACATGTTCCGAATTAGATAATTGGCGTGAATCTCCTGTCTCAAACCGCATCAGACGGCGTGAGACAGAGGTCGCCATCTTGCGCATGCGCTCTATCGTCCTGTGCGTTCCATCTTGCGTGTCATATTGGATCCCAGAAGTGGCGTGCGTTCCACTTCGTATATCGTATATACGAAGTGGAACGCACGCCACTTCCGGGATCCAATATGACACGCAAGATGGAACGCACAGGACGATAGAGCGCATGCGCAAGATGGCGACCTCTGTCTCACGCCGTCTGATGCGGTTTGAGACAGGAGATTCACGCCAATTATCTAATTCGGAACATGTGGGGACTTTTAATTGATTTTGATTCATTGTATGCACTAGACTATTTAAGAAATGGATGGGAACCAGCCTGTAAACCAGCTGAAGAAGCCAGTACGTCTGGTGAAACGCGTTCTGGTCCTCTGGCTGAGCCAGTATTTTATTTATGTTTAATAAATAATTTTAATTTTTTTAAAAAAAATTCCCCTGGTGTTCTGGATTCAAAGAGGTGTTTGGGCTTCACCTTAAATGAGCCCTGAGGCATATACACCAAGAGCTTGGTCTATAGCTCCTACAAATGTGAGTTGAACAGCTATACTTCACTTATGCCATTTGAATTTTAAAAGATTTGCACAAGGAAGTTGTTCTGCTTTCTTTCCATATCTTCTCTACATGAGCCATACTTCATCTAATATAAGGTGTGGGTCACCTTAAGAAGCGGAGAAGTAAAACACCCAAGAGCCTTGACCCACTTAGAGCCAGTGTTCGGGCTCTCTAATTTGTGAGTGAAAACATCACATTTGAACTTTAAGTTTATGTGCCAATACCATCTGCACTATATATTGTTTATTTTTTTCTCTATATGCTCAATATGATTAAGGGAACCACCACCTGCCATTCAGCGACCACCATCGCGCCACCAGATACGTACTTTTAGAGAATTTACTGAATTAACCATCCTGGAAAAAATCCAAAATTGAATTGATATATTAAACAAAATCATGTTTTCCTTTTTTGTTTCTTTCAATTCCCAATTTTTGCCTCAAATAGTGGCTTTGGAAAAATGTCAAACGAGGCCAGTGGTTCATTTTGCCTCTCCTAGGCTAACTTTTGAAGTCCTCAAGGCTGACATTAAAGGCCGCACGGTGGTATAGCGTGCCCCTTGGATCTCTGGCCCAACTCCCTTCCCAGCAGCCGAACATCATCACTGGCTGCAGGGGGAGGATGGAGAAGGCCCAGAAAGCTGCGTGCCGTGCTGTGCCACCCTGCAGTGTTCAAGCCCGCATGCTGCCTTCAAGAGCCCCAGTGTTAAGGGGTTAATTAAGTGAGGCTTATTCTTGGCAGACAGGTGTATGTGAAACTATGTGTTTTTGTTTATTTATGTGGAATGTCAGTATGCTCTTTGGTATATTTGTATGGACTATTATTGTGTAGATGGGGGGTTAGTCACTAATTTCTGTTGTCAGTACTTGGACCCATTCTCTTTAAGATTTTTATTAGTGATATTGCAGACAGTATTAATGGTAAAGTATGTCTTTTTGCTGATGACACAAAGATTTGCAACAGGGTTGACGTTCCTGGAGGGATCAGCCAAATGACAAATGATTTAGGTAAACTAAATAAATGGTCGGAGCTGTGGCAATTGAGTTTTAATGTGGATTAAGTGCAAGATAATGCACCTGAGACGTAAAAACCCAAGGGCTGAATATAGAATATTTGATACAGTCCTAACCTCAACATCTGAGGAAAGGGATTTAGGGGTTATTATTTCAGAGTATCTAAAGGTAAGTAGTCAATGTAATAGAGCAGCAGGAAATGCTGGCAGAATGCTTGGTTGTGTAGGGAGAGGTATTAGCAGTAGGAAAAGGGAAGTGCTCATGCCACTGTACAGAGCACTGGAGAGACCTCACTTGGAGTACTGTGTGCAGTACTGGAGACCGTATCTCTAGAAGGATATAGACATTTTAGAGAGAGTTCAGAGAAGGGCTACTAAAATGGTGTACGGCTTGAAGGAGAAAAGTTACCAGGAAAGGCTTAATGATCTTAACATGTACAGCTTGTAAAAAAGACGAGACAGAGGAGATATGATAGAAACATTTAAATACGTAAAGGGAATCCACAAGGTAGAGGAAGGGAGTATATTTAAAAGGAAACAAAGTAGCAAACCAAGAGGACATAGTCTTAGAATAGAGGGGCAAAGGTTTAAAAGTAACATCAGGAAGCATTATTTTACTGAGAGGGTGGTGGATACATGGAACAGCCTTCAGTTCCAGTTGAAGTGGTAGAGGCCAAAACAGTAATTGAATTTAAGCAGGCATGGGATAGGCAGAAGGCTATCCTAAACAAAATATAAATCCAGGTAAAGTATCCATGTAATTGGGCAGACTAGATGGGCCGAAAGGTTCTTATCTGCCGACATTTTCTATGTTTCTATGTTTACCATTGTATATCCACATTAAACTTGGGCAATTCAGAGAGAAATTCACACAGTGGTCGATGAAGTTTCATGGATGAAACTCTGCCTGCCATTGTTTGGATTTTCCTCCTTGCATCGCCCAACTTTTTTGTGGCTGTACCAATCATGTACAATGGCAATTTGTGTATAACCTTTTATGTGCTGGAATGCGTGAGTGGGTTGGGCCAATGTGTGTTTGTGTATATACAGGCGTGAGAATTCTGCACAATGTTACTGAGTGGCACTGTCATGCCCCATGATTCCGCATTTATATGTATATTTTAATGTTATGTGTTGAATCTGCCTTTTACTGCTTACAGTTGTGATTTCATAGCTATTTTGTTCCTGCTGGGTCACCATAGCCTTGCTGCTTCCAGCTAGCTCCACCTCTTTTTCCTCAGGCTAGTTGTGAGGAAATTACTGGTCACCTTGCAGCCATCTTAGCTCAATGCTGGACAGAACTAACGTCTTTTCACCTGCATTGCTGTACACTATTACAAAGATTGTCAGTCTGATCATTAAAGGTTTTAACTGGATTCATCTTTCTACGTGTCAGTTTTGCTGAGTGGACGCTGTCTGCTGAACTTCCATCGTGTGAGTACTGGTCAAATACAGACTTGGTTAGTCTCAAGCGCCCACGCCTCACAGCTTTGCCAGGGAGGCAGTATAGGCACAGATGTTTTGGTGTATTGTGTGATATCATAGGTATATTTGTGTGCTGCAAATAAGTAATTTTCATATTTTCGCGATGCTCACCCATGGGTATCTCTATGTGCTTGCAGCCAAGTCCCTAGGGCATGCAAAATCCACCTGCTAAATCCATTAGGGTAGCATGAGTGAAGGTGTAGCCTTGTTTGATGGAACGAGAGGCAATATGCGAGGCCCCAGTATGTGGCTGTATATTTTGCTAATCGTAGGGCTGCCTCTGTCCCACAACACCAATAAATGCACAAAATAGCTATTTTATGTGCTGTCTATCTATGTGTCCCTTGTTTAAAACCATGAGGCCCAATTACGAGGGTACCGCTAAACTGGGGACGCTAACAGGGACAACCTGCGCCTGCAGGTTTCCCCTTAACATCCACATTTCAGCGTGAGATTCCGGTGCAGACGCTAATTCAACACCCTCAACTATACTCGCGGTAGTGCTTCCGTGCCATGGAGGGTTCAGCTGCCGGGCCGCGAGCCTTAGAGTATCTTGCTCTTGCGATATTGTGCAGGGCCTCAGAGTGACCGCGGGGTGATGAGAGGTGAGTATCTCATTTATTGGGGGGGGGGTTAGTTGCTGCTAACTGATTCTGCTAACTGATTCTCTATCAGTTAGCACCAGCTTTTGGGTGATGGGAAAAATCGGTTTAACCCATCAGTGAGGTAATTCGCGCGAGGACTTTTTAATCCCTTACTGATTGCACTCCCCATGTTAAGTATAGCATGCGCAAAGTACAGTAAACTCACGCAGGCTAGAGCCAATGGATTTGTACCGTTTATAGCGTTAGGAATTTAATCAGGGGGACATGCGTTAAAGTCACGAATCCTAGCCTTAAAGATTACATACCAGTTAGCGTTTGGTATGTAATCTAGCCCAGGTATGCTAAAAACAAATTATTAATGAAAAGTGCTTTCATCTATATTTAAGGAAAAAAAATACAAATGTAGGTGCAGTGTTTAGCATTAATTCTTCTGCTGTTGATTTATTTAGTAAATGCTTGATATCACATTTTTAGGCATTCAATAAGCTGCGTAGAGTAAGTATATAACATGCATGTTTTTCTGTTAATCATTTTCATAATCTCGTGTCAAATGTGGGAATCTATAATTATTCTATACCTTGAAATGAAGCACCGTCTTTTTTTTTTTTACTTTACAAATAATTCATATTTTGCTCTGCCAAAGACGTTTATTGTTTTGACAATTGATTTGGCAATAATACATCTGAATAATTATTTGCGTGCTGGGTAATGATTAACGTTTGACAGTGTTTAACACAGGAAATACAAACTGTGATTACCTGCCTTTATAACCTGCAGTGGTGCATGGTGTTGATAGATCTGTTAAACATTTTCCTACTGCAGTTTGTTCCTAAATCTTTATAGTTTCATTTGTTCATGTATCTTTTATTGATGAAACTTCGCCTGCCAGTCCTTATTTTTCCCCCTCTTGCCGAAGGTTTAAGAGTTAAATTCAGAAAAGTTGCAAAGGGCTAACAAAGCTAGAATAGAAATTGCCCTTTATCTAGTATTGATTAATATCAGTCCCTGATTGAGATTTTGCCTGATCCTCTATCGGCGGGTGAATAAAGGGATACTCCATTGAAAAATAGAGTTTCCTTTGTTTGTCCTTAAATAATCGGGCAGATGCTGCTGATAGACTCTGCCCAATGATTTATTTTTCTGTTATTGGGTGTATATACTCACCTTTTGTCCCTCGCCGCACACAGCTTCTCCTCGTCGGCTGAGGGACTCCCGAATCCGGAAGTCTCTGAAACTTTTCTGCGCAATTTGTACTCCTACCCAATTATTGCAGCACAAATTGCACACCACTACATGACTTACGCACTTTACGTACACAACTTCTGTTGTGATGGATTGGAGCTGCACACACTTGCACCAATCGGATCCATCGTTGCCTCTCTGAGACTGCTAGCTACAGCGGGTGGTCTCAGAGAGGGTGATGTTGACATGCTCTCTGAGTGCTGACATCACTAGTGACCGATCAGTCGGGAAATTCAAAACTAGTGGCTACTGGTGACACTGGGTGGGGAGGAGGAAACTCTTTCACGTCACCCCACGATTTCCCCTGATCGGGGGAGCTTGGAGGAGGAGAAGGGGGCCCTCCTTTATATTTTGTCCACTTTAAAACACTAAAGTGGTCAAGGTGAATGGCATGTCCTTTGAATAGTCAATGGGTAAATTGCCCTTTGTCAATGACACTTTTTCTACCTGTCTTTATTTTCCTTTAAACAAATGTATATGAATGTTCTCCGGAAACTTTAGAATGTTCCCAATTTACTTTAAACCATTGGCCAATATATTCACTTGGAATTTGTTTTACGCAATGTTGATACAATATTAACCACGTCACCAAGCATGTGTTACACCACAAACACAGATAACGAGAGTCAAAGATGTGTATTGGTTTTCTATCAAAGAGGTTTCAGAGGCTTAATAAGTCTAAGTAACTATAACAACCATGATCTGTCTGTCATATTTACGGGATAATCCCTCTTATTCTCCTGATGATTATTGTTATTGTGACAGAGGATTTGCCGTAGACAGTAAACTTGTCATTTATAATTTATGCAAGTGTTATACCTGCTTTTCATTTATATCATATTTACCCAGATATTTTTATTCACATACAGTGGCAAGAAAAAGTGTGTGAACCCTTTGAGATTACGTGGAGTTTTGCATGAATTGGTCATAAAATGTGCTCTGATCTTCATCTAAGTCACAACAATTTGAAAAACACAGTCTGCTTAAAATAATACAACACAAACATTATATGTTTTCATGTGTTTATTGAACATAACATGTAAACATTCACAGTGCAGTGGTGGGAAAAGTATGTGAACCCCTAGCCTAATGACTTCTCCAAGAGCTAATTGGAGCCAGGATTGAGCCAACCTTGAGTCCAATCAGTGTGATATTATTGGATGTGTTGCTGAAAGCTGTCCTGCCCTTTAAAAACACACCAGTTTTGGGTTTACTGGTTTCAAGAAGCACTGCCTGATGTGAACCATGCCTCGCAGAAAAGAGCTCTCAGAAGACCTATGTGTGACGGAATGGGGTGTTATCCGTCTGCGGGTGTGCTCCAATCCGACCCCCTCTCGATGGCGTCAGGCCCGACTACCGAGTGTCACGGCACTCGGCGTCTCGAACGGCCTGAGATGACCCTGGCGTTACTTGGCGAGATGGTGCTGCCGAATTAAGTTGACCCGTTCTGCGTAGTGGGGAGCTAGGAGACCGCAGAGTGTCTCCTGCACTGTGATTTTAGCGATGAAATGACGACACCAAACGGGGCTGTATGCTTCAAGTCAAACGCAGTTGAACTGACTTTTTACTCAAATGGGACACGCATTTAAACATCTCACACACAAAGGAGACATGCCCAGGCTTGAATGGGAACTCAATTTGCATACAATGGCATGCTTGCATCATCAGATTACACACACACACAGAGCAAATGTACACAGAAATTAGCATACAATTGAATTTCAACACAGCCTTTCACTCCTAGCAACCAAGGGGAAATATAATACCTTTAAATGCATCACACAATTACACATCTGAATCCACACTCATACAATACAGGATACATGGTAATACATCACACCAATAAAACCACATCTAGAAAAGGTATAACTGTTCATTTCAACACGCAAAACCGAAAGAGTCTCAAATAAAGAAAAAGGTCTTTGAAATGTCCCAGGCTGTTAGTTCTGGGGCTCGCTGGTCAGATCCCCTATGTCTGTTCCATGACACTACGATCAAGAATTGTTGACTTGCATGAAGCTGGAAAGGGTTACAAAAGTATCTCCAAAAGGCTTGATGTTCATGTTTCCACAGTAAGACAGACTGTCTACAAATGGAGAAAATTCAGCACTGTTGCTACTCTCCCTAGGCATGGTCGTCCTGTAAAGATGACTGCAAGAGCACAGCGCAGAATGCTTAATGAGGTAAAGAAGAATCCTAGAGTGTCAGCTAAAGACTTCCAGAAATCCCTGGCACATGCTAACATTTTTGTTGACACATCTACAATAAGGAAAACATTAAACAAGAATGGAGTACATGGGAGGACACCACAGAGGAAGCCATTGCTGTCCAAAAAGAATAGTGCAGCACGTTTGAAGTTTGCAAAAGAGCACCTGGATGTTCCACAGCACTACTGTCAAAATATTCTGTGGACAGATGAAACCAAAATTGAGTTGTTTGGAAAAAACACACAACACCATGTGTGGAGATAAAAAGGCACAGCACACCAACATCAAAACCTCATCCCCACTGTAAAACATGGCAGAGGGAGCATCATGGTTTGGGGCTGCATTGCTGCCTCAGGGCCTGGACGGATTGTTGTCATTGATGGAAAAATGAATTCCAGAGTTTATCAAGACATTTTGCAGGAAAATGTAAGACCATCTGTCCGCCAACTGAAGCTCCGCAGAGGATGGGTGATGCAACAGGACAATGACCCAAAGCATACAAGTAATTCAACAAAAGAACGGCTTCAACAAAACAAAATACGCCTTCTGGAGTGGTCCAGTCAGAGTCCTGACATCAACCCGATTGAAATGCTGTGGCATGACCTTAAGAGAGAGATTCACACCAGACATCCCAAGAATATTGCTACACTGAAACAGTTTTGTGAAGAGGAGTGGTCCAAAATTACTCCAGATCGTTGTGCAGGTCTGATCTGCAACTACAGGAAACGTTTGGTTGAGGTTATTGCTGCCAAAAGAGGGTCAACCAGTTATTAAGTCCAAAGGGTTCACATACTTTTTCTTGCCACTGTAAGTGGCCTACTGATAACCGTGTCACACGCAAGGAGTCAATAACTACACACACAAAAAGACACGACTACTTGACTGTGGAATAATATACCGTATATATTTATTATATATATATAGGCCACAGCTAAAACCCCCACACAATATAAAATAACCATAACATAAAATTCGCCATAACCAAAATATACAGTGCTGACAGGGGACTCCACACAACCACCATACCCCTCCAAACCAACCAACTAAAAATTCCTCCCTTCTCCCAACCATCAGATCCTTAAATCACCTAAATAAAGGAACCCCTACCCCAGCACTGCCTACAAGCCCCCGCTGTGACCAAGGGGAAAACATACAAAACCAAAAAAAAAAAAACAAAACCATCCCTTCACATAAACAAATAAAAAAGGGGGAGGGTGGGGATTTGCCCTCAGCTCTAGGCGCGCAGAGACTCCTAGCATGCTCCTTAAGAACCCTCCTGAAACTCTGCCCCTGAAACTTCCCGCTCAATACCCCACACGCGCTCGCTCGAGGACATAAAATCCTCCTTGCGTCCTGGCATCAGAGGCAACTTAAGGGCCCTATGCCTGAGTTGCTTCAGGCCTTCATTACCTACTTTTGTATATTTGAATGGGGGTTTTTATTGGGTTGCTTTTGTCATATATTCTGAAGAATTGCTCAATGTTCAGACAAAGTTCATCAAGGTTTCTGTTCAAATGTCCAGCTGGGTGGAGTAGAGGTAACATCACTGCTCTGCGTGGAGAGAGCCTGTGGAGTCATGGGTCGGATCCCGGCAAGAGCACCTCTCCAGTAAGTGTCCTTGGGCAAGACACCTAACGGTACATACTCGCCACCCAGGACATACTTGAAAACGAGAGAAATCTCAATGTATCTTTCGTGGTAAAATACTTTCTCAAAAAAATAAAAAATATTGTCCCGTTCCATTGAAAATAAACATGCTGGAGCATTCCCACGTTTTTTTTTTTTGTTACAGGTTATAAAGTGTGTTAACCCCTTAAGGACCGAGGACGTACCATGTACGTCATTGCAGCGGGTCTCTCTTAGACCCGCTGACGTACATGGTACGTCCTGCCGTTTTTTGAGCGCTGGAAGCGATCGGATCGCTTCCAGCAGCTCAAACGCCATTGCAGGCTGCCTGGGAGTCCAGGCAGCCGTGCAATGGCGGTTAGAAGTGCCGGGGCACCATGTGATCGCTCCCCGGGAGCGATCAACATCCGGTTTCACCGGAGAGGTGCCCGGCACTTCTACAGAGCGCTGGAAGCGATCGGATCGCTTCCAGCTGCTCTGAGTATATTACAAGGATGCCTCGATATCGAGGCATCCTTGCAATATGCTTACCTGCCGCCGGTCCGTCCGTGATCGCTCCCCCCGAGCGATCACTTCCGGTAGCGGCAGGAAGTACTGAGTGCCACGAGGTATCGTGGCACTCAGTACAAAAACGATCACATCAGTGATCAGGTGCTCTGCTGGGTGCCTCGAGGGATCAAGGCACCCAGCAGAGTAAAAAAAAGTGTAAAAAAAAGTGAAAAAAAAAGTAAAATAAAAAGTAAAATAAAAATAAAAATAAATAAAATAAACTGACGGTTAGGGGTAGGGTTAGGGTTAGGGTTAGGGGTAGGGTTAGGGGTAGGGTTAGGGTTAGGGTTAGGGGTAGGGGTAGGGTTAGGGTTAGGGGTAGGGTTAGGGGTAGGGTTAGGGTTAGGGTTAGGGTTAGGGGTAGGGTTAGGGTTAGGGGTAGGGGTAGGGGTAGGGTTAGGGTTAGGGGTAGGGGTAGGGGTAGGGGTAGGGTTAGGGTTAGGGGTAGGGTTAGGGGTAGGGGTAGGGTTAGGGTTAGGGGTAGGGTTAGGGGTAGGGTTAGGGGTAGGGTTAGGGTTAGGGGTAGGGTTAGGGCTAGGGTTAGGGTTCTAAGGGCAGGGTCATCTTGGGGCTGAGTGGGATGTTCCTAGCCTGCCTCAGAGAGGCAGGCTAGCAACATCCAATCAGAAGTTAGAAAAAATCTAAATAAAATTTCTAATTTGTCAGGTCAGGTCAATATTTTGTAAATATTGGCTCTGACCTCTGTGATTCTCCCTCCCTCTCCTCACTTGTGTTTTGGTGAGCGAGAGAGAGAGATCAGATTTGACAGGTTAGAGATTTTAGTGAGATTTAGTGAGATTAGAAAAATTGAGGCAGATTTAGAGAGATTTTAGGGAGATTTAGAAGAATTGAGGCAGGTTTAGAGGGATTTAGAGAGATTTAGGTGTTTATTTGTATTTTCTTGTGAAACCCAACGGTTCTTCTAAGAACCAACAATCCGCTTATATATATATAATAATTATAAAATTTTATAATCTATTATATATAATGTCTGAGAGGGTGTACAGCGCCGAGGAGGCATATGCCATCCTGGCGTTAGAATCTGAGGCATCTGCGTCAGACTCAGACCCTCATTTCGACCCCGCTAACTGCTCAGAGACGTCGCTAGATACATTATCTACGCTGGCTGATGTATCTAGTGATGTTTCTGATGCAGATCCTGGGTCACCACCTGCCAGCAGGAGACGCACAGCTCCAGCTGAGGAGTGGGTAGTGCCTCATCGCCAGAGGCCAGATATCCCTCCTTTCACGGCAAATCCTGGCATCAATATTGATGTTGCAGGATTTACCGCCACACAGTTTTTGCAGGTGTTTATGGGGGATGATTTGTTGGGCCACATCGTGGCCCAATCAAATCTGTATGCCCATCAGCATTGTGCTGCGAAGCCAGACTCCTACTTGGCAAGGCAGCAATGGACCCCGCTAGATGTGCCAGAATTTCTGAAATTCTGGGCACTTACTATGCTGAGGGCATCATAAAGAAGCCCTCAATTCGCTCCTACTGGAGCAGTAGCCCCATCTGCTCTACCCCCATTTACCCCCAATCAATGTCACGTAGAAGGTATGAAAACATTTTGCGTTTCATGCACTTCAGTGACAACAGCCTGTGCCCTCCTAGAGAGCATCCCCAGTTTGACAGGCACCAGACTTTTACATTTTATTCGTACATTTTTATGTTCTACAATTGGTGCTCTATTTTGCCAAAATCTTTGCACACCTATGCATGGGGGGCATGGGTGTACTCAGGAGATCTTGCAGAAAACAACCTGGAGAGTTTTCATGCAGTAACAAACAACAGTGTCTCCTAAATCACAGTCCAAAACTACTGTGGGCGTAAAAATCTGAAAATTGAAAAATTACACCACACACCTTCTCAAATGTTTTGGGCTAAAACCGTTGCATCCATGGCATCAAAGCACTCCATATGCAATACCTTGGGGTGTCAACATAACAAATATAAACAATTTTCTGGCAATAATTCAAACTGGGGTATGCGGTAGACCCAAAACCAAAGATAGGCCTAGCTGAAGAAATAATCTCAATTTCAACTCCAATGACAAAGTCATAAAAATTGTATTTGAACCTTCCCAAAATCCTGGCAAACCTATGCATGGGGGGCATGGGTGTACTCAGGAGATCTTGCAGAAAACAACCTGGAGAGTTTTCATGCAGTAACAAACAACAGTGTCTCCTAAATCACAGTCCAAAACTACTGTGGGCGTAAAAATCTGAAAATTGAAAAATTACACCACACACCTTCTCAAATGTTTTGGGCTAAAACCGTTGCATCCATGGCATCAAAGCACTCCATATGCAATACCTTGGGGTGTCAACATAACAAATATAAACAATTTTCTGGCAATAATTCAAACTGGGGTATGCGGTAGACCCAAAACCAAAGATAGGCCTAGCTGAAGAAATAATCTCAATTTCAACTCCAATGACAAAGTCATAAAAATTGTATTTGAACCTTCCCAAAATCCTGGCAAACCTATGCATGGGGGGCATGGGTGTACTCAGGAGATCTTGCAGAAAACAACCTGGAGAGTTTTCATGCAGTAACAAACAACAGTGTCTCCTAAATCACAGTCAAAACTACTGTGGGCGTAAAAATCTGAAAATTGAAAAATTACACCACACACCTTCTCAAATGTTTTGGGCTAAAACCGTTGCATCCATGGCATCAAAGCACTCCATATGCAATACCTTGGGGTGTCAACATAACAAATATAAACTATTTTCTGGCAATAATTCAAACTGGGGTATGCGGTAGACCCAAAACAAAGATAGGCCTAGCTGAAGAAATAATCTCAATTTCAACTCCAATGACAAAGTCATAAAAATTGTATTTGAACCTTCCCAAAATCCTGGCAAACCTATGCATGGGGGGCATGGGTGTACTCAAGAGATCTTGCAGAAAACAACCTGGAGAGTTTTCATGCAGTAACAAACAACAGTGTCTCCTAAATCACAGTCCAAAACTACTGTGGGCGTAAAAATCTGAAAATTGAAAAATTACACCACACACCTTCTCAAATGTTTTGGCTAAAACCGTTGCATCCATGGCATCAAAGCACTCCATATGCAATACCTTGGGGTGTCAACATAACAAATATAAACAATTTTCTGGCAATAATTCAAACTGGGGTATGCGGTAGACCCAAAACCAAAGATAGGCCTAGCTGAAGAAATAATCTCAATTTCAACTCCAATGACAAAGTCATAAAAATTGTATTTGAACCTTCCCAAAATCCTGGCAAACCTATGCATGGGGGGCATGGGTGTACTCAGGAGATCTTGCAGAAAACAACCTGGAGAGTTTTCATGCAGTAACAAACAACAGTGTCTCCTAAATCACAGTCCAAAACTGATGTGGGTGTGAAAATGAAAAATGACCACCAAACTGTATCCAATTTGTTTGGAGCAAACGGATGCATCCATAGCATAAAAACACTCCATTTACAATACTTTGGGGTGTTAGCTTACCAAATATATGCACGTTCATAAAACTGGGGTATGTAAAAAGGCCCCTAAAAAGAAGATAAGCAAAGAAGATACTGTATGTCAAATTAGAAAATTGACAAACACATGTCAAAGATTGGCGTAGCACCCCAAAAACAACAGAACAAATCTATATATGGGTGGTATCAATTTACTCAGAAGATGTTGCTGAACATATTTTGGGGTGTTTTTTGGCAGTAACCATAACTGGATTTGACAATTCATGCCTAAAGTACAATGTGTGTGAAAAAATAACACAAAAAGTGACTACCTGAAAGTTTGACATAGAGCTAGTGCATGGAAAGTGTTAAAATACAACTCTTTGAAGCACCCCAGGGTGTGCCCTTTCTAAAAATATATGGTTTGATGGGGGTAAATTACTTTGGCCGGCTTCAAAAATGTCCCAAATAGGACATGGGTGCATGATGACGAAATGTGAAAATTCCAAGTTGGAAAACTGAAATGCGCACCCCCCAAATAAGGCCTATTAGCCCCCAAATGACCCGACATACCTATACATGGGTGGTATCAATTTACTCAGAAGATGTTGCTGAACATATTTTGGGGTGTTTTTTGGCAGTAACCCATAACTGGATTTGACAATTCATGCCTAAAGTACAATGTGTGTGAAAAAATAACACAAAAAGTGACTACCTGAAAGTTTGACATAGAGCTAGTGCATGGAAAGTGTTAAAATACAACTCTTTGAAGCACCCCAGGGTGTGCCCTTTCTAAAAATATATGGTTTGATGGGGGTAAATTACTTTGGCCGGCTTCAAAAATGTCCCAAATAGGACATGGGTGCATGATGACGAAATGTGAAAATTCCAAGTTGGAAAACTGAAATGCGCACCCCCCAAATAAGGCCTATTAGCCCCCAAATGACCCGACATACCTATACATGGGTGGTATCAATTTACTCAGAAGATGTTGCTGAACATATTTTGGGGTGTTTTTTGGCAGTAACCCATAACTGGATTTGACAATTCATGCCTAAAGTACAATGTGTGTGAAAAAATAACACAAAAAGTGACTACCTGAAAGTTTGACATAGAGCTAGTGCATGGAAAGTGTTAAAATACAACTCTTTGAAGCACCCCAGGGTGTGCCCTTTCTAAAAATATATGGTTTGATGGGGGTAAATTACTTTGGCCGGCTTCAAAAATGTCCCAAATAGGACATGGGTGCATGATGACGAAATGTGAAAATTCCAAGTTGGAAAACTGAAATGCGCACCCCCCAAATAAGGCCTATTAGCCCCAAATGACCCGACATACCTATACATGGGTGGTATCAATTTACTCAGAAGATGTTGCTGAACATATTTTGGGGTGTTTTTTGGCAGTAACCCATAACTGGATTTGACAATTCATGCCTAAAGTACAATGTGTGTGAAAAAATAACACAAAAAGTGACTACCTGAAAGTTTGACATAGAGCTAGTGCATGGAAAGTGTTAAAATACAACTCTTTGAAGCACCCCAGGGTGTGCCCTTTCTAAAAATATATGGTTTGATGGGGGTAAATTACTTTGGCCGGCTTCAAAAATGTCCCAAATAGGACATGGGTGCATGATGACGAAATGTGAAAATTCCAAGTTGGAAAACTGAAATGCGCACCCCCAAATAAGGCCTATTAGCCCCCAAATGACCCGACATACCTATACATGGGTGGTATCAATTTACTCAGAAGATGTTGCTGAACATATTTTGGGGTGTTTTTTGGCAGTAACCCATAACTGGATTTGACAATTCATGCCTAAAGTACAATGTGTGTGAAAAAATAACACAAAAAGTGACTACCTGAAAGTTTGACATAGAGCTAGTGCATGGAAAGTGTTAAAATACAACTCTTTGAAGCACCCCAGGGTGTGCCCTTTCTAAAAATATATGGTTTGATGGGGGTAAATTACTTTGGCCGGCTTCAAAAATGTCCCAAATAGGACATGGGTGCATGATGACGAAATGTGAAAATTCCAAGTTGGAAAACTGAAATGCGCACCCCCAAATAAGGCCTATTAGCCCCCAAATGACCCGACATACCTATACATGGGTGGTATCAATTTACTCAGAAGATGTTGCTGAACATATTTTGGGGTGTTTTTTGGCAGTAACCCATAACTGGATTTGACAATTCATGCCTAAAGTACAATGTGTGTGAAAAAATAACACAGAAAGTGACTACCTGAAAGTTTGACATAGAGCTAGTGCATGGAAAGTGTTAAAATACAACTCTTTGAAGCACCCTAGGGTGTGCCCTTTCTAAAAATATATGGTTTGATGGGGGTAAATTACTTTGGCCGGCTTCAAAAATGTCCCAAATAGGACATGGTGCATGATGACGAAATGTGAAAATTCCAAGTTGGAAAACTGAAATGCGCACCCCCCAAATAAGGCCTATTAGCCCCCAAATGACCCGACATACCTATACATGGGTGGTATCAATTTACTCAGAAGATGTTGCTGAACATATTTTGGGGTGTTTTTTGGCAGTAACCCATAACTGGATTTGACAATTCATGCCTAAAGTACAATGTGTGTGAAAAAATAACACAAAAAGTGACTACCTGAAAGTTTGACATAGAGCTAGTGCATGGAAAGTGTTAAAATACAACTCTTTGAAGCACCCTAGGGTGTGCCCTTTCTAAAAATATATGGTTTGATGGGGGTAAATTACTTTGGCCGGCTTCAAAAATGTCCCAAATAGGACATGGGTGCATGATGACGAAATGTGAAAATTCCAAGTTGGAAAACTGAAATGCGCACCCCCCAAATAAGGCCTATTAGCCCCCAAATGACCCGACATACCTATACATGGGTGGTATCAATTTACTCAGAAGATGTTGCTGAACATATTTTGGGGTGTTTTTTGGCAGTAACCATAACTGGATTTGACAATTCATGCCTAAAGTACAATGTGTGTGAAAAAATAACACAAAAAGTGACTACCTGAAAGTTTGACATAGAGCTAGTGCATGGAAAGTGTTAAAATACAACTCTTTGAAGCACCCCAGGGTGTGCCCTTTCTAAAAATATATGGTTTGATGGGGGTAAATTACTTTGGCCGGCTTCAAAAATGTCCCAAATAGGACATGGGTGCATGATGACGAAATGTGAAAATTCCAAGTTGGAAAACTGAAATGCGCACCCCCAAATAAGGCCTATTAGCCCCCAAATGACCCGACATACCTATACATGGGTGGTATCAATTTACTCAGAAGATGTTGCTGAACATATTTTGGGGTGTTTTTTGGCAGTAACCCATAACTGGATTTGACAATTCATGCCTAAAGTACAATGTGTGTGAAAAAATAACACAAAAAGTGACTACCTGAAAGTTTGACATAGAGCTAGTGCATGGAAAGTGTTAAAATACAACTCTTTGAAGCACCCCAGGGTGTGCCCTTTCTAAAAATATATGGTTTGATGGGGGTAAATTACTTTGGCCGGCTTCAAAAATGTCCCAAATAGGACATGGGTGCATGATGACGAAATGTGAAAATTCCAAGTTGGAAAACTGAAATGCGCACCCCCCAAATAAGGCCTATTAGCCCCCAAATGACCCGACATACCTATACATGGGTGGTATCAATTTACTCAGAAGATGTTGCTGAACATATTTTGGGGTGTTTTTTGGCAGTAACCCATAACTGGATTTGACAATTCATGCCTAAAGTATAATGTGTGTGAAAAAATAACACAAAAAGTGACTACCTGAAAGTTTGACATAGAGCTAGTGCATGGAAAGTGTTAAAATACAACTCTTTGAAGCACCCTAGGGTGTGCCCTTTCTAAAAATATATGGTTTGATGGGGGTAAATTACTTTGGCCGGCTTCAAAAATGTCCCAAATAGGACATGGGTGCATGATGACGAAATGTGAAAATTCCAAGTTGGAAAACTGAAATGCGCACCCCCAAATAAGGCCTATTAGCCCCAAATGACCCGACATACCTATACATGGGTGGTATCAATTTACTCAGAAGATGTTGCTGAACATATTTTGGGGTGTTTTTTGGCAGTAACCCATAACTGGATTTGACAATTCATGCCTAAAGTACAATGTGTGTGAAAAAATAACACAAAAAGTGACTACCTGAAAGTTTGACATAGAGCTAGTGCATGGAAAGTGTTAAAATACAACTCTTTGAAGCACCCCAGGGTGTGCCCTTTTAAAAAATATATGGTTTGATGGGGGTAAATTACTTTGGCCGGCTTCAAAAATGTCCCAAATAGGACATGGGTGCATGATGACGAAATGTGAAAATTCCAAGTTGGAAAACTGAAATGCGCACCCCCCAAATAAGGCCTATTAGCCCCAAATGACCCGACATACCTATACATGGGTGGTATCAATTTACTCAGAAGATGTTGCTGAACATATTTTGGGGTGTTTTTTGGCAGTAACCCATAACTGGATTTGACAATTCATGCCTAAAGTACAATGTGTGTGAAAAAATAACACAAAAAGTGACTACCTGAAAGTTTGACATAGAGCTAGTGCATGGAAAGTGTTAAAATACAACTCTTTGAAGCACCCCAGGGTGTGCCCTTTCTAAAAATATATGGTTTGATGGGGGTAAATTACTTTGGCCGGCTTCAAAAATGTCCCAAATAGGACATGGGTGCATGATGACGAAATGTGAAAATTCCAAGTTGGAAAACTGAAATGCGCACCCCCCAAATAAGGCCTTTTAGCCCCAAATGACCGACATACCTATACTTGGGTGGTATCAATTTACTCAGAAGATGTTGCTGAACATATTTTGGGGTGCTTTTTGGCAGTAAACCTTAAAGTTCACAGTACATGTATTCTTAAATTGCGTTCAAAAAAAAAAAATGACCAAATTTTTTTTTTTCTCAAACTTTGGCATAGATTTGTGGTAAAATGGTTTGCATGGAAAGAGTCAAAATACCCCAAGTTTAATACCTTGATTTGTGTACTTTAAAAAAATATGTATATGTGGAGGGTTATTCAGGAATTAGTGACAGATATCAGTGTTACAATGTCACTATCACTAGTTTTGAAAATAAACTCTTTGGAAATGGCAAAGTGCTACTTGCACTTATTGTTGCATAAAATAAGGAAAAAAGCGAGGAATATGTAAACATTGGGTATTGCTAAACTCAGTACTAAATTTAGAAACTACTAAAGAATAAATTTTTTTTGACGGTTGTTGATACATAAGAAATTTTGGGGGTCAAAGTTCGAAAAAGTGGTGTTTTTTCAATTTTTGTGTCATATCTCACAATATTTTTTATAGTAAATTATATGAAATGATGAAAAAAATGGTATCTTTATAAAGTCCATTTAGTGACGAGAAAAACAGTGTAAAATATGTGTGGGTTACATAAACGAGTAAGAGGAAAATTTGACGTAAACACTAAGAGCGCAGAAACGTAAAAACAGCAGCGGTCACGAACGGACGGATTCGTGTAAAACCGCCCGGTCACTAAGGGGTTAATACAATCTCTACCATGTATACAAGTCATGTGCATTCTTTCTTGGACTAATTGAGATTTGTTGAGTTTTGGGCAATACGTTGATTTATCCAAAACACAAATAAATGAAATGATGCCTCGACATATGAAACAAAAGCAAATTCTCCACGAATACTTTTTATTTGTGCATTTAATTTTGGTTGTTATTGGACCTGCAAGGACAATTTGTGGATGCATTTCATTAAATTGAAATGACTGGAAGCAGGGTACTTGACTGCTCACCCACTCCCTACCTACCTCATCCCCTCACCCACTCCCTACCTACCTCATCCCCTCACCCACTCCCTACCTACCTCATCCCCTCACCCACTCCCTACCCTTATCCCCTAACCCATTGCTATTGAATGAATGATTATATCAGAGCAGGTTATATGTCAGACGATCTCTGATTTATCCCCTTAACCAACGGCCAGAGTGTAGGGCTAACATAAGCCCAATATCTTTTTGGGCCATGAAGTTCGGTAGTGGGTGGGCTTTGTGGAAGACCTCCCCCTCCGTTTTTAATGAATAATTTGTGGGATAACAAGCCTGTGTGTGCACGATCATTTACCACCAACAAACCTATTTAAACAACACTAAATATATCAACTGGTTTTCAGATGACCTCAATAAATGGTCTAATGAAATTTGGACGAGCGAAAGCGATTGTAATTTGCAGACGATTTGAAATTTTTAACCCTTACACAAGTCTAATGTTTATTGTCCAGGGAGACTAAAAGTCTTTTAATCTCATCCTCCATCCATAACTAGACACAGGGAATTGGGATTGGAATTCTAAACCACTTCTATTGACATTAATTCAGATTAAAATATTGTGCACAGGGGGGCGTGGCTGGCTCTGCAAGGGAGAAGACGTGCCTGGGGAGAGCTCTGCTGAATTTGCTTGTTACCGGGGGTTTTAAGATGGTGTCTCTCCCCAAATTACCCACTACTGAGGTCCCTGCACTGCTGGCCATAACGGGACTTGCTCCGGGGCCCGTTTTTACCCCCCCCTCCGGAGCACAGCTGAGAAGTTGCCGCAACTCCCCGGCAGATCAGAGTACCCGTCGGCCATCTTGAGGCCTACAAGTCTGCTCTGGGACGATCGCTTCTCCTACTGTCTTCTGCAGAGAGCCCAATCTGGACGGTCAGCGGTTGTGGGAATGGAGGGTCCCCATCTTCCAGCTGTACTGGCTGTCCCCTCGGAGATGATTTTGGGAGACAGGGCGAGGTGGTGCAGACTGGAGCGGACCCCCCCTGCCAGGGGCATGGAGGCTGCATTCGCGGCCCTCGAGGCCTGCTTGGAGCAACTGCCAGAGGGAGAAGATAGCCCGATTTCTCGGGCCTCGTGGGGGCGTCTGATGGCCACGTGGAAGACAGGCCGGGAGGAAGCGGACCTAGCAGAGGACGACGCGTGGGAGGCTACGTCTGTCGCTGACGAGGGGGAAGCTGCCTACCACTCGCAGAGTGATGGAGATGGGCTGGGGTCTACCGAATTGGAGGATGAGGTGGTTACCTTGGTGCTGCCTTCCGCTGACCCCCGGGAATGGATGGCAGGGATGGAGCTGTCAGGCACAGTAGCTTGTCCCGCTGTCGAGCCTAGAAATTTTTTTGGGACAGGTCGGGGTATGATGAGCTGGAGGACGTGGTGGAGATCCCCGAGCTGCCGGCGGACAGCCCCCCGGAGTGGTCTGTAAAGGTGGTGCTGCGGGACGCGAAGGCTCACCCTCCCGGAAATTTATGGCGCGTGCCCCGATTCCGATGTGTGGCTCCGGCGGCGGCTGGATCCTTTTGGGACCTGACCGTTCACCATGCCCTTCAAGAGGAGTATGGGCCTGAGGACGATCCATGCCCCGATTTCCTGCTGGACACTGGCTGAAGGGACCTGTCTCAGCTACCCGCTGCTTGCCTGCCGATTGCTGACCCTGGTTTTCCCTGACCCGCTGAGTTACCCTCCTGCTTTTTTTTTTTTGATTTTTGATTTTTGATGATATTGTATCCACCTAGCTGAGATATATATAGTTGTTTTTATTATTTTTTCTTTTTCTCCTCTCCCTCCCTACCGTATGACACTAGCTGTGGACTCTGCTGTTCCCAGTATCGACTGTGCTTTTCTATCACCCCTTTTTTTTCTCTTTTAGCTACATGCAGAGACGCTTTATTCACTGAGATGTTTTGTTGTCTTTGGATAACCATATGCAGACCTGTATTGTTTTTTTTATTATTATTTATTTATTTTATTTTTGGCCTTTTGTTTTTCTTTATTTTTATTACTTTTTCTTTTGGCGTTTGGGGCCAACTCGGGGTGTGCTATTGTGGTGGCCACCATGGCTCTGCCCACCATACCTGGCCCCCGAGTACCCCGGGCCTTGTGACCTGCACATCTCCATGGCCTCCTACTTTAGGAGTGAGCCAGGACAGTCACACTTGGCCTTGCCACCCTTTCCCCCCCTCTCTGGAGCACTTTTTGGTATGTTCCCCCCTCTTTGCTATTTGATTATTGTTTTATTACTTGCTGACTAATTGTATGTTTATTCCGCGTTATCACTTTCATTTATTTTAACTGTCTGATTGTACCGCTGACTTTCTTTCAAAATAAAAATTTTGAATACAAAAAAAAATAAAAAATAAAATATTGTGCACAATTCTACAAAGTTGTGTTGTTTGTTTGTGCACACTATATGGCCATACGTCACTGTCAATTTCTTGTAAACCTAGTTACTTTATTCTCCTGTTCAGTAGACTAAGAGGAGCTAGAAAATAAACTTGCTTCTTATGGCAATTCTACGTTTAATGACTGCAGTGCGCAGCTCTTGTGGAAGGTTGGAAAGGTACTCTGGGGAGCGGTGGTGAAGATTTGCATGGGGCATTCGGATGTTGAATATGATGGAAGGATAAGCAGTAAATAAATTTGAAAGACTGCCTGGGGACACAGTACGCAGACTCATCAAACACTCAGGTTTGGCACGCTGCCACAACGACACTTTAACTGAGATCCACAGTATGTCTTTATTATTTAATAGCAATCCCGACGTGCGCCCTGTGAGGCATTCTGTGGCTGAATGGAATGGCATTGAAGAAAGGAGTTCTGTTAAACCCAAAGTAGAACAATTTCACTTTATTTATTTGATTGGTAAATGTTTGTTTAGGAAATGAAACACCGTAATTTTGACAATCGCGTTTTTATACTATAAAATCAAATAAAAATAAAAAACACCCAAAATTATTAAATTTTATGCATATTGTGATTATACAGCACTGAAAATGATAAAGTTTGATTTTTATTCTTTTTTTAAAGTGGTGTTTTTGTTTTTTAAGGTATATGGGAAACTTACAACAGGTGTCATTCAGTGTAGGTTTATTTATCACTAGCATCATTAAGGCAGACCTTTCACACCTGACCTGATGGTGTTTTTCTATTTGTACCAAAATCACTTAATGACTTGTCTGTCCTCTTGGAAAAAATCAGATTGTATCTTAATCAAAATTACTTTCCTTGACTTCGTCACACTTTTTCTGGAGGTTCTGTCAGACTACTATGCCAAACATTCTGGGGCCACGATTTAACCATAAGATTCTTTTTAACCCTTTCAGAGCTTAGCTATTTCCTCCCCCTGTGTGTTGAGCTCATTTTGTAATTTTTTTTACTCCTCTTGTTTAATGATTATATAAAGTCTTGGCAGATACTGAGCTTTCCAATGATACCTTACTTGACCTTCAAGGACGTATACATGGAGATAAAGGGGTTCAATGGACCATCTGCTCCATTTCTACTTTCTATAGTGCTCTGCTGGAGTTACAGGGTTAACTGGCTTCAGGTCACCAGCGGACTTTCTCGATTCCCCCCAATCGGCCTGTCAGCAAGCCGTTACCAGAAGAGAAAAGAGCCACATGTTCGACGAGTGACGGAATCGTGGTAAAGGGTGACACATCCCCCAACTCCAGAGGAAGTCACAGTGTGATGAAACACATTGGACAGTAATTATTTTATCCCTAGTTCTCTTTTTGACATTTTTGTTTTCATTTGTGCTGACTTTGGGGATCCATGTTCTTCTACCAAATCCCTGTGCTGATTAAAAACATCACCATTCAGTCTACCAGAGAAGCTATCTGCTATCCTGGAGCTTCACAGCAACAAGGCTGACAGTACAAGGCTTTTGATATTGTAAGCTTATGTATTCCAATCCATATTTGCACACATACATTGTTTTGCCAATCCATTTGTGACTGGCCATTCTTAGATAAATTGCTTCTATTCTATAAAATTAGTTTTCCGCTACGGATTCTTATTTTTGCATCTCTAATTTTAAGGTTTAGTCCTGATTTATTGTCGTAACCCAGCCCAATTTATTGGACCCATGAGTTTACTGCGTGTGGGCGTATTTTCCATGATTAGTCTACTATTTTCATCCGACTGAAAGAAAACACAAGTCCTTTGTGTTGTACAATGAAATGAAAGGGACGTGTCCAACTGTTAGGCAATTTGTGGAGGGATTAAAAGAAATTCGGGAGTTTAGGAGTACACCTCTTCTACAAAACAGAAGAATCAAGTTCAATATGAAAAATGTGTCATTATGCTCTATGAAGGAAGTGGACGTCTTGGCTGCGTTTCTGGTTGTCTCTCTGGTCAGGAACTAATGGCACTTCCAACTTGGTCATACAGTATATCTGTTGGGGACATCCATGTCCATCTAAAGTTCTGTTTTGACAGAAAGGGCGATGTTTTCTGAGATCCTCTGTGTCTTTCTTGGCGTAGGTGACGATGTCTAGTACTTATGTCTGTGCTTTGATTGGCCAACTCCTTGAAGTCGATGGTGCACCCAGAACGATATGCAGTTTGATATGCAGAAATCCGAGTACAATTTGTGGCAATGAAATAAATTGTGTAGGATCTAGTGGACTCCAAATACTAAATGGCTTCCTCAATAAGCTTTACTTGTAGTGTAATCTGAACATTATCCGCAGTGTACATGCAATCACAGTAAGAACTGTTGTGTTTGAGAGAAATGGTAAAGTAAAAAGGTATATTATGCATATTTACTAATTAGGCACACCATGAGATGTCACTAGAGAGCTAGTGAGAACATGCACATCTCTATATAACAATAAAGCGCTGCGTAAGCTAGTTTTACTCATTTGCTTTCCAGGAAATGCATCATAATATTGTACAGGATATCCTGCAGTGTCTGTCCTATTGAATAAGGTTTATTGGGCAGCTCGGTGCTTCCTCTAGGGAGGGATGATGCACAATCCTTTTTTATTCTTTCTTTCTTTCAAATATATATATATAGTGCTTTACCTAGGTTAAGGTTTTCTAAATCTAAAAGAATAACCCCCTAGCCCAGTGTTTCTCAACCCTGGTCCTCAAGTACCCCTAACAGACCAGGTTTTCCAGATATCTGAAGTACAGAACCGGGGATTTGATTCGCTGCTCAGTGATTGCAGGAATCAGTCTGCATCTCCCCAAGGTAATCCTTAAAACCTGGCCTGTTAGGGGATCCTGGGAACCAGGGTTCAGAACCCACTGCTCTAGTCTAATGGCATGTGTTACATCCTCAGTCCCTGTTGTGCTCCCTGGGGGGTCTGGGCATGGTGGTGTGCCGCTGGCTGGTCGGTTGCCTGCACTTCCTGATGGCAGATTGGCATCTGAGGGGGCAGGGTCTGGTGTAGTCACAAGGAGCCGCCGGGTTTAAAACAGGGGAAGAGGGGTTGCCTCGTCGCCCTGACGTGGAGTTTGATTCCAGCAACGCTAAGTTTATTCCTACATTGATATCCTGTTACCGACCCATTTCTGTATGCGATTCCTTCTCCTGTTAATTGACCCGACTTGTACTTTGACCACTCTATCTGCACGTTTGTATATCGCTGTCTGTGAGCGTTGGCAATTTAACCCTATGCTTGTTGCTGGGTTTATTGCTCGCTGTCTGGGTTCTGTCCCATCTCGTCTTGGGGTATCGCTTGTGACCTTTCGAGGTACCGTTACCCAACGTACAGCTCATGTTAATGTTCATGTGAAAACCGCGATTAAGAAAGATTGTTTATTGCTGCCGTTTGTTATTTCTAATCGCATTTCTGAATATACTCATGAGAACAACCTTGTCTGCAAGTCAGTACCTTCTGGTATTAGCCAGGTATCTACTATCTGCAATTTCAAACCAGTCCATACTGTTTCTGAATTTCTTTTGACTGCCCTGCACCTTGAATACTTCACGGACTGTCGTCCCATGTATCATGTTTCTGAGCGTGTAGTTTATGAACCTTTTTTGTTATTCAAGCAGATACTTTTGCCCTCCAGGATCTCAACTCCGCTACGTGTGTGGCAGCATTACCACTACAGTTACAGCATGAATATGGTCTCTTAGCCAGTTTGATTAAACAAAACAATGGAATTGTCAGGAACTCTTAGGCTAGCGTCAGACGAACGCAGTCATCACGTCCGTGTCGCCGCACATCCGTCGTATTGATTTGTGATCAATAGAGACCAACACACGAAGTACGTGCGCACCGATGTGCGCACGCACCACGTAGGTGGCAAAGGACCGTGTGGTGTTTCCCATATTTCCCTTAATTTTCTACATCCGTCCAAAAAACGGACCATGTGGTGTCTACAGTATCTTCCGTCAGTACATCTGTCTGCTATGCACGCACGCAGAGTGCGCTCAGACTGCGTTCCTCTGACATTAACCTTAATAGGAATACTTTTCACATGCATTTGCTTAAAACTGTTAATTTATTATAGAGGTGGGTCGGGCCACCTTCATGGCTTGAAGGTCATGACAGCCACCAAGGGCTCACTTATTCTGGAATCCAGGATTTTCTGTGACCATTCTGCTCAGGTGCTATTTTACTGCTCTTGCGGTTCCAAAAAATCTCTCATTGAAACCATTTTGTTCCTTTTAAAATGAATGGAAATATGTGCAGGGTTTGAAAACTAATGTGCCAGGAAGAACAAAATGGATCATTCAAGGGGTCCAGTCTTAAAAAAAAAAAAAAACATAAGTCCGGGATCTCTCCAAGATTTCTGCTCCTCAATTAACCATTGGCATGTTCCACTTCACCTATTGAAAGCTTCTTAGTGTGCGTGGGCCAAAAAGGAATTCCTTTTCCTCTGAGAATATAGTGGAGGAACTACGTTCCCAGGCAATCCTTGTCAACTTGACCCCTGGATCATAGATTAAGAATGTAAGGGGTAAGATTTAGGATGAGTTAGGCTTGGTGTTAATATAAAAGGATTAAGGCTTAACAGATATAGGGTTGGGGGACTTCTGTTTAAGTTTAAGGGATGTTTAGGGTTTGGCGATTTCGGATACATTGGTACCTGTTGTTAAAGCTCAGGGGACAGTGCTACAGATAACGTCATAACGTACATAATTAATTGCCCTTATATTACAAAAAAAGTCCTCAAAGATCTACACACTGTACTCCTCATCATAAAAGCATTGGGTTCAACATTATATCTATAGATAAAACAAGATTAAAATGACAGTTTTTCATGCTCTGTTGATTTGGCTAAAGCTTTATTGTCAAACGAGGGATTTGCTACATAGTTAATTAAGGTTTCTCTATACACAGAGTTGCTGTTTGTTTTACCCTGTCATAAATCTGCTGAAGATGCTGGCAATATATTTCTTATCTAGATGTATAATACATGTGTGCTCCACTCTGCTAGCAATATCAGCACTAGAAGCTTCAAATAGAGCTCGCCAGATGGAATCTGAAGACCCCGGAAATTGATACATTCTGTCTCTCAGAAACTTTATTTCCATTTCCGAGCTTGAAGTGTTTTGGTCTGTTTACGGAACCCCATAAAAAGCAGCATGGACGTGCTATCTGAAACCTACAATAATAGAATCACATCAAAATGAATCACTAAAAACCATCAAGTTCATGGCATCAGTATACTGACATAGTTCACTATTATGGCACTGTTAAACTCTGTCTGATGTCATATTCATCCCAGGTGTTACTACGAATGTCATGCAGTAAGTTCAGTGTGTTTAAAAGATTCCTATGTTATCATTATAACGCTAGAGTGTAATAGGAAGTCACTGTCCAGAGCAGTGTTTCCCAAACCTGTCTTCATCAGGACCCACTAACAGGCCAGGTTTTCCAGATATCTGAAGCAAAGCACAGGTTCCCTTCCCTTCCCTTTATTTGGAGAAGTGAAAATTCTAGGTCAAAATAGCCAAACCAGAAAAATCCTCCCATTTATCTCACTTTCCAAATCTACTATTTTGACCTAGAATTTTCACTTCTCAAAAAGTTCTCCAGAGTTTCACTTTGCTCTGAATAACCCTGTAATGTCTTCCAATAAAAGGGCTCAATTTAATCTGGCCTGAAATCAGGACCTTTTCTGGTCACATTTTGACCGTTTTTCTGTTTGGGAGAGAAATCTGCTTACCACCATTTCGATTCCAATACCGACTCTTGCGGCTATACTTTTTAATGCATATTTCAGCTTCATCGATTCAATTTGAATTTTAGAAATGCTGAAAGGTGTTGATAAATGAATTTCCACACAGGGAAATAGAGGGAATAAGACTGAAATCTTTTTTAAAGCTTGGATTTTTCTGTTAGCTATCGTGGTATAAAGGAAAAAATCTGTATGAGTCTGGCTGAAAATAAGCTTTTTCAGGCTTTGTTCTGACCCTCTTTTTTTTTTTTCCCGGACCAGCATCATTTTTCACGTTTCGGCTGTGGACAGATTTTTTCCATTGAATCAGCCGATATTTTGAAAAAAATATCGTCTGAAAGCGACCGATGGTTTTTTCCAATAATTGTTCATTATATTTAAATCAAGCCAAAAAAATACGAAGTCCATTCCAGCTGAAAGTAAAACAGAAAAGCAAAAATACTATTGCAGTCATCATTCCACTCCAACAACAATATTTAGAAAACCCACGGCATATCTGATTAAAACAGGATTATGATGTTTGGCGAACATTTTCACTGCCACACGATGTGTGACACACAAGTTAGGAACTGACAGCTGTCAGTTTAAGGATCAAAATAAAGCCATAGTCCTAATGGAGGTGACATGTTCTTTCTCTGGGATGGAGGATGTTGACCTACCTTTGCTTTGACAATCGCTGCCAGGAGAACTATGAAAGGCAGTGACAGCTGTACTTGCATTCATTTGCCTGCCGGTCAACTGGAAGAAAGACAATTGAGAGTGGTTGACTAACTACATGCATTAGTTGGGGGAACTGGAGAAATTAGGTTTTCTACAAACAAATTGAAACAGACAAGAGGTTAATTATGTGTTGATATAAGCTTGTATAATTTACATTTGTGATTTTATAAAAATGGGTCAATCTCATATGAATGATGGATAAGGAAATCAAATTATAAAAACCGAAAACAAAAAAGTATAAATTAAGAGATGACCTAACGTGTTATAAAGTGCTATTTTCTATTATTTAGATGAAAAGACGACCCTTAAAAAAAGAAGTCCCGAGAGGTGGACTAGTACATAGAATGACACACTATAATGTTTTTTTCTTGGGTCTTGTTGAAAATACAAATATAAAACACGAAACTGTATCTGAAATATAGTAAATACAAGCACCAACAATAATAACAACCAATAACATAAACTGTGGGGTGAAAAATCCAAATATTATGGGCCCTATTACAATCGTCGCGTTAAAACGCTTGCGCAACGCGTAAATTTGTGCACCCAGCGTTAAACGTTAATGCGCGTAAATCAACGCTGGAATTACAATCCTCGCGCATTTTTTCATCCGTCGAGCAATAACGCGTGTTAAACGGATGCGCACAAATGCGCGTGAAGTAACGTTGCGCGCAGAAATCAGTGTGCGGACTGTTTTTTTCACGCAATTCAGCCAATCAGAATTAAGAACCACAATTATCTCACGTTAAGTTTTTGCTCCTGTCAAAGTCAATCTGAGCATATATGCTGCATCAATAATAAGCACACACAACTTCTCAAATTTATTGGTTTGGTATGTGTAGAATGTGTAACTATACTTTGCAGACATTTTTTTTCGGGCTGGTGTATTTGGGTTCGGCCAGGTTGATAGAATTTGTCATTAACACCAGCTTTTCGGAGTTGCTAAAATTATGCGCGCAACGTCTATGCGTTAATTCCTGCGCATAGATTGTAATACCATCCGCTACCACCGCACAAACGCAATTGCGCTCACAATGTTTAGTATAGGATGCGCGACGTACAGTAAGCTCACGCAGCGTTCGCGCAGGTTCACCTCCGGTAGACATATACGCGCGTTTGTTATACTGACATTGTTATACGACGTTCAGCGCAAAGGGTTTTACCCCTCACGTTAATGCGTTTTTGCGCGGAAGCGCAAACGTTCGCGCGAAGATTGTAATAGGGCCCTAAAACAGCCTAACAGGTTATTTTACCTAAACTCAAAATTGAATGTCACGGATTATCCTACACTCTTTTACTCATATAAATGTCAACATATGGAAAGAAAAAGTAGAATATATTCAACATGTGTATTTGTTGTTGTCCAAAATCTTTTTTGGACTAAATATCGGCATTTTGGTGATTCGGGATCATCAAAAATTCTGAATCATCTGAAAAAGATAACATTTTATCGAATCAGTGCGAAAATTTTCAGATCAATTGGAAACATTTTCCCTAACTGTCCCTAACTCTATGCGCAATTGTAACCCTAACACTAGCCCTAAGCCTATTACAATCAAGCCCTAACCTTAACCCTAGCACCATCCCTCACCCTAACTAACATTTAAGGGTGTAGAGGGGGTATTGGGGTAGTTGGAAGAGGGAGGGTTGGAGGAGGTAAAGTTAAGGGGGAGTAGGGGTATAGAGGGAGATATCAAAAGGGTATAGGGGCTAAAATATGTGTGCCTGCAAAATTTCAGACATTTCCAAAAGTTTTACGATTTGTCTGACATTTGATTGATCTGAATCAGCAAATTTAGAAAATTCCGATATCTGAAAATTTTGAATATTATGAAAATTGCTGAAGCTACATTTCACACTATGCATGTGTCTAGGCCAGTGGTTCCCAACCGCGGTCTTCAAGTCCCCCTAACAGGCCAGGTTTTAAGGATTACCTGGGGAAATGCAGACTGAATCCTGCAATCACCGAGCAGCAAATCATATCACCTGTGCCTTGCTTCAGATATCCTGCAAACCTGACCTGTTGAGGGTACTTGAGGACCGCGGTTGGGAATCACTGGTCTAGAACATAGCGCAATGCTAGATAGCCAGGAAATTAAAACTGTATTTATTGCACCCAAATTTTAAATTAATATATTGACCTATCAAAACATCGGAAAGCAGATGAATTCTGCACAGAGCATAAAACCACTTCACCTCCAATGCATTTTGTTCAGTTGTAGGAACTTATTCAGGGACAGATGATACAATGTGTAAGCTGAGATATTAATACAATAGCACAGTTACTTTGTTCATTATGTACTCGGTGTTGGGCATGGGTCAAGTCCTAAAAAAATAAGCGATGGAACTCTCCAAGATTTCTGCCCCCCTCCCCCAATCAACGTTTGTCATTGTGCATTACCCCACCAACAATAAAATTTGATATATATAGGGATGCACCGATACCAATACTAGTATCTGCATTTTCCCCGATACCCAGAAGCCAGTGCTAGACTGGCTTGCCAGTATCCAAGGGGCTGCTAGCAGAATACTTTAACAGGTCAATAGGTCAATATATTATTTTAAAATTTGGGTGCAATAAGTACAGTTTTAATTTCCTGGCTATCTAGCATTGCGCTATGTTCTAGACCAGTGGTTCCCAACCGCGGTCCTCAAGTACCCCCAACAGGTCAGGTTTGCCAGATATCTGAAGCACAGCACAGGTGATATGATTTGCTGCTCAGTGATTGCAGGATTCAGTCTGCATTTCCCCAAAGTGACCCTTAAAACCTGGCCTGTTAGGGGGTCCTCATGAATTTAGTTGAAAACACTGGTGTAGAAGGTACCTCAGTCTTAGATGAGCATAATTACTTGAATTTTTGTCAGAATGTATTTAATCATGCTATGCATTCACTAGGTAACTAGTCGTAGGCAGTCATAGATGTATTTATTGCTAGCTGTAAAATTGCTTATGAATCCTGCACAGTATTCTTTGGAGATTTTGTTCTATTTCAACATGAGAGCCACCCGTTAGTTTACCAATTGCATAAGCAGCAGGAAAATGTCATCTCCAACATCTAGCAGATGAAGCAATGTAAGCAGGTAATATTGTGCAGTAATTCTTTCATAATATACAGTATATTATGCAATTACACGCAATATATATAATTGTATGTTGCGCTCCAAGGTTCTTAGTTTTTTTTATTTTAGTATTCTTTTGTACGCCTGACTGTAGTCAGGATGATTAAATCATGTTTTGGCTTTAAATCATGTAAAGTCTTTGTGCGGAAGTCGTAAATATTCTATAAATAGATTATATCTTGCACGTGCTTTTAAAATGCTTCAGAGAACAAGGACGGGGAAATTACGGTTTAGCTGTCACAGAACAGGTAGCGAATTGGAGTTGGAATGCCGCCTGGCGCACAGTGGCTAATACTTAGGATACGTTTACAACACTATAAAAAAAAGCTGCGGCTAAAATACAATCTGGAAGTTATATATATACAGTCAGGTCCAGAAATATTGGGACATTGACACAATTCTAACATCTTTGGCTCTATACACCACCACAATGGAGTTGGAATGAAACAAACACAATGTGCTTTAACTGCAGACTGTCAGCTTTAATTTGAGGGTATGTACATCCAACTCAGGGGAACGGTGTAGGATTTACAGCAGTTTGCAGATGTGCCTCCCACTTGTTAAGGGACCAAAAGTATTCAGGTCAGGTGATTGACTTGGCCATTGCATAACATTCCACTTCTGTCCCTTCAAAAACTCTTTGGTTGCTTTTGCAGTATGCTTTGGGTCATTAGCAAAAAATGCAGGGAAAGATAAAAATCTTCCCCGCAGCAATCTGAGAACTTTCAACCGGGATTCGGTGACTAAACACCTTTATTAGTAGACACAAACTTCCTCAAATCGAGGAAAAAAGATCCCTATTGTATTAATAATAAAATCAATCCTTTTATTGGTATATATTAAAATAAATCAAACTTTTATTAATAGATATTAGAATAATTGCACCATATTTTTTGTGATTTGATCCAATGACAGATAGTGATCTGCCTATAGCAGTTCAGTTGCTTATTCCGATACACAGCTAGTTCACACACCAAATTGTGTCAACAATTTATTAAACATTTGGGGTGATTGACCAATTCATATAGGGCATATGGTGGAAGTGAGTCATAAAGCTTATAAGTAATGAAACATTTTGGATGAATTAAACACTTCGTGTGTGGTATGTGATAAATCCAGCATTGAATCCTTCTAAATGAAAATATTGCTAATGCTCTTGCGTATACACTCAATCAGATCAGACTCAATTTCGACGAACTTTGGCTGCTTATCCTTGGTAATGATTGACTGAAAAAGCTTGATGCTTTCTATAGTCAAGGGGGTACGTACTCATTTGATGGAGTTATGAACTTTAAACAGGCTGTATTCAATATTCCCAACTCACATCATACACATCACTTGCCTCTTCATATTAAGATTCTAGCTAATTTCAGACATGAGTTGTGAGTTGATAATTTAATGATCAAAATGTGAACCAGCATTAATTAATCACAGCACTCCTTGAGTACATACCAATCAGTCCTCAGGATTTATACCAAAGACAACCGCTAGTATACAAGGCAATTTGGGCACAGCGATAGTTTGTAAATTAATATCTTTAAATCAAGAAAATGCCGGTTCCATCATATGATACCAACGGCTGGTAATCCTTTATAGGGTACATAAAAATATGTTCCAAACTTCCCTAAATAAATGCGGTGGACGTTAGGTGCAAGCGTGTTTCATTTGTTCAATACAAGCAGCACTGTTATCAGTCCACATTTGCCAGTCAGAGTTGATTAAATATCCAAAATTTGTTGGAAATGAATCACAATATAACCACACTTGTATCTTTGAGCCATCCAAACACCACAAATGGTAAGATGAATCACCGGCATCGACAAATAAAGCTTGGGCTGTCACAACCATAAATCGATATTGGAAGCCTCATCGGCAAAACATTTTTGTAACTAAAAAACCTCATTAGCATCCCATTGATAATTTTGGTTATAATACTGCTATATTAGCATGATCTTGCTCTACGCGCGTTTCTTTGCCGCACTATCGGCAATTTCATCAGGAGCTCTAGTGATCCTCGTTTCGGGATCCATTTAAATAGTTTTTGAGACAGATTCTTAATTAACAATGATTGGGTTCAGATCTCCAAACGGCATAGTACGGGTCGCCATGAGGGTCAAAAATGTTTTAACAAATAGTCAGTTGTAATTCATTCCCCCACCATTCGGTGTTTGGACCCGTTTCAAAAACCTCCCATTAGTTCCGATCACATGACTGCAAATACCAATCAGATTACTCATGCAGCTTATCCATTCCACAATTAGGTAGACCCTTCGCTATTTATGTCGTGCACCTATATCATAGTGTTACTAGAGGGATCAATTCTCACGTCTTCATTAGTAGTGGAAATGATTATTAGCATACCATGTTGTAATTATATATGGTGATCTTTGTTAATTAAAATTTTTTAATGATTCAATGAGGCATAAATATTATCTAATAGAGTTTTGAAATATAATTATTGGGAACAGAGAGTTCTTAGCCAACTTGACTGATTAATTTCACTGGGGGGGTTGCCTAATTAAGAGGTAATACACCTAGTGAATTACCAGATGGAGAATTGCCACAAAGATCACCATATATAATTTTACATTTCCCCGCATGCTCTGGGAACGGACACAGGAAGTGGGTGGGACACGCCGAGGTACATCCTGAGCCTCGTGGAGATAGCTGGCAGAGCGCGCCAGGGAGTGCATGAGACAGGACACAGTACTGCAGAGCGGAACAGTGACTAGGCCGGAGTGCAGGTGCGGACTACCGGGATTCCAGATTGGGTTATCCAGCCTCTCAAGAAGGAGACCCAGTGATCCACAGGCATTACCCAAGCTGCTGTCAAGGAAGCGGAGGACCCCCGAGTTAGGAGTACCGCAGGTCCATTGGATGGGAGAGCAGGCGGTAGCTGGACGAGTCACTGTCGGAGCAAAGAAAGCCAGACAACGGATCCAGTAGCCAGTATCCCAGCAAGGCATCGAGCGGAGGGACGTCCTGGGTCAGAGGAACCTTGGTGATCGAGCAGATGGGTGAGAGGCCTCCAAGGCCGGTTTATAAAGTCAAGAAAGCACGCTGCTGTTTGTTTCTAAAACCCACAGGGCCCCAACTTGACTAGTCGAAGACATCGTTTAAGAGATTCACTGGCCAGTTGAATAGTACCCGGGTACCATAACACACACATACACTTACAGTCCGGGACTTAACCTGTGCGGGACTCACTCCCTAATATCCCATAAAGGGGTAAAGATTTGCATATTGTTTTGTTTTCCGCTGCGCGTTTCTCGAATTACGAAATATTGTATTCTTTTTCCGCTACGCGTTTCTCGAAATTACGAAGCATTGTACTTTTTCTGTTCGGCTGCGCATTTTCCTGAAATACGAAGCCTCGTATTTCTTTTCCGCTGCGCGTTTTACCGCGATACGAAATACTGTAAATATATCTACGAATACCGTGTCTCATTATATGCCTTTTACTCTAGTAAACTATATAATTTATAAAATCCACAACGGTGCTGGAGTATATTTATTCCCTAGTGCGGGGAGACTGACCCGTGGTTCATTTTCAGCGGCTCCTCCGGGAGTGAGCGCTACAATACTTTTATATATCAGTGCATTAGTGTGTTTTGTTACGTGTGGGATAATATATATTATATATAATTATTAATATTTTTGGGGGGTGTGGAGTTCTATTTCTGCCTCTGCCGATGCATCTGAAAATGATGACATTTGTGTCTGTAATCTGAATGATCTCTGTTCTACATTTCTGCTAAACTCGCTGGAAAGTAGATTAAAGCGAACAGTTGTCGGTCACGGAGCATTTTAACAACACAGGCTATTTGCTTTTAACGTAAATAGTACTGGGTCCTCCCAGCGCAGAGAGGCTGTCACTTCTCATTTATTGTGAGATGGATAGAGAACGTTTTCCATTCAGGGGCTGATAGAAGAAAATACCTCTTATAAAAATATTCCAGACAGCCAAGTGCCGCTTCTTAATCTCTGTTACTAATATTAAACCAGATAAATGCAACATTCTGAACGCCTTTCAGAAAAGACATCATAATGCAAAAAATTATAAATTTAACCCCTTAGTGACTGCGGACGTACCATGTACGTCACGGCCGCGGGTCTCTTTTAGACCCGCTGACGTACATGGTACATCCTGCGGTCTTTTGAGCGCTGGAAGCGATCGGATCGCTTCCAGCAGCTCAAACGCCATTGCAGGCTGCCTGGGAGTCCAGGCATCCATGCAATGGCGTTAGAAGTGCCGGGGCACCTTGTGATCGCTCCCCGGGAGCGATCAACATCCGGTTTCACCGGAGAGGTGCCCGGCACTTCTAGAGAGCGCTGGAAGCGATTGGATCGCTTCCAGCAGCTCCAGGGCCATTGCACGCTGCCTGGGAGTCCAGGCATCCGTGCAATGGCGGACAGAAGTGCCGGGGCCCCTTGTGATCGCTCCCCGGGAGCGATCAACATCCGGTTTGACCAGAAAGGTGCCCCGCAGTTCTATAGAGCGCTGGAAGCGATCGGTATCGCTTCCAGCTGCTCTGAGTATATTGCAGGGATGCCTCGACATCGAGGCATCCTTGCAATATGGTTACCTGCCGCCGGTCTGTCTGTGATCGCTCCCCCCGAGCGATCACTTCCGGTAGCGGCAGGAAGTACTGAGTGCCACGAGGTATCGTGGCACTCAGTACAAAAACGATCACATGAGTGATCAGGTGCTCTGCTGGGTGCCTCGAGGGATCAAGGCACCCAGCAGACTAAAAAAAGTGTAAAAAAAGAAAAAGAAATAAATAAAAATGAATAAAATAAAATAAAAGTGACAGCCAAGATGGCGCTGCCCTTCTAAGGGCAGGGTCATCTTGGGGCTGTGTGAGATGTTCCTAGCCTGCCTCATCAGAGGCAGGCTAGCAACATCCAATCAAAAGTTATAAAAAATCTAAATAAAATTTCTAATTTGTCAGGTCAATATTTTGTAAATATTGGCCGTGACCTCTGTGATTCTCCCTCCCTCTCCTCACTTGTGTTTTGGTGAGCGAGAGAGATCAGATTTGACAGGTTAGAGATTTTAGGTAGATTTAGTGAGATTAGAAAAATTGAGGCAGATTTAGAGAGATTTTAGGGAGATTTAGAACAATTGAGGCAGGTTTAGAGGGATTTAGAGAGATTTAGGTGTTTATTTGTATTTTCTTGTGAAACCCAACGGTTCTTTTGAGAACCAATAATCCGCTTATATATATATATAATAATTATAAAATTTTATAATCTATTATATATAATGTCTGAGAGGGTGTACAGCGCCGAGGAGGCATATGCCATCCTGGTGTCAGAATCTGAGGCATCTGCGTCGGACTCCGACCCAGATTTTGACCCCACTAACTGCTCAGAGACATCGCTAGATACATCATCTACGCTGGCTGATGTATCTCCTAGTGATGTTTCTGAGGCAGATCCTGGGCCACCACCTGCCAGCAGGAGACGCACAGCTCCAGCTGAGGAGTGGGTAGTGCCTCATCGCCAGAGGCCAGATATCCCTCCTTTCACGGCAAATCCTGCCATCAATATTGATGTTGCAGGATTTACCGCCACACAGTTTTTGCAGGTCTTTATGGGGGATGATTTGTTGGGCCACATTGTTGCCCAATCAAATCTGTATGCCCATCAGCATTGTGCTGCGAAGCCAGACTCCTACTTGGCAAGGCAGCAATGGACCCCGCTAGATGTGCCAGAATTTCTGAAATTCTGGGCACTTACTATGCTGATGGGCATCTTAAAGAAGCCCTCAATTCGCTCCTACTGGAGCAGTAGCCCCATCTGTTCTACCCCCATTTACCCCCAATCAATGTCACGTAGAAGGTATGAAAACATTTTGCGTTTCATGCACTTCAGTGACAACAGCCTGTGCCCTCCTAGAGAGCATCCCCAGTTTGACAGGCTGTATAAAATCCGCCCCCTGATTACCCACTTCGCCGCCAGGTTTGCAGAGGCTTATACACCTGGAAGGAATATCTGCGTGGATGAATCCCTAATGAAATACAAGGGAACAGTGGCGTAGCGTGGGGGGGCAGGAGGGGCCGTGGCCCCGGGTGCAGTTTTGTTAGGGGTGCACAATTTCTTTTGAAATTATGCGCCCCTAAAACTTGTGGCCCGACTGACCCGCCGGGCCCTCGGGCGCCGCCCAAGGGCCCGCGGGTTGAGGGGACCCAGATGCCGGGCAGCGGGGGTGCCTGCCCGGTCCTAAACAGTGAGTCTGTCCTGTTGAAGGGGAGGCGGCTGCGTGCAGGCGCAGGTCACGTGGTCCATCTAATCAGGTGGTACTGAGTCTCTGTACCACCTGACTGGCCGGACCGCGTGACCTGCGCACGCACGCATGCAGCCGCCTCCCCTTCAACAGGACGGACTCGCATGCTGTTCAGGACCGGGGCGGGCAGGCACTCCCGCTGCCCGGGAGCTGGGGCAATATCCAGGTGAGAGCTGGGGCATATCCATGAGCTGGGGCAAATCCATGAGCTGGGGCAAATCCATGTGCTGGGGCATATCCATGAGCTGGGGGCAAATCCATGTGCTGGGGCAAATCCATGTGCTGGGGCATATCCATGTGCTGGGGCAAATCCATGAGCTGGGGCAAATCCATGTGCTGGGGCAAATCCATGAGCTGGGGCATATCCATGTGCTGGGGAAAATCCATGAGCTGGGGCAAATCCGTGTGCTGGGGCAAATGTGTGAGCTGGGGCAAATCCATGAGCTGGGGCAAATCCATGAGCTGTGGCAAATCCATGTGAGAGCTGGGGCAAATCCATGTGAGAGCTGGGGCAAATCCATGTGTGAGCTGGGGCAAATCCATGTGTGAGCTGGGGCAATATTCATGTGTGAGCTGGCTGGGGCAAATCCATGTGTGAGCTGGGGCAATATCCATGTGAGAGCTGGGGCAATATCGATAACGTGTCCACAGGTTGGGGGGGGCGCACAATTCTTGGCTGGCCCCGGGCGCTGACAACCCACGCTACGCCACTGCAAGGGAAGGCTGGGATTCAAGCAGTATATTCCTTCCAAATGCTCCAGGTATGGAGTGATGGTGTATAAGCTCTGTGACAGCGAGAGTGGGTATACTCAGGCCTTCCGGGTGTACGAGGGAAAGGATAGTAGCCTTGAGACAAGAAGGATGTATACCTTCTATCCACCATCCACACTGAGAGGTCTGTGGAGGTCTCTGTACGTGGCAGAGCTGAGCGCATCAGGAAGCCAGTGTGCATCAAAGACTATAACCGGCATATGGGTGGGGTTGATCTGGCAGATCAGCTGCTCCAGCCCTACCAGATTATGCGGAAGTCAAGGGCCTGGTACAAAAAGGTTGCAATTTACCTGATGCAAATTGCAACCCACAATGCCTTTTTGCTCTGCAAAAAAGGCAAACCCCGGAGTGACGCTGTCCTTTTTACAGTTTCAGCTCCAGGTCATTTCGGGGTTTTTGTACCAGGATGCACCTGCTCCCCGGGCGGTGATGGGGGACAGAGTTGGGGCTACACATTTTATTTTTAAAATCCCCCCTACTGAGGGCAAACAGAAACCCCAAAAAAGATGCAGGGTGTGTTTCAAGTGGGGGCAGAGGAGAGACACAATCTTTTACTGCCCAGAATGCCCTGGACAACCCGGTCTGTGTCTTGGGGACTGTTTCAAGATGTATCACACTGTGCGTGATCTGTGATTTTGTTTTTCTTACAGTCTAGTTAGTTAGTTCAGGTTAGTTTTTTTTTTCTTTTACTGCACCAGACTTTTACATTTTATTCCTACATTTTTATGTTCTACAATTGGTGCTGTATTTTGCCAAAATCTTTGCACACCAATGCATGGGGGGCATGGGTGTACTCAGGAGACCTTGCAGAAAACAACCTGGAGAGTTTTCATGCAGTAACAAACAACAGTGTCTCCTAAATCACAGTCCAAATCTAATGTGGGCGTAAAAATAAAAAATTGAAAAATTACCGCCACACACCTTCTCAAATGTTTTGGGCTAAAACCGTTGCATCCATGGCATCAAAGCACTCCATATGCAATACCTTGGGGTGTCAACATAACAAATATAAACAATTTTCTGGCAATAATTCAAACTGGGGTATGCGGTAGACCCAAAACCAAAGATAGGCCTAGCTGAAGAAATAATCTCAATTTCAACTCCAATGACAAAGTCATAAAAATTGTATTTGAACCTTCCCAAAATCCTGGCAAACCTATGCATGGGGGGCATGGGTGTACTCAGGAGATCTTGCAGAAAACAACCTGGAGAGTTTTCATGCAGTAACAAACAACAGTGTCTCCTAAATCACAGTCCAAAACTGATGTGGGTGTGAAAATGAAAAATGATCACCAAACAGTATCCAATTTTTTTGGAGCAAACGGTTGCATCTATGGCATAAAAACACTCCATTTACAATACTTTGGGGTGTTAGCTTACCAAATATATGCACGTTCATAAAATTGGGGTATGTAAAAAGGCCCCTAAAAAGAAGATAAGCAAAGAAGATACTGTATGTCAAATTAGAAAATTGACAAGCACATGTCAAAGATTGGCGTAGCACCCCAAAAACAACAGAACAAATCTATATATGGGGTGGTATCACTTTACTCAGAAGATGTTGCTGAACATATTTTGGGGTGTTTTTTGGCAGTAACCCATAACTGGATTTGACAATTCATGCCTAAAGTACAATGTGTGTGAAAAAATAACACAAAAAGTGACTACCTGAAAGTTTGACATAGAGCTAGTGCATGGAAAGTGTTAAAATACAACTCTTTGAAGCACCCTAGGGTGTGCCCTTTCTAAAAATATATGGTTTGATGGGGGTAAATTACTTTGGCCGGCTTCAAAAATGTCCCAAATAGGACATGGGTGCATGATGACGAAATGTGAAAATTCCAAGTTGGAAAACTGAAATGCGCACCCCCCAAATAAGGCCTATTAGCCCCCAAATGACCCGACATACCTATACATGGGTGGTATCAATTTACTCAGAAGATGTTGCTGAACATATTTTGGGGTGCTTTTTGGCAGTAAACCTTAAAGTTCACAGTACATGTATTCTTAAATTGCATTAAAAAAAAAAAATCACCAAAACTTTTTTTTGCTCAAACTTTGGTAAAATGGTTTGCATGGAAAGAGTCAAAATACCCCAAGTTTAATACCTTGATTTGTGTACTTTAAAAAAATATGTATATGTGGAGGGTTATTCAGGAATTAGTGACAGATATCAGTGTTACAATGTCACTATCACTAGTTTTGAAAATAAACTCTTTGCAAATGGCAAAGTGCTACTTGCACTTATTGTTGCATAAAATAAGGAAAAAAGCGAGGAATATGTAAACATTGGGTATTGCTAAACTCAGAACTAAATTTAGAAACTACTAAGGAATTAAATTTTGACGGTTGTTGATACATAAGAAATTTTGGGGGTCAAAGTTCGAAAAAGTGGTGTTTTTTCAATTTTTTTTGTCATATTTCACAATGTTTTTTATAGTAAATTATATGAAATGATGAAAAAAATGGTATCTTTATAAAGTCCATTTAATGACGAGAAAAATAGTGTAAAATATGTGTGGGTTGCGTAAACGAGTAAGAGGAAAATTTTGACGTAAACACAAACAGCACAGAAACGTAAAAACAGCAGCGGTCACTAAAGGACGGATTTGTGTAAAACCGCCCGGTCACTAAGGGGTTAAATGCTGCAGTATAGATCACAGTCTGAGCAAGGTGTTAATACTGAATTTGTAATCATATATTTATTTGATGTATATGATGCCCACGTGCCCCGTTTCTCTGGAGATTTTTATTTACTGTGAGGGTAATTCAAAGAGATCCGAATGGCTGGAGAAAGGTAACCGAACGCTTAACCCTTTCACTGCTGAAGACGTGTGGGGCACGTCCTCATCGATGCACGTTACATGCTGAGGACGTGCCCCACACGTCATCAGCTGTGCGGGACCCCCGGCGGAGATACTCACCTCTCTGTCCGGGGTCCCGCGGTGTTCTGACTTCAGCGTCCTCAGACGCTGAAGTCAAGCTCTTCCCGGCGTAAATGACGTCATCGCGCTTGGCGCGATGACGTCATTTCCAGGCGACCCCCCGGCAATGCCGGGAGATAGCCTGGAAGGGAGGGGGGGGATCCGTTCGGATCCCTCTCCCTCCCTATCGGAAAGGAGCAGCGCCAAAAGCCAGGCACCGCTTAAAGCGGTGCCTGGCTTTAACCCCTCAAGCGCCGGGTTGCACTTCAGCGCCTTGCGGCGCTGAAGTGCAGCCTAGCTCCGGTGGGGGCCGCCATCTTGGATGGCGGCTCCACCCCCGGGTCTCCCCTCGCTGCCTGATGTCATCATGCATAGCGTGATGACGTCAGCTAGCCGGGGAACCCCTAGCTGCCAGGGGATTTCCCAAGGAAATCCCCTGGTGGAGATATGGGGTTCTTGTGAACCCCGATATCTCCAGAACCGTGGCAGCTAGGGGGTCATGGAGGGTGTCATTTGAAAGGCCTGAGCATGGCCTTTCGAATGATACCCAACATGACTAGGTACAAAGTAACAAAAATAACAAAAATTATAATAAAAAAATAAATTAAAAAAAAAAAAAAACATGTTTTTTTTTTGTGTGTTGTTTTTATTAATGCAGCCATATTGTTCACATTTCAATTATAATGTGAACAATGATGCTGCACTAATGATTTTTTTCTATGGGGTGTGTTTGCTAAAAATCACGTAAATCCCCCCACAAAATGTAACAAGTCCCCATTTCAGATTTTTGTACAAGCGCACCCCATAGAAAACATAACCGCAAACGCTCATGTGATAAAATGTGAAAAAAAACACTTTACACACTGCAGATGATTAAAAACTAAATTTTTATTGTATTTTTTGTTATAATATACAGACAGGACATGACGTATACATATAAAAATGATATATTATGAATCTGCGGAGTCTGCCGGAAAGAACAATATATAATATGTCTGTGTCATTTATTAAAATATGGCTTCAAATCGCGTTTAAACATGATGAGCGAAAGCGGTAAAAATGAGCTCAGCACACAGCGGTGAAATGCCTCAGCAGTGAAGGGGTTAAATTCAGTGTTCGGTTACCTTTCTTGGCCATTCGGCTTTTCAGAGAGCAGGCAATACGCCAAATCCTGGCGAATTGCCTGCACATACGGGGCCTGTTCGAGGGCAGTGAAATCCCCATAAAAAAGCACTGCTTCGGCTATTCAGAGAACACAAACCAGCAGTGAAAGGTTCCCGAAATGCCCTGCCATTCGGTGGTTTCATGCGGCAGATTTATTCAGGCGAATCCCATAGGCTTCAATGTTAAAAATATTCCTATTTTAATTCAATATCTAATAAACCGTTCATTATAAAATTCTGCAGTAAAGAGTCTCTTTATTTATAGTTTTTTTGGATATTTTAACCCTTTCGCTGCGGAGGATGCGCTCAGCGCATCCACCCGCACGTAGGGTTGCGTTTGGAGGACGCTCTGAGCGCGTCCTCCCTTTGCGGCCAGCGATCGGCCCAATTCCGGCCGATCGCTGTGCCCCCCGGTGCGGGCTGACATCCTCGATGTCAGCCCAGCACCCGGGACCGCCGCCGGCACCATTAGATGTCATCGCGGCGGCGCGATGACATCTAATTCAGGCACCCCCCCGCGTGTGCGGAGGAGGTGCCTGAAAGGGAGGGGGGAGGTCCTTCGGACCTCTCTCCCTCCCGATCGCCGGCTGTCACAGGGTTAAGGCAGGCACGGTTTGGAAGGGCACAGCCTGCCCTTCCAAACCGTGCATGCCATTAACCCCTTGGGTGCCGGATCACGATTCGGCGACGAAAAGCGCCAAATCGTGATCCTCTCCTGGAGCTGGCCGACATCTTGGATGTCGGCCAAGCTTCCGGGAATGCCCCCTGAGGACTGGCGTCATCATGCATAGCACGACGCCAGTCCTGGAGTTAACCCCTAACTGCCACCAATGGTGGAGATAGGGGGTTCCAATGAACCCCCTATCTCCCGATCCGTGGCAGCTAGGCGTTAATGTTAGGTACTGTTGGATCGGCCAGTGCATGGCCTTTCCAACGATACCAAACATGACCATGACAAAAGTTTTTTTTAAAAAGAATAAAATAAAAATAAAAAAATATTTTTAAAAAAAATTATAAAAAATTTTTTTTTTCTTTTTTTTTGGTTTGTTAATGCAGCAATATTGATCCCATTTCAATTATAATGTGAACAATGATGCTGCACTAACAATTTTTGTATGCGGTGCGTTTGTTAAAAATCGTGTAATTTTCCACAGAAAAAAATGTAACGAGACCCCATTTCTAAATTTTTTAACAAGCAAACCCCATACAAAATATAACCGCAATTGCTCGCATGTTAAAGTGTGAAAAAAAATACTTTACACGTTGTAAATTATTGAAAATTCATATTTTATTGCATTTTTTGTTATAATATACAGACAGGACATGACGTATAGATATAATTATGACATATTATGAATCTGCCAAGTCTGACGGAAAGAACGATATATAATATGTCTGGGTCATATACTAAAATAAGCTTTCAAAACACGTTTAAACAAGATGAGCGAAACAGGTAAAAATGAGCTCAGCACAGAGGTGTGAAATGCCTCAGCAGCGAAAGGGTTAAGCATTTTTTTTTTTTTTTTTTTTTAAATGTCAGATTTTTTTTATTATTTTTCTTTAAGTTTACTTATTTTTTTCTGTAATAGCCCTTTTTATTATCATTCATTGGATCTTATATGTAAATTTCAGACATTTTCGCTCAGTAGTTTCTTTGCAAACAGAGTTTCACTTTTCAAACATTCATGCAAACTGTTTTCCTAATTTATTCACTTCACTCGTCTGCGGTGTCGGCTTTTTCCGGCGGCTTCGCTGTGTGTGATTGACTCCTGCTCGGGTTTTTCCGGCATTTTCGGCAAGTTAATCCAGATGTTTTTGTGGGTTTTCGGCATGCATTCGCCGGGTTTTGCAGTTAGTTTTCCTTTGGTTTGCGGCGGCCTTTATCCTGCAATTCGGGGACCCTGTGGTGCTTGCTGAATAGAATACACCGCAGGGTCGCCGAAATGGGATCGGCAAAACAAACTGAATTGAAGAGAACGAAAAGTCACCGAACGTGCGGTGACTTTTCGATTCTCTTTGAATAACCCTGTGTAGTTTTCATTCTCTCACATTACTCCTTTCTCTTACTATGGTCTTCTGATTTTGAGGAACAAAAAGTTGTTTTAGATGTTAGAGTGTTATTAGACTGTATATAAAGTTACCCTCACATGTACCAGATCTATGCCATACTCACATGGACCTCTAGCCAGTGGTGTATTTAGGTTTTGTGCTGCCCTAGGCCTGACTAAACTCGTGCACCCCCTAATTTAAATTTGAGGCACCCCTTCCTGTCAAGGGCACACCTCTTCCTTGTTAATCCCCACCCTTCCTCTTTAAGCTCCACCTTTTCCTCTTATAAAGAGAGGAAAAGGCGGAGTTCTATTAAAATTGGATACCAAGCGCCTACTTGTATATTTTGTATACCATTTCAAATGTATCTATTGAGATAAATAAAATTATGAAATGTTTAAATTCAAGCATTTTTACAAAGAACAGCCACGCATGTCAAGTATACTAGATCACAGCCGCTCTAATTGGTTGAACAATAAAATCCACAGAAACGTGCACTGCATATGAGCGTATCACAGAGCTGCACAGCAATAAAACCCACAGAAATGTGTACTGTGTATGAGCATATCACAGAACTGCACAGCAATAAAACTCACAGTAATGTGCAGTGTGTATGAGTGTATCCCAGAGCTCCAGGGCAATAAAACTCACAGTACTATGCAGTGTGTATCACAGAATCCACAGCAATAAAACTCCCAGTAATGCAATGTTCGGGTCAGCGTATCAGAATCCACAGCAATAAAACTCCCAGCAATGCAATGTGTGGTGTGTGTCAGCGTATCAGAATCCACAGCAATAAAACTCCCAGCAATGCAATGTATGAGTGCATCAGAATCCACTGCAATAAAACTCCCATGAAACCGAGTGTATATGAGCACACAGCAATTATTTATTCTACATTTACCGGCCTCCGTCCGCAGTAGGGCTGTGTGCAGAGTCAGCAGGGACTGTGTGCAGACTCTGCAGGAGGTCCCTCCAGGCCACGTTAGGATCGCGGCTGTGCCTGTGCGTGGAGCCATCTTGTCAGCAGTGGGGTGCCACTGCCAGAGGGTGCACCGTGGCTTTGATTCCCTTCCCGGTGGGTGTTCAGTCCAGAATAGAGTGACAGTCCATGTTAAGGAAAGGGCGGGCAGCTGCGTGCGTGCGTGCGTGTCACGTGGTTCAGCCAGTCAGGTGGTACTGAGACTCAGTACCACCTGACTGGCCGGACCGAGTGTGACCTGCATGCACGCAGCCTCACCAGGTGTCATGCCCCACTCCACGGCCCGCTCCCGGTCCGGGCCGCCATGCTGGGAGAGGTGCTCTACTCACCTGAGATCCCTCGTGGTGCGTTGCTGCAGGTTCCTGGTCCACAGGATGGAGAGAGAGAGCCAGGAGACGCCCCACGCCGCCGGCCGAATCTGAGTACTGAAGGTGAAAGCGCGCACGCGCGAGAACAAACTCTCCTAAGTAATACAAGACCTGGTACTCTGGCACCCTCGGCTGGCCGATTAGGGTTACTGCTTGACATCTGGTCTGGAGATCCTCGTATACCTCCCATTGACCTACCAAAGATTCAGGTACCTCAACTCCACCTACAATACCCAGGTGAAAGATATTCCCATGATCCTATGAACCCTATTTAAAACCACCTTCCTTCCCAGCACATTAACCAGGTTCTACTGTTGCCTTCCAGTTCCTCGTATTCCTTGACCACGTTGCCTTCTTCAACCTTCGACCCGGATTGTGCCATCGACTACGCCACCTTCTTCAACCCTTCGACCCGGATTGTGCCATCGACTACGCCACCTTCTTCAACCCTTCGACCCGGATTGTGCCATCGACTACGCCACCTTCTTCAACCCTTCAACCCGGATTGTGCCATCGACTACGCCACCTTCTTCAACCCTTCGACCCGGATTGTGCCATCGACTACGCCACCTTCTTCAACCCTTCGACCCGGATTGTGCCATCGACTACGCCACCTTCTTCAACCCTTCGACCCGGATTGTTCCATCGACTACGCCATCATCTTCGTTATTACTTGTTGTCCTTACCTGGAACTTTTGTCTTACGAGTTCCTATTCCGACCATTCTGACCGTATCATTTTCTGGACTTAAGTTACTATCCATGATTCACTAAAGATTGTTTTATTTTACATCGTTTCCTGAATTCCTTATCCGCGGCTTGCCATTGGGTTTCATACTCATACTACGCAGGGGTCTCAAACCCTGCATTACACCAGGAGCCAGGCAGCTCAATGACAAATTTCTATCACTGCAGTGTTGGTTAAGGAAAGGTCCACTTTAAACAGCAGTAAGCAGACAGGGCTTCATATTCTACTGATACCCCCCCTTTACCTGCCGTTTACTGTCATCTTCTCTCTCTGGACACAAATCACATCCCCCTCGCCTTTCTTAGAGCTGCTGCGGGGCAGGGGAGGAGCTATGGAGGGAGGAGAGGGGGATTTTTATTCTATTCGATTTTATTCCGTATGCAAACGCCATGCTCCGCTGCTCGTTGTTTGAGAACACAGCTAGGTTTCAATGTTAAAAATATTCCCGTTTTTATGCAATATCTAATAAACCATTTATTATTTTAATCTGCAGTAAAAAGTCTTTATTTATTTATTGTTTTTTTTTAGTACCTTTTAGTAATTTTTCAGATTTGTTTTGGCAAAATTCCCCCCCTTAATTTTAATAGCGGTTCTTCTTTTTCTGTAACAGAACTTTTTATTATCAATCATAGGATCTTATATATAAATTCCAGACATTTTCGTTCAGTAGTTCTTTTGAAAACAACAGGCCGTGGGTTTGCGGTGGCAGCATACAGCGGCCGACTCCATGCACTTTGGGGACCCTGCGGTGAATGGTGAATTCACTGCAGGGTGGGGAAATTTTATTCCCCGAAGTGCAGGGAACTACAGAACACCAAAATGCTGGCGTCATTTCGGTGCTCTGTGAGTAACCCAATTAGTGGTGAGGTTTTTTGTTGCCCCCTGGAAAGTGAAAGCCTAGGCCTTGCCTATCCAGACATACTTCAAAATTAGTGACATCTCAATGTTTCCTTCCTGGTAAAATAGTTTGCAAAAGTAAAAAAAAAAAAAAAAATTTTTTTTAGGGGTGGGGCCACCCGGCGGGCTGCCGCCCCCTGGAAAGTGCCGCCCTAGGCCTAGGCCTTGTTGGCCTAGGCCAAAATACACCAGTGCCTCTAGCTTATCTCCATTGGCTTTGATGTTTCAAGCAGAGATTTCTTTTTTCACGCTGGCTTGAAAACCGTACCTACATTGGATCACTTTAATGTTTCACATATCTGTAAATAATTTAATTAGACTAGCAGGGTTATTCAAAGAGCTCCGAATTGTGGCCGAATGGTAACCAAACGCTGAAATTCAGCGTACGGTTACCTTTCCTGGCCATTCGGCTATCCAGAGAGCAGGCATAGGCTTCAATGTTAAAAATATTACCGTTATATTTCAATATCTAATAAACCGTTCATTATAATATTCTGCAGTAAAATGTTTATTTTTAGATTTTTTTAAGGATCTTTTATGCATTTTTAGTGAATTTTTGCGAAAAAAAAATTTAAATAGTTTTTTCTGTAACAGCCCTTTTGTTATTATTCATTGGATTTTATATGTAAATTTCACACATTTTCGCTCAGTAGTTTCTTTGCAAACAGCATTTCACTCTTCAAACATTCAAGCACACTGTTTTTCTTTTCTCACTCCATTCGTCTGCAGTGTCGGCTTTTTCCGGCGGCTGCCCTGCGCTGTGATCGGCTCCTGCTGGGGTTTCTCCGGCATGTTCGGCGGGATTAATCCAGATGTTTTTGCGGGTTTCGGTGTGCCTTTGCCAGGTTTTGCGGTGAGTGTTTGTCGGGTTTGCGGCGGCTTTTCCCTGCAGTACGACAGCCCTGTGGTGCTTGCTGAATACACCGCAGGGTCGCCGAAATGGGATCGCCAAATCGCACCGAATTGAAGAGAACGAAAAGTCACCAAACGTGCGTTGACATTTCAATTCTCTTTGAATAACCCTGTAGGAGAATTTTATTTACGCAGCTTATTCTTATGTGAAACAAAAAAAATTGTTTCTTGTTTTTTTTTTTTTTATGCTTAACCATACGCGCGTGCAGGGTGTGTGTCTGGTGTGCCCAGCCCAGTGACACCCTAATGCTGGTGCAGAGCTCCTATTTTTACATCCTACATTGACATTTTAGATGATCCTTTATCTGGTTCATGATGAACAGCATAAAACGTGACTGTATATCTGATTACAGGCTTGTTATTTCTAATGAATACAAAAATGTGCATTTTTGTGCAAAAATCTTCTAAACATATGTTTTCAGTTTTTAAATGTTCCTTGAGAGCACACCCTAAGTCACCGGGCTGCACACGCCAGTGTGCTTAACTCCCAATCTTCCAGAGATGGAATGCGTGGTCTTATTAACCAGTATATGGGTCTCAGCAGACCAACAGACGTACATCTTGTCAAGAACGTTCAGTGGAGGGAAACTACACCAAGAAGGTTGATGCAACTGATACAGCTGCAGGAGGACAGTGACAGCTTTCCACCTGAACCCATACTTCTAGGTGCCCCATTGGCAGATGGAGTCACTCACCACCATCATCCATACCCATTAGCATCCAGACACAGAAAGTGCAGCTAGAACGGTCCATGCCTTGCAAAAGTGGATCCCAACCCTGGTCCTTAAGTACCAGACTTTGGCAGGTCTGAAATCGGGAGGGTGATGCTATGGCACTTGGGGAGGCCAGGTCATGATGTGTGAAGAATGTAATGAGTTACCTTGTTATTTAGATGTTAACAAAAAAGCAGTCCTAGTGGCGCAGTGGTAATTCTATATATCTATTGAACCCTGGCCTGAAAGGCCCTTCAGGTGCTTGTACGGTAACCTAAAATTATATGTGTCACTAAAAACTAGTTAGTCTCAAAGACACGTGCAATAAGCAATATATGTGCAAATAACAGTCAAATATTGTGCAAATTCACAATTCGTAGTTAATCCGGTTATAGAAAAAACCTTGAAACATGCATCAAATGCGGAGAAAAATGCATGTGCTTAAAAAATGGCTTATCAATAGAGTGTACACACGGGTTATGCGCTAAATCGCAAGGTGCTAATAGTTCTCTAATGAGTTAAAACAGCATAGAGTTAATAAGTCCTATACCACAGCAAAGTGCACGTGCAAATGTGCAAAATATAAATGAATCAAAGTCTTGTGATCACAAGTAATTACATAGCATATGAGCCATGTTGTCGAGATGAAAGGTCCACTTTTCCTGCTCCTCTCCTCAGTGAATAGTTCATGAAAAGAAAAAAAGAAGGGGAAAAAAACACACAATAGTGCAGACTGTTTCGTATATTTCAAATGAGAAAAAAAGGAGGGGAGAATCTCACTCACAGATTACAGAGCCTCGTGAATCCCTGGCTCTGGGTTGAAGCGCCTCACACCAGATATAGGGTGGCGTATCCCTTCTTTATCCTCCAGTTGACCTCAAATAAAATACAGGTAGAGAGACGGCACTCCCATAGCGTAACACAGTAAAAGACAATGGCAGTCAAATAATGACTTATCAGTTTCACTCACCAATGGTGGAGCCTCGGCTGTCTCAGGCTCAGCTTGTAAGCATATGGTACCCCTTAATTCGGTGTGTACCTCACCTCTCTCTCCTGGAACACCTTTCACTTCCCGCTTCTGTGCTCGTGCTCCGCCAAGAAATAGTTGGGGGAGGAAGGAGGGAGAGGGGGAGGATATAGGGGAACGTAGAGAATTTGTTTGAAGCACCCCTCAGTCTGGAGGGTCTATCAAGTAAATACTGAGAAACTGGGGCAAAATTCAAAAATAGTTTAAAATGGGGGGGGGAGTCACTGAACGCGTTTCGGCAATTGACCTGTGCCTTCTTCAAGCAGTGTGGTATCTGTGATAGGGATTATTTAGATGTTGTCTGTCCAAATTCCAATCACTCCACTCACAGATTTATTCACACATGTTTTTTTGGGGGGAAATGGATGTTTGTACTGATAAATAATGCTGTATGTTAGATAATGAGTTCATAGACCATGATTGCTTGTCGTGTATTGCTGCTTACAAAACTGGCATTTTTTGACCCTTGGATGCAATGACAACATTTCACCTTAAGTAGAGTAGCTCTAAAGTATAAATTAGGCAGGCGTGGTGTTTCTCACCCACAAGAGGATGCCACTAACATACAGCCTCATCTCTGAAACTTGTCTAAGACTTTTCTATCTATCGAGTCTCCTCAGCCCTTATCTCTCAGACAGAATAGCAAAATCTTCTGTTGTGCCATCATTTAGAACCTCTGCTGCATGCACCGATAGCCTTAACCATGCATCAATACTCAATTATGATTGTTATTTCAGAATACCTCATTATGGAAATACGTTATCTAAAGAGACAAGCTCGTTCAAAAACGGCAAATTTCCTGATCGGGGGCAGCGACCTTTCGTGTGTAAATGTGCACATCCTCATTATACATGCTAGATGACATGAAAAAAACATGAAAATTATTAAGAGATGTAAAACGGAATGCTGTTGAGAAAACGGCTCCAGAGATTGTGTTTTTTGAATCCTAATGATTTTAGCACAGAGCTTTTCGTCTCTTTGCAACATGAAAACCATTTCTTATTTATACGTCCAATCCATTTGAATCAGCTCAGTCGCCCTCACTAAGACATCACAGTTAAAACCTGTTTAGGAATCCCTAGAGGGGATAGCATTTGGCATGAAGAAAAATGAAAAATAAAGGGTGCATTATAGACAACTGTTTTCTGAAACCATATAATACACCCTCCACGGTGTATTGCATTCTACTGGTGCCTCAGGAAGGCAAATTGTTTGTTCACCTGGGACAAGGGACTGTGTCCTCCTCAGTATGGGGCCCACATGAGCACTTATTATCATACAACCCCTGGGAGGAACAAGTGCTGGCTCACTGCTGTTGGCCACGCAACTTAGCCACAAAACTGACAGTAACTTCCTTCCCACTCATCCACACAGCATACAGTAACTTCCTTCCCACTCATCCACACAGCATACAGTAACTCCCTTCCCACTCAGAGATCACCGGACAAAATATTAATAACTATATAGCACCACAGAATCTGTTGCCTATATATATATGTGTAAATGTAGGTGTGTGTGCCTGCCTGACTTAATTTATAAGCAGAGGCAATTGAAATCTGATACATCCTTTTGCCACCAGGGAGAATCAAAGCATCAAAGTTCCTTTGAACTGAGGAAGTGTGAAACTCTTGCTCTGTAGGAGGGGATCTGGGACAAAGGAAAAGAAGACCCTTTCAGTGGCCTGGCTGACCAAAAATTACACCTTCCTAGTCAGAGTTTGAGCCAACGTGCCATGATTACAATCAAGGGAGCAGTTCTTTGTTCTCAGATATTCTTTTTTATATCTTAAAATATGAGCTAGATTTCCAGGCAGGCATACAGAATGGAGACTTATGTTATACAGTGGGTAAAATGTGCTCTGGGAAATCAAGGGGGCGATCTGGACACTGTGTCCATGAATCTGAGGGCCAGGAGAGTTGTATAAATTTCAGCTACACATCTGGCCTTGTGATTACTTTTGGGGTCCATGCAAATGGAAGTAACTGTCGTTTTTTCAAACCAGCCCCTGGACAGAGATTCCAGTTGTAAGTATAGGGATTTCTGTTAATTTACCTTTGTTTATTTTTTTGTTTGTGAGTGTAAATATTAATTGCAATATCTTTTTATACCGTAAATGCACTGTGATCATTTTGTTTCCTCGTCAAAATAAATATTCCTTTATTAAGCTCTGCATTTGTCTGATATAAGAATCACATTACTTGAAGAGACGTTTGTCCTAATAGCCTTGAGGCCTTGAGTTTCTAGAAGATCTATTATGTCGGGTTTGGTGGAGTCAGTCTACTAAACTGTGTTGTAGATTTAATTGAGCGGGGCATTTCAGGTCACCTCCATTTCGTATTAGATGAAGATCTGTGGTGGCAGTAGTTAATTAAGGGAAGTGGGTCATGATTAGGGGGTCATTTAGTCATTATTTTTGGTCTATCACAGACGAATAGTGATTTCTAACCCTTCACCCACTTTGCTAAATCACGTGTCCTTTCGGAGTGAAGTTGCTACGTGACACATACCACAGGCAAAACCAACGCACACATGCACATACCTATCATCGTGCATATACAGTCCTCACAAACTCTCATCATCTTTGACTTTGCACCCTGTGTTCATTAGAGTGCAATGTCACAAAGATGTTAAAATGTCACATTGAGGATGGGTAGTTCAGAATGGGATTGGGTTGTGTTTAGGTTTTGTAACTATTGTAATTCAGATGATTTTATATAAGCACAGTATGCAATATATTTAACAATGCATCCAAATAAATGGGAACAATAGTGTTTTTTTTACAGCCACAAATGTGCATACAGCGGTTGTCTGCTTCTTGTTATTTAAAGGGACACTACCACTTACATACGTAGTAACTAGTTTACTTGTGCATTACAAATAAAATCACTTTATAAAACACATGCTGCTGTTTTTTTTTTCTTTGTTTGAAGTCATTGCATTTCAAAAGGAAAAATAAAAATAAGGATTTTTATCTCCTGTTTCCATTTTCTGGATTTTTACCACGATGCAACATTTATCCAAATCTATGCAAAAGCTTTTCTGTACTGCTCTTGTTTATTTAATCTACAGTATTTACCAGTAGTTTGGGGCACCCTCTTATTTAGGTTTCCTTAAAATTATGCTTCGCATTTGTGCTTCTACTTTATATTGTAATGTAGAGCGTTGTACACATCGGACTTATGTAAACTATTATTATAATAATAACAACAGGTTCCTTTTGATGAGTTAAAATACTGTATATTAAATCCAGCTTGGAATAGATTTGATTTATGTATACTATATTCATCTGATTACTACTATTGTACATTATATGTTAAATGTTCAATAATCCATGTAGTTTAAAATAAGGTTTATTACACTGTTTTTTTTTTGCATTCTTGCATGTGAATTAACGCATAGAGCTCTCTAGCTCTGTATGTAGTGTGTTCTGTGCATCTGTTTATATTGAAACAGACGACTAGCCGTGCACATCAGTAGGGATTTTCTGCCATGGCCTGAATGGATTTAAAGGTCACTCAGGACAAGCAATTATATAGAGCTGCCGGAGAGCCTTCAATCTCAATATTTTTGCATTTGTTCTAAGAATAATAGGTTGTATGGTGTCATAGTCCACATTTCTGTTTGTCTGTGATATGCCATAATAAGGCCCACTATTTCTGGATGGATTCTTTTCTCTTTTTTTTTTTTGTCTAAGGCAAACACTTGTGCTACAAAACAGGTACCTTCTGCTTAGGCTAGGGTCAGATGAGCGTGATTTCTACAGACTGTACGTCCGTGCACACGGACGTACGTTAGTACGGAAGACGCAGTAGTGGCCAGACAGTCCGTTTTTTTCACTGACTTATATATTTTGACGGATGTAGGAGGGAAAATAAATTAAAAAGCAAAACCATTTTGTCCGTGAAAAATGCTGGACGTATAAATGCAGTCCGTCTGACCACGTTCCATCACTCACACACAAAGCTATGCGGACGTTGCGGACGCAGCGCACAAGTTCTATGTTGTTCTATGTTGTGCGGCCGTTCTAGCGGTTGTACGTTCTTGCCTGCCTTGCGTCCGTGGGCCGCGGCCGTTGTGCGTCCGCAGTTCAGTGCGGACGTACTTCGTGTGTCGGGCTCCGATGGGCTTCCTGTCATGCTATCACGGACGTACTTTTAGGCGCAATCACGGACGTGAACACTACGCTCGTCTGACAGCAGCCTTATCCGCGTCAGAAAGAACGGTTTCCAAACATCATCCTATATTTTAAATTTACAAAGTATAGCACTAAAGAAGCTATTGAGAGTGTCCAGTTAATATTAAGACAGTAATATTTATTATTTACTTTACTTTTAAATACATTTTCCATGTAGAAACTCCATTTATCGTATAGGAGTCAATCTGATTGTTCATCTAGATCAGGGGTGGGCAATTACGGCCCTCCAGATGTTTTGAAACTACATTTCCCTTGAGGCTCTACAAACCTAATGAGCAGCCGAGCATCACGGGAAATATAGTTTCAAAACATCTGGAGGGCAGTAATTGCCCACCCCTGCTCTAGTTGAACTGTATGTGAGCACTCAACTGACCTTGCTATGTGGTATATTGGACAAATCAGGTACATTTTCAGATTGGAAAAAATATATACAGGTCTATTCACTAAAAGGTGAAATTCAGGAGAATTGGCAGAAGAGAACAATCTAGACCAAATAGCCGATTTGAAAAGTGAAATTAATGGGAGAATTTTTCCAGTTTGGCTATCTTGACCTAGAATTTTCACTCCTCCAGTCATTCTCCTGAGTTTCACCTTTAAGAGGTTATTCAAAGAGCTCTGAAATTCCACCGGCATCAAATTCCCCGACCCTGCGGTGCAGTCAGCATTCCCGAAGTGCTGGGAAAATCCTCCACAAAACCGCGGAAAAGAAAAAAAAACGTCACACATACGCCAAAATTATCAGATCGGATCCAATAAGCCGCCAGGAACCCACCGAATGTGTCCCAAAAGAGCCGACGATCCAACAAACACAGCGCCGACCAAAAAAAACAAAAAACAATTGAAACTTTCAACATTTTAAACGCTGTTTGCAAAAAAAACAATGGGTGAAAATGTCTGGAATTTATATATAAGGTCCTATGAATGATAATAAAAATGTCTGTTACAGGAAAAAAACGCTATATAAAACAATTCGCAATAACAAATTTTGCCAAAAAATCCTAAAAAAAGTAAATAAAGAGTCTTCTTGCTGCAAATTAAAAGAATAAACCATTTATTACATATTGTAAAAAAATTAAAAAATCGAATTTTTTTATCATTGAAACCTATGGGATTGTATATTTTAATCTTATGTGTTGAATCTGCCTTTTACTGCTTACAGTTATTATTTTGTTAGCTCTTTTGTTCCTGCTGGGTCACCATAGCCTTTCTGCATCTAGCTAGCTCCACCCCTTTTTCCTCAGGCTAGTTCTAAGATGATTACTGGTCACCTAGCAGCCATCTTAGCTCTATGCTGGGCAGAAATAGCTATTTTGACCTAGAATTTTAACACTGCAATTCTCTGAAGTTTTCAGGTACATCATAACTTTGCAGAAAGCCATGTACGTCCTTGCACAGAATCTGCTGGCAGTGTATACGGCCACGTGTGGTATCACTGGAATGTCCAGACTCTGGCCTTTCCAATGACATCCAACTTAACCCCTTCACTGCTGACGACATGTGGGACACGTCCTCATTGATGCACGTTACATGCTGAGGACGTGCCCCACACGTCATCGGCTGTGCGGGACCCCCGGCGGAGATACTCACCTCTCTGTCCGGAGTCCCGCGGCGTTCGGACTTCAGCGTCCTCAGACGCTGAAGTCAAGATCCTCCCAACGTAAATGACATCATCGCTCCATGCGCGATGATGTCATTTCCAGGCGATCCCTGGCAATGCCGGGAGATAGCCTGGAAGGGAGGGGGGGATCCGTTCGGATCCCTCTCCCTCCCGATCAGAAAGGAGCAGCGCCAAAAGCCAGGCACCGCTTAAAAGGGGAGAGTCTGGCTTTAACCCCTCAAGCGCCGGGTCGCACTTCAGCGCCTTGCGGCGCCGAAGTGCGGCCTAGCTCCGGTGGGGGCCGCCATCTTGGATGGCGGCTCCACCCCGGGTCCCCCCTCGCTGCCCGACATCATCACGCATAGCGTGATAATGTCAGGTAGCCGGGGAACCCCTAGCTGCCCGGGGATTTCCCAAGGAAATCCCCTGGTGGAGATAGGGGGTTCCTGTGAACCCCGATATCTCCAGAACCGTGGCAGCTAGGGGGTCATGGAGGATGTCATTTGAAAGGCCTGAGCAAAATAATAAAAAAATAAAAACAGGTTTTTTTTTGTGTTGTTTTTATTAATGCAGCAATATTGTTCACATTTCAATTATAAAGTGAACAATGATGCTGCACTAATGATTTTTTTCTATAGGGTGCGATTGCTAAAAATCACGTAATTCCCCCCACAAAATGTAAAAAGTCCCCATTTCTAATTTTTGTACAAGCGCACCCCATAGAAAACATAACCGCAAACGCTCATTTGATAAAATGTGAAAAAATCCACTTTACACACTGCAGATGATTTAAAAATTTAATTTTTATTGCATTTTTTGTCAAAATATACAGGCAGGACATTACGTATACATATAAAAATGATATATTATGAATCTGCCGAGTCTGACGGAAAGAACGATATATAATATGTCTGGAATCGGATCATATAATAAAATGTGGCTTCAAATCGCGTTTAAACATGATGAGCGAAAGCGGTAAAAATTAGCTCAGCACACAGCGGTGAAATGCCTCAGCAGTGAAAGGGTTAATCATGTTGGTTTTATGAAACCAGAGATACAGAGGTCCAAATGTCCTATGTAGCTCCTACAATGGATTACAGCTCGGGGGGAGGTGTTCCCCCTGTGCCCCCTTCTCTGGATCCGCCACCAATGCTTTCACCCATGAATTGGGTAGTTTAGTGGGTGAGGGTGTCGCTAGATATTTTCTCAAATCTGGAACATGGAAGCTATTCTCAATAATTATAATTCTTTAGTGGATTATTTCTGGCCCTGGGAGCTGATTCTGCGGCACCATTGTGAGTGTGTGCAGTATGTGAACTGTTGTGAATTTATATGTTATTCTTGCTTTATTTTTGGCATATAAGATTTTCTTGGCCCCCACACACTGTTTTCCCTGTTTAGATTTTATTTAATTTTCGAGTGATGTCAAAGTGCAAACTAGTAAAAGTGATGTTTTGGGAACCTTTTGTTTTTTTTTATTCATGTATTTTTAAAACCTCATAGACCTATTGCATTTTACAAAAATGACATCCATGCCAGAGTGCCCTTAAAGGGACACTAACATCAAAAACGAAATGATTTGTTTTATTTATATTACGTTGCTGGTCTCTTACATGTGCTTTTTTTTTCTCTTGTATGTTTAGTTTAGAAAATATTTTACTCTATCAGGGTTATTCAAAGAGAGTCGATCTGGCCCCGAATTGTAACTGAACGCTGAATTTCAGCGAATGGTGCCATTACGGGGCCTTTCGACTATTGACAGAGCAGGCAGTTCCCCAAATACTGGCGAATTGCCTGCACATACGGTATCTGTTCGGTGCCTGTTCGAGGGCAGTGAATCCCCATAGAGAAACAATGTTTCCTCTATTCAGAGAACAAAAAACAGCTGAGAAAGGTTGCCAAAATGCCCTGCCATTCGGTGGTTTAATTCGGCAGGTTTATTCAAGCGAATCCCATAGGTTTCAATGTTAAAAATATTCCTGTTTAATCCAATATCTAATAAACCGTTTATTCTTTTATTCTGCAGTAAAAAGTCTCTTTATTTTTAGATTTTTTTTTAGGATCGTTTAGGCATTTTTTGGAATGTATTTTGCAAACTTTTTTTTAAATCGTTTTTACTTTTTTCTGTAACATCCCTTTTTATTATCATTCATTGGATCTTCTGTGTAAATTTGAGCCATTTTCGTTCAGTAGTTTTTTTGCAAACAGCGTTTCAATTTTCAAACTTTCAAGCTTACTGGTTTTTGTTTTTTTTCACCTCGTACGTCTGCGTGTCGGCTTTTTCCGGCGGCTGCTCTGTGCTGTGATCGGCTAGTCGGGTTTCTCCGGCTTGTTCGGCGGCGTTAATCTAGCTGTTTTCTGCGGGTTTCGGTGAGTGTTCGACAGGTTTGCGACGAGTGTTCGACGGGTTTTCCCTGCACTACGGGGGCCCTGCAGTTCTTGCTGAATACACCGCAGGGTCGGCGAACTAGGATAGCCGAATCGCCCCAAAGTGCAGGGAATGAAAAGTCACTGAACGTTCGTGACTTCGAATCTCTTTGAATAGTCCTGCATATGTTTGTGATCTTTTGTGTTGTAAATCCCCCCCCCATATCTTTACAGCACGTCTTCCTCACTGTGTGACATTGGGCATAGAATGGAGTCTATAGGCCATATGTCCAAAAAACTCACTCCTAAGGATTGCATAAGTATGGGATGTAAGTAAATGACATCATCAGGGGTAGATTAAAGTGTTGAAAGTCCACTATCTTTTCTCAGTCAACTCCAATCTCTTATCTTGGGTAGCCTAGACAATACAATAGATCCCCTTCAGCCTTGTCTAAACATTCCCTTCACCCCATTGCCTCTTCACTACTGTTTTATCCTATACCACAGCTGTAGTGAAAATAGTGCTAAGATTTTGGTAAATGTTGCATCTCGGGAAGAAATCCACAAAATGGAAACAGCAGATAACAACCTAACTTTATTTTTCCTTTTTTTACATACAATTATTTCAAAGAAAAACCAAAAACAGTGCACTATCAGGGTTATTCAAAGAGATCCGAATACGGTGCCTGTGCGAGGGCAGTGAATTCCCCATAGAGAAGCAATGCTTCGTCTATTCAGAGAACAAAACCCAGCAGGGAAAAGTTGCCGAAATGCCCTGCCATTCAGTGGTTTCATTCGACAAGTTTATTCAGGCGAATCCCATAGGCTTCAATGTTAAAAATGTTCCCATCTTAATTCAATATCTAATAAACCATTGATTATAATATTCTGCAGTAAAAAGTCTCTTTATTTATAGATTTTTTTGGGATATTTTAAGCATTTTTCGGGATTATTTTGCCAAAAAAGTTCCTATTTTTTTTAATATTTATTATTTTTTTAAACATTTGTTCTTTTTTCTGTAACAGCCCTTTTTATTATCATTCCCTGGACCTCATATGTAAATTTCAGACATTTTCGCTCAGTAGTTTCTTTGCAAACAGTGTTACACTTTTCAAACATTCAAGCATACTGTTTTGTTTTTTTTCCACTCCATTTGTCTGCGGTGTCGGCTTTTTCCCGGCGGCTGCGCTGCGTGTGATCGGCTCCTGCTCGGGTTTTTCCGGCGTGTTTGGTGGGGTTAATCCAGATGTTTTTGCGGGTTTTAGGTGTGCTGTCGCCGGGTTTTGCGGTGAGTTTTCGGCGACTTTTCCCTGCATTACGATGGCCCTGTGGTGCTTGCTGAATACACCGCAGGGTCGCCGAGATGGGATTGCCAAATGGTGCCGAATTGAAGAGAAAGAAAAGTCACCGAACGTGCAGTGACTTTTCGATTCTCTTTGAATAACCCAGTATGTTTTATAGTGTGTTGTTGTTTTTTTTGTAATGTACAAGTAATGGAGTTACAGCGTATGTTACTGGTAGAGTTCCCTTAATATTTTTAGTGCTGTCCATGGTGCTGAGAAGACTCATAAAAGGCTTCTGAAAGAAACAGCTTTGTCTACTCCAGCACTAACAGCTCCCAGAATATCTACAGGAAAACCTACAAACTTACCCAAAGATCACAGATCAACGAATTATTAAAAATAGCTCTGTAAGACAGACACATATTAGCAGCACACTTAATGCCAGCTTCCACGGGTTCATTTTTATTTGCTATAGTGCTATGATTCGCAAGGAAATCCTAATGATAGCAATATAATCACACAGCGGCAATGCAAAAAATAATGATAGAAAGAGACAGTCTGGAAACCTCCCAAGTGTCTCTCTTCACGAAAAGCAATCCCTCTTGGGGACCCATATGTCTCTGTTCCTCACATCCGGGGGTGATAGAATATACAGTATGTTTTTTCACAGAATGCCATGGCAACCATACTGAGAGTGATACGTTTTTAAACCTCTTACAATGTGTGGTTTGTGTCGCTAAATTAATATATTGCATATTCTAAGATACTTTGCTAAATAAATGGCTAAATCCATAGTAGGCTTGTGCACCGATTTTTTTTTTCGGTTCGGTTCGATTCGGTTCGATTTGTTCGGATGTTTAAAATTTTCGATTCGGCTTGTTTCGACCGATTTCTGTTTCGATTCGGCTCGTTTTTCATGTACATTTTTTTTCGGAATAGCGACCATTTTATGTGTTTTCGGGTCACTTTGCTCATTTTTTGTATCGACTTTTCGGAAATTTTGGAAATTTTCATTTTTTCGGAACGTCTGTTCTCGTTTCAAAGTGTCTACGATAATTCTGGCGATTCTATCGTGTTTTTTTTTATTAAATAAAGATCCTTTTTTTCTTTATGAATAATTGAATATACATTTCACAACTTTATTTAATCATATTAAAATGGTATGAAAGCCGAGGAACAAAAAAAATGAACAAAATGATTTAAAAAACGCTAAACTGACCCGAATGCCACAAGAAACAAGTGATACGCATTTACAAATACAAAATTTACAGAATCAGCGATATAACCGATAACAGTTAAATATACGATTTCCAGAATTACCGAAATGGAACCGAAATCATGAATAGAGCAAAAATAAATTTCGATTTGACACATTTCAAGTCCATTCGAAAATTCTTCGTTTCGGCTCAGAAAACTTTTCGGATCTATCGGTTTTCGGGTCCGACCCGATTCGGAAATTCGGCCGAATCCGAAGACACGTATCGGGAAATTTCGTGAAAATTCCGAAATTCCGAAACCCGAAAAGCACATCCCTAATCCATAGTTGGAGTTCTCCTAATAATAATAATAAGAAGACCTTATCTCCCGACTCTGCTTCCCCAGCTTTAAACCATTTGCCCGAGAAACAGTTTAGGGGTAAGAAATGGCACATTGTGGGACGTGTAAATATTCAAATATCCGTTTTGAAAATACCCATTATTAACCATGTCTGAGAATACAGAAGAAAAAAAAAAAAGATGAAAACCATGTTGAACATCCAGTAACCGGTGTCATTGAACATTATTGCTGTTAGGAGGAACACGCTGTCTGACTTGCCTTGGCTGTCATTTATTGGCATAGGACAGAGATGGCTAGTGTGGGGGTATAGCTCAAACGGAGGGTATCTTTCCTGGGAAAAAAGGTAGTACAGGCAGCAAAAGTTCTGTAAATCTGTCCAGCAGACAGTGTTTATCTTTAAATGGTTGCAATAAAACAAAATCGAGACAGAAAATAAACCCTTGCCATTCAGGCTCTTATTAAAGAGGTACCTGTAGATACTCGAGTATACCGCTAGATTTTGTTGACAAAAATTTGCCCCAAAATTGCAGGGGCCGTGTTATATTCGAGACCTCTGCATTGCGTGTAAAAAAAAACTTGACTTGCTCATGGATCCCAAGTCTCCGTGACTAACGAAGGATGAGCTTGCCTGCTAGAGCTGCAGTTCAGAAAACAACACCCCCTGGAGTGCTGGCTATTGGTGAATGATTCATGGTGTTGGTCATCTCGCTCCGTGGGCCATCTGTATCGCAAGTAAGAAGACGGGTGGCTTCATACTTAGTATCAACTACAATCATTCTAGAGCAGAGCATCCTGGCCTGAGGGGGAGCCTGACTGTGTTAAGAAAACCTGGAAGGATTTTAATGGTTTCCCAGTATAGTATACTATTAGAATTTTGCTCCTCGCGTTATATTCGAGTCTTGAGTATTCTCTCATTTCCATAATAAATCTCTATCCATCACGTTATATTCGGGTCACACTATACTCGAGTATCTACGGTAGATTCCCTCTCTAACAAGTGGTGAGCTTACCTCAGCGACTTCAAACAAACAAAATTACTTTAAGCAACCTGTTACACACCTTTCAGCTTGTCGGTCTCGGTCTCGGTCTCGGTCTCGGTCTCTCCCTCTTCTGAGTCCCAGGCCATAGCAACTTCCTGATTCAGGCTTCCCTTTTTATCTCCCCTGGATAAGAAACAATTATGAAATTAACTAGCCAGGGGAGAGACACAAAACCTGGATTTTTCCAGACCCAAAGTCAGCACGAAAACCCAGTCTGGATTCCACTAGTCCTGTACATAGCACAGGAACTGAGGGGAAATATATCGCCCCTCGATGACCTTCCCTTTCCTTATGTCACACTAGACATAAAACTACATGGCTAGGTAATCTTGTAGTTCTTCATCCACTAAAGGACCGCATGGTGGGCAATGCATGAGGTGCAGAGCTTTAAAGCCCAGCGACTGCATAGATCATCATTCACTGAAATCCCCATTCCGAGCTTCAGATTGTTTGGAAATCAGTTTTTGCTGATGCTGACTGTGTGACAAGCCAGGTCGATCAGCAAAAGTCACATAGTGTTACTGGGTGGGAGATTGCAATGACAAAATATAGAATATGTGAAATTTCAGCACTAAAACAGTAATACACCTCTAGTGAAATATGAAATAGAAAAGTTGAAAAAATACAGATAAGATATGAAGTATTCCCACATTCGTACATATTTCCTACAAACAATAAAATATGACAGGGGCGCTGAGAAATACTTATGTGTATAGGTCAAAAAAGCAGCCATACCCAGAATGCACCTCCCTTTAGGTAACACAACAATAAAGGATACGATTGGAACAATAATAAGGAGAGTGCTGATTCGTCCCAATCCACACAGTATACACACCCGATACCAAATGTGTAAATTAAGATTTATTTATTTATAATGGATTTTACCAGGAAGGATACATTGAGATTTCTCTTGTTTTCAAGTATGTCCTGGGTTCCAGAACATTGAGTGGTTACAGAAATACAAAATAGTAAAATGCAAGATATTAACACAAAACCAAATATACAGATTAACAGAAAAATAAATATGTAGGAAATAAAGTCATTATGTTACATGTTTACAGGTGCATTTCGTATTGAGGTATGTTAATAGGGAGCTCTTAAGGGACTTTAGACTGGGGGAAGATTTGATGGCGACTGGGAGGTTATTCCATATTTGCGGTGCTCTGTAGGAAAATGAGGATCGAGCCACTGTCTTTTTGTATTGTTGTATTGCAAGTAAGGTGCTGGTCCTGGATCTGAGGTTATAGGATTAGGGAGCTGCTGGGGCAATCAGCCTATTCAGGTACGGTGGTAGCTTCCCAGAAAAGCTCTTAAACACCAGGTTGGAAAGGTGAAGGATGCGTCTAGATTCCAGTGATGGCCAGTTTAGTTCTTTTAACATGTCACAATGGTGGGTCATGTAGTTACATTGTAGGACAAAGCGGCAGAATGAGTTATACAATGTAGTAAGTTTCTGGAGGTGTGTTTGAGGGGCAGCTGCATACACTACATCTCCATATTCAATGGCTGGCATAAGCATTTGTTGTACAATCTGCTTTCTTACCTCGGGGCTCAGGCAGGATTTGTTTCTTTATAGGGCACCTAGTTTGGGGTAAATTTTAGATGAGAGTTTTTCGATGTGGGGGCCAAAGAATAGATTTGGGTCTAACCACATACCTAGGTATTTGAGAGAAGTGACTGTGGTCAGCGTGTCATTTGATCTTGTCCCCACACATAGATGGGGTGTTTGCAATTTGTGTAGTTTACGTGCTGTTCCAAAGAGCATTGTAACAGTTTTGTCAGCATTTAGAAAACGTTAGTTATCTCTGATCCACTTTTCTACCTCTGTGAATTGTTCTTGCAGCACTGCCTCCAGCTGTGGGAGATTTGGTTGGCTGGTATAGATTACAGTGTCGTCTGCGTACATGTGTACAGTTGAGGCTTTGCAGACATTGGGCAGATCATTTATGAATATTGTGAATAGCAGGGGGCCGAGTATCGAGCCTTGGGGTACACCGCACGTGACTGGGAGGAGAAGGGAAGTGCTGTCAGAAATGGACACATATTGCGACCGATCAGACACATATGATTGGAACCAGGTTAGCGTGCGATCACCAATACCAGAGTTTTTAAGTTTTTGTAATAGGATGCCATGGTCTACAGTGTCAAAGGCCTTGGCAAAATCAAGGAAGATGGCTCCATGTACGCAACTGTACAATCACCACATATGTGTGTCGCTAAAGATAAAAATAAAATATAAAATTTTCCGTCACCCTCACACAAGTATATAGATGGATATTACCAATAAATCAGCAAGTCTTTTCTTGTGTGGCAGAGTTTTTCACAGTGGAGTACATGCAAAATATAAGAATGCACAAAAATACAATGGTACAATATTGTAATATTAAGGTGTACATAAATAAACACGGACAGATATTCCACTCACGTGGCTTAGAGCCTGAATAATTTAAGGCTCAATATTCCAGCGGAGGGTCTTTTAGGGATGACCCCGTCCCGTATCCAGATGTTAGTGTGCAGTCAGCAGTATTTCCACAATATTCATGAAAAGATATACAAATGGATCATAGCGCAACCCCACAGAGGTATAACATATATACATATACTCTCAAACAGGATACACTCACGCGGTTATGAGCCTGTATATATACTGGCTCGGTAGCAATAAAGTGCGGTGTCTTCAAATGGGCGCACCAATCCCCAAAGCAGCAAACATAAAAATGTTTTCCAGACGGTGTAGAAAAAAAAATGTGCATCTTTATTCCATAAAAAACAGGTGAACGACCAAAACGCGTTTCACCTTTCGGCTTCGTCAGTTGGCGCTATGATCCATTTGTATATCTTTTCATGAATATTGCAGGAATACTGCTGACTGCGCACTAACATCTGGATACGGGACAGGGTAATCCCAAAAAGAGCCTCCGCTGGAATATTGAGCTTTAAATTATTACATATTTCCTAATCTGTAATGACTTTTACACTTTTACATCGGCAATGTGTTACAAAAAAGAACTATATATATATGTGCAACCTTCTGCTGTTTTGTATTTTTATATACATATATATATATATATATATATCATGGTATATATATATAAAAAGTATATATACCATGG